>CM060687.1:14392204-15592204 GCA_030686995.1 Artemisia argyi | reverse complement strand
ATATGTCTTTGACATTCATGATCGAGCAAAAATTGAATCAAGGAGATCATTTGGATTGTTTCTTAGGATCGTTATTTCTCTTTGCTTCTAGGAGTCGAAACAATCACAACTCCACATTTGTTGCATATAGACACTCACTAGGACAAATTCACTAATAATGGTGTCATCTTGATCCATCACTAGTTGTTCACTCACTAATTATCCTTGCCTTTAATCTAAGATAGATGCCTTAGGAAGCTTAATTGTGCTTGTCTTTATTTGCTTCCTCTTGCTTATTATATGTTGATTATTTGCTCTTTTGCTTATGTGTTTTTGCATGCATGCTATATCTTGATTAGATTAGACTCTATATTGCCTAAGAGAATTGAACTTGCTTGAATTCTAATCCAAACACATAACCTTTCTGCAAATTTTCTGCCAAAAACCCAATTCTGGCAACCTGGAAATCACCAGATGGGCGGCCCCCTTAATTTTGTAAGGCGGCCCCCTTAATCATTAAGGGGACCGCCCCCTAATTAAGGGGACCGGCCATCTGATGGTCGGGTTTACAGAATCTTTTCTGCTTTTTAGCCCATTTCAACCTACATTTCCTATTTTTCACCAACACATTTTGTCCTAATCCCCTAAACAAACCTTATCCATCCTTAAACACACAAATCTTACACTATAAATATCCCCAATCCTCAAAACTCTCCATTCATCCCATCATGAACTCTCCAAACAAACCAAAATCAAAAGCCTCAAGGCTAGCAAGGATGACGGAAAAACCCGTTTGGCGAAGAAAAAACCCTCGAAACAAATCTATCATCATAAAAGAAGTTGGAAGTCAATCCACACCCCCAACTTCTTACTTCCCAAACTTTGCATCAAACCAACAAGGTCATTCATTTGATCCTCTTTACAAACCATACAACATTGGCCAAACATCTTCCTTCAAGCCAAACTACACCTCTCAACCTCCAACCACTTATAATGATCCATACAAGTTTGATCAACCATCAAACTACAATTCCAACTACACAAACCCAACTCATCCATACCAAACCTATGATTCCCTCCACATTGCCAGGGAAAAACAAAAGTTCCGTGATGAAATAAACCAAATCCATGATCTTAGTGATCTCCTTGCTATGCATCTTGCACAACGCAACAAAGGGCAACCTTCATCATCACCCTATGCAAATTGCCTTCCCCACTCTCTCAATTGGATCAAGTTTCAAACCACACTCACTTTTGCCCTTGTTGCATATTCCTTAAAAAACAAATCCTCTACTTGAGTGAAGATATTTCTTGGATTGAATATCTTCTCACTCGCAATCATCCAATACCACCCTTAACACGATACAACATCGTGGGATCCACTTCTTCCGCTCCACACTCCACTCCATATCCCTCTCAATCAAACATCTAAGCTTTATGCTTATGTTTCTATTCAAGCAAATAAAACAATCAACCATGGGTTGCAAGCAAGTCCAAGTGCTCTCTTAGGCAATATAGGACTATGTCTTTTCTTTTGTGTTATTTTTATCAATATGCTTCAAGCATATTGAATGTTGTAATGCTTATCATTTCTATAATGCTTGAATGAATCTATGTTTAGTTGCATAATTGTTGCCTTGCATATATGTGTATCTTGCTCTCTTCAAATATTTTTGTAGCAAAGATCTTCATAGCTCGTTCCCTTGGTGCTCTCAAATGAGGGGGAGCATACATCAAGGGGGAGCATTCTACCCGTTTAAACTTCCCTCGCGAAGCTTACTCGGCTTAACCTTTTCAATTATACAAAAAGGGGGAGAAGAGAAATGTAAACTCTATAATACTTGTCTAAAAACAAGTTTTAGATATATTGAGTTTAAAGTTTTGTAATAATTAAAAAGGGGGAGATTGTTGACATAAATAATGCCTAAAAACATTATTAACATGTTATCAATATCTCTATGTTTTAATTATCACAAAATATAAACTCATAGAACTAAAACTTGTGACATAAACAAGTATTTAGTGATTAATATTTCTCTTTACATCCAAATCACTTAAGGTATGAATAAACAAAGTGTTTAGTGCAATTTATGATCAAAGGGGTATTTAATTAACTAATGCAAAGTTTATTTAATTATATAAACATATTATATATTTTTGAAAAACACTTTTGGTAATAAAAGAAAAATGTTTTATTCATACTAAATATATGAATTCAAAATTTTAACCAAAATCAGTTAGTTTTTCTCCAAATAAACTTTCCCCACTAAAAGACAAAGATTCTGGCCGTTTCAGCTGGGCGGCCCCCTTAATTATAAGGGGCGGTCCCCTTAAAATTAAAGGGACCGGCCTTGATTTAAGGGGACCGGCCACGCTCCTTTGTCAGAATCTTTTGCCTATAAATACCACCTTAAACTTGAATTTTTTCCTCACATTTTGCACTACTAAAATTCCTTTTTACTTTACATTAACAACGACACGTTATTAACTTCATGGCATGTAATTTAAGAAACACAAATTGAGGTGCACTATTGCCAATCTTTTCTTGAAACTCTTGAAAAAGACAACTGTTGTAGTTATTATTATATGGGCTAAAGCCCATATATGAAAAGTTTGTGAAAGTTTATGTTAAATAGATGGAGGGAGAGGATATTCCTAAGTCTGGTGAGGTGGTAGCCGGCTGGTTTACTATATAAAGTTCTTGGACTTTTTCTGCTATCTTTCGGCTCTTGAAAAATGGGTACTCCAGACATTAATTGTATTTACAAAGGTTTAAGTAGCTTCAGGTGTCTATTGAACACAGATGGTTCTTCAACTCAATCATGCAAAAAGGTACCATTCAAACGATCCAGCTAGCCACCCATGTAACTAAGAATGAGGCGACTATAACACAAATGGCTAGAGCACTCTTATATGTAGAGAATATATAACTGTACTTGGGTCACGTAAAATCAGTTAGCTTCTTTAGTAACTGCATTTTCAATTCTATTTAGATGTAATCGTTGTGTTAAGTTAGAAAGAGGAAGAAAATATGTTCAAAGTCTAGTTCTTGTTTATCTCTAGTTTTCTTGGAGTTTTTCCCGCTCAAAGAGCCTTATCATCTTTGTTTCTTATCTATTTCTTGGGAGATTGACCATCTCAAACTGGTCTCTTAACATCTTTCAAATTCACTGACGCTTATGTTAATATATCTTTATTTACTTTTGACATCTTTCAAAATTTAAACTGAGTGACATGTTTGACTCTTCGGTCAAGAAACACACAAAAATAGTATCAAGAAACTTGCTAATACTAACAAAAAAGAACGAACAACACTCTATATTTACATCCCACATAGATTAAAGAGGTGAAATCTTTCTTGTTTATATATTATAGTAAATGAGCTTCTTACATGTCTAGAATGTTATCATGTTTTCAAAGCGCATGGTTATGGACGAAGTTGATTATGAAAGTAAAAAAAAAAAAAAAAAAAAAAACTTTGTTAATGAACAAGCTTTTGGAAAACATATATAAATGCTTGAATTTTGTTGTATTTGTTCTCACTTATAAAACTGGCTACTCCAAACTATACTATAATACGGAGTACATTTTTTTTAAAACTTATACTTTAATGGACTAGATAAATTCTATACTATATGAAATATTACTCTAGAGTTGGACTTAACTTATGATATATACATAGGACAAACAATTTTCATAAACTATAACAAAATTTAACTAAAATTGACATAAAGCTAGACCGAGTGATTTGCTCAAGAAACACAAAACGAGTTGCATTATCGGAAATTTTATGTCGCAAAAAAAATGACCAAACATTAAAAAAAAACGAAAATAATAGAGTAAGCCCGCATGAAATCACTCAAATTACGTAGTCCCTTAATAAGTACCATTTTTAAGTTTGGCCCAAGAACGTCAAATGATTGCTCGAATATAGATATACATCCACTTGTGTCAGAAACAAGATTTATTTCAATGGTTTTTGCTTCCTTTTTAGTAAATAATATTGTCACGTTTTTTTTTTTTTTTTTTTTTTTTTTTTGAAAGAGAAGATCATAAGCTTAAACAAACACCCTTTAAGTTTACATCCCACATCGGTTAAGGAAGTAAAATTTTTCTATATATATATATATATATATATATATATATATTAATATTATAGAGAATGAGGATCACACATGTCTAGTATGTTTTGGGATGCATGTGTTTATGAAGTTGATTATTAAACTAAAGATTTCAAACTTCATAAATTTATCATTCCAAAATAATTATAAAATTCTTTGGCTTTTTAGCTAGGATGCTCGGACTCGGGTACGGGAGTCGGACTCGTGTACGTGTCCAAGGGTCGGACCTTTCAAGATATGATTTCAAGGATTCGTTGACTCGTTTTGAAAGAGTCCAAATTTTGAATATGGACTCGGGGACACAGGGTATTAAGTAAAAAATTATCAATTAGTTGCCAACATTAAACAATTACTCGTATTTACTAGTAATACTCCATTTTATCATATGGTAAAAAAGCTAAAGAACATGTGTGAGTGTGTGACACACAATATTTAAGTTATCCGTTTTTAAAAAAGTAAAAACGAAATAAAAAAGAAACCAAAGTATGAAAAGTCAAGAATGAAACATTGCGTTGGATTGGAATTATAATTATTTTCTTTTATTTACTTCTAGTCCTTAGACACATATTCTCTCTCTTCCTTTATGTCATGTTGTTCACCTTCTTCTTCTACATGTGTTCTTCACCAACAGTAAAAATTAAACTGCATCTCTTCATCTTCATCTTCGGGGAATAGCCGTGTCCACTTTCTCCTCCCCGCGTTCCGTCCGGATTCCACACCGGTACCCGCGTCGCACCGGGTCGACATCGGTACGCCGGGGATGTTAGCCGAGTCCGAGCTTCCTAGCTTTTTAGTATCTTTTGTCACTTAAAAAATAGTAATATAAATTTTTTATTTTCAAAGATTGTCCATATGCTTATAAAGCTAGAAATTTAGTAATCTTTTATCTATCTTTTCAATAAAACAAAACCGTAACCGTAACTATATCGGCCATCATTCTCAATTTAACTATTAGCTAGAGATTTTTTATAATATGTGACGAATGTTCAATAGAAACGTTTCACCAATCCACCTGAACTTACCTAACCCAACCTTACGTATAGTACGATGCCATATTGATTATGCAGTTAAATGTTACGAAAATGAATGAATGAAGGTGTGGCTCTCTAAGTTCTTTTGGATTATCGAACCAAATTATCCTTAAATTTGCATTAATCAAAATACAAATTGTTTTATACACGTACAAATATTTTTTTTATCTTATGTGTTGAATACATACCCACCCTCAGCATTCAGCAAAGCGGAATGTTCCTAGAGGCCAACTCGTTAGCCACACAAGAAAGACCAACAATTTAAGTTATTCTATTTTCCTTTTAAGAACTGGATTTTTGAATGTTGCACAAAGTATTTTAATTGGCGAACCTAACAGTCCAATGATAGTGTGAAAACGGCAAAAGAAGCTAAACCATCTAAGTTGTGCCTCCATGTAAGGGCTCTATTGAACACGTATGAATTAGTACTTTAGGCTTCCAAGTTGAACAACTCACTCATCCGCATATGTCAACTATGTGATCGACTAACAAATGAGTCAACTAGGGTGATTCGAGATGAACCGCTTAATGGTATATTTCTAGAGAAGATATCTAGAGACAACTTCGTCCTATACTCCTGTCAATCTAAAACTCAATCAATCACAAGCTAGTATGATTGGAAGTTATGGGTCTGTTGTTATTATTATGAGTTTGGTCCTATAAGTACGATTCAACTGATCATCCAGATGGCTAAGACATGAAGCAACCTCACACGGGCCGAGTCCAGTTCACGCATCCAAACTATTGATATTTCGCAAAGACATAGCTTAATCAGTCACACAAAGATTTCCTACTGATATTTATCTACAAAACTTCTCTTATATGCTAAGGTTAGTATATTTTGCAAAGAAAATGCTTGAACTAAATTACTTGCAGCGTAGAATACTTAAATAACATCATGACATGTAATTCTATTGAGCACATATCAACTTGGTCCACTGCCATTGTAAAACTCAATCATGCACAAAGTACCATTCAAAATGATCAAGAAGTGCATAGCCATCCATGTGAATAAAAAATGAGGCAACTCCGGTACAACACGGGTGATTTGAGCCCCTCTTGGTTGCTACATTATTTTATCTAGAAGATATGAAGAGATCGACAAACTGACAATTTTCTCCTACCAATGTAAAACTTAATCAATTACAAGGTACCTAACGGACTTGAGTCACCATAATGATGTAAACACGAGTCTTGTTAAAAAAAACTCATGGAACCTCACTCAAGTCGATTCCGGTTCACCTATCCAAACTATTGATGTTCCACAAGTGAAGATTTCCTACTAAGTTTGTATACAAAACTTATCTTATATGCTAAGGTCATTATATTTAACACATAAACGGCTTGTACTCCGTATTAAACTAGTTGTAACGTAGAGTACTACTTAACTATCTTCATGGCAAGTAATTCAAGAAACACAAAATGAGTTACATTATCGCCGATTTTTTCCCGGACCACAACCAAAAAAAATGAAAATATGAGAAAATACCCATACGATAACAGTGATAAAAAAAATTAATCTGTAAAGGAAATCTGAATCCAATTATGTCATCACTTAATAACTGCATTCAAACTTTGGCATTAACTATCAGATTAGCTTCAAACTATATAATGAACATATAACTGGTGTAGTATAGTAGCTGACTTTGCTATTTACAGTTCAACCTTATACATATCCCATATCGGTGGAAGAAGTGAAATGTTCTATGGTTATATTATATACCATTAAGTTTTTCAGTGGCACTTTTTTTCCATTTTCTAATTGACGTAAAAAATAAAAAAATAAAAAAAATAAATAAATTTGCCCCCCTTTGAAATATTTTCTGGCTCCGCCCCTAACTTATATACTACATTTATAAGACAACAATTTGTGTTGAGAATGATATCATGTTTTCGGTTACATGATGAACTTGACCACTTTTAACTTGATCTCTGACATAATGACGGTCCACCTCTATGTGTTTTGTCCTGGCATGGAACACTGGGTTGGCAGCAATGTACAGAGCAGCTTGATTGTCACACTTTAAGTCAACTGGTCCAAGGTCACTGATTCCCAAATCCTTTAGTAAAGCAACAAGCCAGGTGACTTCACAACATGTAAGTGCCATAGCCCTATACTCAGCCTCTGCTGAAGACCTTGAAACCACTCCTTGTTTCTTAGATTTCCAGGAAACAAGTGAATTACCAAGAAGAATACAATAGCCAGTGGTGGACCTCCTTGTCATAGGACAACTAGCCCAATCACTGTCACAATAGGCTGTTAAATGAACTGCAGAGTTATTAGCCAAAAGAATTCCTTGCCCTGGTGATGTTAACAAGTATCTTAATACATGCTTCACCGCCTGCATATGAACAGAAGTTGGATTTTGCATAAACTGGCTCAGAAGTTGAACAGTGAAACATATGTCAGGTCTAGTAATTGTCAAGTAGATTAACTTTCCAATAAGCCTTCTGTACACTTCTGGATCAAGCAAAGGAGTGCCAATATCTGCCTGTAACTTGACATGAGGATCCATAGGCAATTTGTAAGGTTTTGCATTGGACAATCCATTTTCTTTTAGCAAATCCAAAGTATACTTCTTCTGAGAAATGAATATGCCTTGTTCACTTTTGCACACTTCCAAACCCAGAAAATAGTTCAATTCTCCCAAGTCTTTCATGTGAAACTGAGAACTTAACTGAGACTTCAACTTCTTAATTTCTGCTTCACTGGATCCAGTAATCAACAGGTCATCCACATAGACTAGAATAGCTGTGAAAGATTCCTTGTTGGACTTAACAAATAGAGAATAATCAGCCTTTGATTGAGTGTATCTAAAACTTAACAAGGTAGATGACAATTTTGCAAACCATTGTCTTGGTGCTTGCTTGAGTCCATACAAAGACTTTTTGAGTTTGCAGACAAGGTTTTGTTTGGGAACATCATCTTTCACACTCTCCCCCTGACCAACATAACCTGGTGGCAAGTGCATGTAAACTTCTTCAAACAAATCTCCATGAAGAAAGGCATTAGAAACATCCGTTTGACAAATGTCCCATCCTTTCATGGCTGCTATTGCTAAAAGAGCCCTTACAGTTACCATTTTGGCCACTGGAGCAAAAGTTTCCTCATAATCAACTCCTTTTCTCTGTCTATTACCATTAATGACCAATCTTGCTTTCCTTTTGTCAAGAGAACCATCTGCTTTGAGCTTAGTTTTGTAAATCCAGTGACAATTTATAGCATATTTGTCTTTTGGTAACACTGTAACCTCCCAAGTGTCATTGTCCTCCAAAGCTCTCAACTCAACATTCATTGCATCACCCCATACAGACTGCTTGATTGCTTCTTTGAAACTAGTTGGTGTAGAATTAGCCACCAAAGCACATAAGAAAGCATGAAACTGAGATTGCAAAGTTGTCACTGACACTTGATTTGCTCTAGGAAGAGTAGGTGTAACATAGTCTTTTAACCAACTAGGTTGTACTGTGGTTCTGGAAGATCTTCTAACACCCTCACTTTGAGTGTTACCGGTTGTGCCAAACACTGGTTCAAAATTTGGAATAGATTGCTCAACAACTGATTCAACCACTGATTCAGGTACTGGTGTTTGAACTTGAGCAGTACTTTGAGTGTTTGATTCAGGTTGAGTGGGAGTAATAAGATCCTCATACCATACAAGTGATGAGATAGGTGCAGGTATGGGTTTCAGTACTTGTGACATGCTAGTTTTAGAATAAGGAAAGATATTTTCATAGAAAACCACATCTCTTGACACAAATCTAGTATGTGTTAGAAGATTAAGAAGTCTGTAACCTTTTTGATGTTGAGGATAGCCCAAAAATACACAAGGAACTCCTCTTGTATCAAACTTGTCACTTTCTCTAGATGTGTTACTTGCAACAGCTAAGCATCCAAATACCCTCATATGTTGATAATCAGGCTTCGAACCTAACAGTACTTCATATGGAGTCTTAAAATGCAGAACTGAAGTAGGAAATCTATTAATGAGATAAGTTGCTGTAATGACACAATCACCCCAATAATGCACAGGAAGATGAGCATGTAGTCTCAATGATCTAGCAATTTCCAAAATATTCCTATGCTTCCTTTCTACTCTCCCATTCTGTTGTGGTCTATCCACACAAGAAGTCTGATGTTCTATGCCAAGAGAGTTCATATAAGGACCAAGAGAACCTTTGAGAAATTCAAGTGCATTGTCTGACCTTACAATTTTAATATCCTTTTGAAATTGCCTCTTAACAAAGACTATGAAAGACTTAAACACTGCATAAGCCTCAACTTTCTTGACTAGGAGATAAGTCCAAACAGCTCTACTACAATCATCCACTATAGTCAAGAAGTACTTATTATGACCATGAGTTTCTACCTTGTAAGGCCCCCAAATATCAATATGAACAAGCTCAAAGGGTACTTTAGAATGAGAATTACTAGCAGTATATGGCAATTTAGCAAATTTGGCCATAGGACAAGTTAAACAAGAATCACTGCTATCAACAGAAACATATTTTGAAACAGAAGGAATGTGCTTTAGTGTTGAATTTGAAACATGACCTAGTCTGTGATGCCACAAACTATAGGAATTATTGAGCACACTAAAAGCAAAAGTATCTGGTACAGAACAATTTGAAAAAAATGAATAGAGACTGCAATCTTCAAGTGCAGAAACTACCATTGATGAGAGCTGAGCATGAATTTGATCCAAAGGAAGATTGAGAAGATGATACAAACCAGCTTTCTTTTTACCCAAGCCCAACACCTTCCTGGTTTTCAAGTCCTGAATAACACAGAATTGTTCATAAAAAGTGACAAAGCACTGTGAATCTTTTGTCAATTGTGAGACTGACAAAGGCCTGAATTTGAAAGAGGGAACCACAAGAACATTTTTAAGAGCAATGTTGTTTTGCAAAGTGACATATCCTACTTTTGAAATCACAGAAGTATGACCATTTGGTAGGTTTATCAACTGTTTGGTTTTAAGCAAAACCACATTATCAAATTCTTCACTATCTGGTGACATATGATCACTTGCACCAGTGTCTATTATCCACCCTTCCACTACACCATTAACACATGAAAAACAATAGATGGTACCTTCTCCAAAAGGATGCTCCATATCAGTGTTTGTAGCTTGATTGAAATGAGGCAAACTTTTCATCAACTGCTCAAACTGTTTACTTGTGAACACCACATGTCCTCCATCTTCAACCATAACAGCATTTGCATTCCTTTTGACATTTCCAGCACCATTTCTCTGCACACCTTTACCTTTCTGATTCTGCTTGTACTTATAATGCCAAGTGGGATAACCAACTTTCTCCCAACATTTGTCTGGTGGATGCCACTTGTACCCACAAATATCACATTTCTCTTTTGTTTCACCTTTGCTGTAAAGAGCAGTTGAATCCACACCCACTTGTGTTGCACTTCCAAACACTCCTCTTTGAGATTCTTCTTGTTGAAGCAAAGCACAAGCAGTTTCAACACTTGGTAATGGAGTATTTAACAGCAACTGACTTCTTTGACTAGCAAAATGATCATCTAAACCATTCAAGAACTGAAACAATCTTTGTTCCTCTTTTTGTATATTCAAAGCATTCAAGAAAACAGCAATTTCAGGAGTGATATTGACAATTCTTGGCAACTCAGTCATCGAATCCAACTCCTCCCACACACACTTCATACTTGTATAGTACTCACTCACAGGCTTACCTGACTGCATGATCTCATAAGTCTCTTTATTCAACTTGTACTTATGAGACCCATTGCTAAGTGCAAATCTTGTTTCTAACTGAAGCCAAATAGCATGAGCAGTACCCATAAACATGATGGATTTAGCAATTGACTCAGACACAGAATTCATCAACCAACTAATCACTAGATTATTGCAAGTATCCCACTGTTCTTGCAGATTAACATCATCAAGTGATCTTGGAACTGTGCCTCTAATGAATCCCAACTTACGCTTAGTGGAAAGAGCAATTTCAACAGACCTTCTCCAAGAACGATAGTTCTGTGCACCAATTAGCTTCTCACCAATCATAAGAGTGCCAGGACCATCAGAAGGGTGAAGAAACAGAGGATTTTGAAACAACTGGGTTTGATTGTTCATGTTATTACTGGAATCAGATGTAGAAGATGAATTCACCATGATTATGATAGCGGAAGCGTTCAAGAAACAGAAAATAATGAAGAATTCAGTGAATTAACGGTGGTTTATGGTGGATTATGGTGGTTTATGGTGGTGAAGTTAGTTATTTTCGGTTATTACAGTTGTAACGGTTTCAAGAACTCATTATTGAACTCTGATACCATGTGGACAATAATGAGTAAAAGAGAACACACATTTGCACACACACACTTTGGTGAAATGATTCTCATTAAGCTGAAATGATTGAATGTACAGAGTATATATACAGGGGAAATAAGAAACTAACTAATAACATAATATTTACATAACTAGTCCTTCAACTATCTAATTGTAACACTACAGTCCTTGTAGTTAGCCTTTCTCACTTCCACACTATACTGAATGACAAACGTACATGTCTAGAATATCACTATGTTTTGGGATACATGTGTTTATGAAGTTGATTATACAACTAAAAATTTCAAAGACCCATGGACCTCAAAATATATATAATATTCTTGAATTTTTATCTTTTGTCAATAAAAAATAGTAATCGAAACTTTTTTTATTTACAAAGATTGTCCATATGTTTATATAACTAAGTTATTTAGGAATCTTTTATCTATTTTTATAATAAAACAAAACCGTAACTACACCATCATACTCAATTTAATTGTTAACCTAGAGAATTTTTAGAATAAGTAATAGATGTTCAATAGAAACATGTAACCAATCCACCTGAACTTACCTAACCCTTAGCGTATGTACAAATTATCATTCAATTTGCATTAATTAAAATGTGAAGTGTTATAGGCCGGAACGTACAAATATTATTTTTTTCTTTCGTGTCAGATAGATGCCCGGCCTCAGCAAAGGCATATGTTCCTAGCAAAGGCATATGTTACCTTTTAAGAAGCTGGATTTTGAATAGTTTGCAAAGTATTTTTGTTAGCTAACCCAACAGTCCAATCATCGAGTGAAAAAGGCAAAAGAAGCTAAACTATCTCATACACTCAGTTGAGTGCTGACTTGCTGTTCACCTAAACGGCTAAACCAAACAATTGAAGTTTCCGAAACACGAACGTAATTAGTCACATAATAATAGCCTACTGATTTTTTTCACAAATATTCTCCTAGATGCAAAATGAATGCTTATATTAAGCAACAATGGAAGTAGACTTATACAACAGTTCATCATAAAGATGAGGACTATGAGTCTTGCTGGACTATGCAGGAGCCATGGCATATTCACTATGCTTTTATTTAATTGGATCATGTTTTTTTATCATTTCATTCCATTAAATATCGTTTTAGTTGTTTTTATTAAATACAAGTTGTTGAGTAATTGTGTGTTGTGTTGTTTTGCATTTTCTCTATTATTTGGCTACTCCTTTTGTGATTCATTGTCACGAGTGTACGATCCCACCATATATTTATCGCAAAGTACAACAATTATATAGGTTCGCCATTTCTATTCAAAATTTCATTTACACCACAAATGAATTGTTGCGGACTATATAACCGTTTTTAAACTCTATAATGAACCAATAAATGGTGTAAAGAAATGCAAGAGTCAACACGTAGGTATGTACATCTTTTAATAAAAGGCCATCAAACTTTGCGTCCCACATAGACTAAAGAAGGGAAATCTTTATTGTTTATATACTATAATGAATGGGCAACATACATGTCAATATGAATACTATGTTTTCAGGGTACATGGTTGCCCATGGAGTTGATTGCAAAACTCGTTGGCGATTTGTATACTTGAAATAAGTATAAGTTCTTGACTTTTCTTTTCACCTTGCAAATTTACGGTTGACTATTTGTATGTTTTTTGTGTTATAACAAATAAGTTATTATTCTTATATGGATGTAGGAAAATAGCAGTTATGTGTTACGAGGTATTGTGGTGGTAAATTAAGTTTAACTTACTCGTAATAATCATGTTTTTAACTATTAAATATACGAAAGTAAAAAATGTCACCGTCTTATATTTTGATATGTCTATTTACTTTGATCTAATTTAAAATAAATAAAAAACTTTTTTTTAACGGCATTTTATTACTCAACAACTAGCAAGGAGCTAGATTACAAGACAATTAGATTACAAGACAATTAAATAAGGATTCTTAAGCCATTCGTCCCAACTGAATGAACTTTTGCTTCTAAACCTACACCAATAAAACGAACTAGAAATTACACCATCAAATATAGTCGACTTCAATGGGGCTTTCGATTCAAAGATAATCTTGTTACGATGACTCCATATGTACCACCATACCACATAAAACACTCCTTCAAGCATCAACTTTAACTTAGCCGGAAGTCTCAAAAAAGCCAGCCAATCAACCACTCCTCATAAGAATTAGCGTCAACATAATCAATGTTCCACCATGAAGAAACTTTGCGCGCAATCTGTCTTAGAACCGAGCATTTAAAAAACAGATGGCTAACTGTTTCAACCCCGCTTTCACAAACTGGACACACAATGGACCCAATGTCAATACCTCGTCGAGAAAGATTGAAACGAACCAGAAGAGTATCCATCTTAACTTTCCAAGCAAAAATGTTCACCTTGATAGGCACGTATTTGACCCATCGAGTCTTACAACTAACATTCGACAAGAATTTATCATCAATCACCTTTCTAATAGAAGCTACCGAGAAATCCCCGGATCTTTCTAAAGACCAGATATACTTATCCGACGTAGGCACAAGACCAACCTCCCTAACCATATCTGACAAGATTTCCAACTGCGACTGTTCTGCACCCCCTTACCTTGCGACGAAAAGATGTTTCCAAGCTCGAATCTTTCAACTTCAAGCTTACAGACACTTTCTTACACATCTCTAAAGCGAATAAACGAGGGAAAACATCTTTTAAAACTCCACCGTTGATCCAGTTATCCTCCCAAAAAGAAGAAGACTCTCCATTACCCAATTTCAGTCTCATATAATTCATAACATTTACTCCTTTTGCTTGCAAATCATTGACCTCATTCACAATGTTTAACCGGCATGAATAAGATCGAGACGAAATATTCTGACCCACCTTCCCTTCTTCGCCATGTATAGCCTTCACAACTCTTACCCATAACGACGTGTTCTGAGCGTAGAATCTCCACAGCCATTTTATCATAAGACCTCTATTTAGAGCATACAAACTAGACACACCAAGACCCCCTTTCGCTTTATCTGCCAACACATTACTCCATTTGATCCAAATAGCTTTTTTACTTCCTAAATCATTCCCATTAAAGAAACGGTTACCAATGGATTCCAACTGTTGAAGAACCCTCGATGGAACTCTATATATCAACATATGAAAAATTGGAATCGACCCCAAAACCGACTTAAGCAACGTTAATCTTCCTCCAATCGATAAAGTTTTCATTTTCCATTTGGATAACCGAGACACCACCTTATCCACGACCTCATTCCATTCTTTCACCCAAGACATTTTACCTCCTACTTTCGTACCAACGTATATGAACGGAGTATTGAGAATCAGACACCTTAATTTAGACGCCGCATGTTTAACCAAATCACCTTCAACATGGATCCCCATAATCTTGCTCTAAACAATAGACCTACCAAAAAAGTTTTAAAATATAAAATTAATAATATTGGAAGGCACCGATTTTTCAATTAAAGTATGTGTATTATCATCCGTAAACAACAATTTTGAAAAAAAAATGTTAATCTTCTTGTTATTAATCTAAACATATAACGGTTTTTATGTTGAAACAGTTTTAGCAAATCCAAAAGGATTTAAATGAGGGTTATGTTGGTTTTATAATGGTTTCATCCAACGCAAAATAACATACTATGTAACCGAATTACAAGGCCTTAAAATTTTCATCTCTTGAAATATTTGACAAACTATTCAAAACCATACATGATGGTTTCATCTGCGTTGTAAAAGAAGTAACATTTTTCATTGCCACGAGCTAAGGATTTACCTCCATGTTTTAAAACAATATAGTTTTGAGAATGTTTTATCTAGATATATAATGCACAAAAGGGTTTGTGTTTCAAAGGCACCATTTTGTTGTGTGAGAAGCTCATGAATCAAATAGTTGTGAGTTCACATGTGAGATAAAATTGTTGTATATGTATCGTGAGATAGATAATTGTTGTTTAAAAAAAAAAAAAAAAAAAAAAGTGCATTACATCATAGAAAACCCGTTCCAAATATTACTTGCCAGTTGCCACAGAAGTTTTTTGTGTAACGTTTATCTTTATTACATATAACATGTTGGTTGTTATTTGTATAACGGTTTCCCAGATTAGGGTTAAGATAATCAATAAAGGTACCGGATATTCACTTGAAATCGTGGTATCACTTTCCAATAAAAACTATTCGACCAATAAAAACTATTCGACCCTATGCCTGGGTTACACGAATATCTATATGGGATAAGACCAAGTGATGTTCTTGTTTTAGGCACAAACCAAGAACCAGATGCGTATTGAAGTGTTTAGGGTTTTGTGTTAATCGTATTGCAAAACGTATCTCCATGCAGAATGATGTGACCTCTATTTATAATAGAGAATACTCAAACCCTAGCCCATGGTATTATGTATAATTAACGGCCCATTAATTATATCATAATAATTTCCATAATAATAGGGATCAGTGGTTATCAGTGGAAACATTATCACTAGCAGTGGTAATGTTAACACATCAGTGGAAACGCTTGCAGCAGAATCACACTATCAGCAGAATGCTATCAGCAGCAGAATCAACTAGCAGCAGAATCAGCTAGCAGCAGAATCAGCTGTCAGCAGAATCCTAGCAGCAGATTCACAACACTAGCAGCAGAGTCTACTAGCAGTACCTTGATCAAGCAGTACCTTGATAATACATAACCACTATTGAGTCAGGGGATTCAGTGACCAAATGGGTGTATACTCCATACCTCCAAACCCATTACCAGGTGTAAATTGATCCCTCAAGTGCACTAAATTTACTAACAATCCTCCCCAAATTTAGTTCACTTCCTTTGCATGAAAATTCAAACACAAAACCAAAACAAGTGCATAAATGAAAATATCCTGAGGATTGAATTTCCACATTAGTACATATACTTTCAAATATTCGAGAATCAGGGTGTTCTAAGAATTGAACCCTTCAACCCATTTGAATACCTGATGATAAATACACACAAGTTTTCAAACACTAAAATACTCCTGACACTATACAA
Organism: Artemisia argyi; assembly: GCA_030686995.1. NCBI lineage: Eukaryota > Viridiplantae > Streptophyta > Magnoliopsida > Asterales > Asteraceae > Artemisia > Artemisia argyi. Next base: position 15,575,732 of record CM060687.1, on the reverse strand, counting down.
GCCATGTGTCCATATCCAATTCATAAATGTTGTAAAAGCTAAAAGTCCAAAGCTTCCTGAAGCGGCAAAACTTCAACATTTACATAGGTGGTTCATCTTTAATTCATGCTCTTGCTTAGCACTTTTTCAAAGAAAATTAACCATTAAGAAGTGAAGACTTCATCCTCCTTTCAGCAGGTAACAAGCACAACCTTGGGATGTTTGTGATACATGTGCTTCAGTCCACTAAATGATTAGCTTTCCACATTGAACTCAGCTTCCAAGTTTCCTTAGATGGGAGATGGGTATCCTTGCATTCAGTGACTAAGTTGGACTTAAACCCATCCCTTTAGCAGACTTCAAAACCAAGTCTCTAGCCAAACCCTTTGTCAAGTGATCAGCTAAGTTTTGTTGAGATTTAACAAACACTATAGATATCACCCCATTCATGATAAACTCACGAATCATGCTATGCCTAACACCTAAGTGTCTAGACTTCCCATTGTACATCTGGCTATAAGCCTTTGCCAATGTAGCAGCACTATCACAACGGATAGAAATAGGTGCTATAGGTTTAGACCACAATGGAATCTCAAGAAGAAAGTTTTTCAACCATTCAGTTTCTTTGCCAGCAGCAGCTAAAGCCACAAATTCAGATTCCATGGTTGAACTGGTAATGCAAGTTTGTTTCTTGGATGCCCAAGAAATTGCACCTCCACCAAGTAGGAATACCCAGCCACTAGTAGACGAATTGTCTTCAGTGTTACTGATCCAACTTGCATCAGTATATCCTTCTAATACTGAAGGATAACCAGTATATGAGAGACTATAATCCATAGTTCTCTTCAAATACTTAAAGACCCTCTGAATTGCTTGCCAATGATGAGCACTAGGATTACTAGTATACCTGCCCAGTTTGCCCACAGCAAAAGCAATATCAGGTCTTGTACAAGTCATGGCATACATCAAGCAGCCAATCACCCTAGAATACTCAAGTTGAGATACAGCTTTGCCAGTATTAGGCATTAGCTTCTCACTTGTATCCATAGGAGTACTCACTGGAGTACAATCAAAGTAATTAAATTTCTTTAACACCTTCTCAATGTAATGAGACTGAGATATAGAAATTTTGTTACTTTCATGTTTAATCCTTATGCCAAGGATAACATCTGCCTCCCCCATATCCTTCATGGAGAACTTTGATGACAAAAATTCTTTTGTAAGATCAACTTGATTTTGGTCAGTGCCAAAGATCAACATGTCATCAACATATAGACAAATGATGACTCCTTTACCAGATTCATCAAATTTGCTATATACACATTTGTCAGCTTGATTAAGTAAATAACCACTAGACAAAACCACTTCATCAAACTTTTGATGCCATTGCTTAGGTGCCTGTTTTAGTCCATAAAGAGACTTAATCAGTTTACACACCTTGTTTTCATTGCCAGGCATGATGAAGCCCTGAGGTTGGTTCATGTAAACCTCCTCATCTAAATCACCATTCAAGAAAGCTGTCTTCACATCCATCTGATGAATAATCAGATTGTGAATTGATGCCAAAGCAATTAGCAATCTTATGGTACTGATACGTGCCACTGGAGCATAAGTATCAAAGTAGTCTATTCCTGACTTTTGTTTAAAGCCTTGAATAACTAATCTTGCCTTGAACTTTTCAACAGTTCCATCTACCTTCATTTTCTTTTTGAAAATCCATTTGCTACCTAAAGGTTTGCAACCAGGTGGTAGATCAGTCAACACATAAGTGTTATTGCCCATGATGGAGTCCATCTCATCATTAATTGCTTCTTTCCAGAAAGCAACATCCTGGGACTTCATTGCTTCTTCAAATGTTTTGGGATCATCCTCCACAATGAAGCAATAGGAGTATTGGTCAGAGACCTCACTCCTTGTACCTTAAATTAAGTATAATTGAAACTCAGGTCCAAATGACTTTGGAGTCCTCACCCTATTGCTCCTTCTGAGCTCAGGTTCAGGTTGTTGTTCCACAACCTCAGCAGGAACCTCATCAGCAGGAACCTCTGAATCACCATTGTCATTGGTTCCATTTGGAATCCTTTGACTTGGTCTAGGGATAGATGAGAATCTGTTCTCATCAAATAGTGCATCCCTTGATTCAATTATTGAGTTAATTGAAACAGACTCATTAGGTTCTATAACATAAAACCTATATGCCTTGGAATGCTCAACATATCCAACAAAGATGCATTCAATGCCTCTTTCACCCAAAGTTTTCTGCTTTTGATCAGGGAGTCTTACAACAGCCCTACAACCCCATATCCTAAGATAATTAAGGTTAGGTTTCTTTTTAGTCCAAAGTTCATAAGGGGTAACTTTGTTCCTTTTGTTGGGAACCCTATTTAATAAATAGCAAGCTGTTAACATAGCTTCACCCCAGAACCCTTGACTCAGCCCTGAATAGGACAACATGGAATTAACCATCTCCTTCAGTACCCTGTTTTTCCTTTCAGAAATGCCATTTTGCTGAGGAGTATAAGGGGCAGTTGTTTCATGGATTATACCAACAGACTGAAAATACAGAGTATCCATGTACTCACCTCCCCTATCAGTCCTTAATCTTTTGATCAGGGAACTTTGTTGCAATTCAACTTCAGTTTTAAATACTTTAAATTTATCTAATGCTTCATCTTTAGAATGTAATAAATAAACATGACAAAACCTAGAAGCATCATCAATAAAAGTCACAAAGTATTTCTTATTCCCCAAAGAGGGAGTAGCATGTAAATCACAAAGGTCACTGTGAATTAACTCCAAAACTTTAGTTTCACGTTTTACTCCTTGAAAAGGTTTCTTAGTTATCTTGTTCAACATACAAGTTTTACACTTTTCAGTGTTCATATCAAAAGCTGGTATTAACCCATCCTTAGACATATATTGCATTCTTTTAAAATGTACATGGCCAAGTCTTGCATGCCATAGGTTTGAATAATTAAGTTTAGATGTAGATATAAAAGCAGAATCAATATTATCATGAACAATATTAAGTCTGAACATTTGATTACATAAATAACCAAAACCAATAAACACACCATTTTTAGATAAAACAAACTTATGAGATTCAATAACCTGTTTATAACCACAATTATTCAAAACACTACTAGAAACCAAATTCTTTCTAATATCAGGAACATGTAAAACATTAAATAAAGAAACAATCTTTCCAGAACTAAACTTCAACTCAACACATCCTTTTCCATGCACCAGGGCAGTTGACTCGTTTCCCATATGAAGAATAGAACCATCATTCATTGACTTATAGGTCTTGAACCAGCTTCTATCTTTACACACATGAATTGTTGCTCCAGAGTCAACCCACCACGCAACATCATCATCCTGCACAAAGTAAATGTCAGATATATATGTAACATAATAAATCTTAAAAGACTTATTAAACACATTCTGACCTTTCAGAGAATTGGTGTTACCATTCCCTCCACTTGTGCCTGATCCATTGGATTTGTTTCCAACTTTACCACCCTTGCAATCTTTCCTGAAGTGTCCAGGTTTCCCACACTTCTAACAAGTCACCTTAGGTTTCTTGTTAAGATCAGATTTGGTGTTATCTTGATGCTTACGCTTGCCCTTGTTGTCATTGTACTTGGTGGAGTTGTTATGTTCCACCATATTGACAACTGATGGACGAGTAGTAGTGCTACTCTTTGGCTTATCAATGTCTTGAGCTTTGAGTGAATCCTCAATGCGCAAGTGACTGCCCAAGAGTTAACTCCTCCTTCTTATGCTTAAGCATATGCTTGAACTCTTTCCAAAAAGGAGGTAGTTTATTGATGATACAAGAGACTGAAATAGCCTCATCCATGTTCATCTTGTGTTGTGTGAATCGACCAAGTATACTAAGAAGTTCATTGTATTGTTCCATGACAGGTCTAGAATCAACCATTTTGTAATTGTTAAAATTACTTACAAGGAACTTCTTACTTGATGCATCCTCAGCCATATATTTGGCTTCCAAGGAATCCCACAGTTCTTGAGAAGTTTCAACGTTCTGATAAATATCAAATAGAGAATCAGACATACCATTGAGAATTAAACCTCTGCATATGTAGTCATCATTCTCCCACTTGCTCCTTGCCCTCATCTGATCCATTGTAGCATCATCTCCATGATCTTCTGGAATCTCAGTCGTGAGAACATACACCACATTCATACTTGACAACAAGAAGTGCATCTTCTTTTGCCATCTTCTGAAATCAACACCTTCAAACTTTTCCATCTTGGAAAAGTTAGCAGCCATTTGTCTCATAGCAGCAGCCATTGATTATCACTTATAGTTTCTATTGATTGTTGGTTGTTATTTGCATAACGGTTTCCCAGATTAGGGTTAAGATAATCAATAAAGGTACCGGATATTCACTTGAAATCGTGGTATCACTTTCCAATAGAAACTATTCGACCCTATGCCTGGGTTACACGAATATCTCTATGGGATAAGACCAAGTGATGTTCTTGTTTTAGGCACAAACCAAGAACCAGATGCGTATTGAAGTGTTTAGGGTTTTGTGTTAATCGTATTATAAAACGTATCTCCATGCAGAATGATGTGACCTCTATTTATAATAGAGAATACTCAAACCCTAGCCCATGGTATAATGTATAATTAATGGCCCATTAATTATATCATAATAATTTCCATAATAATAGGGATCAGTGGTTATCAGTGGAAACATTATCACTAGCAGTGGTAATGTTAACACATCAGTGGAAACGCTAGCAGCAGAATCACACTATCAGCAGAATGCTATCAGCAGCAGAATCAACTAGCAGCAGAATCAGCTAGCAGCAGAATCAGCTGTCAGCAGAATCCTAGCAACAGATTCACAACACTAGCAGCAGAGTCTACTAGCAGTACCTTGATCAAGCAGTACCTTGATAATACATAACCACTATTGAGTCAGAGGATTCAGTGACCAAATGGGTGTATACTCCATACCTCCAAACCCATTACCAGGTGTAAATTGATCCCTCAAGTGCACTAAATTTACTAACATAACATACAATTTATACTTTTTGCTACAATTATTTTGTGTATTTATACTTGTTTTTTTATACATTATGCATCATAACTTGTACCTTGTTCTTCGCTCTCTCTCATACGAATATAACCAAAGTTCTATAATTTTTTGTTTTGTTCGATGAGAACAGAGCATCTTTCATTTTTAATTCCCAAATCATAAGTTGAAATGCTCTGTTCGTTTTAATATAGGAGCATTTCATTTTTAATACAAATAGAGCATCTTTCATTTTTTATTCCAAGGCATAAATTAAAGTGAACACGGCTAGTATGAAAATATAATAAGCCCAATAAAAACCCTTTTATCAAACCCTTTTATCAATAAAAGTCCAGTAATAAGCCCAATAAAAACCCTTTTATCAAACCAATCTTTATTTATTTTACTCATTTGGTTAACCCTAATCCAATCTCACAAGTCACATCCGCCCCATCACACTTTCTCTTTTGAAACAGTCACCAAAGAATCAGTTATCATTTCATCTTGATATTTCCATCCTTATAACTCCTTCGAGTCACACGAGCAGCCACCAAAAACATATAGTCGAATGGAGTTTTAGTTTGGAAATGAAGATATGAAGCAGTCGACATTTATAGAGAAGAAAGTTTTTTTTTCCACTGCTAATGCTCACCTTCATGTCTTTTCTTTTAAATCCGTGTATTTTACTCCCATTTGACCTTCATTTTACTCCTCAAAGTTTAAAAAAAATGAGGTTGCATGTTTAATTCTTTCGGTTGCTTAACCAACCGAAACAATTGTTTGGTTGCCAAGTGATGCGTCGGTTGGACAACTGCTAACAGGGGCAACGCGTCACTTTTGGGGTCACTTGGTGAAATCCGACGCCCATTAGCACTAGTCTAATGGTATTTTAATTGGGTTGTACCCCTACCCCCTATTACCCACATGATAAAGACAGTTTTTTGCTCCGTATCTTTTTTTATTTACTATTTTTGTTTGTCTTTATTTTATGTTCCCTAATTTCTTCGACAGTTTTACTCATTTTATTAACAGAGCAAAACAAATTTTTATGGTTATCTGCTCCGTATATTTTATGTTTTCCTACTTTTGACTTGTAAGACTTTTTTCTATGAGAACAGAACATCTTTCATTTTTAATTCCCAAGTCATCAATTGAAATGCTTTGTTCATTTTAATATATGAGCATTCCATTTTTAACACAAATAGAGCATCTTTCATTTTTTATTCCGTATATTTTATGTTTTCCTACTTTTGACTTGTAAGACTATTTTATGTTCGTTTCTTGATATTGGATGGTGCTTATTGGTGGGTATCTGGTAAAACCACAAGCCTAGGTATTCAACCAGCTTAAGTCTTGAGATGGTTTTATCGTTGAAATTGTCATCATGTTGGCAATATGAGGGTTTCAATTGATACTATGTCGATGAATTTCCGTATTGTCTTCACATGTAGCTGGGGAGATATTCTTGAGTCTGATGCCTCTCTTGATGTATAGGTGAGGTTTTCTAGAATTTCCTGAGAACACAATGCCTTAAGGGAATCTATATCGATATCATTAACTCAAATCAATTATCCTCGGTGAAAACTCATTACAGGGAAGTTTGCGTATGGATGAGATCATGTTAACTCAAAACATTCTACAGTATCGGTTAGGAGGCTTGGTTTATTCCCATGGTGTTGCTTAGCGTACCTTCACAATGTGTTCGATCCTGTAGCTCAGTCTAGCTAGTACCTTTGAATGATAGAATTGGACAACTAGGTCAGAGATGGTGGTTCGGATGGTCTCGTAGCATCTTAGAATTGTTGTTGAGTTATAAATTGTCTTGGTGTACACTTCTAGTCTAGGTTAGTAGTTCCGAAATCCTTTCCTTGCTTTTCTGGTATCGAGGAATCCTACTCGTAATTGATATGGAAAGTCTCTCCTGGAGAAGTCAATGGAAAGTCCAACTTAATGGCTAAGTGAGTGACAGGTAGGGTAAGTATCCAGGGAGAGTTTGTCAGAAAGAGACATTTATAAAAGAGTTTACTTGTTTAAAACGCTTTTAAATGAAGATTGTTATTAGCAATACTAAAAAAAAAAAACTATTTCCTTCATGGCATAATCCTTCCTGAAGTATACATAGGTGATCAGGCTATGTATAGTTGAGGACTAATGATGCGATGCTTGATTTAGTCAAAATAGTATTACTTTTCTCAAAGTTTTAGATGGTGTTCAACGCATTGTTATAAAAATGGTATTCTAGATATTTCTTTTCAAAGTATCATAAGAATTGTTTCGCGTAATAATATTAAATACTTGGCGTAATATCAGAAAAATCAGTTTATAGAGTGGTAACAACAAAAAAAAATATACTTTAGAAATTCTGTAAAACAATTTCCCCATAGGGTAGTAAAAATAGTTTGAAACAAAATTCGTTGAATGGTGTATTGGATACATGGGTAAATCCTATGGAATGGTAATAGTCTACTAATCCGTTAAAAACGAAATCGGCCTAATCTCTAGTAAGACAGTGACAAAATGTTGCGAAACGACTGAAAATTGCACAATTGCAATAAAAGATGGAATAAGCGAAGGTTACGATTATCACATAGATAACAAAAGATAGTCATTACATTAGATAGGAAAGTGCTTAATACAACTAGGTTACACCAACGTACTTATGGAAAGTACCAAAAGAAAGTACAACCCCAGAGGGCTCAAACTATGGTTTTACAACATGAAATGCCTCCTCCAGTTCCGGTCTCTCAACACCGGGCATTTACTCCTGAAGTGTCCCACTACTCCACATTCACGGCAGATTACCGTGAGTTCCTGATGCTTTGCGAGGGTGGGAGCCTTGCAGTCCTTGGCTTCATGTCCGACCTTTTGGCAGTTCTTACATTGAGAGGGGCAAGATCCTTTGTGATGAAACTGACACTTGTTGCACTCAGGTAATTTACCAATATACTTTTTCTTTTGGCTTGACCCAGCAGCACGGGTCTCCACCACTTGTTGTATCTTAAATGGTTGTTGAGAAGCATTAGCATCCAGATTACCGACCCATTTTCTCTTGTTGTTACTATTGTTTCCTGATGTCTTGTCGCGAATTATACGTTCCTTTGCTTCAATTGCCATCTGGATAGCTTCAGACATGGCATTGGGTTCCCATGCGATGACCAACATACGAATTTCAGGAGAAAGTCCTCCGACATACCTTTCAAGTCTCTTAATTTCTGGTTCACCAATTGCAGGGTCTAGTCGAGCTAATTCATAAAAATGAGCAGTATACTTGACAACATCATCTCCTACCATGGTAAGGTTTAGTGCTTCCTGTTCTATTGCCCGTAATTCACTTCTTACACAAAAGGCTATACCCATCATCTTTCTTAGTTCCTCCCAAGAGCGTGAGTAAGCATCATCAACTCCTACTATCTTAACATGCGTGGTCCACCATTTCTGGGCAAGATCCTGAAAAGTGCATGTGGCGAACTTAACCTTGTCTTCCTTACGACAGTCGCCACATCGAAATATCGTTTCTATTTCTTCGAACCATTTGAGAAATTTCTTTGTGTCTCTAATTCCGCTAAAGGAGGGGGGGTTACAACCCATAAATTCCACGTGAGTAAGTTCCTTGGTGAGGGCGGTAGTTACGTTCCTGGCAATGGATTGTCCAACAGCAGCTTGCGTCATGCTTGGAGTTGTTTACTTAAATCTATTTTCATCAAATCATAAAAGTCCATGAGAATCTATAGGTAATAAGGATCATCCTATTCATAACACATGAATATAATACATGAAGGTTTCGATCTATATGGGCCAATATCATAGATAGCACAACCATTCCCCTATAGTAGAGTCAATACTTGGTGATTCCGTTTGTACATCAATCAAACTACTACAAGTTTCTTCGAACTATGCCACACCTCTCGTGGCTAGGATAATAGTAAAAGCTAGTAAAGATATAAGTCTAGTCTAAAGACTTCCTGTAGTCCTTCTAGATGAAATCAGGTTTATGGCATTATAAGGTCGAGATAATCCTGAAGTGGTGTCTGTAGTTGTGCATCGATCCAGTTCTAGATAGCGTAGGTTCTAAATCATTCTTGAGAAACCTGCGGATGTTCCTGTTGAGTCCGTAATCTTGGTATTATCCACAAGGCTTTATCTAATTCGTGGCAAGTGGAAATGGAAAAGGGAAATGACAACGGTGGTATTCTAAAGGATGAGAATAACATTGATGACGATGAAATCCCAGTGATGAGTTAGGAGATAATGGTAATAATAGTGAATGGAATACTACCCTCTTTCGCGCTATCTCGCGACATCTAAGAGGTAAAGTTAAAGTACGCACTATGGGGCGACCAATAGTGAAATAAGTAACCAACGGTGGTGGTAGTAAGCGTCCTACTAGTGAAGGAAAGAAAACATGCTATCTCCCTTGTAATAAGCATCTTAGTAAGTCCATTACAATTAAGTCTGAATACACTACCAAACGGCATTCTATGTATAGGCTGAATGAGAACCTTGCTCCTATGACAAATCAATAGTGCTAATGGTGGTGTAAGTACAGCTGGTGGTATAATGGTAGTGGAAGATGACAAGGCATCTTCAATGTCGGAATCCGACGAAAGGATAACAGCGTGGGTATCTGAAGACATGTCACTTGTGAACCAGGTCAATATAATCATATATATATATGAGTATGGGTATGAATAACTCGTACAGTGTGTGCGTAAAGCAACATGTATAGTGAATATGCACCTATGATGAAATGATGAGATGCTATGATGATGTGGTTATAGTCTAGGGTCCAAGATACATCCTAGTTCGCTATAACCTTAGCTCTGGTACCAATCTGTCACACCCCCAAAATACCTGAATGGCAGCGGAATGGAATACCTGGGGGTGACTGTCATAGCACCATAGTTACAGTTATATTGAACGACCTAAAGTGTCGTTTAGAAAATACAGCGTTTGATCATTAAAACATTCAGAGTTTACAAAGCTTAGGTCCCAAAAGAGTTTGCCAATATAGTTAAAATAAGTTCAACAAGATCAAACGTTTCATAAGTGCAGAAAATATGGTGAGATGCGTCGACTCCGCGACTCCATGAAGGTCCAAATGTATGCAACATGAGCTACCTTAATAACCTGAGAAATACATTGCAAAAAACGGTCAACACGAATGTTGGTGAATAATCATAGGTTTATAAGTAAATCGTAAGTACATAAGCTACAAGGAATAAGTAAACTGACAAGAATGTCAAAAATACTACATTGTCTCTTAAGCTCATGACCCCGAAGCTAGACTTTGTAATGGCCCCACCAGAGTGTTTACCAGACACTCAATTCGTTAAGACATGAAATGCATTCGTCCCGTTGGAGTAACCCAACGCGAATGGAGGCGTCACCCTCGATAGATCTATCCACTCACTCTCGCTTAGCTATAATTAACGGTCCATGATATAAAAGGGGACTTAACTTGGTAGTAAGGCAACTTAAGCAATGTATGGAATTTGATATACTTTGGCATGTACAAAAATAATTGTGCAATGTATTCTCTCCCGTGGGATTGGAAATCAAATAAGTAATTAAAACGGGGCTATGAGAACTCACCTGGAGTGATAGTACAAAGATGGTACAACGATGGTAGAGAAATCGGGACAATGAGGCGCGAACACTAGCCGCAACCTAAATGAATAATCGTGATCTAATTTAGATCAAGCCGTAATGTAATGAATGCACATGCACATGATACTCATACCACTCGTAATTTGGAAATACTAGTTATCGTCATAGTAAAATAGTTTCCATACTTAGGAAAAATAAGTCCATATATAGAAGTATATAACTTGTCGTATTATCTCGTATGAAAATGTTAGCGTTATTTTCCTCGTATCGAAAACCTTAAAATAACGTCGTTAAGTCGTATAAATATTCTCTTGGGTCGTACGTATTCGTTCGTTAAGAATATAGTCCTTAGTATCGTTTCTAGAAAAATATACCATTTAGTACGTAAGTTATTATTTTTATTTGTGACCAATATATATATATATATAGTTTTGGTGATCTTAAAACGCGCATAACTTGGTCGTTATAGGTTCATTTCCTTCGTTCTTTATATCCACGGATTCGTTTTTATATAAACTAGTATATTTTTGATAACTCGGCTCCTCTAGGTTACGTTTAACACCTCTATTTACCCGTCGAAATCTGCCAAACAGCAAGCAGTTTTTATAAAAATAGTTTTCGTCGTTAAATTTGCAAAAATCATATCTCCTTCGTTATAAGCTCGTTTTAATCCGTTCTTTCGCCTAAAGTTTCGTTTTTGAAAGTATTTTCTAAATCTTTGGTCAAAAATTAACCATCAACCACTGATTTTCCCACGAAATGAAAATAGGGACAGTAGGTATTTCAAATGTTTCAAAAACCATTTCTAGGGTTCTAATCTAGTTCCATCTTCATTCAAACCACTTTCAATCACCACAAAACTAATCTAATCCTACCATACACCTTCTTAGGGTGTCATGGGTTCCTAAACATCACAACCAAGTAGATCTAACAAGGATCTAACCAAAAATCACTTCTAGGGCTTAAAAGTTAAATATATACAAAATGGAGTGGTATAAGTCAATATATGCATGAGTTCTTGTAAGAAAAATATATAGCCATAGTAAATACTTGTAAAAATTATGAAATGAGTTTTGTTAACTTACTTGGAAGATTAAGGAAGTTTGGATGGTGAAAACCTAACAATCCTTGAGTTTTTATCTCAAAACTCAAACAAGGACAACTATAAGAACAAGATTATACTTAGATCTTTGAAAAAATGATGTTTCTTGCTTCTTGATTACCCTAGGCCGAGCACCCTTTGAGAGAAAAAGAGAAGGAAAACTTTCTTGGCTAGTTACAAATGAGATAAGATATCTTATTTTTAGTATATGAATTATTGGTATTACTATTATTATATGTAGTTAGTATAGGTTATTAATGAGAAAGGAGTAAGCAAGTAAACTTGTAAGGGATTGGTATGGTTAGGGGGGGGGGGGGGGCGGCAATAAATGGAGGGGGGGGGGGATGAATGTGTAGGACTTGGAAGACTTTTGGTGTATTATTGTGTTTAATTTGTAGTTTTAAGGTGTACCGGGTACCGGGTTAACTAAAAATAAATTTTAACGGAGTTAACCGGGATAAAATAAAGTTATAAAAATTATAAAAATGGTTTGGGTAAAATTATTGAGTGTTTAGATAATTGTTGTTCAATTACTACGAAAACCGTCGTAATTTTTGTAAACTTTCGTTAATAATTAAAATAAATCTCCAAAATACCGGGTAAATTAATATTATAATTTTTATATTATAAAAATGAATATAAAAATATACTGGGATCATAGTCGAGAGTGTTGGACATGTTAGTCACATTATTGATCGTTTGTTAACGTTTATTTGGAAATAGTTATACGTAAAAGTAAATTATACCAAAAGTATTAATTTAATTACCCTACGAGTGGAATAGTATGCAAGTACCATAATGATAATATGAAGACTATTTCTAGTCCGTACAAAGTGTCCCAATGATAATGCATGAATTCGCTCCTGAACCAATACGGTTACGCGAATTTTGAATACTCGTAACTAAATTTACGATGACATGAGTAATGCACGTGAATAGTGGTTTTCTCTCGGAAATGAATAGTGTCAAGTGAATAGTAAAATTTCTGAATGTTTCTCGGAATGTCAAATTGACCTAAAAAATGATGAATAGTAAAACGATGAATAGTGATCGATGAATAGTAATTGATGAATAGTAGATTGTCGAAGTTTGGAAAATGACCGGAAATTACGAGTTGTGACAGTTATTAAAAGCATGACTCGGTTTAAATCGACCCATTTTTTGGACCGGAACGGTTCAACCGGGTTTCAAAACATTATGTTGACATGAGCTTAAGTATCAAAGTCAATAAGTCAACACATTTAATATCTAAATCTTCAAACTTTTATTAGAGGTGGCAAAACGGGCGGGCACGGGCACGGGCTAAAATGGCACAGGTTAAAACGGGCACGGGCTAAACGGACAAATTATAAATCGGGCCAAATGGGCACGGGCTAAAACGAGCAAATTATAATTCAACTATTAAAAACATTCGGAACAGTCCTAAAAACCCCTTTAATTCATCTTGTAAAAAAAGATCAAGCATCTAAGTCTTAACTATATTTAATTATTTTTTCTTAAAAAAAAAAAAAAAATTGAGTATTAAATGAATAAAAATGCAACTAATTAAATATATTTATCAATTAATTAGAGTATTAAATAATTATGCATAAAATAGTTATTAAATGAGATAAATTAAAATTAAAATAGTTGGAATGTTTTATATTTACCAGTGACAAGTGAATTGGTCGGAAAAAAAATGAGAGTAATTGCTTGAAAGTTGAATTGTGTGATTCGAAAGCCCATCTAATAATATCTGTTTTTATCTTTTGCCTGTAAGAGCCCATCAAATAAATGCAAGGGGCAAAAAACGCCCCAAACTTTTAAAAAAGTGTCAAAAATCGCCCAAAAATTACAAATTGGGCAAGATTTGCCACCCCTAACTTTTATTATTTTTCATTTATAACCCATAAACTTTCTTTTATCACTAAACGATCTGTCGTTATAAAATCCCGTTGCTATGCACGGGTATTCGTCTAGTTTTAATATATGAGCATTCCATTTTTAATACAAATAGAGCATCTTTCATTTTTTATTCCAAGGCATAAATTAAAGTGAACACGGCTAGTATAAAAATGTAATGGTATTTAATCGGGTTGTACCCCTACCCCTATTTACCCACATGATAAGACAATTTTCTTGTTCCGTATCTTTTTTATTTACTACTTTTACTTGTCAAACGTTATTTTATTTTTCACACTTTTTTCGATAGTTTTACTCACCTTATTAACAAAGTAAGACAATTTTTTATGGTTTTCTACTCCGTATGTTTTATGTTTTCTTACTTTTGACTTGTAAAATTTTGTTCAATGAGAACAGGACATCTTTCATTTTTAATTCCCAACTCATAAATTGAAATGTTCTATTCATTTTAATATATGAGCATTTCATTTTACAAATAGAGCATCTTTCATTTTTTATTCCAAGGCATAAGTTGAAGTGAACACGGCTGTTATAAAAATGTAATGGTATAACATTTCCCAAATGATGAGAGGGTTTTTTTTTTTTTTTTTTTTTTTTTTTTTTTTTTTTCATTATCTTTTTTTATTTACTCCCTCTATCTCAAAATTATTGTCATGATAGAGAAATCACAAACTTTAATAAAAATGTGACCACTATAAAAAAATAGACAATTATTTTGAAACATCACAAAAAGGATATGTGGACCACAATTTTGAGACGGAGTGAGTACTACTTTTGCATGTCAAACTTTATATTTTATGTTCCGCATTTTTTTGACAGTTCCACACATTTTATTAACAGAGCAAGACAAATTTTTTGGTTTTTTGCTCCGTATGTTATGCTTTCCTATTTTTGACTTGTAAACCCTTATGTTTTCTGTTTAGTTATTTTTAATTCATAGTTTTATAATAAAAATAGAAAGTAATATAAAATATCAAGGGTGGTAATCCTATCATTTTACGACAAATGAACTATCACTATGTTACAAAACTGGTGATTCGAGTCCCTCTTACTTGCCTTCATTTCTATCGAAGAAAACGTGACAACTTTGTCCTACCAATGTTCATTTCTAAAACGATATCTAAAACGGATAGCTGTGTCAGTGTATGTGTGTTCATCTTCACGAATCCTACTAAACAAATCACCGAACTTCACACATGTCGAGTACAATTCACTTATCCAAACTATTGATGTCTCACAAAGGGAGCTTAATTACTCGCACAAAAATGTCCTAATTATATGATATGGAAAGTACTGTATAACTGACATATAAAACACTTAAACTAAACTATTTGCAGCGTTGAATCTCTAATTAACTTCATGCCATGAAACACAAAATGAGTTGCATTATCGCCAATTTTTCAAACAATAAAAGAACGAAAAATATGATAGTACACCTATTTGAAATCCGTGATAAAATTTGTACCCCATAGAAGATCTCCGAATCAAATTGCGTTGTCACTTGATAAATGTATTAAAACTTTGCATTGACTTTCAGAGTAGCTCCAAACTACAAACTCTATAATGAACATAAGAACTAGTGCAGATTATTATTATTAGATAAAAACCAATCCAACCTTATATCCCACTTAGGTTAAAGAACTTAATTCTTCTTTGGTTATTTGGTACATTGTAAGAGGGTAACTTGTGTTTAAAATGATGTCATGTATTTTTGGTTAAATGATGTATTGGAGTTTATTATATTAGTTAAACTAGTTATAATACTCGTGCACGCACGAGGTTCTTCCAGAAAAAATTAATTATATAGTATTATCGTTTAAAAACAGAAAATCTTATGTATATTTTAAAAAGTTAGGACATGAACATGTGCAAAAGTAAGAAAAATAGTTAGCAGAAATTGTAAATATAACCGTGGCATCGACCTTGTATTGATTCTTGAGCTTGTCTCCTTATAATGTTATTGGGTCAAAGGTTATTTGATCACATAGGTTTACACATAAATCAAATTTATTTTATAATTTTTGTTTACTATATGGACATATAAGAATTTAACCGTGAAAACTATGATATAAGTACAACTAATAAGTCACTACTACACAGCTAGTCTTTAGCGACAGCCGGTTCTGTCGGAAATCCGTCGGTATAGGTGGTTTCCGACAGATTTGTGACGAAAATAGTTTGTCGCTGAATCTATGGTCGGTAATTAATATCTGCCAGAAATCTGTCGGAAACAGCGCGAGATAGTATGTGTCGGAATATTGTTGGTAATGATCTGTCGGAAATTTGTCGGTGTATTTTCTGTCGGAAATCTGTTGGTAATACTTCCCTCAGAAATCCGTCGGTAAACTGTAGATGGTAAAGGGTCACATTTCGATCGGAGATAGTTTTCAGAATATTATGGAAAAAAGGTAAATAGCTGGACAGATTAAAGCTCAAATTTAAGCAATCCTTTATATAAAATAGCCAAAATGAAACCCGTAAAAAGGATCATTGAAAATTAAACATGTCTATTACAAAATGTCTCTCGGGTCACCCTTACTACACTAGCACCAGTACCTCCTTGATGCTCGAGACCACCTTCTACCACCACTCACTTGATGCCTGGAAACACCTTTTAACATCACACCACCAGTCCCTTGCTGTCCATAACCACCTGATTCACCTCGAACCTATATGTTTTGAAATGGAAGCATTGTTAGTAGCTGCACAACAAAAACAGATTCATACATGGCAACTATAGTTTACCTTTGCTGAAGCAGAATTATTGGTTTTCATTCCCCTCTTTCTCTGCCATATTTCTTGCAGCATAATCTCTACCACACTCCTCCGCTGAGACCATCTCCGCAGTCTTGGTTCCTACACTAGACAAAGCATTATTAGTCGCCACAGCTGTATCCCCGACCAATCCAGCATCTCCCCTGGTCATATTACCCATTGTCTCTATCGCACCCATTGCTTTATCACCAACATACTCAGCCGCGTTCCACCCTGCTTTTCCAGCTTCACATGACACGTTCCCTACCATCTCTGTCACACCCGTTGCTTTATCACCAGCCAACTTAGCAGCGCTCCTCCCCACTTTTAGAGCTGTATCTTTCAACGCACCTGCCGCCTTACCTGCATATTGAGCGGTAGTTTTCCCAGTTTCCAATGTGAAGTCCTTCCCTGCAACGGCTGTTTCTCCTACATAACTTGCCCCTTTTTCACCCACGTCCACTGCCGTATCTATTAACCCCGTTGTTTGTTCAGTAACTATATCTTTGGCTTGACCGGTTGTATCTACTAGGCCCCCGACTATATCGCTAGCAAACTAAACAGCGTTCCACCCCGCTCAAATATTCGAATTTAGCATGTTTACCTGAAAAAACTGCATCTCCACTCTCAGTGAATTCAAATTAGCATCCATTCCTCCATATTTGGCGGCAGCTTCATCCTGGAAATAAGTTCCCTTGCGAACCTCCCACCCTTTTAATGATTCTGCAGACTTGAACTTTGCAAGTAAAAGCTTGCTTTTGCTTCTTTTTCCAGCTCGCAACTGAGCTAGCTTATCTGAAACAACCCGAAAAACAATAAACTTTCTTAAATTAGTTTCTCAGTTTACTGATTGACATTTCAAATTAACTTGATAAGCCCAAGATATAAATAGAACACGGAACATATGTTGTTGAACGTTGAAACCTAATAAGTTCGTATTTTTCAAGGAGCATGAAGAAAAAAAGGGAATACGTGAAACGCTTTGCTGAGGTTGTATACACCCTGATGATCAACTCTGTTGAGATCGACAGTTATAGAAGAACAAGCCGTGGCACAATAAATAATCTTGTTGCAACCTTCAACAGTACTTCTCAGAGCTGCAGGATCTCGAACGTCCCCAATCACAATCTTTGCAGAAGTTGGCAGCATGTCCATGACTTCTTGATCCGCATTCCTTATTAGAGCCTAATTTATAGTAAAGTAAGAGGGTGTTTGTGATAGCTTATAGTTTGAGGTTTATCTATCAATCTGCTTACTTTTTAGTAGAAAAGCAGTTTCGATCATCCTAACCTGCTTATTTAAGATAAAACCAGCTTATCAATTTGAGCTTAGATAAGCCATAAGTTCAAACTGATAAGCTAATAAGCTTATATAAGGCATAAGCCTAACTTGCTAAGATAATAAGGTGGAAATACCTTGACTGAGTAGCCCCTGAGCATGAGCTTGCGGACAATAATATGACCAACACGACTAGTAGCACCAATAACGAGAACAGTTGTGTTCTGAGCACCAGGGATTGCAAATTCACACATAGGTCCACTTTCCTGGATAAGAAGGCTGTTCTCGTTATTAACTTTAAGTTAATAACAGTCACATAACTTTATCAAACTAGCAGCCTTACTAAGAATAAATAGCTACACAAGCTCACCTATTTCAGATAGAAAATCCCATTGAATAAACATTTTAAGACTACCATCCACAAATTTATTCATGACATAGTACACATCTATCATTATATATCTTTTTATAGTATGAGATACTCAACCTCTGTCAATGATCGATATTGAAGCTTACAGGAAGGTCAGTGGACATTGCAGCAAGAGATTCTAAGATTTCTGATGCCTATGTATGTATAAGATAAAAAAAAAAAAAAAAAAAAAAAAAAGCACTCATTTTCAAAACCATCACAAGTATTATCTATAAAAAAGATATATTTCCTGATATTTTAAGCTAAACATGTCCAGCAGTAGTAAACATGATCATAAAAATAAATGAACCAGTAATTGAGCTGACAAATGTAATTATTAAAAGCACCTGTGGTAAGACTCAGAATATAATCCAGGCCAACATCAAGTTCCTTTGACAAGGCTTCTAACATGGGTAAAAAAGGATGCAATTGTGATCCATTAAACAATGTGACTGCAAACAAGATATTGCAAATGGCCATGCAAAACACTGAAAGAAAAGACTTACTCTGCAAACATAAGCAGCAGCAGCGAATTCCGAGAGGTAACCATTTGATCTACTGAGTCTCTCTTGACCACCAATGGCAAAACCACTTGACCTGGTCAAACCCAACTCCATTTTGAAATGCTGAACTACATACGTTACCATTTGGTGATTTAGTACTGTCTTCCTCACCAGTGGCTCTTACGTAACTAGCAGCTATCTTACTTTGTTGGCCTCGCTAGCGAATTAGCCTGTCTGCATCTTCAAGAGTCAAAAACCTAATGAGACGGCCCATTTCATCCAATATGGGACCATCTATAACACATATAAGCTTCTCTGCTTCAAGAGCCAATGCACAAGCTGTGGTAACTTCATATGTGCTGCATCATTGTACGCAAATAGCACTAATAAGTAAACACTTGTATCACTTACCTTACGGAAGGATTAAATGGTAACACTATATTTTGACTTTTATCTATCTGCTTTACTTCACCTGTTGCTCCATAATTATTCATGTTCATATATACTAGGCAAATGCTCACTATAACCCCCTCACATCCCCAACATGTTCATGTATTCGTTAGATCTTCTTAGAACTATATTAATAAATTTCACCACATAGTAAAGTAGTATATATAAGATCTTTGTGTAACAACTGCCACAACTTCTAAGACAACAAACAACTGCCTAATTTTGATGTCATATTGTCATGCTTCAGAAGTTAATAACGTGTCAAGTACTATAAGACTATTTACCTATCAATTGCAACAAATTTACACCTAAAATTCTATAACCTAACAAAACAACTCTTAAAATAACACAACTCAGTAAACAATCAACTCAAAGCATTTCGTCGATCAGTTGGTGTACACATGCAATCCACAACAATCAATCAAACAAGCTAGTAACAACCAACTAATAAGCTCAAACAAACAACTTAAAATCAACTGATAACATCTGGTAATTAAGTCACAATCCACAACAATCAATCAATCAAACAAGCTAGAAACAATCAGCTAAAGCAAAAGTTAGGGCAAAATTGAGGCAAAATAAGCAAAAGGAAGAGTTAAACCTTAATGTGGTCGACAGAGGACGGCGGTGGCGGATGACGACGGTGAATGGATGGAACAGTGAAAGTGAAATGAGGCAGGGAAGAATGAAAATGTGTATTTTATAAAAATTTTAAAGTGAAATGAGATTGGGAATATTTTATTAATTTAGCTAGATATTATTATATCGATAAATTAATAATTTATTAAGACTAAAATACATCGTTGGTTCCTAAACTTGTGACGAAACATCACATGACATCTTAACTTTTTTTTTAGTCGCCTGGAGTCCAAATAGTGAAATTTTAAGTCTGAATGCGTCCCTCCACCAAACTTATTTGGATAACAACATGCAAGGACTTAAGCCTATATGTTTTGTTTTGTCTTTAGTGAAGGGCATAACGGTCATTTCATATATTTGGATTATTACTCATGCAAATCTCCTCCTCTACTCTTCTTCTTCCACTTAGGTTTTCATTTTAAAACATTAAACACTGATGAGAATGATATTGGTGATTCTGATGCGGATAGTGAGAATGATGATGACAATGACGAGTTCACTCCATTCTCATCAGGAAGGTCTTATGCTTCAAAACAAATGGGAAGAAAGTGTGAAGATCAAAGGAGAATGCGTCAGACCGTTTCTACTAAAAACAAAATTATTGAAGATGAAGGAAAATACGAAAATAGAGCTCATATTAGAAGTAGAGATGAAGATGTTTATACGATGTCAATAGGTAACTTGAATGATGTTGACAGAACTGGATTATTGTAACACCATTCAAGTTACCTATTCACATCGTATAAACACTCTAATTAGCTAGCAATTGAATAAAACAAGATCACTCCTACTAACACAATCTTGAAATAAGCTAAGATAAACAATTAAACTCACTGAGAAGCCAATATAAGCACAAACAAGCATATGAAATAAGCAAATCCACACAGTCCCAATTTACGGCACCTCATAAGCCAACCCAAAAAAATTCTAAAAAATAAAATAAAAATATCACTAATTAAACAAGCTTCCAAATCAATGAATTCCAGAATTTTATGAGATTTGGACTAAAATTAAGATTAAAAAAAAAAAAAAAAAAAAAAAAAAAAAAAAAAAAAAAAACTTTTTGTGCTGTCGAAAACTCGTTTTTGCAGCCCAAAAATGGTTGATTTAGCCTTTTAAAAAATCTAAAAATAAAAATAAAAATACTACTAAGTAAACAATATATAAGAGTACATTATCCCAAAATTTTACAAGATTTGGTTGAAAGTTGAGGAAATGAAAATTCAAAAACTTTTTCTGCTGTATGACACTTTTTTGACTTTTTGAGATGAACACTTAGGTTGACTTTTTGGAACTTTGATTGGTTCTAGTTTACTAAAAATGAGATTACAAGCTGAAATTAAACTTGATTAGGCTAAATTAACTACTTATGAACCTAAGTGTATGCTTATGCAACATAAAAAACTCATTGTGAAGCAAAAAATTAAGATAAACGTTGATTTTGACTTTTACCACATGACAACTGGATTTTATGCCTTTTATGACCTAAATGCACTTAATATGAATCAACTGGACCAGTATTACCTCCTAAAACAACCCTGAGCACATCAAAGTGTCATAATCCAAACACCCCTTTATACATGGACTGTTTTTACTTTTTGGTGATTTGAAATGATATCATCTATACTACTGATGCAAACTTAATAACTATGCTATATATAGTTTATAAAAGCTAAATTATGCAGCAAATAACAATAAAACATGCTAAGTGAGATTTATGCTAATTGACTAATAAAATGCAATAATGAACAATGATGAGTTCAAACCAAAAAGACCAAGCAACTATGCAATATAAACACTTAATAAGATCAAATAAGCATATAATGAATAAAGAAGCATTGACATAAGCACTAATAAGCAACTATGCAATATCTCCAAGGTCGTAGGAAGTAGTTTACATTTTTGTTAGAGTCTTTTGTTATCATATGGTTAGTGGTTTGTTTTCTTGTTTAGAAGATAGGAATTATCTAGTTATGTAAGCTTTTCGCCTATGTAACGGGCTGAGATATGGGATTCACCCATACCCGTTGTACTTAAATGCTTTTTGGAGTAATATATTTACCGGGTCGTTGATCTTTTACCCCAAAAAAAAGTAGTTAAACAAGCTTAAAATGGTAAAAGTGGAACTCACTTATCCCTGTGCTCAAAGGATTGTAATTCTCATGTGAGCTTATCAACATCCTATTCCAACCAAAACGACCCCATAACCTTTCCTGAAGCAGCTTCTCACCAAATTGAGCTTATGTTGACTTTTGGAAATTTGTGATAAAATAGTACCTTGAACACAAATAAGCTCACAACAAGCTATAATTAGCTTGAATGAGCTTATTGAACAGAAATGGGAGCTTATGAAAGCTATTCAAACATAAATGAAATTTTAAGCTTAAAACATGAAAATAAGTTGCAAGGAATTAAAAAGAGAAACTATGTTTCATTAATTTTAAAGATGTTTATACTACTGAAGATGAGACTTACAAAGTTGAGTTTAGAATGTTACATTAATTTAACTAAATTCGACCTACATTACATTAAAAAAAACTACAAATTGACTAACTTAATTTTCGTACTTCGAGTTCTGTCAACACCATTCAAGTTACCTATTGACATCGTATAAACATCTTCATCTCTACTTCTGATATGAGCTCTATTTTCGTATTTTCCTTCATCTTCAATAATTTTGTTTTTAGTAGAAACGGTCTGACGCCTTCTCCTTTGATCTTCACACTTTCTTCCCATTTGTTTAGAAGCATGAGACCTTCCTGATGAGAATGGAGTGAACTCGTCATCGTCATCATCATTCTCACTATCCGCATCAGAATCACCAATATCATTCTCATCACTGTTTAATGTTTTAAAATGAAAACCCAACAGATTATGGGTGTTAAAGTGGAAGAAAAAGAGTAGAGGAGGAGATTTGCATGAGTAATAATCCAAATATATGAAATAACCGTTATGCCCTTCACTAAAGACAAAACAAAACAGCAAATAATGGTGGATGGACGCATTCAGACTCAAAATCTCACTATTTGGACTCCAGGCGACTAAAAAAAAGTTAAGGTGCCCTGTGATGTTTCGTCACAAGTTTAGGGACCAACGGTGTATTTTTGTCATTTATTAATTTAAAGAGGTTTTACGTATATCTTTTAAATTTTCAAGTCCAATATGTACTATTTACAATATATACTAGTTAGAGATGAAAAATAAATTAAAAAAACGAGTTCTAATATATACTAGTTAGAGATGAAAATAAATTACAATGTGTATTGGTTATAGATGAAAAATAAATTAGAAAAACAAGTTTTAATATGTACAAGTTACAGTGTATACTAGTTAAATATGAAATAAATTACAATGTATACTAATTATATATGAAAAATAAATTATCACATGTATATTATGA
This sequence comes from Artemisia argyi, assembly GCA_030686995.1. NCBI lineage: Eukaryota > Viridiplantae > Streptophyta > Magnoliopsida > Asterales > Asteraceae > Artemisia > Artemisia argyi. The sequence continues at coordinate 15,552,658 of CM060687.1, read as the reverse complement.
ATTTTTTTTTAATTATTAATTTATAGTTTCATTAGGGCCAATATATATACACTGAAGTTTAAAAAAAAATATTATTTTATCGATTGGGGTCCAAATTTGTACTGGTCCCAAGTTGGAACTGGACAAATTGTTAATTTTATCGAGTTTATTAATTTATCGAGTATTAATTTATTGAGGTTTTAGTGTATAAAAGAAGTAAAATGTGATATCACGTTTTAGTGTTTATGGGAAAATAGAAGTGAAGTTTGAAAGTTTTTGAAGATTTTAATAAGTTATAAAAAGTTTTTGAGAATTTTGTTGTTAATAAGTTTATAATAAATGAGATTGGGAATATATATAAAAGCTCAATGTATCAATTTTAGAATAACAATAGAAAAAAAGCTTATGATAAGTAGAGAACATCACATTGTTGTATTCATAATCAATGTTTTAAAACCCGGATTTTTATTTGACCCGGTCGAGTCAACGATTCACTGGGTTACGTGTTCAACCGGTTGAACCGCCAGGTCAAGCCGGTATTATAACAAATGAAAAAATTACCCAATTTGAAGAGTTCATAAAGAAAAATATATAAAATACTTCCGGTTTCGAACTACATAACCACTTGGGCGGGTCAAGCCGGTATTATGACAAATAAAAGTAGTCTTCACAAATTTTATATTACATTATGGTCTAGTTTTGTATATTATTCTAAATTTAATAAAAATACTAATTCATTTCTTTAAGCACCATCAAAAAATGTATTTGACTATCTGTTATAAATTTCATCAAACTACATAACCACTTGGTCGGCTCATCAAGTCACGAGCCAAATATGAGTAATGTAACAACCACTTCACTAACTTGAAACATGAGTTGAGGGCGCACATACAATAAAAGCCCAAAAACTAAAATAATTTACACAGAATAGTGTAATCCCAAAAATAGTCAAATGAAACACGAGTCGACATAGTTTAACATATCATATATGTGTACATAATAAATTTTAATATTTCCGTCAGAAATCCGTCGGAAATAAATAATATTTCCGACGAAAATATTAAAAAAATAAAAAATCATTAGAAATTAAAACATTTCCAACGGATTAGCGACGAACAAGAATAGATGTCGGAATATCGTCGAAAATTCGACGGTAGCTTATGTGAATTACTGATGGATTTCCGACAACAGTCCAATCTCTTGGAATTCAGTCGCAAATTACTCGGAAAAACACATTTGTCGCTGTTTCGTCGGAATATGGTTGGTAAATTAGCGACAGAATAGTATCCGTCGGAAATTCTGTCGCTGAAAGTCCACTTTCTAGGAGTTTTTCATTATGTATTAATATCAATTAATATCTTGTACAAATTTTATTGGATGAAAGATTTAACTTTATTTAACTGACATAGATGTTAATGTTGAGGTTGATTTTATTGTTTAACTTTAACTATTAATATCATGTTGTACAAAATGTGCAAGTTCAGTAGCACATAATGAGCGTTGATGAAGTTAAAATATACTCCGTAAAGTTTTTTAAGAATGTTTTTCCGGATATTCGTATATAAACTTTAAATAATAATTACATGAGTCGTTATAAGTACAATCGTGTATATTTATTTTCATATCACAGTAACTCGTACTTACCATTTGATATTTAGATTACCGTTAATAATAATTTAATTGTATTTAATATTCAAACCCGTGTACGTATAGATTAAACTTTTAAACATGATAACATGAGTTCTTATTTATATTTAACGTAAGCGAGAAAAATAAATGAAGGGAGTTGATACTCCCACCACATTTTTTGATGCAAATACCACAACTGTGCATTGCAGTTTTGTACGGTACAATACTGTAATGCACAAGTTGTGGTGCAAGCATCAAAAAATGTGGTGCGAGTATCAACTCCCATAAATGAAATAAGAAGAGTGAGAAAAAATTGAAGCCACATATTTCATATAAAGAAAATGAATTAATAGGGAGATGCACTTATTTTTGTGGATGCATCTAATATTTGTGGTTGTGATTTTTTCTAATTCTTCTCATCTTAATTATATTTATCATTTGATCCTAAGTCTAACGTACATAGTAAAAAAGTATTTTAATAGATGAAAGTTTAAAACTAATATTTATTTTAAAAGTATTTAACATATATTAAAACTAATTCGTACGTTTATAAAATTTTGTAAGTTTAATGAATGAAGTCTCAAACCAATACTAATACTCATGTAATTGTAAACAAAGTTCATATTATAAAGTGTAGGGGTATAAAGTGTAAGTGGTTATTTGTTTATTATCAAAAGTTATCAAAAAACATGGAGATTTATAATTTTACACTTAACTCCATATAATATATTTAAAATTCAACCACTAATGTTTTATTAATTGCCACATCTTTTTTTAAGTTTTTATTTTCATAAATTTGACACCTATATTTTTATGTGTTTTTTTTCCAATCAAATTCTCCACCAAATTTATTAAATTTCGACCAAAATCAATTTAATTTTGACTTTTTATTGGTCAATCATATTTCTCGATTTCGCCTATGTGTCAAAATCGAGCTTCCCTATTAGTCCAATTTTTTTTCCAATGATTGTTTTGTCAAAAATACTCCGAAATGATGTAATTACTTTATTATATAAATATAAAAGATAAATATATACCAAGTATTTTCAGCTGAAAATTGATATAGAATTCTATACTTTTTTCAATATCTATATAACTATATTAACTTAACAAATTTTTTTTGTTATTTGTTTTCGTTTAAAAAAGTGGTAATCCTAACTTCTTATTTACAAAGCTGTTTGGTGTATTTCAATGTCTATATGTTTATGCAACTTAATATATAGTAATCTTCTATGTATATCCAATAGTTGTTTGGTGTTCATTTCAATCTCTAAAAGTTCCACCGATTCACCGAACTTACCTAGCCATATTCTGCTGCGCATAACATGTTACGAAAATGTATCAAGTCATGGTCCTCCATGTACCGTCTTTGTTGATGTGGTCAAACATTGTTAATGTGGTCAAACATTCAGTCACATAAAGGTGGCTTTTGCACCATCCTGTATTTGCAGTTTTTGAACCCAAAATACAAAGTGGATGCCTCCTTGGGAAAAAAGCAATGTGAAGTGAGAAAATCACAAACAAAAACTCCCAGCTATAATATCTTGTTTAGAAGTACAATAGAATCTAAAGCGTTTTGACCAACAGATATAAATTTCTATGTTAGGTTTCGAAAACATAACCAGCCTCAGCAAAGTGGGATTTTACCGGTGCAAAAGCTCTTCCGCGATGAGAATCTTGTTCTTTTCTTCCTTGGCCATTTCAGCATATCTACAATAACAGAAATCATATAATTAGTTTGTTTTTATTGAAACATGCAATGATATAAAAGGTGCAGAGAGATTAGAGATGGTGAGTCAAAATGGGTCGGGTTGAAACGGATCAAAATCGATTTGCTTCGTAAGAGTGTCAAATCGGATTAAGGTCCATAAGAGTATCAAAATGGTTCAGGTTCAAATAGGTGGTTAGGTCAGACTGGGAACCTACAAAAACTTGGCGTGACTTTCAACCTGTTTGACCCATTCGACCCATTTGATCTGAAAAGGCCAAGACCCGTTAAAGATATGAAAAGGCCAAGACCCGCTTATAAGTTAATTGCTCGAAATTGCCACCTATTATGGATATGATCCTATAGAAACAAAGATGGGATTACGTTTGATCATAACCATCAGGTGGGAAGTTTCACCTATGTGGGATATAAATATAATGGTTTTATCAAACGCATAATATTGTAGATGCTTACATGCCGACTTGTGCATTTCTAGTACTCTAATGTATATCATTCATCTGTTCATAATAGAGCGTTTCGTATTTGAATCTACTTGGATTCTTAATGAAAAAGTTTAAATTATGTTATTAATTGACGACACAATTTTGAGACTGAGATCTTCTACGCCAATAATGCAACTCGTTTTGTGTTTCTTGAATTACATGCCATGAAAATAATTAAGTATTATTCGCTGCAGGTAGTTTAGTTCAAGCGTTTTAATAAAATCAGTAGGCAATCTTTGAGTGACTGATAAGTAGCCCCATGCAAAACGCCAATAGTTTGGATTAGTGAACCGGACTCGAACTTTGGGTTTCATGAGTTTTTTTAGTAGGGCTCATGTGGGTGACACATCTATCCATTTTGGATAAATACACGTTGGCTCGTACCTTGTGATTGATTAAGCTCTACATTGTTAGGAGAAAGTCGTTCCTCTGTCTCTTCATATATATTCTATAAATAAGAGGGCTCGAGCCATCTTGTTATACCAATGTCGCCTCATTCTTAGTCACATACTCACATGGATATTTCAAATGGTATCTTTTTACTTGATTTTGTGTTCAATACAAAGTTTGGAGTACCCACTTTTTCATGTGCCAAAAGATACCAGAAATGTTGATTATTTTAGTGTCATCAAGCATTTTGATGTTGATCTCATCTTAATCACACCTTGATTCACTAGTTTACTACGGAGTATAATCAAGTCAGTAGTTGGGGTTGGCACAGAACACTCCCTAATATAGGACACTAAAGTAGGTGCTACCTACACGTTTTCTTTGCAGTTAGTCGACTTAATTCGTTAAGTCCCCTCCTCCCCTGTTTCGTTTATCTTGTATCTGGTACTAGGAAAAGGTTTGACTACTATAAGTGAAGTTTGAAGCCTAGATCTTGTAACGAAAGGTCATTCCATTCCCACTCTAAAAGCTACTCATTATCCCTAAATGAGTAAAGGGAACATTTTTCCACCCTTTACCAAATTGTGATATTCAATGATCAAAACAAGATTTTACAATTTACTACCTTCAAACACAGTGGCGGAGCTAGGAAATATAATTACAGGGGGCATTGAGCAATGAGTGGATTTTTAATGTAACCTGAAAAAAGTCGGGTCGGGTTTGATTTAAGGCAACAAAAATGTTATTTTTTTATGCCTTTAGCACTTATATCTCAAATCAATCCGGGTGATAAGATGAAATTGCTTATAGAATATTTGTTTTGTAATTTCAACTAGCTTTTCCAAAAATCATATAAAAGGTTGGGTTGTATATTACAAGTGAAACAAAAATACTTAAAAAGATTAGATTAACCATACCCCGTTCAGGCGGGATTGGATATGTTATTATGGACGGGATTAGATATTTTGTTGTTGTATAAGGAAGATTCATGCAAATTTTATTAAAGCACTTGGTATTTCATACAATATCTAGTTTTAAAAAATGTGATTATTTTGTCAAAACCATAACATTAAAAAAAAAAAAAAAAAAAAAAAGTTTGGAAACCTATCATAATAATCATGTTTAAAAAAAAATTAAAAGCACTAGATTGATGATGATTATGAAAATTCTAATCTCTTAACGTAATATGTAAACATTTATGTTATCTTGGCAATTGGAGACAAAGACATCTATAATACTATAAGATTCAGTCCCTATATTTAATGTGGAGTTATGATGATAGAGTTTTTAGAGTTAAAAACAAGTTGGAGTCGTTTAGTAGTTGCATAGAGTACAAGATAGCTAATGCTCGGAATTCAATGCAGCCTCATAATAACTATACAATCATGAAAGGAGATGAAGTGCAAGGGTTGCCAAATTGATGATATGGAATTTAGTATAGAATTAAAAGTCAGTTAGATGAAGTGCAAGGGTTGCGAAAGGTTGCAAGAATAATTAATGATTTAATCTAATTCATGCCTATATAAACCCACCAAAATCACATTTAGTATGTACATTTGAAGAGGATTCACACATCTTTTAGATCTTTGATTGTTGGTAGCGGTATGTAAATTCTCTTTTGGAACATTTTGGAGATGATTCACACATCTTTTAGATATTTGTAATTAACTTGGCCTTCTTTTTTTTCTTAATTTAGTTATCATACTCAAGTACCATGAAAATCACACAAGATCATGCATACTCAGATAAATGGAACCAAAGATTGGGATACCAACTATTTTCTTTGTTTCTTACATATTTAGGTGATTGTTATAGATAAGCATATATATAGATATATGTATTATGTTAATGCATTTTCATATACAAGGAATGTAAGTGCGTTTTCTATTGATGTAGCTCACATGTGCAAATTGATTCAAGAAAATGTGTACGAGCATGTATGTAAAGCAACATTTAAATGGTAAAATGATACTTTTTAGCGTGATTAGTTTATGTAAGTAGTTGCTCTCGAATGCTCTTTGAGAAATCTTAGAATAAATTTATCGTGTGCAATTGAATTATTATTGAAAAGAAGAAGGTCCGGGCATCGCAAAGTGTTTTCTTTTTCTATATGTAGAATCATTAGTGAGAAACCAATATTTACGCCCATTAAATGAGTTTGCCATAATAGGAAAATACGACATATTAAAAATATCACATTTAGTAATGAATAGAAAGGAAAAAATACATAATTTTGAGTTAAATCCGTTTGTAAACTATAATATCAAATAAAAAAGTTGAGTTTTAAACATAAGAAAAAGTTCAAACTTTTTTCGAAAAATAAAACCGGTGCATTTAATGTGAAGTATATACAACATCGAGATGGAAGTGCAAAGCTTGCTGGAATTTATCATATGATATTTAGTAATTAGTATAGAATTAAAAGTCGGTTATGGATTGAGATGAAGTTGAAAAGGTTTCAAGAATAATTGATGATTTAATCAAATGCAATATATATAGATATATGTATTATGCTAATGCATTTTCATATTCAAGTAATTTATGTGTGTTTTCTATTGATTTAGCTCAAACGTGCAAATTGATTAAAGAAAATGTGCACGAGCATGTATGTAAAGCAACATTTCAATAGTTAAATAATACTTTTTAGCATGATTAGTTTATGTAAGCATGCAACTTGAATAATGAATATAAAAGAAAAAGTACATAATTTTTGCTCAAACCCATTTGTAAATTAATAAAATTAAGTTTAAAACATAATAGTGGAGTCCAAGGGTTTTAGGAATTATTAATAGTGTGTTAATTAATATTCATTTAGTTAGCTATTTATAATTGAGTTTATTGATAAAATTTATTAATATTAGTTAGACTTCAATGTAATTTTCAATGAAATTAGTTGTACAATAAAATGAGATGAAGCTAAAAAGGTTTGTAACGATTTTTATACAGTTTATGTGGCATTATTATATATACATTATTACATAAACTTTAACTTACAAACTTAATAAAGAAAATATTTAATGCACATTAAACTATAATCAATTAGATAGACCCTTCTAGGGCTAAGTAATAGACCAAAAGAAATAAAGGCATTTTTTTATCATGCAAATAAGTAATAGGCCAAAAGAAATAAAGCCATCACAACTTATTAACCAAAAGCCCATATATAAAATACAACATCACAAAAGCAAAACAACATCAAACACTTTTAAATTTTTATACAAGAAAGCTAAAACATTTCATACAACATACTAAACAATAATTAAGTATACACCCGCCAATATACAGAAAGAATACACGATTAACAATTAGATTCTTAGCCCGTGTGTAGCACGGGTTCTGCATGCCTCGCATATTATCAAGTACTATGTACCTCTTTCTTTTTACTGCATAAAAAACATTAATAAAGAGACCCACTCACCCATCCCCACCCATGTACCTTTTCCAATTCCCAACTTCATCTCCTTCTCCATTTATTCCGATGAACTAAACCACCACAAAAAACAGAATTTGGCAACGAAGTGATCTCTTATTTTTAATCTCACCGAGTGCTGAAGGCACTCGAGTGATTTACCTGAGGGCACCGGTCACTTTTTCCGACCAACTTTACGTTTTTTCCTATATATTTTGTGTGTCCGCCGGAGCTTTGTTGGGGGCAACGCCCCCACTACTTAGTATGTAGCTCCGCCCCTGTTCAAACACATATGTAGATATGTAGCCAATAAAAACACAGGTTATAGCTTATGAACAACACCAAAAAGTGCTCCAATACACTAAAAACATCGCACTTACCGCATCATTACTCTTTAACTTGTCTTATCAAGACAAATTACGCATCATTTTAATAGAACATGAATAAAATAGAATTCACAATATATGAGTTCATTATGCAAATATAAACAAAAACTTAACAGCTTGCCTGAAAACAGATCACGTGTTTGAGTGATTTGAGAGAACATCATTGGTAACTTGATGAGTACACATTCCGGTGCCCATAGCCGTGGCGGTTGGCCTGAGATCCTGATTCTGCACACGAATCGAGATGTTAATTCTCTTTATTGGGTATTCGTTCAATTGTTGGATGAAAACCATATTAGTTTATTTGGTTTTGATTCGTATGTGTTTATGTTTGGACGAAATTCATAGTTAAAAGCTTTAAAAGTCGTCGAGTGGAGTTCTTATTATAATTTTTGGCTTTATCGCTTATGTCATGCACTTCTTTACACATATCGTAACTATGCGGATGCTATTTTTAAGACTTGTAACTTAAACCTTTATAATTTCGGCCCCCCTAGAAAAAAACTTCAAGCTCCGCCACTGATCGCTACCAAGAGCTACATATCCAACCATTATTGTGCGGGTCTTCACAATACTTCTGTAGTTTTGTACAGGAACGATAAACAAAAAAGAAACTTCATCAGATACTTAAACACGGATATATACCAGTGCTATACATAGCATGAAGATAATTATAACAGTGTATACCTAACAGAGGACTCCCTTCAAAAGCAGACCGATGTAAATTGCTGATGTGGATTAAATCACATGTTTTTTGCCTTTTTTTTTTTTTTTTTTTTTTTTTTTTTTTTTTTGGGTAAATATTAGATGGTGAACTTGATGCAGAGTAAACAACATTTGGTGGTAGTCATGCATTTGCCTCAAAATATATACAACAGGTTACAATAACTTCTTGTCCCACTTTAACTTAAATGCAGAGTAAACAATGGGTCCAATTTAGAATATGTTACAAAATCTGCAATGATTGTTAATAATTTGTTACAAAATATGCAAAGATAAACATTATTGTACATTCAAGCATTGATTCATGAATTCATACCAATCACTTCTAGAACATGGCGTTGTAATGCAATGCAAGATATGGCTAAAGCTATTAAGTATATGGATAAATCTATCTTACATGGCGTTGTACTATAATGCAAGATAGCATCTCGATACGTATGTGTCTATTCAGACTCCTTTCATGAGCTTCATCCAATATTAAACCGAAAATCCGAAAAACTGAAAAATCGAAAACGATAATAAACCGAAAAAACCGAACCGCCAAAAACCAAACGGTTTCGGGTTCTATAAAAACCGAACATTTCGGCTCGGTTTCGGTTTTAGCCAAAAACCGACCCAAACTAGTGATCAAAAGTTCAAAAGTTTTACTAGATTCCAGTAAAATCAATTCTGCATTTTTGTTTTTTAAGCTGTAAAAATATTCAAAACAACTAAAACATTGCACAAATACAAAGAATTGCAATATAAAGAACAGTTCGGGATAGAAAGAACAATATGATCATATAACTTCATGGGTCAAGTATTTTACTGCATTTCTCTAAAACAAGTATGCTCTAAAACATGTATTCTCTAAAACAATCTTAAACTCTAAAAAACATTAAGAAAAGTGTTCCACAATGTATGCTTCATTACTGTCATGCTCATAAACCATCTTCCAATATCTGCAATAAAATAACAATAATTACCATCTTCCAATAACAATATACGAGGCCGTTTAGTTGAACGCATATTGATAACTAATAGTAACTACTCGGAAAAAAGAGATACCTCAAATGATTAAAGTTACAGCCTTCTCAGCAAATAGTACCTGCTTGCAAATAGTTAGCTTGTGTTAAATCACTGATGGGTAAACTGATAATAATTTAACTTCATGGGTCAAGTGGGTAACGGGTCAAACAGGTCATTAGTCTAATGGGTCATGCTTAGAAAATACGTCGGACGCGTCACCACTTTGTAGATACATCCACATATCAGATAATGGGCAATCTAAAAATTGTTTAACTGATTTGCAGGTAAACATAAAATATTTACAGGTAGAGTAATGAACTTACCGTCCCAAATCATAGAAGTTTCGCCAAACGGTTCTGTTTGCAGCATCCTCAATGATACCTAGCTTAACTGATTTGCCAAACTCATTCTAGAACTTGGTATATTGGGCTATTGGCCTCTCTTCTCATCATTAACCTTTGATTCTTCGATCTCTGTAACAAGTAAATTAAATATCAAAGTCAATAAATATGCATATATGATGAGAGAGTTCAGTAATAATGACTTAAGATCCATTGTTCAAATATTTGCAATGATTATTGGTCAGCTAGAGGTGAGAGCAACAAATGTTTAGGATGCAGCATGTGTACCTTTCTTTTCTTTGTCGCGAACTTCATCAGGGGTCCTCTTCAGCAAGTTTGCGGATCATGTCAAGGGCCTTCCCGATAAGTTTCTTTATTGTTTCTAAGCTGTTGTGTTGTTGAAGCATGTCACGAGAAACATTTAGTGGTAGGGTGTGAATCAACAAAACCCTGATGGAACAGTAAATGTTAGCAACCATGTCCAAAGACAATTATCAATTATGGCGTATTCCTTATATAGCCAAACACATTATAAACAAGAACGATAAAGACTTACCTATAAGAGCGATAGATAAATACTCTTCTAACGTCGAGCTTGAGGTTAGATTTGTTGGCATTGTAGTAGCTCTCGTATAGATCAGTAGGAGCCTTGGAAGGCACAAACAGAACGGCCTTGAACTCAACATCACCTTCAGCGTTGAAGTGGCTCCATGCCATTGGCATCTCATCACCAAAATCCTGACATATGATAACACCCACTAGGCCACTACTGTTACAACTGCATGGCTCAAATTTCATCTTATTTACTTATGTATGGCACGTGATTTTAGCTATATTTTATCTTTAACAGTTAACACGGGTTTAAGCTTTTAGATTTTAGAACACATGGAGTCGGCCCAGCGTAAATTGTTCCAAAATGGACCTTTTGACCAAAACCCATTTTGCACATTATTTAACCCACCCGAACCCATTTTAAGCATCAAGTAGAAATTATCAGTATTCACCTTAGCCAGAGAGTGATAGAACTTTGTGTACTCTTCTTCGGCAACCTCTGGATTTCTTAAACAGATAGCTTTAAGATCGTTCAAGCGTTTCTATTCGTATGTTGTTTCCTTGATGGTTTTGGTCTTCACTTTTTCTTCATCTTCCTCGTCAGAACTTCCTCTTCTTTCTCTTCACCCTCGGTGGCTTCGGCTGTTCAAACCATTCAAAGGAATTACAAGTTATTAGAGTAAATAAGCAACAAATATCATAAGTTCAACAAGGCTTTCCGACATACGTTTTTCTTGCTCATCACTGGAGTCATCAAGGCACCTCAACATCAAAAAGTTGTAAATTCGTGCATCTACAAATATCCAAGAGAAGACAATCGTATATAGCTACAAATGATGGAGAAAACATAGCAACATCAAGCAGCCTCATGATTGCACCACCTAAACAACCATTTTGCACCAACACAAAATAAAATCACCACGCATCAGCATATGCCCCCATTTTCTTGTTACATTTGAATTGGTTACTGTGACAAATGTGGACGATAACTGCTGTTTGGGCCTTTTCATGCCTCTCTCAAACTCCTTTGGAACAACAGAATGTACAGAGTCTGCTTGTCTAAAACCAACTTTTATGCCCATACTTCCCAAAAATTTAGGCATATCATTATGAAGACCACCAGTTGCAACCTCTGTAGACTTCTGAAGTTCCTGCAAAAGCACACATTTTGTAAATATGAGAGACGAAAAAAGGTAACCATCATGAAGAAATTACGATACCAAACTTTGGTTCATGACGATACAAAAGTTTTGGGGGAAATTTCCATAGTTCAAAGTCATATTGCCCACATAATTATAACTCAAGTAAAATTACAATTTGAATATGTCTCTAACATTTCAAGTCTAAATGTCTAATAATATAACTGGAATATTTCTAAGATAAAGAAGTTGACTGTTCCTTTTGATGTTGATCACTTACTTGTTAATCACACCTTTTTGATTCACTAGTTTACTACGTAGTACAATCAAGTCAGTAGATGAGGTTGGTACAGAACATTCCATAATATAGGACGCTAAAGCAGGTGCTAACTACACGTTTTCTTTGCAGTTAGCTAACTTAATTTGTTAAGTCCCCTCCTCCCCTGTTTCGTTTTTCTTGTATTTGGTACTATGAAAAGGTTTGATTATCATTCCCACTCTAAAAGCCTATATCTTGTAACGAAAGGTCATTCCATTCCCACTCTAGAAGCAAGAAATTATCCCCAAAAGAGTAAAGTCATACTTTTCCACCCTTTAACAAATTGTGATATTCAATGACCAAAACAAGATTTTACAATTACTACTTTCAAACACACATGTAAATACCAAGTAGCCAATAAAAATACAGGTTATAGCTTATGAACAACACCAGAAGAGCTCCAATCAACTAAAAACATCACAATTACCGCATCATTAATCTTTAACTTGTCTTATCAAGACACATTACGCATCATATTATCATAAAAACACAGGTTATAGCTTATGAATCACTAACATAGATTAACCCACATTGCAATATCCAAATTAAACTATATAAAAACATTCTGGTAACACCAATTAATAGACAAACACACGAATCAATTAGACTAAAACATAAACCCTAAATTAATAACTTCAAATTCAAAAGTCCTAATTACCTTTTATCCTATATAAATTGGGTTCATTACGCAGATACAAACATAAACCAAACAACTTGCCTGAAAACAGATCTCGTGTATGAGTGATTTGAGAGAACATCATCTGTAACTGGCGGAGTACGGCGGTTGGCCTGAGACCCTGATTCTCTTCCATATATACTTGATATCTAACCACTCCAAGTCCACTTGTCTCAAGTTTGGAATTTCAGCAACACTTGGAGAATCAAATATCTGCTCAATGTCCCGACATTCACTACAATGGACAGTTTCAAGTTTTTGCAGTTGTAGCAGCTTATCGGATGAAAAAAGAGCCTGTCCACTGGTCTTATAAACCGTATCCATTTCGATCAAATTATGACAAGACCAAGACAACTATTCCATAGTAGTAGGGCGGTATGAGCTTGTAGTTTCATAACTCGGTGATCGGGCCTGCAAGGTAAAAAAAAAAAAAAACACAAGCTTATGTTTGAGATAATTGTACATATTAGTTGGTTCAATGATAAAAAAAAACTTCATATACAAGTAAAATAAGCCGAAAGGCTCTACATGATTGTAAAACCGTTGGGTTTTGGGGATCACATACAAAACCAAACCAATATATAACCTACACAAAATTATTCAAGATCGGGGGCTAGGCCACATTACAATCGGGCCAATATACATACTATACATACACGACTAACACTGTTGATATTTGCTAATCATATTACTTTCGATCCAATAATTACGCTGTAATTTGATGAAGATTACAATTATCAATAAGGTTAATTGACTCTAATACTAGAAAAGAAACTGACATGGGAAGGTTTTTTCTTTTTTACTTTAAAATAAAAATAATACCTGATACCGTTATTTGTGGGCATTCATCGATCTCAACCTCTTCCAATGCTGGCCATATGAATTCATTCTTCCCTAAGAAGAAACCCACAAAGTTTGGTAGATTGCTTAGTTTAAGGGACCTCAAACGAGGAAAGACCATCCCAACAGAAGCAGTTGTGTGGGAATTTATAGACACATCTTCATCATCTCTGTTTGAAACCACCTCTTCAATAGCTTTACAAGAATATATGTTAATTTCCTTTAGGCTGGAAAGAAGTTTCACCATGAGAGGTGAAAACAAGTACTTGATGCTGTTGCAATTGTTCATTCCTATGGTTGTGAGGTTATGGAATGAGGACTGTGATGGTTGTTTTTGAAGAATTAACAATTCATTCCAATTGCACTTCCACACATGACTCATCTTCTCCAAATCATGCAAAACCAATACTTCAAGATTGGGGAGTATGATCGGTTGTTGCTGGGTATTGTGAGCTGATTCTCTACTGATTGGACTCGTTATCTCAAAAACCACCTCCACATCTTCATAGCCGTAGTAAAGTTCAAGTTTATGAAGGTTATTAAAAGTGGGTAATGGGAATGCAATTTTAGAAATCTGCATATCACAACCACAAAATGATATATTTAGTAATAATTCCCATTGAGAAAATATGAATATAACTTCAATAAATTTTTTTTAAAATATATATAATTTATTCAAGAAGAAAGATCTGGATATAAGATAGAAGAAACAGCGTAGAAATAGCTGGCAACACTATCAAAAGAGTATTATTTTTCTATTTATTTTAAAAATAATAAAAAACCCAATATTATTTTTTTATTTATTTTAAAAAGAGTAAATAACATTCAAGTAGAGGTCACAAAAAGATAAAACCAAAAATGGAAATCATTTATTAAGTTGTACCTCTTTCTCTTTCTCTTTCCCAACCAAAAATGGAAATCTACTAATTTGAACTTGTTTGAGTGCTCTCATATCCAAATTGGTTGTGGCAGGTGTCATTAAATTTTCAAACCTCTCACAAGAATTAATACATATGCTTTCAACAGCTTCAAATCCATGAATCAAGTTGTTATTTCCACCATCTTTTATCCTCCACACCTCTCTCAGCTTCTCTAACCAATACAGATGAATGCTTCTCAACCTGCTGCTGCTAACTTTATCCATTTCACCAACACATCCCATGTCGATGTCGAATATCACTTCAATGGAAGCACATTCCCAAACTGTAAGCTCTTCTAGATGATTGAATAATGGCATTGGATTTCTTGGGAGAAGATTCACGAGACTTTCACATTCTTTCACTACAATGCTTCTCAAGCTGCTGGTACAAACCTGCTCTCCAATATTACCGGAACGTCCCGATTCAATGTCAAATAACACTTTAATGGAATGACAACTTTCTACGTTAAGCTCTTCTAGATGATTGAATAATGGCATTGGATTTCTTGGGAGAAGATTCACGAGACTTTCACATTCTTTCACTACAATGCTTCTCAAGCTGCTGGTACAAACCTGCTCTCCAATATTACCGGAACGTCCCGATTCAATGTCAAATAACACTTTAATGGAACGACAACTTTCTACGTTAAGCGCTTGTAGATTATTCAGGAATGGAAATGGATTGCATGAAAAAAGCTTCACAAGACGATCACATTCTGACACTTCAATGCTTCTCAAGCTGCTGCTAAGTTGCTTGATTTCACCAAAATCCATGTTGAACAAGACTTCAATGGAATGACAATCCTTGACCGTAAGCTCTCTCAATGGGCAAAGATTACTAATACTAAGCTGAGGAGGCCATATCTCCTTCAAATTCTTCATATTAGAAACAACCAGTTTCTCCAGCTTTGGAGTCACATTCTGCAAAGTAAAAAATATTTGTTCATTCATTAGACTTTTTGAACCACTGTTAGTATAAAAGATTGTTAAAATAAAACAGACTAACCTCTTTGTGAAAGAAAGATTGCACGCGGGAAATATTACTCAGCTCAGAAGATGATGCGCTACTGGGATAAATGCTTGTAAAATTCTGAAGGCCTTCAAATTGCAACTCAACAAGACGTGGTAGCTGGAATTTATTGCAGAAACACAATAGGTTTGGTAGCTCAGCCAACCTGAGATACTTTAATCTGGAAAATATGATTATATCAGATCTATTATTCTCGGTATGTATGACTGCTTCCATATTAGGGCATCCAGAAATATCCAGATACTCGAGCTTTGACAAATTTGTTGCAACACTTGGTGTGAAAAGGTATGTCAACTCTGCACATTGTGAAACCACAAGGATTCTCAAATTGGAAAACAAAGAGTTTGGAGGAGGATGTGGTATTTCAACATCTTCAAGGGAATTCATATCATTGACTTGTAGATAAAGTGCATGTGTGATCTTAAACAGCTCGTTGATTTTCGATTTCAGTAGTTCTTTGTTGGTGACCAGCTTCAAGCTGTTTTCATATGAATGCGTGTCAACATTCCATGTCTTCAGCTCATTTCTAACTTCTTTAAAAAAACATCCCACTGAGAGCTTGAATCTTTGAAGTTTCTCACAAGACATGTTCTTCATATTCGCATTGTTACCAATAAATTCAAATTCTAACGCACAAAGGTTCTTTGAACGTTCTGCAAGTTCACTATTGTTGTTGTCTGTGAAGCAGCATGCTTTTTCATAATAAGGTATCATATAAAGCTCTTCAAGCTTCACTAAGCCTTTCAAGACACCGACATCTATAACAAGACTGCAACAACCTGTTACATCCAGTAGTTTTAGCTTCTTCAAATTTCCGAATGTGGAAGGTATGGTTGTAATGCCAGAATTAGCAAAGCTCAGCACTTCCAGATTCGAAAGATTTCCGATACAAGCTAAATCAAACGTCAATGAGCATTTATGGAGACAAAGAGTTCGAAGGCTGGTGGAGCACTGAAATGATGTTGGAACAAATGCATACTCCATTCTCTCAAATGCTATAACTTTAAGCTTTTTCACTGTTGCATAAAAGTCTTGAGGCCTTAGCGACACATCTCCGTGCATAAGTTTCAAAAGTGAAAGGTTTGGAAACTGAAATTCACTAGGAAACTCAGACATGCCCTTGCATGTTAACGAAAGTTGCTTGCAAGATTGGCTCATACTATTAGCTTCACTCGAATTTGAGAAATCATCTTCATGGTGAATGATCCAGCGTCCATCCTCACCACCTATTGAAACACCTTTAGAAACAGTACCCACCACAAATGCAAGCACAAGATCATGCACTTTCACACACTCACAGTGACGACTATCACCATCCATCAACAAATATGCATTTTTGAGATTGCTCACACTTGTTTGAGTGCAGTCTCTAGCTTTTTCCATAGTAGGAACGTTGCTTAAAAGTTTTAATCCCCATGCATATCTTGTCAGATCTTCTATAGGAATATTGGAGTCCTCCGGGAACAAGCCACAAAGCAGAAAAATTGCTTTATCCTCTCGTTCTAAACTATCGTAACTTATCTCAATAATTTGTTGCACTTTCTCTTCAAGATCATTTATCTTCAAACGATCAAGTGCACGTCTCCATACACTAATGTTCTTTTTACATTTAACTGTTGCAGCAATGATTTTGATGGCAAGGGGCAAACAACCACATTTTTTGACAATTTTACATCCTATTTCATAGAGATCACCATCATCTTTGGCTGAAATCTCTGCAATTTGACAAAAGAAATCCCGTGCTTCCTCTTCCTCTAAGACATCAACTCTAACAGCTTGAAGAACATAACCAGCATCAACTGCAATCTGTTGGCAAATATTTTCATCTCGTGATGTGAGCAACAACTTAACCCCATTTGGCAAAGGACTTCCTAATCCAATATCTTCAAGTTTAATCTTGCTCTCCTTCCACACATCGTCCATTATAACCAGACTCTTTTCTTTACGCTCTGAAAATACTTCAAATCTTTTTGAAAGATAAGTTGCCATTAGCGTTTCATCAGTTTCGGTTAGAGGATCGCCTGTCTGCACTGCTATGGCATTCTGAATGTCAAACAAGCTGGAACTTTTCCCAACAACTACAACCACGATCCAATTAAACATCTTGTTATCATGTGCAGCCTTTTTCAGTTGTTTCATCAGCGTGGTTTTCCCCACACCACCCATTCCACACAAGGCTACCACTCGAGTCTTATCATCATCATGTTGAAGGAACTTCAATGCATCATCGAATATCTTATCTCTTGACTTGAAAACAATTTGGGTATTTCCACCTGATGTAGATGTTGATGCCGGGCGTTTGGAATCGACTCTTCCCAAAGGGATTTGGGCATCAATCCAGATGATGTCAGAACTCTCTTTAATTAGACCTTCGATATCCTCGGTTAGCCTCAATGCGTTTCTTCCTGCTAGATACTTCTTTTTGACATTAAAGCATCCAATGTCGTTGCTTGGAATTTTTTCAACTTCTTTCTTGATGTCTTCTACTTCTTTCAACCACCCCGGTACACGAGCAGGTATCTCTTTATTGTTAACAATGTTTGCTTTCATACGATTTTCGTTATCAACTCTTTGACTGTCCAGAACCTCCATTTTTTTTATCATTTTCTTCACACGATCGGCGGAGGAAGTGAGATTTCTCAACTTTTGTGTAATATGATTCGTCAAAACATTCACAACAGGCTCAATGATTGCAGATGATACAACTTCCATTTTCCTGAGACATAAGAAATTGTATAAACAAAATTAGGGGTGGCAATTCCCGAAACGATATGAAAATAAACAAGTTAAGCTTGGGTCTAAACAGGGTTAGTTCACATGGTTGGTTTGCTGTGATCAAAACACGAATGAACTACCAACAAAGGGGATGAGAATCTTATTACAGTATTCATACTTTTGGATTGCTTATTATTTTCTGCTTATAAACAAGTACTTATAAGCTACTTAAAAATAAGCACTCGGGTTAATTATGAAAATAACAATTGGTTGGAAAACTTCATTCAAATCAATTTATCAAATACATATAATAAGGTCAAATATGAAAGTAAAAAACCTGGCTAATATTAATTTTACCTCAAATAAATAAGCATGCATATCAAAAACATGTTTATTTTGATGAAATTAAACATTTCTTATTAAATGAAAAAGAAAAAAAAAATAGTAGATATCGAAGAAAGTTGTATAAGTATGGGGTCTGCAATTAGTGACTCATAGAAAATATATGCTAAATTAATAGTATGTTAAAAAGACCTTATACAGATTTCAGAGATTCACCAGCTAGCTCACAAGGATCAAATAATGTTTACTGAACAAAAACAAGTTGGTTGAAAATTTCAGGAGTGTGAAATGAACAAGCATTGAGTGTGGAAGAGAGAGGAAGGTGTTAACGTTTCTTTTATTTGCATGCATCCCACACGTGGCTCATTTTCTTGTTTGTATTTTACATGGAATACTTTTTTTCTTTTTTACTCTATCAATTTAATATTTATTGTCCACATTTTGATTTATCCTAAATTAGTTTTCCATCTTCAAAAATAGATAAGAAGAAAGCCTTCAAAAATGTTCATGGGTATTAGGACACGTCACCTCATGTTGATGAGACATTGGGACCCATTTTTAAACTTTAAAGTGTTAAAACCTGTTTGGTTTGTTGACGCGTTTATAAAATAATGGTTATAATATATATTTTATAAATATGTTTTATATATCTGTATAAAGGATTAAATATATTTATAGATATTGAGTTCAAAAATGAGTTTTTGATATAATAGATTTTTTTCAAATAAATTCGTTTTGTTTTAAATTACTTTTTGAAAATCGTGTACAATAAATTTTTAAGTAGATATACGCAGTTAAAGTTTAACTTTTTATTATAAAATCGTATATAATTTTGTTTTCAAAGATACTTGCATTGCTGTTATTTGAGCCAATTTTATATGCTAGACAAGTACTCGTGCATAGTAACGAGATTTTATAGCGACAAATAATTATAGAGATGTTTTGATTACACAAAACATCAAGTTAGAAAATCCTGTTGTTATGCGCGGGTATTCGTCTAGTACCAAATAAGTCAACTCGTTTTATCTCTATCATCAAACACACTTTAAAACACGTCATACTCATTACCTTTCGTGGCCAAATAATTATTTGTTTGTCTCAAATTCTCTTTATTAAAAGATTTTACTAAAAGGTATAATATGTTTATGAGTTAGAATTTTTCAGAATATACGTCTTTAGTAGATATGAAAACAAAATATCATCTTACTCTGTGTTCCACACACCCGAAAGATCTATTTTCTAGTGATGAATAAATCTTGCACTCTCGATATGAATTGTAACCTAGTTTAATCTTAAGAATTACAATTGGTATAAGAGCACACAGATCTATTGATTTTTTTTTTATCAAGATACACTTTCATTTTCGACTAAGCCTCCCAATCGAATATACCTTGTGTATTTCTTACCATTTTTAGATAAGTGTAGTTTACCAAAATTGAAAAAACGGACACCACTTTCTAGGGGTGTGCACGGTTCGGTTTGGGTCGGTTTTTGGCTAAAACCGAAACCGAACCGAAATGTTCGGTTTTTATATAACCCGAAACCGAAACCGTTCGGTTTTTGGCGGTTCGGTTTTTTCGGTTTTTCGTCCGTTTCGGTTCGGGTTTTTCGGTTTCTAACCGTTTATATTTGGGCATGACAAATTTATACCAATAAACTTGTATTTATCTATTATTATTTTTTATTTTATTTTTTTTATCAATGTAAGCATAATAATGTTTATTCCATAATTCTATAATTACACATATATAGATGAGACACACACATGTAAGTAAACATACAAATAGTATGATTATCGTTATATATTTATTAATATATATTCTCAAGTAAACACACGACACGATAAACACGCATATAAATATAAAAGTTAAGATAAATATATTATATATCTACCCACAAAATGAATATAAACTTATAAATTTGATTTATTTAGTTATTTATTTATGTTATATTAATTATATATTTTTATATAATAAAATCGGTTCGGCTCGGTTTTTATGGTTCGGTTTTTGGACGAAAATCGAAACCGAACCGTATATTTCGGTTTTTGAAAAATTAAAAACCGAACCATCGGTTTTTAGTTTCGGTCGGTTTTCTCTGTTCGGTTTTTGGTTCGGTTTCGGTTTTTTCGGATTTGTTTGCTCACCCCTACCATTTTCGACTAAGCACTCCACTCGAAAATATCAAAAATAAATTTCATAAACCCATATTCATGCAAGGCATCAAGTCGAAAATTAAAAGAACCAATCTCATTATCGAGCAAACCCTTCACTTGAAAATCACAAACACAAATCCCGTTTAGAGTGTTGCATTCAAACGAAAATCACAAACACAAAACCCATTTTCGACTAAAGCCCTCACTCAAAAATTAGAAGAATTTTTGGTTGTTTCTATTTTACCTAATTTAGCCTTGATTAAAGATGCAATATCCTTACACTTCAAAACTTTGAGAATTGATAATTGTTTCACCAAAATCAATTATATCTTTGTGATCAACTAAGAACTTTCAATATGCCAAAGAAGGTTTGGAAATCGAATTAGTCAACAAACTACCATTCTTGTATCATGAAACCTACCCTCAACGGTAATCCATTTCAACTAGTACATCGAGAAATAGTGTCTTGCTACTTAAATAAGTAAATCACCAAAGAATGGTCCGTGTGAACCATTTATTGATACCAATGAAGATGCACAACTTTAGGAAAAAGATTCTCGTGACTATCCCTTACTGAAAGAAGAATGATATAAGCTGATGAACTTGTTAAAGATCCGCTAGTCCTCAATTTTCCGAATGAATTAACATGAACATTGACAAATGTGAGATTGCGAAGGAGTTATGGGATGAGATCGAGAAACAAATCAACGAAACGAGATTGGGAGCATGTACCAAGCTTACTATCGCATCACCAGTTATAAGAAGTTATGAGAAATTTACTGCTAAGGAAAGAGAACGTTTGATCGACACCTACACTCGCTTTTGTGGACTAATGAGCGAACTAGTGACCGGAGAGAAACAATTTGAAGAAGACGAAACTAGAGATCAATGTCAATTTTCCGTACAGTCTTCTACAAAAATGGAAAAATTCCTCCAACAACATCAAGCAAATCAAGAAAATTGGCACCCTTGATATTCACACGATTTATGAAACCCTTAACTTCAGATGCTCTAATCTTATAAGAAGACACCTGCTAGATTATGTCATTGAGCTATGTAATTCCTATAACCATTTGGCTATAGCTTTTGACAAATAGTTCAAACATTATTCTTCCTCAAGCGGATGTGAGAGTTGAACAGATGGGTACTCTGACTCTCGTAGTGACTATGAAACATCTAACGATAAGGAATCAAAGAAGAATATGAGGAAAGTTGTTGTTCTTCTTTCCAGAAAACTTCTAAGGAACAATCTTCGTGTTTCATCTGCTTAGAAGCATACACGCAAAGGTACGAGAAGAAGAGGAGTGTGAAGAAACCTAAGGAGGAAATATAAGGATGTCGCAATGTGAAAAACCAGGTCACTTTGCTAACTAATGTAGGAAGCCAAAGGTCAAAGACTTCGAGTACAATAGGAAAATTCTTATGTGCAAGCAACCGACGGGAGCTACATTACTAGATGAAGATGCAAGCAAGTTGGAGCTATCACAATCGGACGTTGAGGATCTGGATGTGAAAGTGTGCCTCATGGCTAAGATGAACCAAGTCATGTCTGATTACAAGAATGTTATATCTAAGGTTAAACGTAGGTAATTTAGATTTAAAGCATTCATAGAAAAACAAATGTTAGAATATTTAGAAAAGCATGATCGAGGAAGAGCAAAATTCTCTTCTGCATATACTAAATTCGACGCTTTAAATATATTAAATTCGACACTTTAAATATGAGAAATGCATTGCCTGAGATAAAGTATTCGATTTTCAAAAAAAGTTTTGATAATGTACAAAATATAAATGATACTTTGACCGCAAATATTTCTAAATTAAGTGATAAACTAGAATATACTCAATCAAAAGCCTCGATAAAGGGAGAAAAAAAAATACTTTAACAAAAAATATTGTTCAAAAAATCAGAGATTTTGAAGAAAACTTTACAGTAGAGGACAAATCTTTTATATAATAAAACAAAACTACAAGCGGAAACTTTTTCATTTCAAAAAACTCAACCTTCCCTTATTTAGTAATATTTTTATTTAAAAAAAAAATATTATTTTCTTATTAAGTAACATTTTATATTTATTCACAACACAAGTAGAAGATAAATACAAAAAATATAAATAAGATGCAATTAACAATATAATTAAATTTTTTAAATAATTATCTTTAATAGTAATAAAAAAACTATAATTAAATATTATAAATCAAACAAAACAAATATTAAATTATTTGTTTTTTAATCAATAAAAATATATGATTAAAAAAAAACTCACGCGTGTGCGAACATTATAACTAATACATCAAACAATTTTTCAAATCAACCAAAAGATTTGGTGCATTTCAAATCTAAAGAAAGCTTAGAATATGATAAAAAGTACTTGAAAAACGCAACGTACCAACTTCAATGTATATATGATGCTAAACTTACGGGCTTTATGATTGCCTAAAGATTATATGAGATAATCTAATAATAATATAATATTGCTAATCTAGAATCTAAGAAGTGCTTAGAAACTAAAAAAATATTGTGTGATTATAAACAATTTAACAATAGCTATAAGCTAGAGACTTTATTGTGATATATGGTTCAAAAATTATGCATGATATATCATGGTTGAAAACTAAGAATGCTTATTTTTTAATGGCAAAAAAAAAAAAAAAAAAAAAAAAAAGAAAAAAAAAAAGAAAAAAAGAAAAAAGAAATGAAAATGAATCATTTGAAGTTCTACAAAAATACTTATACCCATTTTGCAACAACATGTTGAATGTTCGAACTTACATATCAGTGTTATATCACATGTAATATATCAAACAAAATATTGTACCGAAAAAGAGAAAGTTTGACGAAAGTACATGAAAACCTATATTGAAAGATAACTAAATGATCGTCACGATAATGTAATTAATGTGAGTTCACGATTTATGGTTCTTGGAATCTTGGGTATGTAAACTTTTTTTATTACCTTTTTCTTTATTATTATTATTATTATTATTATTATTATTTTTAATTGAGCGGAAGTGGGTTTATTAAAAATATCAATTACTCCTTTTTTTTCTTTTATAAATTCGCGACTAAGACATGAAAGGAAAATATTAATCTCTAAAGTATTTTTTTAATAATGGATTTTATTTATGTTATCAATATATGAGGTGAGATCAACAAAGAACATTTTTTTTAAAAAATAAATCGGTGAATCCTAGCCATTCATATTTTATCAAACAAAAAAACTCATTTCTCACAAATTTTTTAAACAACATATCTTTCAAACGGTAAATATTCAAACTATTAAGAATAACTAGAATCAAATCATTTTTCTATAGATATGTACTTCTATATATTTTAGACGAATTTTTTTTTTTCAAAATTTTCGCCCAGAAAAATAACACGTGATTTGTAAAATCACTTGTGATTTGTTATTTTTCTCATTTATAAAATTTTCGCCCGAAAAATTACTTGTGATTTGTTATTTTTATAATTTGTAAAAACACTTGTGATTTGTTATTTTTCACAAGTCATATGTGATTTTTAAAGTAATAAATCACATGTGATTTTTCAAATCACATGTTATTTTTTTTCGCGGAAGTTTTGTAAAAAAATGTTCGTTGAAACTAAATACAAGTGCATGTGTATAGAAAGATAAATTAATTCTCGTCCAAATGCTATAATTAATTTCGCATAACGATTATAAGTTTGTAATATATTTATTTAAAAAAAATGATAAAAGTGTTTTTTTTTTTTTTTTTTTCTAACAACCACCAGTAGGTGTTGTTTAAGCATTTTATATACATATAAAAAGGGTTTTGCTAGTTGTTGTTAGCAAATCTTTTTTTTTTTAATTAATGAATAAATGAATGACTGAAATTACATGATTTGTTTTTTAGATAAACATTATTCCGTATAAAACTTGTCATCCATCTATATATATATATATATATATATATATATATATATATATATATATATTTGGGTAAAGATCAAATAAAAAGACAAATTTTCGTAAAAAGAATAAAAATAAAATTTTTTTAAAAAAAGTTCTCAAAAAATTCCACAAGATCAGGTATGTTGGTGCATGAAAAAGTTCTAAAGGAAGTTGATCTAAAAGTAGATACTTTATCCGAAAAAAAATTATAAAAAAATCCATTTGTGCACTAAATCGCTTTTTTTGTGCATCAAAAATTCGTTTTTGGACCCAACTTCTTTTGACTTTTTTCATCAAAATAACATTGTGCATCTAACTAAAACAAGTTGAAAATTTTGTGCATTAAAATTTTTTTTGTGCATTAAAATTCATTTTTTGTGCATTAAAAAAAACGTGTAAAAACTCAAAATTAGAAAAACTTCTTTCACAAAAGTTTTATGCGCAAGCATACCCGATCTTGTGATTTTTTTTTTGGAATTTTTTTGAGAACTTTAAAAAAAAAAATTCTTTTTATTCTTTTCACGAATATTTGTCTTTTTATTTTAACTTTAATATATATATATATATATATATATATATATATATATATATATATATTAATTACAATTAAGATAACGTATAACTACAGATCCACCTAGATTTTCTTAGGATATACTAGTACCATGTTACAAGGGGTTCGTTCATCTTTTATTATAGTATTTGGTTCGTTCATCTTTTATATTGTTTTTTATATTAGTATTGGTTAGTGATTTACTACCAATAAAGTTAGGTGAAGATAATATACGGTTAAAGCCACACATATTAAAAAGTATGTATACACGTGGCTACTATGACAAATTTAAAAGTGAAAATGTCGATATACCTTAAAATTGCGCAAAAAACTACTAGATGTTTAAACATGTTTTATCATTGCATAAAAATACTTAGAAACCTGTCGTAACGCATAGAAAAAATCTAACTCGTTAGAATACAAAATAGATTGGACTAAAACAAACAATAACCTCTAATTGATTTCATAATCGTCTTAATCGAATAACTAAACTTTTTTTTTTTTTTTTTTTTTTTTTTTTTTTTTTTTTATTTTTATATATATATAAATACTTTTGTAATAAACTTATAATTATACAGGTAGACATAATCTAGAAATCTGAAACCAAATAATCTTTTAATAGGGTCAGGTTCCGAATCCGATAAGCCTTATCGGGTCGGGTTAAATCGGGCCAAAAAAAGCTTATCTGGTTAGTTGGACCTGAACCCGATAACCCAACAGTGTTATCGAGTCGGGTCAACCCGATAATATTTAATCTATTTTTTCTTAGATATTTTTTCCTATATTTTTATTTATAAATAGTCCGTTAAGTTATTAAGTAAGTATATTGTTGTTTTACTTTACTAGTTATAATACCCGCGCACGCGCGGGTTTTTTTTTAAATTTTTTGAAATAATTATTCAAAATTTTTGTTTTTTTTTTTTAATTTTTTAAAATAATTATTTAAAAATTTTAATCCTATTGTTAGTTGCATCTTAGCTATATTTTTTGTATTTATCTTCTACTTGTGTTGTGGATAAATATAAAATAAATATTTTTTTTTTTAAATATCTTATCTATATTTTTTGTATTTATCTTCTACTTGTGTTATGGATAAATATAAAATATTACTTAATAAGAAAATAATCTTTTTTTTCAAATAAAATTATTACTAAATCAGGTATGAATTGATTTTTTTGAAATGCAAAATTCCAATAAGGGTTTTGTTTTATTATATAAAAGATTATTTAGTGTTAGTGTATTGGTTTCTACATGTTAATTTTGTTTTTATAAGAAAAGGAACAAATATAGCTACTGTAGTACGTAGCATAAAATAAATAAATAAATAAATAATAAAAAAAAAAACAAAAAAACAAAAAAAAACATGTTTTAGTTGGTACAATTTTTTAGAAGCTGACAAATGTAGCGCTTATATGAACATAAGGTGGTTATCTTTGGAATAACAATTAAGCTGATGTGTAGAAGATAATAAAAACTTTTACACTTATAATTGAATCATTTACGTAGATGCTAAAGAGTCGACCCGCTATTCTGCTTTTTTTATACAAACAGAAACATAGTAAAGATGTAAAGACTTGTATGTTTAATATGAGATGTCAACTATTATTTAGCATAGTAATAAAGACTTCACAAACTTACACAAGAAAAGAATTACATATAGGATGCTTCAATACCTTTTTAATTAAAAACTAATTTTAATCTACAGTCTCGATCAAATAGATTGGTAGGCATGAAATGATCTATTACTCCATGTTTCAATGCTACATAAATGATTTACATGTAAAAAGAAATAGGACAACAAACGTAAACAGTAAAAGTTTTAAGAATATCATAGCCTAAATGCCAAAAGCCCAATATCATAGTGTGCTTGTTCAAAAATAAAAAATCATAGTGTGCTTCTTTTTCAAACTATTCACCGCCACCTAGTATGATTTCAACTTTCATGTTTTACTTCACGATACTAATTTAATCTTAAGGTATTTTTACATTTCGGTAAAGATAAATCTGTTGTTACAAGACTATGGATAAGAAAAACATCGGGTCAAATTTTGGAGAATCGGGATAATTTTTTCAACAAAAAGCATGTTCAATAACAAAATTTTAGCTTTATAGTAGGATTGGTATCGATACCTATCCTACAATCTTACAATCATGCGAAGTGCTCTTATGAAGTACGATTTTACGACATACTTTCAATAATTAGTCATTTTTTTATCAAAGTAATTAGTCATATTTGGCGACTCGTAATTTTATTACACAAGTAATGTTGTCAGATTGATTCACATTACAGATACTTAAATGTTAACGAAAACATCAAGCCTTATTCACCTGGCGCTGTGTCAAGCCTTATTAATCTGACATAGAGCGTGGGCAAATAAAAATCTCATTTGATCTAACTTATACGAAACATGAATGCGATATATGTAAAATTACCTTGAAAAAACCAAGACGGATTTCAAAGATCACACGAACTCTCACGGTTGTAGTGCTATCACACGAAATCTCAAGGTTGTAACTTGTAACGCTAATTGAGCAAAGCAGGTTTGTTGAACACCAGATGTCTGTCAACAACCAAGAATGTGACTATATATAAACCAAGCATTAAAGGTAGCCATGTGACAAGTTAAGAGGAGTAAATAATGACATATGTAACATGTGTTTTTTATTTTCTAGGTAAATGATAACTTAAATATGAAATATACTCTTTCTGTCTCAAAATTATTCCTAATCGACCAAAAACATACAAATTAAAAAAAATGCATATATTACTGTTTTGACTTTTGTAAAAGCCACTAAAAGACACTTTTACCTTTTGACTATTAATTACCGATTTTTTTTTTTTTTAAATATTGTAAAAAAAATATATTGTTTTGGAATTTTTTAGAAAAAAAATCTAAAAAATATATATATTTTTTAAAAATTTCGAATCAAAAAAAATTTTTCGAATAAAATTTTTTAGATAAATATTTGAATAAAATTTTTTTTGGAATTTTAAAATTCATTTTTTCATTTTCTTTCGAAAACCGTTTTTAAATTTTTCTTTTTCAAAAATTTTTTTTTGGAATTTTTTTTGTGGTGATGTACTGTGCATGAAATGATTATACATACTCAAGGACCAAACATGTAATTTTCTAACGAAGTGAGTTAACGAAAGTTAGTAAAAAACTTAAATCCGCCAAACAAAACAGTTGGCCGCCTTTTTGTGCAAGAAAAAAAGTAGAGTACCTTGATTCGAAACAAACACTAAGCTGGATATCTTTTTGTGTCATTTGCCCTTTCATTAATAAAGATATAAATATTGATACATAAAACTTAAAAGGTTACATAGCTTGTAAAATACTAGGAAATGGTAGAAATCTGGTGTCTACACTATGCCAAAAATATGTAAGAGTACCTTGAAATACAAACTTCAAAGATGTAATCAGTTCTCAAAGAAGTAATGTTTTTTGTGTTCAAAGAAAGAAGGTTTTGGTTGAGTTCTAGATGATTAAAAACAAATGGAGAAGGGTTCGAGAAAACATGCAGGAAAATTCAAAAGTGTAAAGTGAAATGGCTACTGTTTTGCCAACTAATTTTCCATTACATTTGGCCATGCGTCAAATAAAGCTAGTTAATAATTGAGTGATCGTGAAATATCAACCGATCAACGTAGCCACTCAACCAAAGTAAAGCAAATTATTGTAGTCCTGGGCCTAGTTGCTTAGAGGCGATAATGGAAGGGTCCTACAATCACATGGGCTTATTCTTTTTCTCAAAACAAATCTTTAAAAGAATTTATGAGTTTATTAGATTATATATAGCCGAATGCTTGATCTAACGATGCCCATTTATGCTTGATATAAAGAGAGCTAGGTGGAGTGAGGGAACGAATAATACTTATTGGGGTGTTGCTTCAGTATCATCTCAAGTTCTCAACACTTCTCTAATAACACAACAATAACTAAAACAATATTTTTAGCACAATAAACAAATAACACTTATTGTTACATATAAGCCTCGCAAAAAAAAAAAAAAAAAAAAAAAAAAAAAAAAAAAAAAAAACTCCACCAAAAATACTTACTCACTAACTAAAAAGGAAAAAAAGAGAAATACCAACAAACCCCATTGATGGGTGGGCTAAAGGATGAACGGCGCATAGCGACAGGATGACGGCCAACAGCAGCGCATTGTTGCTGTTATTGAATGAATGACTGGTAACTCCCTCTGCACCGTCCTCACTAATAATTGATCTTTAACGTTAAATTCCTAACTTCAATTAACCGTTTAATTAAGATAATTATTTTACGTGACATTTTTATAATTTACTTTATCATAATTACAAAAAGTAATCCATTAAATTCTAGGTAATAAAGAGTGGTCAAATAATAGTAATCCTAGTTGTTTGTTTTTTTGATAGCAAAGGTCAAAAAGGTTGCTAAATGAGTGATCGTGAAACATCGACGTAGCAACTTGTGGTAGTCCTAATCGCTTAGAGGTGATAAGGAAAGGGTCTACAATCACATGGTGCATGTTGGAAATAATTGTCATACAACGCTTTGTTTCCATGGAGTGATAGTATAAGTTAAATGATGGGTCTCACTAGTCACCATCTCCGATTTAAAGTTCCGTTTTTTCAAAACAAAATTTTAAAAGAATTTATTAGCTTACTAGATTATACTAGCCGAATGCTCTATCCAGCGATACCCATGCATGGTTTTAGATAAAATTAAATTGCGTTGATTTTTGTATGTTAGTTTTTTATTTATATTTCATGTATTTGTGTTCATGGTCTAGTGAGCAGTCATCTCTTTGTGCATGAGTTCTTACACGTAAGTACGTAAAAAGTGATTGGTCCACGGATGTGTTTTAAATTTAACGATTAACGATATAATAAGGTACCGAGAAGCAACGGCAAAGACGAATAATTTTTTATGAACAAAATTTATCATGCAACATGTCACACCCCGCTAAGAGCGGAAACACGAGGTGCAACGAAATGTAACATCGCATAAGATAGTAGAACAACACCATATTTGATTTAAGAAATGAGTTACAATGTTACATAAAGAATTTATTATAATACTGCATAATGAAAACAATAGTCTTAATCTTGTCAAATTATAAGTCTTTAGAAAACGTCTTGGCCAGGTCAACTCGGTCTTTGAAATGAGAATACTATATAACTTCAAAATGCAAACACCTTCAATAAATCACTATCGATCACCTGAAAATGATACTCTAAAATGTCAACATAAAGTTGGTGAGTTTGTGGGTTTAAAGTAAACATAAACCAGTTTGCCATGCATAAATGTTTAGGACAAGTGTGCATATAAATAAAGCATAGGGCAATTAGTACAACATAACCAACCAATAAATGGGACGGAACGTGCCCACGATCCAAATTCACATTCTTCATCTCCGAAAGTATATAGTGTACAACATTCATGCCTACCAGCTGGAGCTAACACATGAGTACTCCCATGTCAATCATGACATGAGACCACACAGCATAAGATCACACAGATATATGTCAAGTGGAAATGAATCCATGACATGAGATCACACAGATAAGATCACACAGATAACACTACTAATGCACCTAGCACGATCATAAGCACAATAACTTGTCCAAGCAAAGTAAAAGTTTGAGCATAGCAGGAAAACAACTTTTGAGTATCATTCTCCCCCAAGTAAAACATAAGTAAAAAGGGGCCACGAAAACTCACCTTGAAGAGAATGAGGCAAGATGATATGTCCAAGCAAAAGATCACTAGAAATGTAAAAGAAACACCAGCTAATCCTTCCCCAAGGAATCTTTATTGTTATACGAGACCAGAAAAGAGAACAAGGAAAACGATCACAATCCCCCACGAATCAATACCCAACAGCAGCCCTATAAACCCATGAGGGACACCACAGCAAACCCTCGAACACCTGGTCTTGAAAGAGAGAAAAGAAGTAGCAGAACTTGTATGTTTTTTTTTCTGTTTTGTCGAATAAAAAGGAGAGGAGGGGTGAAGCTGCATAATAACAAGGGATAAGGGGAGAGCGTGGTTTCAAATTTGGAACAAGTCAATACAGTTTATTGTGATTGATAACTGTTACATGATATATGGGCTGAAAATAAGGAGTTCTTATCTGCTACATATTGTGAGTCGTATGACATGTTGGACTCCAAAACGTGTGATATGACTTAGAGAATTAGGAAAGGGTTAAATTTTGCAACAACTTTATATTAAGTATGTATCTTAGTTGATCTTTTATCAAACGTATTATATAACATTACCTATAGCTTTAGGTGTTTTATTGAGTATTACCAAACTTAGGTTAAGTATCAAATTAAATTGAAATGTGAAATTAGCACTTTTTACCAATTTTTAATTAATAGTCAAAAGTCGGGTCAAAGGTCATTGTTGACTAACCTGATTGGGTGAGGGTTCTCACAGTATCACCCGGTTAAAAGAATTTCGTCCCGAAATTAGATCGATTTCGCTAATAAGAGTTTTGTTACTGATTAAGTGTGGGGCATGGTTTTCATATAATCAGTGCGTATCTCAAGTATACTCATGTCCACTTTTTGAGCTTCAACAACTTCTATTATTGAAATCTTATTGCGTATAGATTATTGAACTTCCTAAATGAGCGATTTGGTTGGTTTACAAGATTGGAGTCAGTCATCAAACCTAAAATCTGATGGGCTTATAATAAGTTAATCATTGGTATGCATTTTTTTTTGGCTCAACCCTTGATAACCACATTATTTCTAAGAATGTTCTAACAAGGAAAGGATGTTCTTGAAAGTGAGTCAGGATGGAGAGGCCAACGACCTAATTAATTATAATTGAGTGAGCTACACCAGTTGCCCTTAATGCAACTAAGTCAATGCCTGAATGAAGACCTAATGAAGGCCAAGGTTATAATGAAAGGACTAGAAATTGAATTTGTACGCCAAATTTTGTGATGTAAATTTATACACCAAGATGTAAGTGCTACTAATGGAATATGAGATCCAATTGCAACTATCAAGTGATTAGATTTCCATGGTGAAAGCACTATCCATCCTTGAGCAAATTTTTTCAAAAAACCTTAAGCTAGATAACAACATGACTCCAACTCAACCCCATAACTCATCAGACAAGAACTGTCATAGAATTAAGTTAACAACTAAGAGTTGTTATGTAGCTTAACCTTGTTTTTTTATAAATTGGCTCAATTTTGGGAGTTGCTCCAAAACAAAATAAAAGGTAGGTATCAACAACTTAAATATGTGAGGTTAGTGAAGAGCGTCAAGGGTATTCAATGTAAGTGAGTCGTATTTGAGAAAATTGGCAAGGCGATGAGGAAGAAGTTTTGGTTCACGAGTTTACATAGATATGCCTTGAAAAATGATCTTCTAACTTGGAGTAAGGAGAAATTAAGTTTCACGGGCACGGAAGAAAATACATTGAACTGTCTCATTACTCGGATAATCAAGTAGCCACAGAGGAAGGAGAATCATTTGCTCTTTATCCGGTCTTTATTAAAACTTAAAATGGATTGTAAGAATTGCAACACCCAAAATTTTGTACAAGCAATAGAGATAGGTAGTGTCGTTGGTATGATTGAGGTATGAGTCACTTGAAATTAGACTAAATGAATACAAGAATGGAAAGGTGAAGTAGCCGATCTATGAAACAAAAGATTTGGCCCACATAAAACCAAGAAGGATGATATAGCCTTTAACCATACTTGCACAAAACGTAATATGAGTAGAGCAAGGTGATGTAGGTTCAGCATGAATACTTGTTACCAGTACAGGAGATCAAATAGCTTTAGTTTTAGGTTACACCGTACGATTAACTTGTGAATATTGTGGTTCTTGTGGCACACTAAGGTCTACGTTTTCGTCAAAAGAAAACGGGCGATGATATGCGTTGTTATTGGAAAAGCCAAGATGTCAAGAGTAATGAAACATCTAAGGCAAAAAGAAAGTGAGCTTTTTGTAATCACTGATGAGGAAGCAAGGAAACGTCTGGTGTTGTGTTAGGTACATTTCTCGTCAATACCATACTTACACGTGTTCGATGTTTTGGTGCCATAAGATATTTTGTGTCTTCTGTTTTGACACTACCACGTGAATCATAATTTCATACTTTGATTAAATGTTAATTGTGGATGTAAAAAAAAATTGCTCATAAAAAGTTACGTAGTATTAGATAGTGTCCATTTATAATTTATAAAAAAATAGTTTTTCGTCTTTTTGTCAGAATAATCATATATTTGCCTTCTGTTATTTAGTCGGGTTTAATTTAAAAAAAATTGTATATAATAAAATGTTCTAGGTTAAAATATTTATTTTTAAACAATGGGTTTCTAGGTGTGTGTTAAGTTATTAATATAAATGGTTATCGTTTTAAATTTCCGGTTTTAACTAGTCATGTTTGAAAGTCTAGTTCTAATAAATCTCAGCCATTATTAATCCGTCGTAATCTTTGTCAAGTGCTCTAGTCTTTTAAGTTTATAGTTATTGGTTTTCATATTGGGACAACTAGCCCGATTAGTCGAATTCTTACCAAAGAGTTTAGTCCAAGTTTGATTATTAGGTCCAATAATAATCCATTTAGTAAGTTTTAAATTTAGCCCATTAATAAATGATAAGTTAAGTCCAATGGGTTCACATGTGTTAGAAGAATTTATTTTCCAAGAATTGAGGCAGAAATAGTATGTGCTAGTAGGATTCTTACTGTTGTATCTTTGAATAAAAGGACAATTACTGACAACGAAAATCGTAGAAGCGGAGTTTTTAAAAAAAATTTAATATATGTTATGATGATTACCTAATGGGTGAAGAAATGTGGTTTAACTTATTTGGCGAATGTGATAACTAAAAAGGAAAAGGATTTTGGATGTGCCTATTTTGAAAAGATGTTCTGCTGTTGTATGTGACAATACGTGATCGAATGGATACCTTAGAAACACAAAAACTGATGAGGTTCCTTGAGCCGTGTTGTATGCAAGGATGTTTTAGGTTCTGAATGCACAAAGGGTTTTGTCATATATTATAACACCTCACAAGAATCACGGTTATGTTTTGTTGTGACGAAAGATAGTTAGTGGTTATGCATCAAGGCAATGTAAGAAAATAAGAAGAGATGCCCAACCTACGCCATGGATTTGGCAGTCGTAGACTTGCTTTGAAATTATGGATTCAACTCATGATACTTAGTATTTTGTTTATACCGACCACTAGGGTCGTATGTACATGTTTCATGGGAAAGATCTTATGCTGAGACGAATAAAGTGAATGAGGTTAGTAAAGATTTACGAGGGTGATACCTTCCATCATCCAGGAAAAGTAAATATAGTTGCTCTCTTCATGAGTCGGAAAAAAAATGAGAAGTATTAATTAGAGTCTGAACAATAAGAAAATTTAAAGGAAGTGTGTTGAAATGAAATCATTTAGGAAGAACGTGTAGTTAAGC
This sequence comes from Artemisia argyi, assembly GCA_030686995.1. Classification (NCBI taxonomy): domain Eukaryota; kingdom Viridiplantae; phylum Streptophyta; class Magnoliopsida; order Asterales; family Asteraceae; genus Artemisia; species Artemisia argyi. The sequence goes on along the minus strand of CM060687.1, from coordinate 15,517,991 downwards.
AAGTATGACTAGTTGAAATTAACGATTAATGAATTTAAATGATTCAAGAATAGAATCTGGGTATTAATGTTCAGTTATGCTCAAGATTTATTATTAGTTGAAGCTCATGAGTTCAAGTATTCAACTCATCTAGGCAGCACTAAGATGTATAATGACTTGAAATTGTTGTATTAGTGGTCTAAAAATGTATAATTCAATCAGATACTATGTCAAAGGATGTTTGATTTGATCATGTGTAATAGCTTAGACATCAAAAAAAGTCCCTATGGTAACTTACAGTCTATTGGTATTCCAATGTAAAAGTGTTATCGTATTGAAAAGTGACTAAGTTATTCTAGAACTGAGGAAAAAATACAATACCATAGAGTAATTGTACATTGATTGTTTAATTCAACACATCCTCCACCAATAAGAGGTTCTTATCAAGTGGAATGAATTAAGAAAAGTTGTTCATCGTACAAAGTATTATATCTTAGTATGATAATCTCATATTAAAGTGTATTTAGGCTTGCTCACAAAGTTAAAGGTATGGGGAGACGAGGCTTATGATCCACATGTATAGGAAAATAATTACTTGGTCATTAAATTAGTGTTTAGAATAGCCAAAATGGATTAATCTATATAGCATTTTAAAAATGAAATCAATATGACCTTCCAACAACGCATTGTTGGGATGCATCCAAAATGGGGGCATACTAAGTAGCACAGTGTAACAAAGCATGAAAGAAACAAGGCATTCTAAAACTCTAGTAGTGGGTTATGATGTATCACGTAAATGATGACATATAGATTGCATAACAACACCGATATGAATACAAATAAGCACATATTCCAAAGACGCACATGACTGATGCAATTTCAGGTGACCTAGGGTTTGTGTCCAACCAAGCATGATCTAAGGTAACTACCCCCATCATTCCATGATTCCTCCTAAATTAGGCATAGTTGATCAGGCTATGCATAATTTAGGAAAAATGATGAAATGCTCGGGCTATCCAACTCATATCATGTTCGGGGTTTTACGAAAAGCTTTAGTTTGGTTATAGTTAGGGTTTTTATTTTAGAAAAAACCGGCATTCTCTATAACCTTAGGCTCTGATACCATTCTGTCACACCCCGCTAAGAGCGGAAACATGAGGTGCAACGAAATGTAACATCGCATAAGATAGTAGAACAACACCATATTTGATTTAAGAAATGAGTTACAATGTTACATAAAGAATTTATTATAATACCGCATAATGAAAACAATAGTCTTAATCTTGTCAAATTATAAATCTTTAGAAAACGTCTTGGCCAGGTCAACTCGGTCTTTGAAATGAGAATACTATATAACAAATGCAAACACCTTCAATAAATCACTATCGATCACCTGAAAATGATACTCTAAAATGTCAACATAAAGTTGGTGAGTTTGTGGGTAAAGTAAACATAAACCAGTTTGCCATGCATAAATGTTTAAGACAAGTGTGCATATAAATAAAGCATAGGGCAATTAGTACAACATAACCAACTAATAAATGGGACGGAACGTGCCCACGATCCAAATTCACATTCTTCATCTCCGAAAGTATATAGTGTACAACATGCATGCCTACCAGCTAGAGCTAACACATGAGTACTCCCATGTCAATCATGACATGAGACCACACAGCATAAGATCACACAGATATATGTCAAGTGGAAATGAATCCATGACATGAGATCACACAGATAAGATCACACAGATAACACTACTAATGCACCTAGCACGATCATAAGCACAATAACTTGTCCAAGCAAAGTAAAAGTTTGAGCATAGCAGGAAAAAAACTTTTAAGTATCATTCTCCCCCAAGTAAAACATAAGTAAAAAGGGGCCACAAAAACTCACCTTGAAGAGAATGAGGCAAGATGATATGTCCAAGCAAAAGATCACTAGAAATGTAAAAGAAACACCAGCTAATCCTTCCCCAAGGAATCTTTATTGTTATACGAGACCAGAAAAGAGAACAAGGAAAACGATCACAATCCCCCACGAATCAATACCCAACAGCAGCCCTATAAACCCATGAGGGACACCACAGCAAACCCTCGAACACCTGGTCCTGAAAGAGAGAAAAGAAGTAGCAGAACTTGTATGTTTTTTTTTTTTTTTTTTTTTTCTGTTTTGTCGAATAAAAAGGAGAGGAGGGGTGAAGCTGCATAATAACAAGGGATAAGGGGAGAGCGTGGTTTCAAATTTGGAACAAGTCAATACAGTTTATTGTGATTGATAACTGTTACGTGATATATGGGCTGAAAATAAGGAGTTCTTATCTGCTACATATTGTGAGTCGTATGGCATGTTGGACTCCAAAACGTGTGATATGACTTAGAGAATTAGGAAAAGGTTAAATTTTGCAACAACTTTATATTAAGTATGTATCTTAGTTGATCTTTTATCAAACGTATTATATAACATTACCTATAGCTTTAGGTGTTTTATTGAGTATTACCAAACTTAGGTTAAGTATCAAATTAAATTGAAATGTGAAATTAGCACTTTTTACCAATTTTTAATTAATAGTCAAAAGTCGGGTCAAAGGTCATTGTTGACTAACCTGATTGGGTGAGGGTTCTCACAGTATCACCCGGTTAAAAGAATTTCGTCCCGAAATTAGATCGATTTCGCTAATAAGAGTTTTGTTACTGATTAAGTGTGGAGCATGGTTTTCATATAATCAGTGCGTATCTCAAGTATACTCATGTCCACTTTTTGAGCTTCAACAACTTCTATTATTGAAATCTTATTGCGTATAGATTATTGAACTTCCTAAATGAGCGATTTGGTTGGTTTACAAGATTGAAGTCAGTCATCAAACCTAAAATCTGATGGGCTTATAATCAGTTAATCATTGGTATGCATTTTTTTTAGGCTCAACCCTTGATAACCACATTATTTCTAAGAATGTTCTAACAAGGAAAGGATGTTCTTGAAAGTGAGTCAGGATGGAGAGGCCAACGACCTAATTAATTATAATTGAGTGAGCTACACCAGTTGCCCTTAATGCAACTAAGTCAATGCCTGAATGAAGACCTAATGAAGGCCAAGGTTATAATGAAAGGACTAGAAATTGAATTTGTACGCCAAATTTTGTGATGTAAATTTATACACCAAGATGTAAGTGCTACTAATGGAATATGAGATCCAATTGCAACTATCAAGTGATTAGATTTCCATGGTGAAAGCACTATCCATCCTTGAGCAAATTTTTTCAAAAAACCTTAAGCTAGATAACAACATGACTCCAACTCAACCCCATAACTCATCAGACAAGACTCTTTCATTTCTTTACACCATTTATTGGTTCATTATAGAGTTTAAAAACGGTTATATAATCCGCAACAATTCATTTGTGGTGTAAATGAAATTTTGAATAGAAATGGCGGACTTATATAATTGTTGTGCTGTGCGATAAATATATGGTGCGATCGTGCACTCACGGTCACAAAATGAATAGCCAAATAATAGAGAAATTGCAAAACAACACAACACACAATTATTCAACAACTTGTATCTATACTACTTACGTAGTATAATACATCTTTCACCTTCTTTTATATTAAAACTAGCCTATAAACCCGTGATAAATCACGGGTGGCTTATAAAAAGTATGAAACAAACATCGTTCAACTATATAAAGTAACTACCGTAAATCCTTAAATAAAACGATAAAATTTGCATGATTGCTTAAAGGATAATCAATTATAGGCCTGCAATTTTCAGACTACAACTGAAATAATAGGTTAAAAAGTATATTCAAATAAAATGTCGAAGTTGTACATAGATGTTAAAGTTTATAGAAAAAGTCGCACTTATGTATATTATCAGAGTAATTAATATTACTTGTAGTATAACTTAACAAACAGAGGATAAATACATAGATCAGAGATTAGAACATTGTGATATATTAGCTGCTAAGACTTTCATGTAGCTTAACAGAAATATAGGCATTCATGCCAAGCATAAAGGCACCACAATTTGTTTAAACGTATTAAATTGGTGAGTATGAAGAAATGTTATCTACTGGTCATACAAATCTCCCACCTATATAAAACAAGGTTGGGTTTTGATAAGTCAACCCCCCAAGAATCTTTAAAATTCGCCACGTGGCATTTATTTTATTCTAATGGTCCACAAACAATTTAGTTCCTAAAAAATCTCTCCCAATTAATAACCTTAAAGACTTATTCTCCCCAAATTAGTCAACCCCTAAAACAAAACAATAACCGAAACATTCAACCCTAAATCAAATCATCGCCAAATTCAGTTATGATGATATGATAATCTCCACACTCCACACTAATTTGTTAACACACGAAGAAATCCCCAAAATCAGTTATCATGATCCGATCATATTCCCAAATAAATTATCACCATAAAAGAGGTATGAATAAAGGGTTTATCAATTTGTGAATGGATCATCAACATAAACCATTCAATCCATGGATGATGAAGTTACAATCATATATTGATCCAACCGTTTTGAATTCCAGGTTCTCAATTTGCAAACGAATATATCACTGATTTTCAAGTTAGGGTTTTTTGTGATTGATGGTTTCGGTTGTCATATTAGGAATTAATTTTGCTATTGTTATGATGAATTTGGAAAACTTTGATTTCACAATCATCCTATAATTTTTTATTTTTTAAGTAGTAGATGATATTATATGTTGATAATGTTGGAAATTTAGAATAAATTATTTATGCGAAAAGAATAATTAGTTACGAGTAAAAGTAGATGATTTTATGATTTATGCGAAAAGGATAGAAGTGATGATGATATAGCATAAAGAAAATGATATAAGTGATAAAGAAATTGAACCTACAGAACTTGATTGGCCATGTGGAAAGGATCTAATTGAGCTCAAAATACTTGACGAGAAACCATAGTCAACCTACATAAAGTTGGGATAGATGTAATTGGTGCTTGGTTCTCTAAATACATTAGTTGACGATAATAAAAGAATTCCCAAAAGTAAATGTGTATGCCAACTGATATGGCATTCAAAAGTGAATAGGTATGCCAACTCATATAGTGAATTTTTTGTATCATAAAAGGTGAATATTTTGCCATCTGATATGTAGCATTTAGGATGCCTTATTTCAACAACTTAGTATGTTTTGATTTATTAAGCACTTTTTTGTATTAATATATCTGGGCCTTTGGATATTGTAGAACTTTTGTGTATTAGATGTAATGGAATTATAATACATTGTAGCACCCCTTACTATGTTTTTGATACTTCTATAGGCGATTTTTCTTTTGGCACAAAATGAAGAGAAGCTACATGAAGGTTTTGTAGGATAGCACAACACGCCCTTTTCAAAACAGTTTGCGTGAGTATGAGTGTACACATGACTTTAAATGGTATTTGTTATTGGGATTTTGGCGTAAAAGGTTATGAAGATTGGTTTTTTTAACTAACTTAATATATTTAATTGCAAGTATCATGATTGTTATAATTGATTCACAAGCTGGAGATGGGCCTTCGACATCTCTCCAAATACAGTACCGCTTCAAAATTTGGTAAGCGATTAATATGGACCAAAGATTTCAATTACACACTGAAATACATTGCAATGTCATCTTCATGCTATTAGAGAAAGATAGTATTTTCATCCATTAGTGGTTTTACATGTATGGGCTATCAAGAAAGAAGTGGTTATGTGCCAAGAAGATTTAAGAAGTTGATTTTATAGATCTTTGAACTTTTATGGAATGTGGTAGCGCGGACATACTTAAGGCATAGTCAGAGCACCATCCATATGGTATAAAAATAATTTATTTCATTTTAACACTAAATCCATACCGTTTTATGGAAAGGGCAACTTGACAGATTTTTGGATCCGCCACTGGAATGTGGCTATCAAAACTGCTTCATTCAAGAACATTTGTTATCATTACAGCCTTACGTAAGTCTACTTCCGATTGTCATACAAGCTTTTCGTTTATAACACATATGATTAAAAAAAAATTACGATCTGCATGTTTCAATATGAAATAGCACCTTCTTTGAAAGACCCAATTAATTTGCTGCTAATGTATAGGTAGTATTTATATCAGCAGTTATGTTTATACAAATTACTTAAAAGGGTCAAGATCCACCCAAACTATATTTACGACTCATCTATAGATAAATGGGATGTTCCTCAATATTTTATTTTTTAAAGCATGTAATGGGCAAATTTGTTAAATATAGGGAAGATGAAAAGACGATATTTGTATGGCAAGACTATTATTGATTATAAATACGAGAAGGGCATGAATTAAAGGCATGCATTAAACTGGAACAAACCATTCTCCTCCAAGACGCACGATCCTTTTCCAATATAGACCAACAAGGTAAATTCTATAATCTAGAACTACATTTATGACATCAACATGCTATGTGTAATACTCAGCAGAAACAATTCTATATTTCATATTTTCTTTTTTGCACAGTTCAGTTTTAGTTGCTTGAAAGTGATGCCATAGATTCTTGATTTTGGAAAGATGATTTTGATTTCAAAAGTGACGGCAAGCCGTCTATATATACAATTACTCATTTGTATGCCATAGTTGAATCTACTTGAAGAAGAATGGTATACATTCGTCAAGATAACAAATAGATGCACAACTCTCCTCTTGATCCTATTCCAACTAATCAACATGTTTTAATACATAAATTTGGTTTTTGAAAATCCAGTGTTCGATTTGTTTGATATAAAAAATAACTTACCATGATCCATTTCCTTCAAGGTTGGTAATTAGAACCTACATTTTGTGTACATAAACGCCATTGTAACTATTAGCATTAAATGAAAATTTTGTGGTAATCAAGGATGTTATAGCTTAAATCTTTAAACTAAGTTCATGATAGCACATATTCCTTGATTGTTGGTAATCAATGAAAATTTTGTAACTAAGTTCATGATAGCACATATGAGACAAAAATGTAATTTTGATTATGTATGAGCATACATATGGACATCTGGCATTGCTTCATGATAGCATATATTCCTTGATTGTTGGTGATCATTGTATGGGGTAAGATTGTATGGGGTAAGATGCTGAAACTTGATATATCATATGCCGGATAAGATAAAAGTCTGGTGAAGCAAGCATATGCCATATTAGTAGTGATGCTGATTATAACTATTATTTACAAACAAGGAAGTGCATTCTTAGACATTAACTCTGGTGTAAGTCTGACTGTAAGTGTACTCATACATTATAATTGTTTATTTAAATAATATATTTGTTATTTCTTGATGTAATTATCCAACTATCATTCTGAGTGTATTCATCAGCTTAGTCATTTTGCATGAATACTTCCAATCCAGTTACAAGTTTATAGATCTTTCACCAAATGCTTTGATCTCCATGCATCAGAGGGTTAATCAGTGGCCCAAATACATGCTTTGCGGATATCTCAGGTAAGAAATGCTTATCAACTATACTACTGAATTAATATCCAAGTTTTGGAATGAAACACTATAGGAATGGTTGTACGTTGTAATTTATTTCTACTTTTGATGCTACAATTTAGTATTTTAAGTAATGGAAACTTAAAGTAGTGTAGATAGTATTTAAAATTGTAGGTGGTTGTTAAATACAAAAGAAAAAAAATAAACAAATAAATAAAACAACTAATGAGTTAATCCAACCTATTTGTCGCGTAAACCAACCTCACCTGCTTACGCTCAGCTGTTTCTACCTCTTTTTTTTATCCATTTCCTACAGGAGGTAATGCCTCTAAAGAGACCGTCTACGCAGGCACTGTCTACTCAGGCACCACCGGAAAAGATTTCGTGTATTTTGTCACTGCCTTAAAAGGTGTCTTCTACTCAGGCACTACCTATAAAGGGTTCATCTACTCACTGCCTGAAAAGGTTTCGTGTATTTTGGCACTGCCTAAAAAGGTGTCATCTATACATCATGTCCTTGATATAGGTAACTATATACAAGGAGCTCCTAAATATTTATTTTCTGAACCAATGCTATAGATGAGAATGACATCAAGAATCCATCATGACATGTGTATAAATAATTACAGGTATGTATTATTTCTCTCCTAATTGTGTTGAAAAGAGTGTATCGATATTTGATTCAAAAAGTTGTAAACTATTGATGGGTGGTGAGTGCTTATTCACTCACTATTATTTGACCAAATACCAACCCAAAACGATGATTTGAGCTAACAAATGCCAAGAAAACACGTGTTTTTATATTTGTGATGTGCAGGTACGGATATTACGAAAAATGAACAAAACAAAGCAAAAACCGAGCACGAGAGTATGAAAGGTTCAAAAGCCGATGCCGGGAAGCATTTTTCAAGTCTGGATCATTATTCGAGCTCAAAGTGTCAAATCAACCCTTGAAGAATCATTATTTGGCAATAGAAGCCCTTGGATTAATTTTGCAAAGAATGGCAGAAATGGTCCTCTAAGTTTCAACTATTTCAACATTGGTCCTTGTAATCTTGATACTAAAAATCTGCCAAATCCAATAGTCCATATCCAATCCAATATACAAGCCCTGGTCCAATAATATTCATAAGCCCAACTTTCACCAAACTATTACCCAAGCCCATCCACCAACCTTTGACCCGGCCCCAAGGTCAAACAAACATATAATATTTACCCCCGTACATATTACCCGCCCCCTCTTTTACCCAGATAACACTATTCACGTTACAGTGAATATGAACCCTAATTACTCCAATCACCTAATTAACCACAAGTAAGGGTACTTTGGTACAATTACTTTGTTTCTAGAATGTCAGGATTATGTCAGCCTCTAAAGAAGCACACATGGGACACTTGGCAGCCAAAGATTGGGAGGAACGCGTCACCAAAGAGGATCCAAGGGCTTCTATTGGATGGCAATCATTTGGGAATGATCATGTGGCTCAGAATGCTTGTCAGGAAACACACCACACGGATTGCCAACATGGCAATCCGTGGCTATCCTCCTACTAGAACCTTCATCTAGCTACTATAAATAGAGGTGTTAGGTTATTGTAATAGGGGTGGAGTTTCGATTAGCGAAGCTCTGCCAAAAATTGCTTTTGAATTGTATTAGTTTAATTTAGATGTAATCTCTTTTATTTTCAATGAAATCAGTTCTCCTTTAAATCATTTATCTTAGTTGTTCTTTACAGCTTATTGTTCTAATTAAATTGCTTTAGTATAAATCTCATTTAGTTTCAGTATTGTCTCAGTTTTAAATTTACTTGTTTACAATTTCTTTGCAAAGTAGTATTAGTTGTTTACATAATTTTCATAAAAAAAAACTCAAAAACATAAAAATAGATTTTGTAGATTCAGCTTTCTCATAAGCTGATAAATAGCTTATCTCATCTATTTTAGCTTAACAGATATTGTAAAATGGTGGTTTGAATTTACAAAAGCTCCTAGTTCATTTTTCATAAAAAGTAAAAGGGTCAACTGTCTTGGCCTATTTGGTGATTCAGAGGTGGAAATGATAGATTGAGATGGCCATGGATGATCTCAGCCTGTCTAGTGACAGGCAAGCAAAGTGAATTCTCTCTATTTTGAGCTGAGAGGAAAGCATTTGTAAGTTTCACTTTCAATTTTGCCTAGTTAGCTGATTATTAGTGAGTTTCTTTGTTACTGTTGGTATTTTGTTGTTTATGTTTGTTTGAATTGCTTCTAGTAGTGTAGAATTTGTAGCTTAGATCATTAGTAGTGAATGTTATGGTGTAGGATTCTGTTTGCTGATTTGCCTATTTCATATCTTTGAACTTTAGCACTAGTGATTCTGAGTTTTTGTTGTTATTAGTTGGATTTTATGGTTAATTCTGCTTTATAGATTGTTATTACATCTGTGAGTATCACTGGTTCATCATTTGATAGCTTGTATCAGCTTTTGGTAGTGTAAGCTGTAGTTAAGGGGGTGTTTGGATTGTTCATTGATGAGTTGTGTAGTTGTTATATAGCAGTTAAGTTATCACTAATTAGTCACATAGGAGTAGTAATAAACCTTTAGATCTTAAAAAGTGTAGGTATTATAGCTAAAGTCAAATTTACTTTTCAAATTCACTTAACTGTTAGTTAAAATTGAAATCAGTTAGTAATAGAGTAATAGTAGTTGCATAGTTGATCATATTTGCTTAAATTAGAATAAACATAGCTTACTATTACACATTAGAGTAGAAATCAGCATTAGAAATTAACATTAGTCAAAGTTCTTTGCATTTCAAAAAGTCAAATTAGCTTTGGAATCAGTTTTTGGCATGATTTTTGGCTGCACGTGTAGGTTTCATTAGTAATCAAAAATAGATAAAGTTTGTTGAATTGTGTTCTCTAATAGCTAATATATCATAATCAGCAAGTAGGTTTAGGATTTGAACTCATTAGCTTATTGGGATTATAGCTTATAGTTGACTGCTTGGGAACTTATTTCCCCTGCACACAGATTTTAGGTTCACTTTCATGGCATATTTAAGAGTAGTAGTAGGCAGTATTAGAACTTGCTCTCTGATTTATAGTTACTCAGCATGGTAGTGAATCTATTGCTCCCATAATCTTGCAGATTTAAGCTTATTAGGATTGCTTTTTCAGGCTAGCTTATTGGTTATATAGCATAGATTTCTGTTTGGAAAAATAGGGCTGCAAGTGTCCATATGAGCTTGTAGCTTGTGTTCATTGATTGTTCTGAGTTGAATTAGCTGTATTGTAGTTGTTTCTATCAGATTCTAGCTTCTAGCTTATTCTGCTTATGCTTTAGCTTATTCAGTAGTAGCTTTTGTTGCTTAATAGCTTGTAGAATGTTTTTCTTTGTTACTTAAGTTCATTTCTTGGCTTATTAGAGTACTTAATAGCATATTACAGTAGTGATATCATTTTGGTAAAGTTTTGTGGCAAGTGCTTATAAATAAGCACTTGCCATAAGCTGATTTTGGCTAAATAAGCACTTCTGATTAATTTTTCTTTTCCAAAATTTTTCTGCAAGCTTCTTTTATTATTTTAGAATTTCTGGTAAATTTTCATAATTTTCTGAGTTCATTTACTATTTTTCTTAATTTCTTTTAATTTAAAATCATTTTTAAATCAATTTTAAATAACAAAAATCCAAAAAAATACAGAAAAAGTCTTGAAAAATACAAAAATAATTTTAGAATTTCTTTTATAATATTTTAGAATTTTTAGAATTTAATTTTCATTTTTCAAATTTGTTTTTTCTATTTTTCTTTATTTTTAATTCATTTTTAATTCAATAAATAGAAAATAAATTCTAGAAAATAAATAAAAACTCAAAAAAATATCTTTCTTTTTCTTAAAATTCTTTTTAATAGTTTAAGATTTTTAGAAAATATTTCCAATTTCGTAGGATCATTTTTAAATAAACGTTACGTTTTAAATAACGCGTGTGCATTCCCGTTTTCGTTTTTTTTAACATTCGTACATACCTAGATTGTAAATTCTTCATATTTCATCATTTCTTATCATAACTTGAATTCCAAAATCATATTTTTCATTTTCCCGCTTTTCACGACACGATTTCGCGATTCGGTTATTCAAGATTCCATTTTACCTTCGCTGGGAAAACGACCCGGGAAATACTTTTACCGGTATTTCTTCGGAATAAATTATATACTGCAAAAACACTTTATCAATGGGCATGACATTAGTTGAATTATGTACAATGTCCTTTTTTTTTTTACCAGATTACACTTAAGCACTTGATAAAATGTGTGGGTTGGGCAAGTGGGATGGGTAACAGGCTTAAACAGGTAGTATAAATTATTTAGGAAGTATCTTGCATTCGAATTATTTCAAATGGCTTGATTAATATACAACTTATAGCTCAAATACAATAGATATGTGGTCAAGTTAATGTATATGCTTTTAATTGTGCCGTTAATATGGTTGTTCCTCGGTAATTTTCTCCTTTATTTTCTCCTTAAAACCAGGAACAAACACCCCCTAAGAGAGTGTTCAGGAGTGCTTCTTAATTGCTTATATGTGTATTTATGCGCTGATAATTAGTTTCGTGTTTGGAGCAAACTACATATTATATATATTTTACTTTCAAATAAGCACATAAACATAAGTAGATTAGTACCTCTTTATTTTTAAGTAGATAAGTACTTCAATATAAGCAATCCCAAACACAGCTTAAATGGCATGGTAACAAGCTTGCTTATTTATTTTTATATTTTTTGCAGGACGAATTTATTAAATGTGCTCCATGTTCTTAAGAATCCAAATGTCAACGCGAATGGTTGCTTTATTCTGAAAGATGTTGTGGACCGAGCACTAATAAAGAAGAGAACCTGGTACCTAATTTACTAATACGTCAAGTTGAAAATTGCTATAGGAAATTGTAGAAGTATGCTATATCTTACTTTTTCATTTACTCGAACCATTATAAATGTTGGTAGCAACTTGGCATACGTGTAACTTTTTCTTATCCTCACATGTTAAAAGCATTAATAGCCATTACAAAGGTACAAACATGATTTGCTGTAACAGTATGGAAGAAGTATTCATAAGTATCAATTTAATTTTCATGTTTGAAATTAAATATTAAAGGTTAATAGTAACTTAGGAAGTCAAAGGAAAGGTAATTAGTTGCTTAATGTCCTATACCCCAATGTATTTGGTGTTTTTTTTTAATCAGGCTTTATTATGGTACTGATTCGTGTTATGATCTTTTGTCGATGCAGGCTGCTCAAGGAGCTGTTGATGTTTACATCGGTGCAAACCCCTCTACTGAAGGAGATGGCGAAGATGACGGTGTTTATGATTAAGTCGTCAAGGTTGTTGACATTGTTGACATGTTTAGACTCCAGGTAAAAATACAACTACTTTTGAATGCTTTCGAAAATTTGAGATTTTTTTTAGGTTTTTAAGATATCAAGATATTGGCAAAAGTGTAGGAGCAACCTTCTTTTGATGAGAAGCATGTTATTTTCATATCAAGAAATACATCAAACAAATAAGCCTTAATCTTGATGCTGTTATTAGTCATTTGCCCATTACCCATACTACAATGATTATTATGTTGAGTTGCAAAATTAGAATTACTTTAAGCAAACTAGTATCTTGATAAAATATAGTATGTGTGTATCAAAAAACTATGTTGACAGTAGTAATATTTAAATGGTCAGAAACTAAGTTGCCAGTAGTAATATTGAAATGTTTGAGAAGGGTTTCATCAACGAGGTTTTTTTATAGCTGTTTCATGCTTCATTTTTACATATAACAATTCCACAAAACAAATACACTTTTATAGGAGTCTGCTTATCACCTTCAAAATCACGAGGTAACTATTGCTAATTCAAGTAAATTTAGAAGTGGTGATTACGTCCCTTTCAACATGGAAGAAACGCCAAACTCTGCCAAAGATGTTGATCCAGAGGAAATGTTGTGAAGGGCAAGCATAAAGTCATTGATTTGGATGAGTACGATGAAAGGGATAAAGAAGCAAAAATCGGAAAGAATGACTTACCTCAAGTCATATAACATGAGTAGTGATCTACCTGCTTCATATATCCTTTGATTGTTTAGATGTTTGTCATCTTTTAATTTGTTTGCATTTGGGATAATTATGCATGTTTAAGTCTTATGTTGTGACAAATATTATTACAATCACACAAGTAACATCGTGTACAAAGAAGTCCTTTTCATTTTCGTTAAATTCTTAGTTTTTTAAAATTTTATGTTTTAAAATACATTCAAGGTTATTTATGTTACAATATTTATCTTTTAGCATTATATACTTTAATGTGTTAAATATTTACATCATGTTTTTAATACATATTTTATATTTGATAATAAAATTTTTAGCTAGCCGGCCATCGGCCGGGCCTTAGGCTAGTAGTTTATATAACATGATCATTGATTAACTACATACATTTGCCATTCATGCCAAGCATAAAGGAACCCCAATTTGTTTCTCTCGGTATCCTGTAAACCTCATTCATGTAGAGTAAAAGTGTGTCAGCCTTAAACATGATGAATGTTCAAATTATCTGAAAATTTAAAACCAAATAAGAATAAAAGCAGCAATATATAATAGTTAGATTTTGTAAAAAGAGCATAAGAATGAAACAATCATGTCCATTACGTTAGGTGAAGGAAACCAACATCGTAAATGGCTTGATATTTATGTCTTAAGTTTCCAAGGTTCATGTAGGAAATCCAGTTGTATTCAACAATAATAAACTGTTGAAAACAGCCCCATTTACCGTTTAATTTTGTAAGTAAATTAAATAGGAAAAAACTGAATTTAATATAAGGAACTTAAAACTAGGGAAAGTATATAATAGGCGGCCAAATAGACCCGTTTTCAAGTTAACATGTTCTCCAATTAACAAAAATATCTTAAATTGTTATATGGTATGCAATTAGTACAAACTAATACTAACCTCATGACCACAAGTGACCAATGTTAAACAACAAAATGTCTTTCAACGATAATACTTGCACGTGAGTTCTTCAAGACGTATCCAATTTAAGCACATCAGGCCAACGATTGCATCACTATCCACGAGATATGTAAACTGACACGTCCACCCATGATCTTGCATTTATTTTCATCTAGCGGCACAAAAAGTAACTTAAATCAATTAGGTATAGTCTAAAGATACTTACCATCAAAATTGCATAACATCGTCGTCTATCCAATCATTATTGGCAGTCATGCATGTCATCAAACAACAACTTGTGTGCTTTCACCTGACTGAATCTCTTTTTAACATCACTTCCAATAAGGACCCCACTTAAACAACTATAAGTTAAATATTAGGAACTGGTAGGCAGGTTAAAGTAACATGGCTACGACATATTAACCTTGACTAACAAATTCCTTACAATTAAGAATAAACTAACACGAAGTTTGTTGAAGTCAATTATAAGTATTCTCAGCACATTGATGAAGTATTTATCAAGAGATGTAAGTTAATATCTGAAGCTCAATCTAATTAAAAGTTTACTCCATCATCACTACTCATAAATGATATAAGAAGCATGAACCAAGTTCCAATAAGGTATATCAGACAGTTTTCTATTAATCATTTAAATGGTACTCATGTGGAAAAACATAACCATAAATATAGCTGAAAGTTCATACCTTTAGAGACTTGTTCCTAACTTTGTTAATTTTGAAAACTGAGCCAATAGGAAAAAAATATATCCATTAGAAATGTCAGATTTATTAAAAGCACCGGGTGTGGTGGCTCAATCCATTCTTGTCCTATATGTCACCTTATCACCATGGCGCGACTATAGCCATTGCTCTAAGTACGATTCATGTAACTGTGAAATGTGTAAAATGCATGTTTAAGTGAGATATAAATTAGGCAAATATACAGTCAAGATTTGAGACAAAGGTTTTTATATACATGTGATTAAATATAAGGAATTTGACAAAAAAATGTTCTACACATGTTAGTAAATTGACAGATAGGAAACAATAGCAAAACGCAAAACTTCCTACCCAACTATTGAATAACATCTAGATACAAATAGTTGAATCCATTTCAATTTTGTTTTGTTTAATTCAATACAGGGGAAAAAAACACATATCATGTGTTGGAATTGTAAAGGATGTTAATGTGAAAATCTTGATTATCAAAAACCTTTTCAAAAAATGTCAACATAAATGAAGCAATACCATTGCATACAGATGATCATGAACATAGAATATTTAAAAAGAAATAAGCAAAGATAAATGAGTTTGAAGTAAGCAACCTCGAAGCGTCTATTGAAATCAGTTTTGAGCATTTTTATCAACACCCAAACAGCAATAAAGCAAATAAACCGTTTAAATGCCCAAACCCAAACAGCCAAAGACCTCTTTAGAGTCAAAAGACATCTGATTCAATCAAAAGCTCACCATGAATCTTGAACACAAAGAAATAAAAGGCACCACTATTGATTATTACAAAGAAATACAATCAACACTTGCAACCAACATGATCACATCATCATTGATTCTCATTTCGAGATATGACAAAATAAAAGGCAACCACTGTTATACAAAAATTGCCAAGTAGACGTATCAAATAAAACCTTAAATTTATATTGAAACATAGAATATGATGAAACCCATTAACACAAAATTAAGTAAACATGTCACTACGTCAGTTAGTGCCCCAAATATGGATAAAAAAAATTAGGATTATAAAGATTAGATACCGATTAACAAATGAATCAGCAACATATCAAATAGAACCCTAAACATATGAATTACAACCCAATTAGCACAACCGTAAAACTAAAAAATGTCAAGTTAACATACTTTAACGAATTGAGATGATGGAAGCTTCGTATATGATAGTATAGGATGGGATCTGTAATTTGCACAAAATACTAACAGATCCCTAAGTTTGTATTGACAATTAAAATACCTAAACATAAAGTGAACGATCATGAATTATAAAAATTGAATAGATAATGTGCAGTACCCACAAAAAAAGAAAAGAAAAACAAAAACAAAAACCCCCATCAAATTGACGTCAAACAACTTATAAAGTAAACATACCTTGAACAAATTTGAGATTCGGAAACCTTGAAATTTGAGATGAAAGAAAAAAGTAGCGATTAGATGTTGCCTTGCATAATTACCTGTTCATATTGATTGAGTATCAAAAGTCAAAGAATCTTCACTAAATAAATGGCTGGGAGAAATACAATTAGATATGCTATTATTACAACCATCTAATACAATAAATGTTCAAACATTTGACTTTTCAACCCCCTATTTAATATTGTAAAAAAAACACCATTTGCATAAAAGATACATGTTAATATGCTTATTGTACAAGCTAATCAAACATAAAAAAAAACTTCATAAAATTAATATAACTTTCTTTGTATCTTATATATATGGTTTTTAAAACTGGATCATACAACGAACCACTTTCCCAAACGTTTCCCGATTTTTGGTGGTTTTGTACGGTTCAGCCAGCCTCCATAATATTATCATCAATCGTCACGAAGAACATATACTCAAATACATTACTCGCATAAAATTTTATTTACAGAGTACCCGCCGCAACGCCCGGATACTCTACTAGTATTTAATAAAAACAACTCAAATGATATTTAATGAAATGAAAAGATAAAAAAACATGATCCACATAAATACAAAGCATAGAGAATTAGTAGACCTTGGATTTAGATTACACTCCACTTGCCAAACGATAACAAGACAAATACTTTGTAGTGTATGAGTGAATATACCGTGACTCCTGCCTAGTCCAGCAAGACCCATAGCTTCATCTTTTTGATGTTGTATATCGTATAAGTGTACTTCCTTTGTTGTTGCTTAATACAAGCATTCATTTAGCATCTAGGCGAACATTTGTGAATACAATCAATAGGCTATTTTTATGTGACTGATCAAGTTATCCTTTTGGAAACTTCAGTAGTTTGGTTTAGGTGAACATGACTTAAAACTCGTGTGTGTATGGTGAGTCTTTTGTTAGGGTACATTGTAATTGATATTTAATTACATTGGTAGGACAAAATTGCCACCGTCTCTTCATATCTTCTCAAGAAATATTGGCAACCAAGAAGGGCTCAGAACACGCGTGTTGTATAGAGTTGCCTCATTTCTTAGTCACATGTCTAGATCGGTTTGAATGGTACCTCTTGCATAATTGAGTTGAAGAGCCTACCTTACATGGACATCCACACCTTCATAATTAATACGGTAAAGGTTACGTAAGTTTAGGTGGATCGGTGACAAGTTCCTACTGATAACATCATCTTGTATTCTAGAAAATCTCTAGTTAACAGTTAAATTGAGAATGATGGTATAATTAGTTATATAAGCATATGGACAATCTTTTTAATTGTTGTTTTTAAGGGACAAAAAGTCAAGAATTTACATTAATTTTTTCGAAGAAATGAAACTCAGAAGTTTAACATTTTTAACTTTATAATCAACTTCCCCAGCACATGTATCTGAAAACATAGTAGCATTCTGGACATGTGTGATTGTCATTCTCTATACCATATAAACAAGAAATATTTTACTTCTTTAACCTATGTGGGATGTAAAGTTTGAATGGTTTTGATCAAATAATGCACATACCTACATGTTGACTCTTGCATTCTATATACTAACATTTATCTTTTCGACTGTTCGTTATATACTTATACGGTGTTTGTACTTTAAAGCCACTTACATAATAGTGCCATTATCATTCTTTTTTGTTTGGTCGTGGTGACAATAAGCTATAATGCAACTTGTTTTGTGTTTCTTGAATAATAATCCCCTGAAGTTAATGAGAAACCAGTACAATGGTTTAATCATATTGTACTTCTAAACAAGATACTACAGAGTAGATCGGAGTTTGCGGTTGTGTTTTTCTGACTTTGCATTTTGGGTTTAAAAACTGATTGTTGCAAATACAGGATGGTGCAAAATCCACGTTTATTTTTGCAAGACTAGCAAGGATGCCACATCTATTCATGAAGGATAATTCTGGTCACTCAGGTTCGTTACTACCTTGTGAGTGATTGCATTGTACACTAGTAGGACAAAGTTGTGCCTTTGTCTCTTGATACCTTCACTAGAAGTGTAGGCAACAAAGAGGGCTCAAATCACCAATGTTTTACCATAGTTGCATCATATCCTAGTAATCTGGATCAGTTGAATCGTACTTTGCACATGATTGAACTGTACAATGGTACGAGCTTAAAGGGCCAAACTCATTTTTGTGCTCAATAAAGACGTTACTTGGAGGGCCATGCCTTAATACATTTTTGTAACATGTTACATACAACAGAATCAATATAGCTAGGTAAGTTAAGGTAAATCGATCAACATTTAAAGATTGAAAATAACATTAACATCTATTGGATATACATATAGAAGATTACTAAATGTTCAATTGAATAAAGATATGGACATTTTTTGTAATTAAAAAGTTTGGAGCACCACTTTTTTTAATTTGACAACAAATAATAAAAAAAAGTATTTGTTAATCATAAACCACACAACATCCCTGGATCACCCTCGTAACCTTTCTATACATAAGTTGCAGTTAAATTTGTTTAATCATTCAATCAGCTTCACTTTAAGTTTATAACCCATTAACATTGTATAGTACCCTAATACGTTCAGATTTCTCTATACATACTTGGGTCGCCTAGGCGATGCTGTTCGGAAATAAGTAGAGAGAAAAAGAAAACGAACCTTGGAATTGAAGTCATATGCAATTCGCGATTTCAAATATAATCATTAGGAAAAAAAATGAAGCTCAGAATTGGCTTATCATCACATCTAAATTGCACCGGCAGGGTTTCGAACCCAGGTCAGTATCGTGGTAGAGGTATAATTCTACCACTAGACCACTGGTGTCTTGTTGTTAACTCATTGGATTTTATAATGATTATCAACACAAGCTACGAAAGTGTCATATTCATCTGAATTTTCTTACAATGTCTATTTGACAACAAAAGAAAACACATTTTGTGGTGAAGTTGCTTTGTTTTTTGTAAACGTGAGATGATGATTTATAAAAAAAGATCTCAATTTCAACACTGACATCAACAATAACAAAGTCACTCATTTTCTTATAAAATGCTTAAATACGTTAAATCATATTTTTACATCATTTGCCTCTCGTGTTTTCTTTTAGTACTTCTTTTCATAATTACATGGTCGAATCTATTTCTATGTGTAATCAAGTTTTTTTTTTTTTTTTTTTTTTTTTTTTTTTTTTTTTTTTTTTTTTTAATTTAAACTAGAATAAAACCTTGCATTTCATCAAAATAAAATTTACATAGTGGTTGAAGGCAAAATAGAATTTCAAGTTTATTTAATTAAATGTCATTTTGAGCTGTTTATTAGCCAGAGTGCGGACGAGGTGGGCAACAAGCTTTTAAATTCTCCGCATAGATAACTTGTAGCATGAGTCAAAATGTAGGTATGTAACTTATCATGCATTTGATAAAGTCATTTCAACTACCTTGCATCCCACATAGGTTGAAGAAGTAAAATCTTTTTTATTAATGATGATCTCACATGTCTAGAATGTTACAATGTTTTCAGATACATGTGTTGTTAAGTTGATTATAAAATCAAAAATTTGAAACTTCAATTAACTCATACAATATATGTATCAGAAAATGAATTTAATTTCTTGACTTTTTTTTAGTATTTGTTGTCCCAAAAAAGACCAAATTTCACCAGTGACAACGAGATTCGTTTTCTGAGTTTATTCATTACTACTTACCACTAAAAATGTCGCAACAGTCGAGTTTTATGTCCTAAAGTTGCAAGTGATTAGATATAAGTCCATCTATAATTCTTGTTTACTACTCGTAGATGATCACAGATATTATGTTCGTGTTTATTCTGTAAGATACTTGTATACTAACACAAATGAGCAGCATGGACATGGTCATAGGTAGATTGATAATGAACACTGCGCCTTTGTATTTACGTTAATTTAAAGTCATTAACTTTTGACCTTAACAAACCGATCTGTGTAGACTTTAATATATGTTATGTTGGTTCTTTTAACAATAAACGAGCATTATGATTTATGAAGTAAACCAAGCAAAATTAGACAGGGTAGTATACCTGGTAAACCTTTAAATATTTATTTTATAAAAATTTTACCGTAAGAATGATTATCAAAATACAACCGATTTGAGCCCAATATAATCACATTTGATTTTTACGCAAGTTATAACATATTGAAGTGTACATATACATAATATATAAAAAGTTTGATAGTTTAATTTAGAAAATTTTTGCAAAAAAATCATTTTCAACTTTAACTTTTATATATACCTTTTGTATACCGAAGTTTTTAGAATCTAAATGATAAATAGAGTATGGAATTAAGACCCAACTAATGAAACGGGTCTACATGCATGCTGCTAAACTAAATTAAACATGAAGCAAACTATTGAATGATATGTAAACTATTAAGCGTATAAGCTTTTCATACTTTTTGTGTCATCACTTAATAGCATAATTTAAACTTTGGCATTAGTGGTGGTGTAGATTAGAATGCTAGAAGTGCACGAGTATAGTCGGTATGTAAGCATGTACAATATCATGTATTTGTTTTGATAGAACCATCTCATATTCATATCCCATATAGGTGAGAGAAGTGAAATCTTTTTTGGTTATATAATATAGTACATGAGTATCATGCATGTCGAGAATGGTATTATGTTTTCAGAACTTGATTGTGGTTGAGGTTGATTATATGGTGTTAAGCCCATTTCTTAAGTTTTTTGTCTTGCTGTAAACATTTTATGTTAAATAGATGTACGAAAATATGTATGCCATGATGGAGTGTGGTTCTTTTGGTATGTATAACGTGCTATAACCTAATAGTCGACGGTTCGATTCCCAAAAGATCTAGCTATCTTTTTTATATTCATTTTTTTTGTGTTAACAACTCACTGCTTTTTTATTTTGGATATATTTCAAAATAAATAAATAAAGGAAAAACTCATGATGTCATTATAAAGTCAAGTAAACATATTCATCTTCAAAATTGCCATAGAATTTATTGTTCTAAAATTACTTTTTAACATTTTAACTTCATCGAGCTAGATGTTCAACAACATCCATATGACTATAAATTGAGGGCTTTGAGGCGACTTAAGTCCCTCTTAGTTGTCTTCATTTCTAGCAAAGACAGAGTGACAACTTTGTCCTACTGATATTCATTTTTACATCACAAGCCACAAGGTACTAACAGATGTGTGCCACCCGAGTTATCTAAAAAGATAGATGTGTCACTCTCACGAGTCCTACTAAAAAACTCACCGAACCTCACACAAGTCGAGTCCAGTTCACTTATCCAAAACTATGATGTTTCACAAAGCGAACTTAATCACTCACACAAAGATTTCCTACTTATATCATATTGAAAGTATATTTAACATTTAAAATGCTTAAACTAAACTACTTGCCGCGTTAAATACTCGGTTAACTTCATGATTCATGAACACAAAAGGAGTTGCATGCATCATGAAGTTAACCGAGTATTATATTAGCGAAAGCTGGTGATTATGATTTATGCAACTCCTTTTGTGTTTGTTTTCTGTTACATGATGCAATTGGAGTTTATTATATTAGCGAAAAAGTAAATTTCCATTCATTAAGGCAGAAAACAAACACATATGGCTGGTTACTAGACTAATTCATTTAGAAAAACCAATAGCCTGAACATAAATAAACATGTCACAAACATTCACTATTAAAACTTTCGTTCATTTACTTACATCCATCGTCGGTATGTAAGCATGTACAATATCATGTGTTTGTGTTGGTAGAACCATTTCATATTTATATCCCACATGGGTGAGAGAAGTGAAATCTTCTTTGGTTAGATAATAATATATTGCATGAGGATCATGCATGTCGAGAATGGTATTATGTTTTCAGAACTTGATCGTGGTTTTTGATTGTATGGGGTTAAGCCCATTTCTAAAGTTTTTGTCTTGCTGGAAACGTACATTTTATGTTAAATAGAGGTATAACATGATCAAGTGTGGTTCTTTCGGTAAGTATACAGTGCTATGACCTAAGGGTCAATGGCTCGATTCCCCAAATACCTAGCTCTGTCTTTTTTATTTTTATTTTATTATTATTATTATTTTTTTTGTTATCAAGTTTTTGAGCACATATATGAGGTAACTCTGTATACACAAAAGTGACTCGCCCCTCTTTGGAAGCTGACATTCATAAAGAGGAACTAAAGACAAAATCACAACTTTTTCCTACCAATTCAAACAATAATAACATTACAAACATAACTAACGTCTGTACGTATTATTATTTTAAACAACAATAACATATATTTTCAACTAAAATTAAAAAACTCAAAATTTCGGATAAAAATGACAAACCTGGCTTGCTGGAATTTGTTTATCCGGGTCGACCCGGGTCTTTGCTAAAAACCGGTTGACCGGCCGGGTTTCAAAAGAACCGGCCATTTTCGAGTTTTAGTCGTTGCAGATTTCCAATTGACTATTTACTAGTTGCCTAGTTGGTGTTATTTTTTATTTAAAGTTATGGGCCTGTTATTATGGGCTAAGTCTATTTTTAAAGTACTATTAAGTACACTAACAGAAATTGAATCCAGTTCATAAAGATAAAAGTTTTCTTTCTAAGTATAAAATTTGTATCATAGTTGTTAAGATCTTGATCTTGATGTTATAATCTTACGATTTTATGATACTACAAAGGAAAAACGATCTGGATCCTACGTAGGATCTTAGCAAGCTTAGGATCTTATAAATCCCGATATTCACCATATGATCTTAAGATCTAACTTTCTTTTAAAACTGCAAATTAAAAAAACTATAAAGTTATGGATTGATTTTATAGAATTTAAAAAGAACATATTTATCTTTTTAAACATTTCATATACATAACTTAGGACAATATTTTCATGAAAGTTCATATAATTTTGTGTTTATTATATATAATAATTTGTAGATTTGAATAATATTAAAAAGACTATTGAGAAAATGATATTATTGTAGGATCTTAGGATCCTGATCCAATCTTACGATTTCGATCTTGCTAAAACGATAACGATTTTGGTTAGGATTCCGGTCTTGAAAATCTTGATTTGTATGGTAAGTTAGATGATGTGGTCTGTTGATAAGTGAAGTGCATCTTATCTGAAAGGCTTGTGGTTCAATTCCTAACAGTTCCATATCTTACAATTTTATTTTTCATTTTCATAAAACATTATTTATTCCAAATTTTCTTTGGATTTTCTCTTGCACTTTCGAATGTGCTGCATGTGCAGAACTACAGACCTTTAGGCTTACATAGAGAGTAACAAAACGATTTATCATCAAATGTCAAGTTTATTCGGCTTTGTTGAAATCTGAAAATAATTTATGTAAAGAATACATTGTCCAATACTTAAAGACAAGCTTAAAAAAATTAAAAAATAAAAAAATCAACGATCACACAAACCAGGTTGGTATTATGGTGTTGGACAATTGATCGAATTGTGTATATTACCTTTCTAATACAATATTTTGACCATTTTTGTTGAAATGAATATATTCACATGAAAGACCAAATTGTGTTTACATACACAAAAGTGAAAAGCCACGATTTTTTTTGTTTTTCTTTTTCTTTTGATGATCACAATTTTTGATGAATATCTAGCGTTGGTAATCAAATTAACTTACGAGTGTGCGTTTTGAATCATGTAACCCATATAATATTTTAACTTCAAATTCCCTTTAATATTTATGCAAATCACGAACATGATTGATGACGCTAAAATCACCAACAAAACACACTACTGTTGTTTCAAGTTTTAGCAGTTGCATTCATATTTTTACATATCGAATATGGTCTCCAAAATATTGAAAGTTATTGGTTTATTACCATTATTTTCAGGGATGGAACCATGATTAAATATTATCGGGTGCACAAAAAATCTGAACACTAATACTAGAATTAAACTTAACATATTTCGATGGACCGGGTGCATTTAAGATAACTTCAGGGAAAATTGATGTTTTTTCAAAAATTAACACTACATTGAAGAATTCATGAGGTGTTCAGGCACCCGTGAAAATCCCCTAGCTCCGTCCATGATTATTTGTGCTAGGCGCATATATAAATTGTTGTGTCAGCATTTTGTGATAAATAAATGTAGTAGGAAATTATATAATGTAGGGAGTTATTACATAATTGTGCTTTTGAATTTCATTATCATTCGAATTCTTCCCTCATAAATAACGATACTATAGTTATTACATTGCGGGTTTATACCAACGTATGGCCCAGTAGTTAGTCATTTGACTAATTGACTTCCTTACAAGAGTTCAAAGATTCATCACTAAGTACATATTTGGGGTAGCCATGGAAGATTTGAAAACAATCACGTGATACCCCAATTTCGTTGAATACATATTTGAGTCAAATTGTCGGACTCTACGTAAGTAACCTGAGCAGGAAAAAAACTTAATGTTATTCAAAAAGCACAAAACGAGTTGTATTACCGCCATTTTTCTCATTGACCACAACCAAGTAAAAAATAACGAAAATGTGAGAGTAAACCCAAATGACGAATTCCGAATTCAATGGCACCGTCACTTAGTAACCATATTAACACTTCGCACTATTATCAAAGAAGCTTCAACGAACAACACCGTATAATGAACACATAAATGGTAAATAGAAATGCAAGAGGCAACATTTACATCCCACATAGGCTAGATAAGTGAAACCTTTCTTGTTTATATACTATAGTAAACTACCATGTTTTCCAAGCACTTGGTTGTTAACGAAGTTGATTATGAAGCTAATAAAAGTCAAACTTCATTAACGAGTCACAGCTACTCTAAACTCTTTATTTACAAAGATTGTCCATATTTTTGGATCCAAGAAACCCCCCGCCGTTGGTGTTCCAATCTCTAAACGTTTCAGTGATCCACATGAACTTACCTAATCCCTACCGTACTATGCCATATTGATTGTGCCGTGACATGATACAAAAGTGAATCAAGGCATGCCCCACGTAATGTCTCTATTGATCGAGCACACATGATTTTGGTCAAGCTCTTATAATTGTTCAACGCAATCATGCAAAATGTATCATTCAAACTTACCTGGATGCCCATCGACATCCATGTGACTATTTGAGCCCTGTTGGATCAAAAAGTGTAGATTGTCAGGGACACCTCAACCCTGTGTACCATAATGGTACGCATCAACCCTACCCGGCAAAGGTTTGATGCCTGTGAAATACTTCCACCCAATACCCAACCATGCTGCGGAACGGAATCGAACACGCGTCCTTTGTTGGATCAAGACATCACATGGCTGGCCCAGGCTACTAAGGTAGCTGGTGGATATCATTAGAGCTTGTGGTCCCCAAGTGAGGACTTCCCGGTTGGTCACCCAACCCGATACTACTCTCACATAGGCTCGCTTAACTTAATAAGCTTTACCCAGTGGACCACAAAGCCCCATGTTGTGTGCATGTGTAAAAGGTTTCAAGACACCTGTGACAACTTTGTCCTAACAATGTAAAACCAAACAATTTAAAAGGTACCAACGAATGTGTGTCACCAGAACTATCCAACACGGATAGATGTGTCACCCTTGTAATTCTTAATTACCAAAAAACTCAGTAAACGACACGCTTTTAACAAAGGGCTACTTAATCAGTCAAACAAAGATTGCCCACTTATCATATCTGAAAAACTTCTCTTACATGACAAGGAAAGTATATTTATCGTATACAATGTTTGAAGTACACTACTTGCAATATAGAATACCTACTTATTTAACTTTCAGGGCATGTAATTCAAGAAACACATAATGAATTGCATATGTTCAAATCCAATTAAGCCGATATTATTTGATAAAAAAAATTCCTTTACATCCCACATAGTTTAAAAGAAGTAAAGTCTTTCTTGTTTATATGCTATAGTTAATGTGGATCAAACATGTCATTAATATGTTTTCGTGTACACAGTCGTAGGTAGAGTTGATTCTAAAACCAAAAAAAATCACACTCTTATCTCCAAACTTGTACAAGAAAATGAGTATATAATTCTTGACTTTTTTTAGTAATGATGAATATAAAGATTTCTTATGGTCATCACACTGTCATTTTTTATGTAAACTCACATTAAGAGTACTACCATTGTCAAAGTGGTCAAAGATCAGTCACAAAATGCTAGAGAAGATTACGTGAATGAAGATAACGTGAACCTCTTAATTTTGATTTCCATTACACTATACCCGGTCACCACCCAAACTCACTACCTTAGTAAAAAATCTAAAACTCACCGTAGTAAAGTTAATTTAAACAAATAAAAAGTAGTCTTTTGTTCTTGTCAGTGTCTTCATCCAACGCCAAGAGAAACACGAAACCCGGCTGGTTCATCTGAAACCCGGCCGGGTCGACCCGGGTGAGCTGAAACACGAATATACTCGAATAGCTCGCGATGTCTCGTTTACATCCCTATCCAACGTCGCAACGTGTGCAAATATTATTATCTAACATTGAGATAATTTCATTTATAACTTTTGTTATTTTGGAGCATACAAATGATGAAAAAATGGAAAATGATATGAAAACAGCTTTGTACATTTAGCGAAAACACAAGTCAAAATTTATGTTTCATGAAAATGAAAAATAAAAGAGTAGAGTGGGTTTCTAGTGAGAACTGAACAAGCAGCAATTCACTTACCAATAGACCCACATGCACCCCAAACACTGCCCAACTTACCATACAAATTTTAGAACAGGCCCATAGCTTTCAATAAAAGTAATCAGTCAACTGTAAATCTATAATAAAAAGTCAATGAAAGTTACCACCGGTGACATTTGTGATGAGGAGGAATGCAAAGAAGCTTGAAGAAGTCAAAGTTATTTTGGGACATTCTATTCCTTTTCAGTCACATAAGCTTGACTTTAAGTGTAATTAGTTACATTGTATTCTTCGTTAATCAATGATGTTGTATAATATAAGCATTCATTTAGCATCTAGGAGAACATTTGTAATATGAAATTTTTATGCAACTGATCAAGTTATCCCTTTGGAAACTACAATAGTTTGGGTTTGCATTGCATCCCACATAGATTAAAGAAGGGAGATCTTTCTGGTTTATTTACTGTAGTGAACAAGCACCATACGTGTCAATAACAATACTATGTTTTCAGGTATTTGATTGCCGATGGAGTTGATCGTGAAACTGAAAGATTCAAACCCCTTCGGATTCCAATGCCGGAAATAAGTATAAATTCTTGGCTCTTTTTTGTATCTTTTCACTTAAAAAGGGAAAACTTAACTAAAGTTAGTATAACTATGGCTATGTTTGGCAAAATTAGCAGTAGCCGCAGCTCACTGCTCACAGCTTCTTAAAGAAGCATTGGAAAAATAAGTTTTCCTAAAAAAGAGCAAAGCTCACCGCTCTTTTGCTAAACGAACACTAAAAATTAAAAGCTCATTGGTCACCGCTCGTCGACCCAAAAAGCTCTGCGCCAAACATAGCCTATGTTTAGTGTTCATTTCAATCTCTGAATATTTGACCGATTCACCGACTTACCTAGCCATATTGATTATGCCGTGACATGTTACGAAAATGAATTAAGGCTTGTCCAATCATGTATGAAACATCTCTATTGAGCACATATGAGTGTGATCCTTTAAGCTCTTACCATTGTCATTCACGTGACTAAAGATATGAGGCAACTCTGGTACAACATTGGTGATTTGCGCCACTTTTGTTGCCTATAGTTTTAGTTAAGATATCGAGAGACAAAGCCAGAGCTAATTGGTCCTACTAATGTACAATGCAATCAATCACAAGGTACTAACGAACGCAAGTCACCAGAATTATCTAAAACAGATAGAGTGTCGCACTCACGAGTTCCTCCAAATTCATCAATCAGACACAGTTTGAATTGATTCAGTTCACCTAATCAAACTATTGGTGTTATGCAAAGTGTAACTTAGTCGGTCACACAAAGACTGCCTACTGATTTTATTTACAAAACTTGTATTATATGCCAAGAAAAATATATTTAACACATAAAAGGCTTGAACTAAACTACTTGCAGCGTAGAATACTTGATTAACTTCATGGCATGAAATTCAAGAAACACAATGCGAGTTGCATTATTGGCAACAATTTCCTTAATAACTGTTGTTCTTTTCGAACTCTAGATGTTTCACCAATCCACATGGACTTACATAACCCTTACGATACAATGTCATATTGATTCCGCCACGACATGGTACAGAAATGAACTAAGGCATGGCCCTTCATGTAAGGTCTTTATTGAGCACATATGAATTTGGTCATTCAAGCTCTTACCATTCTACAATTCAATCATGCAAAATGTACCATTCAAACTAATTGAGATGGCTCAGAACTGATGCAACTATGGTACAACGTTGGTGACTTAATCCCTCTTTATTGCCTACATTTATAATTAAGATATCAAGAGAGTACCATTCAAACTAATCCTAAGGTCTCATGGGGATCGTCGATGTAGCGTGTTTTGGCTTTGTACCTTTTGTGATTATCTATGCTACTTTACCTTTAAGCAATTTTATTTTATTTTTTAAAAACGATGTTAAACAAACTAAATTAGATGGCTGATGTAAATCCTTAATAATTAATAACATGATGTAAATCTTGGTGCATCGATTAAATTAAAGATAGAAAAAGTTATAAAATAACTTAATAAGGACAAATAATTTATAAATGGGCTTAACCCATACAACTAGGGGTGTTGATATGTTCGGTTTTCGGGTTAATTCGGTTAAAAGTTTTTTTAGGGTCAAACCGTGAACCAAACCAAACCGAATTCAAATTCGGTTTACGGTTCGGTTTGGTTGAATTCTAGTTCAATTTGGTTCGGTTCGGTTTTCGGTTTAATTGAATTACACACTTTAATTTTAAAAAAAAGGAAAAATATACAAATATATTTAGCCAAAAAAGTTATTTCAAACATAAAAAGTATTTTTTAATATTAGAATAAAATTTTATTGTTATATATATCTTAACTACTTATAATGTAGATTTAGTCAAAGGGGAAAAGTGGAAAACTGAATTTTCAGTCAATTCCTATTTTGCCCTTCTATACTACAAGGGTGAGAGAAAATGAATTGTTTAATTAATGCTCTTATTAAAACACCCCATAACTTAAAATTACAATAATTTATTCATATGGTACAACCAATTAAAAGCATCTATATTAAATTAAAAACAATCAATTAAAACACCCCTTACTAAAAAAGTACATTAAAATTTTCACAATATACAATTTAAACAAGCTACAACATAATATAAAATATAAAATAATTAGACACACTAATTAATGTTATTTTTAAAACACCCTAAAATGAAAAGTATATGTTATTATACACATTATACAAATTAATAAAACACACAAAACTTTATACAAGCTAACAAGTTGATGTTGCATATAGTTTTGAAAACTGGACCGGACCAACGGGTTCAACTGGAAAAAACATATAGTTTTGAAAACTGGATACGACGGGTTCAGTTATTAAACGCATGACTCGGTTTAAATCGACCCATTTTTCGACCGGAACGGTTCAACCGGATTTCAAAACATTATGTTAACATGAGCTTAAGTATCAAAGTCAATAAGTCAATAAGTCAACACATTTAATCCCTAAATCTTCAAACTTTTATTAGAGGTGGCAAAACGGGCGGGCACAGGCACGGGCTAAAATGGCACGGGTTAAAACGGGCACGGGCTAAACGGACAAATTATAAATCGGGCCAAACGGGCATGGGCTAAAACGAGCAAATTATAATTCAACTATTAAAAACATTCAGAACAGTCCTAAAAACCCCTTTAATTCATCTTGTATAAAAAGATCAAGCATCTAAGTCTTAACTATATTTAATTATTTTTTCTTAAAAAAAAATAGAGTATTAAATAAATAAAAATGCAGCTAATTAAATATATCTATCAATTAATTAGAGTATTAAATAATTATGCATAAAATAGTTAATAAATGAGATAAATTAAAATTAAAATAGTTGGAATGTTTTATAGTTACCAGTGACAAGTGAATTAGTCGGAAAAAAAATGAGAGTAATTGCTTGAAAGTTGAATTGTGTGATTCGAAAGCCAATCTAATAATATCTGTTTTTATCTTTTGCCTGTAAGAGCCCATCAAATAAATGCAAGGGGGCAAAAAAACGCCCCAAACTTTTAAAAAAGTGTCAAAAATCGCCCAAAAATTACAAATTGGGCAAGATTTGCCACCCCTAACTTTTATTATTTTTCATTTATAACCCATAAACTTTCTTTTATCACTAAACGATCTGTCGTTATAAAATCTCGTTGCTATGCACGGGTATTCGTCTAGTATATATATATATATATATATATATATATATATATATATATATATATATATATATATATATATATATATATATATATATAGAGTGAGGATCATGTGCGGATAACTTTTTTTAGTGCGGACGTACGGATTAATCTGGGCCGCCCATCCAGATCTGATCTTGACTTTTTGTAAGAAAGTCAAAATCCAACGCAACCTTCAATTAATCAATTGACAATTGAAACGATTTTTTTAATTTTTTTCCTTTTGAGCGATCCTTACTATTGTTATCTTCTTTACTTTTTTTTATTTTTTCAGATTTTTATGAGCACTTTTTTGTTTGGTGATTATGAGTGCTACCGTGATATTAAGGATATTATGAGTGCTACCGTGATATTAACAATAATTTACTTAAAAAGTTACTTTGATATTAGTAAAAAAAATTTATATCACTGTTTTTTTATTACGATATTAAAAAAAGTTACGATGATATTAAAAAAAAAATAACTTTGATATTAAGAAAGCATGATAGTTACGGTGATATTAACAATTTTTATTAAGAAAAAGTTTTTATGATATTAA
The DNA here is from genome assembly GCA_030686995.1 of Artemisia argyi. NCBI lineage: Eukaryota > Viridiplantae > Streptophyta > Magnoliopsida > Asterales > Asteraceae > Artemisia > Artemisia argyi. The sequence continues at coordinate 15,486,572 of CM060687.1, read as the reverse complement.
AAAAAATTAATATCACTGTTTTTTTATTACGATATTAAAAAAATTTACGGTGATATTTAAAAAAAATTAACTTTGATATTAAGAAAGCATGATAGTTACGGTGATATTAACAATTTTTATTAAGAAAAAGTTTTTATGATATTAAGAAAGTTATTGTGATATTAAATTTTTTATTAAAAAAAATTATGTGATATCAAAATCTGATTTTGACTTTTTTATAAAAGTCAAAATCATACGCTAATATCAACAATACCTTTAACGATGAAAATGATTTTTTTTTGAAATTTTTTTCAGCGATTTATAATTATTTGTTGTTCTCTTTATTTTTTTAATTTTTCCAGATTTTTTTGAATTTTTTTCAATAAAAAAAGCTACTGTGATATTAACGATTTTTTAAAAAGTCAGGAAATTTACGATAATGCCACTCCGCTTTTTTCAGATGGTTGACTAGATGGAGGGCTGAGATTCGTCCGTACATCAGCACTAAAATCCAAAAACGTACCGGATCCCTTCCCTATATATATACACACACACACACACACATATATATATATATATATATATATATATATATATATATATATATATAAAACATTTTATTGATTTTTTTATATATATAAAATATAAAAAATATATAAATTTATATGAATTCGGTTTTCGGTTTTGATTATCAAAACCATATTCAAACCGAGAACCGAATTAAAAGTTCGGTTTGGTTCGGTTCTGGCAAATTCGGTTTGGTTATTAGTTCGGTTCGGTTATTTTCGGTTCGGTTTGGTTTCGGTTTTCAGTTTATTCAAATATTTCGGTTTTTCTGCTCACCCTACATACAATAACAACAGACACATAACACATCTGGATATATTTGTTTCATTGTAAAGTTTTGTATCTATAAAAGTGGATCAAGAAATTTAATAATGTATGGGGATGATGGTAGTCCGTAAGCAAACCACTATATATAAAAGCTTCTAAATTTTCCCGATAGATAACATGTAGCGGCATAAATGTAGGTATGTACGTTATTATGTATTTGATAAAAATCATTTCAACTACCTTACATCCCATATACGTTAAAGAAGCAATATTTGGAGAGCTTTTTTAGAATATGTGACAGATGTCATTAATGATAATTAAAAAATCAAAATGGGTGTTCATTTCAACCCATACACGTCTCACCGCTCTAGCAGAACTTATCTAATCCCTATTGTATGACATGTGACCAACATGATTTAAGGTGTGGCCTCATGTAACGTCTCTATTGAGCACATGAGTTTGGTCCTTTACATTCTTCTTACCATTGTACTACTTAATCATGCACAAAGTTTCATTTAAACTGATATGGATGTCCGTTACAACGCATGTGACTAGGAAATGAGGCAACTATGGTACAACATTGGTGACTCGAGCCCTCTACGTACATTTCTAGAGACTATATCATGTCACTTTGACGGTTATGTCTTACCAGTTAACACATGTATAACTCTTTCGTTCATTCGGTAATAACGAACAAAGTGAATCATCAAATTATCCGGATGGATAGATGTGTCACCCGCACAAGTCATACCACAAAACCGTCCAAAATTCATTGTGTTAGAGTCCAAATCAGGTAAGAATGCCCTAAAAAACTTATAATTTTCCTTATGGATAAGATATATTTTGAATGTTGCACCAAATATTGTTTGATAACGCAACAAGAAGTTGAAGCATCATTCATGTTCCAAAAGAAAAACATTTCTCTGTTAATCTTTTATGTTCATTCACATTTCATCACTCTAACTGAAATTCCCTGTGCCCCACCGTACAATATCGAACGCTCATTGTAGTGACATGTTACGACAAATGAACTATCAATTGAGGCCACTTTGTTACAAGACTGGTGATTCGAGTCCCTCTTGGTTGCCTTCATTTCTAACCTAGAAGAAGTGACAACTTTGTTTTACCAAAATACAAGGTACCAATGTGTTGGAAAAAAGACCTCATCAGATATCTGGTACTAACCACAAGGACTAATTTGGTATGTTTGCTCTTTTAGTTTTGGTCCTTTGGATTCTCTTGGAAGTTGCTTGGAGTTAGAGGATTCGATGTGTTAAGTGATGAAAGTGTTGCTGCCTATTAATAAAGAGATAAAGTCTTGAGGGTGTATTTGTGCACTTGTGTAGAAGATTATACTCCCATTTTGTTGGCTCATTTGCCAGTCTTGACCTAGCCGTTTTCTTTGTCTCTCTCAAGAAAATGACTGATCATGGTGCTTGATCTATATAAGTCATCTTCTCTCTCACATGTTGATCATCAACAAATATTATTCATTCTCTGGTATTCCATTTTGTGTTCCTTGATTGAGATCAAGTATCATTTATTGTGTAACTGTTTGAGAACAGTTTGGTTGTAAAACTCTTATTATTATTAATCTGATTGAGCAAGTTCAGTTTTTCTTCATGGTATCAGAGCCAGGTTGCATACACGTGCTCTGAATATCGAATTAAAATTTTTAGGGTTCCATAAAATTTGGGGCTTTTGATTCTCTGAGGTTCCTGGTGATAATTAAGTGCGGTTCTTCCATCCTGGTGGTGTTGATCTATCGATTGGAGGTGGTTAATTGGTTTTGCCCTAATTTCAAAATTAGGGTTTGATCCGATGATTGGGCCTGTACTGATTCTTTGCTACTTCCCTAGACTAAGTGAATCTAGGGAGTAGTGGTGTTGGGCTCGTGCTGTTCTTATGCCATATCCCTAGACTAAGTGAATCTAGGGTGTAGTAGGGTTGTTCTTCCGCTGCTGATTATTTGAGTGCTCTGTAACACCTCACACCCTCTCTCTTATTTATGTTTTTATTTTCTGTTTAGTTGACGGGGAGTAGGAGCTTGGGTTGCTGGAGGTTGTTGTTTGTTTATGGTGGTGTTGGTTTTTTTGCTGCTTATCTGTTATCTGCTTGCTTTATTACTGTTGTTGTGCTTGCTTGCGCCCTTGACCTACCACTTTAGTGGCAAGGAAAGCCTGGGAACTTCCTTCTCTTCCTTATCTTGTGTGCTTGCTTGTTAGATGAATCATGCCTGTTCATGGATATACTGATGATGATGTTGATGGTAATAATGTTGATGATACTAATGTTGATAATAATGTTACTTTAATCAGTAAACTTGACCTAAGTCACCAATTACATTTACATCCAAATGACTCTGCTGCTTTAACAGTTATCTCTATAAAATTAAAAGGGACTGAGAATTACAGTGTGTGGTCTTGTGCTATGTTTTTAGCCCTTGAGGGCAAAAATAAGACTGGTTTTATTGATGGCACATGTAGAAGATCTCATACTGATGAAGTTTTGGGTAAACAATGGGATAGGGTCAATGCTGTTGTGCTGGGATGGATTCTAAACTCCATCTCAGAATAGTTGTTTCTTGGGCAAATTTTTTTTAAAAGGGCTTGTGATGTCTGGGATGAATTAAAGGAAACCTTTGATAGGGTTGATGGGTCTGTCACATTTAATCTGCATCATAAGATAAACTCATTAACTCAAAATGGTTCAACTGTGTCTGAATACTTTAACAAGCTAAGCACTTTGTGGAAACAATTTGATGCTATGATAAAACTGCCTAGGTGCACTTGTCATGCTGCTGATGATTTTAAAAGGCATAACCAAATGATGAAACTTATGCAATTTTTAATGGGTCTTGATGATACTTACATGCAAATTAGAAGCAATATTCTGTCTAGAGACCCTTTGCCTGATGTGAAAGGTGCTTATGCTATCATCTCTAGTGAGGAATCTCACAGAAATGTTGTTGCTGGAAGTTCTAGTAGAACCCATAATTCTGCTTTTTCTTCCAGAATTGTTAATCAATCTAACCAACCTAGTAACACTTCTCTTAATCAGACAAATAATATCTCTGCTAACTTTAATAGAGCTCCTGATTATAGAAGAAACACTAGTGCTGGTCCCACTGTTACTTGTGAAAATTGTGGCTATGTTGGTCATACTAAGGAAAGATGTTTCAAATTAATTGGGTTTCCTCCAAATTTTGGAAAAAAAGGGAACAATCAAAGGTCTCAGAACAACAACAAGAAATTTTACTCTAATAACAACTCTTTTGCTTCTGGTCCTGGTTCATCTTTTGGTTCTGGTTCATCTTCTGGTTTCACAGATGAACAACTTAATACTCTTATGTCTCTCATCAAAGACAACTCTCTCAAAAGGAATAATGTGCAAGCCAATATGGCAGGTACTTACTACAACAAGAGTAAAATTTTTAATCAAAACTTCCATAAGTTTTTTTCCACTAATAGCAATTTAAAACCTAATTTAAATTCAGATGGAAAAATCATTGATTCTGGTGCTAACCAACACATGACATACACTGATAAGGACTTAGTCAATGTTGTTGACATTTCCAATTTTAGAATAAAGGTTGGTCATCCTAATGGATCAGAAGCCTTTATAACTAAAGTTGGAAATCTCAAGCTAAATGAGTCCTTAACATTGTATGATGTGCTGGTTATACCAGAATATTGTGTCACTTTGATATCTGTTCACAAACTTTCTAAGGATAATAAGGTTTTGGTTGCCTTTGATGAGAACAAATGTTATTTTTTGGATCAGGATTTGAAAATGGGAAAGGTTCTGGGGATTGGTGACCAATGTGGTGGCCTATATTATTTCAATTCTGGAGGTATTTCTTATAATACTTCTTCTTTTGTTACAAACCTCTCTCAATATGACTGGCACTGCAGGCTTGGTCACCCTGCAGACCCTGTTCTGAATGTTCTGAGATCTGATTTAAAATTGAACTCTAACTCTCAAAATATGGTTTGTGAAATCTGTCAAAGAGCTAAACAAACTAGAGAACCATTTCCTTTAAGTGATCATTCTACAACTGCTTTAGGTGATCTTGTTCATTTAGATCTTTGGGGACCTTACAAGGTTGCTAGTAGAGAAGGTTATAGATATTTTTTGACTATCCTGGAAGATTTCACTAGAGCTGTTTGGGTATACCTTATCAAAACTAAAGATGAAGTTTTTCATTGTATCACTGTTTTTTATAATTTACTTGAAACTCAATTTGATAAAAGAGTTAAAAGCTTTAGAAGTGATAATGGAACTGAATTTGTTAATCAAATCTTTTCTAAGTTCTGTGAAACAAAAGGTATCATCCACCAGACTTCTTGTGCATACACTCCACAGCAAAATGGCATTGCTGAGAGAAAACATAGGCACTTATTGAATATGGCTAGATCCCTTCTGTTTTAGGGGGAATTCCTCTTAGATTTTGGACTGAATGCATTTCACTGCTACTTTTCTTATTAATAGATTACCTTCTTCAGTTCTTAATGGGAAATCTCCATTTGAAATGATATATAATAAAAAACCTGCTCTCTCTGATTTACGCATGTTTGGTTGCTTATGTTTTGCTACTACTGTTAACAACAATGATAAAATGAGTAGTAGATCTGAGAAATGTGTTATGATGGGGTATTCTAATTCAAAAAAAGGATATAGGTTATATAGTCTTGATAAACATCAGTTTATTTTTTCAAGGGATGTAAGGTTCTTTGAAAATATATTTCCTTTTAAAAAGTCGGTCTCAAATACTGATGCTTCTGAAAATGTTTTACAAGGCTTGAATCATGTGAACTTTTTTGATTTTGAAACCCCTGAACTGCCCAATGATGAAGAGATAGTGGACCAAAAGCTGAATAGTGACTCTGTGTCACAAAGTGAAGGCGACTACTCTCCTTTATCTGGCAGAATTTCTGTTACTGATCAGAACAGTGACAATGTTTTTACCGATAAGGATGAGATGGTTGCTACACTTGAAGAAAATCAAATTTCTGAGGGCAATTTGAATCATATTTCAAATCCTTCTATTCAGGGTGAAGCTCCTTTGAGAAGGTCTTCCGGACCTTCTGTGTTTCCAAAAAATTACAATGATTTTGTTGTTGACTCTAAAGTCAAATATGGTCTTGAAAAGTATGTCAACTACTCCAAACTTGACTCTGAAATTTTTTGCTTTACCACCCAACTTAACAAACTCAGTGAACCAAAGTCTTTCTTTGAAGCTTCTAAAAGTCCCTATTGGATTAATGCTATGAATGATGAAATAGAAGCCTTAAATAAGAATGATACTTACGAAATTTGTGAGTTACCTCCTGGTAGAAAGGCTATAGGTAATAAGTGGGTTTAGAAAATAAAGTTTAAGTCTAATGGAGAAGTTGACAGATATAAAGCTAGACTCGTTGTCAAAGGTTGTAACCAAAAAAAGGGTGTTGATTTTGATGAAACTTTTTCCCCTGTTGTCAAGATGGTTACTATCAGATGCTTACTTGTTGTTGCTATTCAAAATAGTTGGCCTGTGTTTCAGCTTGATGTTAACAATGCTTTTCTTTATGGTGATCTTGATGAAACTGTTTATATGAAATTACCTGAGGGTTATTTCTCTAATGATGATACCAGAGTTTGCAGGCTTAAGAAGTCTTTGTATGGTTTAAAACAAGCTCCTAGGCAATGGAATGCTAAATTGACTGCTGTTCTTATTGAAAATGGTTTTAGTCAAAGTAAATCTGACTACTCTCTCTTTACTAAGTCTGATAATGATGTTTTTCTTGCTCTGCTGGTTTATGTTGATGATATCATTATCACTGGTAATAGTGTTAGTGAGATTGATAAGTTTAAGTTTTTTCTTAACTCTAAGTTCATGATTAAGGACTTAGGGAAATTAAAATATTTTCTTGGGATAGAAGTTAATGATATTGAGAATGGCATTTGTTTAAACCAAAGAAAGTATTGTCTTGACTTATTGTCTGAGTATGGTATGCTTGCTTGCAAACCTGCTAAAACTCCTTTACAATCTAAACTTGTTTTAACTAATGAGCCCACTGATGATGATCCAATTCTTGATAACATCACTGATTATCAAAAACTTATGGGCAAATTGATTTACCTGACACATACGAGACCTGATATATCTTATGTTGTTCATTGTCTAAGTCAATTTATGCATTGTCCTCTTAAGCCTCATCTCAGAATTGCTTTCAAGATTTTGAGATATCTTAAAGGATCTCCAGGTATGGGTATTCAGATTAACAAAGAATCAGGTATGTCTCTTGAAGCTTACTCTGATGCTGACTGGGCAAAATGTATAATTACCAGGAGATCTTTAACTAGTTATTGTGTCTTCTTGAATAACAATCTTGTTTCTTGGAAAAGCAAGAAGCAATCCACTCTCTCTAAATCCTCAACTGAAGCAGAATATAGAGCTCTTGCTTCAGTAACCAGTGAAGTAATTTGGATTTTTAGAAATTTTAAAGGATTTGAATCTAGAAAATTTCCTTCCTGTCCCACTTCACTGTGACAGTAATTCTGTAATCAAGATTGCAGCCAACCCTGTTTTCCATGAAAGAACTAAACACCTTGAAATTGATTTACACTTTGTGAGGGAAAAATTTTTAAAGGGTGTGGTTAAGACTGTTAAGGTGGATTCTGCAAATCAAATTGCAGATATCCTTACCAAAGGGTTGGATACAGATCAACATAAGTATTTGGTCAAAAAACTGGGTTTAATAGACTTGTACCAGATATTAGATGAAGGGGGGATGTTGGAAAAAAGACCTCATCAGATATCTGGTACTAACCACAAGGACTAATTTGGTATGTTTGCTCTTTCAGTTTTGGTCCTTTGGATTCTCTTGGAAGTTGCTTGGAGTTAGAGGATTGGATGTGTCAAGTGATGAAAGTGTTGCTACCTATTAATAAAGAGATAAAGTCTTGAGGGTGTATTTGTGCACTTGTGTAGAAGATTATACTCCCGTTTTGTTGGCTCATTTGCCAGTCTTGACCTAGCCGTTTTCTTTGTCTCTCTCTCTCTCAAGAAAACGACTGATCATGGTGCTTGATCTATATAAGTCATCTTCTCTCTCACATGTTGATCATCACAAAATATTATTCATTCTCTGGTATTCCATTTTGTGTTCCTTGATTGAGATCAAGTATCATTTATTGTGTAACTGTTTGAGAACAGTTTGGTTGTAAAACTCTTATTATTATTAATCTGATTGAGCAAGTTCAGTTTTTCTTCACAATGGATGTGTGTCACCATAATTATCCAAAACGGATAGATATGTCAGTATACGTGTGTTCATCCTCATGAGTCCTGCTAAAAACACTCACCGAACCTCACACACGTCGAGTCCAATTCACTTATCCAAACTATTGATGTTTCGCAAAGGGAACTTAATCGCTCAAACAAAAGATTTCCTACTTATATGATATGGAAAGTATATTTAACATATAAAATGCTTAAACGAAATTACTTGCAGCTTTGAATCTCTAATTAACTTCATGCAGTAATATAAAAGGTGCAGGGAGATTAGAGATGGTGAGTCAAAATGGGTCGGGTTGAAACTGATCAAAATCGATTTGCTTCATAAGAGTGTCAAACCAGATTAAGGTCCATATGAGTGTCAAAATGGTTTAGGTTCAACCTGTTTGACCCATTCGACCCATTTGATGTGTTAAATATATGAAAAAGCCAAGACCTTTTATAAGTTAATCGGTCGAAATTGCTACCTATTATGGATATGATCCTATAGAAACAGAGATGGGATTACGTTTGATCATTTAACCATCAGGTGGGAAGTTTCACCTATGTGGGATATAAATATAATGGTTTTATCAAACGCATAATATTGTAGATGTTTACTTGCCGACTTGTGCGTTTCTAGTACTCTAATGTATATCGTTTATCTGTTCATAATAGAGCGTTTCGTATTTGAATCTGCTTGGATTCTTAATGAAAAAGTTTAAACTATGTTATTAATTGACGGCATAATTTTGAGACAGATCTTCTACGCCAATAATGCAACTCATTTTGTGTTTCTTGAATTACATGCCATGAAATTAATTAAGTATTATTCGCTGCAGGTAGTTTAGTTCAAGCGTTTAATAAAATCAGTAGGCAATCTTTGTGTGACTGATAAGTAGCCCCATGCAAAACGCCAATAGTTTGGATTAGTGAACCGGACTTGAACTTTGGGTTTCATGAGTTTTTTTAGTAGGACTCGTGGGTGACACATCTATCCATTTTGGATAAATACATGTTCGCTCGTACCTAGTGATTGATTAAGCTCTACATTGTTAGGAGAAAGTTGTTCCTCTGTCTCCATATATTCTCTATAAATAAGAGGGCTCTAGCCATCTTGTTATACCAATGTCGCCTCATTCTTAGTCACATACTCACATGGATATTTCGAATGGTATCTTTTCACTTGATTTTGTGTTCAATATAAAGTTTCGAGTACCCATTTTTTCATGTGCCAAAAGATACCTGAATTGTTGATGATTTTAGTGTCATCAAGCATTTTGATGTTGATCTCTTCTTAATCACACCTTGATTCACTAGTAGTTGAGGTTGGCATACAACATTTCCTAATATAGGACGCTAAAGCAGGTGCTAACTACACGTTTTCTTTGCAGTTAGTCGACTTAATTCGTTAAGTCCCCTCCTCCCCTGTTTCATTTATCTTGTATCTGGTACTAGGAAAAGGTTTGATTACCACAAATGAAGTTTGAAGCCTATATCCTGTAACGAAAGGTCATTCCATTCCCACTCGAAAAGCAAGAAATTATTCCTAAAAGAGTAAAGGCACACTTTTCCACCCTTTACCAAATTGTGATATTCAATGATCAAAACAAGATTTCACAGTTACTACTTTCAAACACATATGTAAATAAGTAGCTGATAAAAACACATGTTATAGCTTATGAACAACACCAAGACACATTACGCATCATTTTATTAGAACATGAATCTAATAGAATTCAAAATATATGAATCAGTAACACGGATTAACCCACATTGCAATATCCAAATTAATCTATATAAAAACATTCAGGTAATACCAATTAATCTAATACACACACACAACTCAAGCAGGCTATAACAAAACCCTAAATTAATAACTTCAAATTCAAAATTCCTAATTACCTTTAATCCGATATAAATTGAGTTCATTACGCAAATACAAACATAAACCAAACAACTTGCCTGAAAACAGATCACGTGTTTGAGAGAACATTCTGGTGCCTGTAGCCGTGGCGGTTGGCCTGAGTTGGTTCTGAATCAGCGTTTCAAAAAAGGAGTTGTGAAGCATAAGAACAATAACTATTGTGCACCAACACAAAATGATAACACCACACATATCTCATACTTTTAGCAACTCTTCCCACTTGTTCAGCCGATGCCCCCATTTTCTTGTTATGTTTGAATTTGTTACTGTGACAAATGTGGATTATAACTGCTGTTTGGGCACGTTCGTACCTCTCCAAACTCCTCTGGAACAACAGAATGTACAGAATCCGCTTGTCTAAAACCAACTTTTATACCCATACTTCCCAAGAATTTAGGCATAGCAATATGAAGACCCTCAGTTGCAACCTCTGTAGACTTCTAAAGTTCCTTCAAAAGCACACATTTTGTTATAAGAGATAAAAAGGTAACCGCCTGGAAGAAATTACGATACCTAATTTTAGTTCATGACGATACAAAAATTTTGGGGGAAATTACAATAGTTTAACTTTAAAGTCATATTGCCCACATATTTATAACTCAAGTAAAATTTCAGTTTGATCTTTATCATAATATCATCAATTACTGTAACATTGTCATAAATTTATACCTTATATACGTCTCTAATATAGGACGCTAAAGCAGGTGCTAACTACATGTTTTCTTTGCAGTTAGTCAACGTAATTCGTTAACTCCCCTCCTCCTCTGTTTCGTTTATCTTGTATCTGGTACTAGGAAAAGGTTTGATTACCATAAATGACATTTGAAGCCTATATCCTGTAACGAAAGGTCATTCCATTCCCACTCTAAAAGCAAGAAATTATCCCTAAAAGAATAAAGGGACACTTTTCCACCCTTAACCAAATTGTGATATTCAATGATCAAAACAAGATTTTACAATTACTAATTTCAAACTCATATGTAAATAAGTAGCCAATAAAAACAAAGGTTATAGCTTATGAACAACACAAAAAAAGTGCTCCAATCAACAAAATCAAGCGCCGCTACCACCTCCATTAGACGTCACCACCACTATCATCTGAATCGCGACCGCTACCACCAGTGTAGTTTAGATATGTCTATCTGACTAGTTTTAAAATTGGTGGTTTCTTGTGGTTTTGAGTTTTGGTGGTTTTGGAGGCGCTATGGTGGTTTTGGTTGATTCTTGGTGGTTTTGGTTGATTCTTGGTGGTTTTGATGGTGTTTCAATGCTAAAAACAAGATTTTGCATTCGGTATGGTTGATTGGGTTTGTATTCATCAGTTTATGTTGTTAACAAAAAATCAATGCTTTTAAATTATATTTTATGTTGTGTCTTTGTAACGACCTCACCCATTTTGTTTCTTTGTTTTTCAGGAAGTGTTCTGGTACGAAGTTTAAAGGGTTGAGTTTAAGGAAGTGTTTTGGTACAAAGTTTGTGGTTTAGTGGTTGTGGTTCAGTGCAACTTTGTCATCTGATACGGGTTCGACTAATTCACCATAATCTTTATTATGGTTTATACGTTTGGGTAGATTGATATACTATTTTGATATTTGTAGGTTATGATGACGGTTAAGGATTATGGTCATGCTTGTGGTTGTATCATGACAATCTTCGAGTTGTATTAGAGTTATGCAGAAAAACGTATCTACAAAGATTGTTTCAGTTGAGTGGATTGGTTCAGTTCAGTGGGTTGGTTTGTTATATGCAACAAACTGAAGATGCCACCAGGAAGGTCTAAGGGGTTGCTGAAATAAACATGCTGAATGGACAAGCTGAACGCCATCAATCTGAATGCCATCATAACACGCTGAACGCGAACATGCTGATAGCGATGGGTATTTTCCTTATTTGATCATGTTGGAGTTCGATTGTTATTAACTATTTTAATAAATTTACTCAAATGGGTATTTTCTTATACAAAAAAAGAACCAGTTTTAAACATATCTTTATTAAGTTTCAAATTTGTACAAAAACGCTATTGTGGCTTTATTTTTTTTCATAAAGAAATAATCAAGTTCTGATTTTTATCTATTTATCAGTTCATTAAAACAAAAACAAAAACAAAAATAAAAACTCATTTATTTGTTAAAAATAATAGAAGCTTTTGATTTTTGTTAGAAAATTTTATCAAATTATTCAATTACTATTGTTTGACTAATGTTTATTTTGTTTTGGAATTTGCAAAAAGATCAGGGTGTACCTCCATTATCCACAAAGATTGTTTCATTTTGAAGGATCTCCCACACTTCTTTAGAAGTAGTTGCATTTGCAACTTTCTCAAATATCGCATCATCAAGACATTAATAGATGAGTGCAAGAGCACTTTGATCTTTCTTTCTTGCCTTTTGTAACTCCACCCTTTGGGCGGCATTCAACGAACTTTCATCATCGATTTTCTCAACACCTTTTTCGACTATCTCCCACACATCATGTGAACCGAGTAACGCTTTCATCCAAATGTACCAACTACCATAGTTGTCTTTGGTAAGACGAGGAAATTGAAACGAGTTCATTGCACTTGACATCTTGATCTTCTAGCTCTGATACTAATTTGTTGGAAACACAATGGTCTTTTAGGCTTATAGGAAGAGATGAACACTTAAGAGACACTTTTACAAGGGAACTTTATTACTTATGCTTTGCTTCATACTTCCAAATTTTTACATTCATCACATATTTATACTAGTCCATGGAAGGTTCTAGACTCGGGATATTCTATGAACATTCATACATAATCTAGATCATTCTAATACATTATCATCCTTATCCTAGTTCTAGATAATTCTTACTAGATAATTTTATCTAGATATTTCTTATGTAACATTCTAGATATTTCATATGGATATTTTTAATGAGGATTCTACGAGTTTCTAGAAACTTCTTCATCACGGTTTCGGGATTTTATTGATAGTCCAATATTTATTGGACTAAATCAAGTTTACGATCCAACAATAACAAGATTTATTTCAATGGTTTTTCCTTCCTTTTTAGTAAATAATATTGTCACTTTTTTTGGAAAAAAGAAAGATCATAAGCTTAAACAAACACCCCTTAAGTTTACATCCCACGTAGGTTAAAGAAGTGAAATCTTTCTATTTATATACTATAGAGAATGAGGAACACACATGTCTAGGATAATACTATGTTTTGGGATGCATGTGATTATAAAGTTAGATTATTAAACTAAAGATTTCAAACTTCATAGTCTGACAGCATTTCAAAATAATTATAAAATTCTTTGGCCTTTTAGTATCTTTTGTCACTTAAAAAATACGTAGTAGCAATCTAAATTTTTTATTTACAAAGATTGTCCATATGTTTATAAAACTAAATATTTAGTAATCTTTTATCTATCTTTATAATAAAACAAAACCGTAACTCTACCATCATTCTCAATTTAACTCTTAACTACACATTTATTAGAATGATAGATGTTGAATATAAACATTTCACCGATCCACCTGAACTTACCTAACCCCTACTGTACTCACATTGCCATATTGATTCTGCAATGGCATGTTACGAAAATGAAAGGTGTGGCCTTCCAAATTCTTTTGGATTCTTGAACCAAGTGATCCTTAAATTTGCATTAATCAGTATACAAAGTGTCATACACCATAACGTACAAATATTTGTTTATCTTATGTGTCGAATACATTCTAGCCTCAGCAAAGCGGGATGTTCCTACAGGCTAATTCGATCAGTCACACAAGAATGACCAACAATTTAACTCTTTTATTTTCCTTTTAAAAACGGGATTTTGAATTGTGCACAAGGAATTGTTGTTAGCTAACCCAACAGTTCAATAATCGTGTTAAAACAACAAAAGAAGCTAAACCATCTCATATAGTGTCGTACGGCCTTTACAACAAACTAGGTTGCACAATTGTGCCTCCATGTAAGGGCTTTATTGAGTATATATGCTTAGTACTTTTAAGTATAAATTCAATTTTTTTTTTTTTTTTTTTTTTTTTTTTTTTTGTATCTTTTCACTTTGAAAAGGCAAAAAGTTTTAAGAAATCTTTGCACCCCGGAAATATGTAAAAATTCTTGGCTTTTGTTAGTATCTTTTCACTTTGAAAAGGCAAAACTTACATAATTAAAGCTCGTCTATTTTATGTCAATTTAATTTTTTTTTTGTACTCTAACTATTTTTGTTCTTGGTATTTTATATCAAAGTTAAATTTATGTTTAATATAAGTTTTTTTTTTTTTTTTTTTTTTTTTTTTTTTTTTTACTTTTCAAAAGAGTGAATCAAACATAATTTTAACAAAAATAACTTTTAAATGTCCAATTAGAATGATACATCGCATTTATTTACCATTCCAACTAAAATATTTATGGTAAAGTTTTGACAGCTTCGTATGTTTATAATCTGATTATTTTTCCAGACAGTCACATTATAGTTGACACTTGACACTTTCATTTGTGTGTGTTTGTAATTTTGTTTGTTATTTTGGTTAACAGTTACGAGCATGTAAATATAAAAAAATAGATGCTCAACAAAAAAGAAAGCCCATGAGGGGAAATGTTATTGTCTTGTTATATAAAAAATAGATGAAGCACATGACTATGTGGAAGGTGGGGGTGCTGGTAAGTAATTAGCTATTTACATCAATGGCCTCGGTTCAATTCCCAACTTGCCTTGTTTTCTATTTTTTTTTTAAATTAAAAAAGTTTAAACTTTTACTATCAACCAACCAACCAACCAATCAATTTTTTTTTTTTTTTTTTTTTTTTTTTTTTTTTTTTTTTTTTTTAAGTACTCAACAAAGTGTGAAACAAAGCTAAAGAGATGAGTATGATACAAATTATAAGTAATGACCGACCGGAAGAGGATTTTGGAAGCACTGATGACTTTACCAAGCAGACGAAATATATGGATTACTTCATATGGCAGGAAAGAAGTAATATTAGGCAAATCCAAAATGTTAAAAGATCATGGCAGGGTACTATGGAAAGATATTGAAGAGACTGTCAAGTTTGAAAGTGATAGACTCCATGAATGTGAGAGAAGTATTAGATGCCACCACCACCACCCTTGCCCTCCCTAAGAAGCTTGGCGGGTTTGGATGGTAGTTATTCTCATGGCCTTGTAACTTGATATTGATGAACCATCCTGGAAGTAACAATATTTTGGTTTTAGTGTGCTATGAAAGACTAGCAACTTTACACAATGTATTGCTCTGGTTCCTATGGTTTTAGTAGTCATTATCATAAACTCGGTTATTCCCATATGATATCTTATTAGTTTCGATGATGCCTGATAGATACTTGATCACTGCTCATTAATGTGAAGAGGAAGCGACATTTGAGTAGTTGAAAGAGTGTTCTTGAAGGAAATGTAGTCGAACCTCACTGAGGTATCTTATGGAGGAGAGGTGATGTCTTGCATATGATGTCGCCATCATGCATTAGTAGTCTATATCTAGAAATGTGAGGTTGGAGGTGTATTGAATGGTACATGTCTGCTAATATGGGTATTGAAATGTAGTCATGTGTGAGTTCATTGACTTTGGTATAGACACATTTGTTATAACATCCTAAAACAGAATACAGCTATTTTGATGAAAATCCCATCAAAATATTCAAAGCCGAATGTTGAAAGCACCAGGATTCCATACAATCTTGCCAAACTTGCTTAGTAACATGTTTAGTTCTCCCATCAATACATTTCCACACAGTATAGTATTTATCACTATTGTGTAATAAAGGAACTTGAATGCTATTTAGAACAGGAAATAATGTCATCCAATTAGTGGCCGTTTCCATATTCCATTTTCTTCCTTGGGCATTTCAGCATGTCTATAACATGATATAATACTTTTTTTGGCAGATATTTATGCGAGTATGAGGATCTAAATTGGATACTATAGATGGCAAGATGAGCGGGTTAGGTAACAAGCTAACATGGGTTCAGGTGGACACGGGGTAATATTTTGGTCTATGTCTAGTCAGAATGAGTTGACATGAAACACTTTTTTCCCGGTTTCTAAATTTTCATACATACAATTCATGCGTTAGCAATGAACTACAACAATAGTCTAAATCTTCAATTAATATTATTAGAAGGTAATATGCATTAAAAACAGACTTTGGCCACCTTTAAACTGAGTTACCCTTCGACCCGTTTCCATTCAGGGAATACTGATTCGACCCATTGTACACGTTTGAGATATTGTCATCCCAAAAGCTATTCCTAGTAAATTGGTCAAAA
Organism: Artemisia argyi; assembly: GCA_030686995.1. NCBI lineage: Eukaryota > Viridiplantae > Streptophyta > Magnoliopsida > Asterales > Asteraceae > Artemisia > Artemisia argyi. The sequence goes on along the minus strand of CM060687.1, from coordinate 15,470,315 downwards.
TTGCCACCTATAACAAGATGATCATATAGAAATAGATGAACAGACAGGATTACTTTTGATGATAACCATTAGGTTGGAAAAATGGGTCCCATCCAATGTCGTAAGTATTGAGTTAAATTGTTTGTAATACCATTTGGTCTGTGATTAGCACATACAGAATATGTCATGTGTAAGAAACAAAGTGGATAAGTAGTTAACGCATACCGGGGGTCTTTCCCCAAACGTAATGGGTTCAAGATCTGGCCCGATAACAAAAGAAAATATACACATAGCATTGAAAGATTTATCCTCATACGCCATCAACATATTGTTCTACATCATGATAAGTTGTAACAAGAAGTAATTTAAGTACCTTTATGACCAAGCTTCTGAAGAAACCACTTGCTATATTGATCAGCGTTTGTCATCCCGTCACAAAAATTACAAAGTAAAATCAATAATGTCAGAACAGACCAAATTTGACACATGACAGAATTTGAGTTTATTCATTACTATTTACCAAGATGCAAATAATGTGACACCCAAACTAACAATCACATAAGAGATGTCTTAATTTAAGCTACCCGAGTCTTGCTAACAACGTAAACAGGTTTCATATAATGTGCTGCAAACCTAAAGTCCCAACAATCAGCATTGACGTTAGCTATCCGATTTCGAAAAAAACTTTTAAGATTAGTAGTTGTAGCTAAACTAAAGAAGATTGATATAACCAACATTTGAATAGAAATATGAATGATTTTAATTTGTGACACAATGCTTTTATGCGAGACAAATTGACAGGAAGCCATTAAACATCACCTTCATGAGAAAATGAAAGTGCAGCTAGGGATACTTACATGTGTGTTTGTGAAATCTTAAGGTTATGTTTATCGATTTCAATTTGCAGGTTTTGCTTTCGTATCAAGCTTTGTTAGATAACATATACCATCGATAATGTGCAAATAATATGCGTTTTCGATTCACTACAAAAAACACTCAACGGCTCAAGAGATTACTGATGATTTATCAAGTGCAGTGAGTATTGCATCCATATTATGAAACTACGTACTAAGTTCAGATCCTTAAGTCAAACCATGCACTACAACCAAACAAGAAAAAAAAAACCCGATACAATGGGTCTTGCCCGGATATGAACTGGTCTAACCGGGTCTTGGCCGGATATAACTTTAAGAAACCTTAAAAAACACAAAAAATAAAATAAAATAATATATAAAAAAGTACCTAAATAGCAGCCAATCTTACAGTCGAGTTTTAGGGCTTGTTTGGCTAATCTTATTAAACATAAGCCCATTTGGGCTTATTTTTTATAAGCTCCAATTTTGTGGCTTATTTTGAGACTTGTCGGCTTATATAAGTTAATTATGATAAGATACACGTTTAAAAGCCGACAAGTGTAAAAAAAAAGGCGTAAAATTGGAGCTTATCTAAAATAAGCCCAATTTTCATTAAGTTTCGGCTTATTTTAGATAAGCCCCAATTTTCCGGCTTATTTTGAGACTTGTCGGCTTTTATGAGTTTATCATATCATAATAAACTTAAGTAAGTCGACAAGTCTCAAAATAAGCCCCAAAATTGGAGCTTATCTAAAATAAGCCCAAATGGGCTTACGTTTAATAAGCTTAGCCAAACACCCCTTAAAGACTGAAATGGAATTGACTGTCCCAAAATAAGCTTAACTTGTTCAAGCTTCTTTGCATTTTTGTTAACTTTTTATTCTTACTTAGCAGATTTACTTACAGTTGACTATTTATTTTGACCGAGAGTTATCTATACTACTTATAATACATTTAGACACTTCCCTCCTATTAAATTTTTAAGATTTCCTAATATAAATTTTAAGTAAATACTACTTATAAAACATAGTTTACAAGTACTTAAAGCATAAATAAAAATAAAAAGACACTATTTATCTAATACAATTAATACACTATTAAAAACACCACTTCATTCAAAAATACAACTATTTAAGCACAATGTACAATATAATTAAGCTTCCAAAATATTAAGCTTCCACCCGTTCATAAAAAAGAAAAGAAAAAAAATTATTATTAATACAATTAATACTACAATATTAAAACACCACTTCAAAAAAAATACAACTTTTTAACCCCAATATACAATATAATTAAGCTTCTAAAACACAAAATATGAGATCCGGCAACCCGAAACTATAATTCGAGATATTCATCGCCGCAAATTTTATTACAGGATACCCGCCGCCGCATCGCGCGGGTACCCTGCTAGTTCATATAGAGTATAAAGTTTTTTTGTCGTGTTATGACAAGTTTTAAGTTAAATAGACGCAGTGAAATATTCATCATGTGAGTTCAGTGGGTCTCTTTGTAATTATGACAAGTAGGAGAGTTATAACCCCTGGAAACTAAAACCGAAATCCTTTTTATCTAGCATTCAATGAACGTTTAAAAATGGGTTTTTGGACTGTAATGTTTAGTTGGGGTAAGCCCAAGTATCGTATATCGTATATCAAAAAAATGGTCCATGTTTACCCAAATAATATTTGTGTAATGAAATGATACGCTTTTGTGATAAATACACATTAAGTTGGGAACAAAGTATTGTATGGGGATGCGGTGTATTGGTAAGACTAATGGCTTTTATATAAAAGGTGTCGAGTTCAATTCTCAATTCACTATTCACTGTAGTCTCCATCCTTTTTTATACATTGTTTTTGTCTATAATTGATATACTTATGTAGAATATTTGCTAGGTACAATTCCATTTTGATTTCGCAATGACATGTTACAAAAACGGATGAAGGTTGTAGCCCTCAAAGTTCTTTTGGATTCTAGAACCCAATGATCCTTAAAATCTTAAATTAGCATTAATCCAAATGTATCTTGCGTGTCAGATACATGCCCAGCCTTAGTAAAGCGGGATGTTCCCACAGGCCAACTCGAAAACAGTCACAAAAGAACGGCCAACAATTTTACCTTTTTATTTTCCTTATAAAAGCGGGATTTTTTATTTCATTTTTTTTATCTTATTTTTGTTGGCTAACACAACAATTAATCATCGTCTGAAGATGGCAAAAGAAGCTAAACCAAGTTATGCCATACAACCTTAGGACTCTATTGAACACATGACTCATGCATAAGGTGCAATTCAAACTGATCCAGATGTCATCCATGTGACTAAGAAATGAGGCGACTCGGTACAACACAGGTGATTCGAGCTCCTCTTGCTTGCCTACATTTCTAAGGAAGATATTAAGAGACAGAGGGACAGCTTCGTCCTATACTTCTATCAATGTAAAATTCAATCAATCACAAGGTACCAACATATGTCACCAAAATTATCCAGAACGGATAGAGGCATCACCTTCACGAGCCCAACCAAAAGATTCAGCAAACCCCCAGAGTTTTGAGTCTTGTTCACCTACATTTCTAGCTGTAAACATTGACAAATGTTCTCCTAGATGCTATATAGCGCTTATACTATTAAGCAACAACAAAAGAAGTACACTTATACATCATAAAGATGAGGACTATGAGTCTTGCAGGAGCTACGGTATATTCACTCATACGATGATACCTCCCATCTAAGATACCTTGTCTAGAAGTACATTAACAATTTAAAGTGGTATACACCAATAGAATTAATATTCTATCTAATGTGTCGAATACATAACCAGCCTCAGAAAAGTGAGATTTTACCAGTGCAAGAGCTATTCCACGATGAGATATCTTGTCCTTTTCTTCTTTGGCCATTTCAGCATAACTATAACAACAGAAATGATAATTAGTTTGATTTTATTGCAAGCATGCGATGTCGATGATATGAAAGGTGCAGGGAAGATGGCAAGATGGCGAGTCAAAATGGGTCGGGTTGAAATGGATCAAAATGGGTTTGGGTCGTAACAACGTCAAATCTGATTCAGGTTCAAACAGGTGGTTCATAACAATGTCAAATGGGTTCTTAAAATGTAGACTTGACGTGATTTTCAACCTGTTTGACCCATTTAATGTTTTTCTCTTTTAGCTAAACTTGCTTTGAATTGAACCATAAGACCAGGTTAAAATATGAAAATTGCAAGACCCGTTTATAACTAAATTGGTCGAAATTGCCACCAATTATGGAGATGATCCTATAGAAACAGAGATGATCTTACGTTTGATCATAAACATCAGGTTGGAAGACTGGATCCCCCGAAGTCATTCGGTCCTCTTTCAGGAACAATCTTCCCCTGAAAGGGTACATTGTGTGTAAAATTATTTGAAATGCCAGTCAATCAAAACAGTCCTGTTTTATGTACTTCGAGATCGAGGAGTAAAATTCACAATCAATAATTAGTAAAATAAAAAACACGCGAAATAACCATTTGTAATTCGTTGCTCAAGTACATTTTTCTATCTTCATTAATCAGGCATATGTCAATCTGAAACAACTTTTGAATAATATAATGTTTACTTGACTTGGGGAATCAGGAATTGAATGATATGGTTCCTCTCCATTGGTTAAATTCACTGCCCGTGATTAGAGATTTAGCTAATCTAATAATAGATGCCAGCAAGTCAATAATTGGTGTATTTCTTCTCTACGAATGTGTTTACACCACTAACTCTTTCATTGTCGAATGTTAAAAACACATAATGCTTCCATTACACAAGCTAAGAAGCAGATAAAGTCGGTGTGACATCCAAATTCCTAATCTCAAAAAAAGGTGTCTTAAATCATGATACTGTAGTTTGCTAACAATGTAAACAGATTGCACAAGCATGCTAAGGGATGTTCGAATGTGCTGCAAACCTAACGTCCCAATACAGAATCAGTACTTTAGAAGTTTCAGGGGTTATATAATCAAATTTTTACTTAATTTTAATGACATAATTTTAGACAAATATTATAAGTCTATAAGAACAAATACAGATAACCAAGATATGAAAGAAAGTGTCCACGATTCAAGTTGTGACCCAGCGCTTTTATGAAAGACAATTTGACATGAAGCGATCAAACATCAGCTTCATGAGGAAAAAAGATAGTGCATCAACACAAACTTACATGTAAGAGTCTTGGCCGGCTATGACCGGTATAGCCGGTCTTGGGCGGATATGACCGGGTCCAACCGGGTCAAGTCCGGCTATAACCGGATCTTGACCGGATATGGCCGGGTCTTGGGCGGATATGGCCGGGTCTTGACCGGATATTACCGGGTCTATCCGGATCATGGCCGGATATTGCCGGGTCTAACCGGGTCATGGCCGGATATAACCTTAGAAAACACAAAAACCTTAAAAAATGTATGTAGCTGGATAGATTGTCCGAAAATGATTTTGACTTCTTTCAACTCAAATGTCACCGGAGCGGAGGTAGCTTCACTCGCCATTTTACAGTTGACTACATGTCTACATGGGAAGTCTTTAAACTCAAAAATCAACTGTAAAATAATACAAAGTTATGGGCCTGTTGTTATGGGCTATGCCCATATATGAAAAACAAATTCACTCACACTTGTGTATTTGAGAATTAAGTACGTGTTTGTTTTATGGGTGTCCGACTGTTTGAATAGAATGAAAGAGATAATAAGGGCCCGTTCGGTTGGGGTTGTAGGATTTGGATTTGGGTATTAGAAATGATAAATGATGTTTGCTTGACAAAGTAATACTTTGAAACCTGTGAGACCCACTACTTTTTCATTCCACTTAAGTATGATGGTTTTATGTAAAACCCGTGGGACCCATGGTACCTCTCTCACAACACTTTCCTTTTTTTAATTAAAATATTGTATTTAAATACAATTTAATTATTATATCAATTAAAATATATTTTCTCTCTCTTAATTTTCATTCCTTACAAATCCAAATCCTAATCCGAATCCAAATCCAAACCCATTTATAAACCAAACGGACCCTAAGTTGTTTGGTATCATACTTCTTTCTTACATTATATTTTAATTTTTATACCCCACTCAAATTCAAATCCTAAACTAAATCCAAATTCAATTCTAAACCCATCTATAAACCAAACGGACCCTAATATGCATTTGTAGACTTTTTAATCTATCTTTATTTACTTTTGACATCTTTCAAATTTCATACTAAGTGACATGTTCGACTCTTCGTTCAAGAAACACACAAAAATAGCATCAAGAAACTTGCTAATACTAACAAAAAAGAACGAACAACACTCTATATTTACATCCCACATAGATTAAAGAGGTGAAATCTTTCTTGTTTATGTACTGTAGTAAATGAGCTTCATTAATGTCTAGAACTAGTTGGAAAACCGCGCGTTGCCGCGGGGTGTTTTCCGAATAAGGAAAGTGTAATAACGGCCGGTAGCTACTTAACGTCAATTCAGTGACTAAGGACTGACTTTGCAATGGACGTATAACATGAAGGACCAATCATGTAAATTATGAGAGGACTAAATATGCAACAAACTTCCGAGATGAAGGACCAATTTCGTATGGATTTTTAAAGAAAATGTTAAAGATAACGATCGTTAGCTAACAGCCGTTAAATATCTAACGGCCGTTAGTTATAAATAACTAACGGCCGTTAGTCCTGACCCGCCCCGCCCAAACCCGACCCGGCCTCCTAAATGGTTTCTACAGTGTTCGCATGTGAGGTGTTGAGGCAAAGAGCCCAACAAATGTGTGAGGTGTTGAGGCAAAGAGACCAACAAATGTATATTTATATAATATTACCATGTTTCCAAGGCGCATGGTTATGGACGAAGTTGACTATGAAAGTAAAAAAATCAAACTTCGTTAATGAAAGTGCTTTTGGAAAACATATATAAATGCTTAACGTTTTTTGTATTTGTTCTCACTTATAAAAATGGCTACTCCAAACTATACTGACAAACAATATTCATAAATTAAACTATAACAAAATTTAATTAAAATTGACATAAAGATCGAGTGATTTGCGCAAGAAACACAAAACGAGTTGTGCATTATCGGCAAAATTTTTTTTCTCAAACATGACCAAACATAAAAGGACGAAAATAATAGAGTAAGCCACGTTAACATTCAAGAATGTTTTTACAACTTAATTTATTCATCACATAAGCATATCATTTCATTACACAAATATTATTCGGCTAAGCATGGACCCTATTTTTTTTATACACAATAAACTAAACATCATAGTCGCTTATGAAACCACGCTTAACCCTCATTTATACCCATTTGTAAAACTAGTTGAAGACACGTAAAAATAAGAAAGCAAATAAAAATATAAGACATCGTAGTGTTTTGGTTTTTTACATTATTTAAAAACAACTAATGAGAAGTGATAATTTTCATAAATGAATAAATAGAAACGCTTTACCAATTTAAAAACATTATGATAGAAGTCTGCAAGGATTGGAACCATAAACCTTACGAGTAAGTTATACATGACGACTTACCAAAAGACCACCTCTCAACACGTCATTCAGGGACGGATCTAGTGTGTTAATATGGGGGGCCGGTGCCCCCCATGGCTAGCCGAAAAAGTTAAAATTTTAGTGTAATTTTTTTAAAATTTTGACCTTTTTTCGAAAGTGACCCCCACTAAAAATTCAAATTGCCCCCCACCCACATACTAAAACTTAACATTCAACGCTTTAAAGCCTTGTAAATCATTCATCTCTAAGTAAAAATACTCGATTTATCATTACGATCTTATTTTTTTTTTCGCATTTTGTTGTTATGTTCAAAAAAAATTTTTTTGCCCCCCACATCCATTTTTCCTGGGTCCGTCACTGACGTCATTCATAACTTCTTACATCTCTACTACTTATAAAGCATACGTATTATTCTTTGAAGTTGAAATGCTTATATTTAAGTAATGTGTAATGCCTATAGTATCCCTTAGAGAAAAACAAGTTTAAACGTAGGCAACTTTCTAAATGGCAACCTTTTACATATCATTATGTGTTTTTTAAATGCTACACACATTTATACATTTTCAACTTTTTAAAATGATAGCTATGTGGGAAGATTTCACTTCTTTAGCATATGTAAGAATGTACAGGATTTAAGGTTGAAATGATTTTAATCAAATGATAATAATCTATACGTACTAGTTATCTTTTCATTAAGAGTGTTGAATAGCTACCCTGATAGTTAATGCCAAAGTTTAAATAGACATCATCTATGGAGTACAAATTATATCACTAATCTACTCTGGGTCTACTCTCGTATACCCTCCAATCATATTATTTTTATGTTTTACTTTTGTTTACAATTATAGACATGTTTTTTTTATTTCATTTTACATCTTATAATTACAGTTAACAGCTAATTTACCAAACACTTTTATTAAAAAAATAAAAATACACTTTTTAGCTATTTTAACAACTTTGCACTTTATAACTTACGGCTAGTTTTGCCAAACATACATTTGATGACTTGTGAGTGCAAAAGCCCAAGTTAAAATTATATAAATTAAAAACCATATAGAATTTATAATAATTCTCAAGCCCATAATGTTTTTTGTTTTATAATCAACATCATGTGTGACTTACGTGCTTGAAAACATATTATTATTCTCAACATGTATGGTATATAACCAAAGAAGATTTCACTTGATCATTAGCCTATGTGGGAATGTGAAATAATACAAGGTTGAATTGATTTTAATCAAAAACTAATAATCTATGCGTACAAACAATATCACTAATTTAATATAGGTTTCCTCTCGTATTTATATTCCTTTTGGTTTGGTTGTCGTCGGAGTAATGCAACTCATTTTGTTATTTTTAATTTACACGCATGAAGTTTATTAATTGTCGTTTGTATAGTAAAGGACTTTTTTTTTTTTTTTTTTTTTTTTTTTTTTTACAAAATTGGTCGAGAGACGCACTCGATCAAATTGTCTTTCTAGTTAAATATTGATGTAGTTTATGATGATACATTAGTATACTTCCTTTGTTTTATTTTTTCTATGACAATTGCAGTGTTCTGCTACGCAAGTAGCTTAATACAAGCTCTATATTTGTTAAATATACATATTTAGCATTATAACATATTTTTCTTGTAAACATTAGTTGGCATATAACGAACAGATAACTTTTATGTTATTGATCAAGCAACCCTATCGGAAACGCCACTAGTTTGGATTAGGCGAACCTAACTCAAACGCGGTGTAGTTTGGTGAGTGCGACACATCTATCCATTTTGGATATACTTCTGATGACTCACTTTCGTTAGTACGTTGTGATCGATTGATTTGTACATTGGCAGGATAAAGTTGTCACTTTTTCTCTTGTTACCTTCTCTAAAAATGTAGGCAACAAAGAGCTAAAATACTAGAGTTGCCTCATATCTTAGTCATCTAAGAAAGCCAAGTTAAGATTTGATATTGATCAATTTGAGATAATGCATTTAATTACGTACGGTTTTGTCATCTTATATAAATCGAATAAAAGATTAGTACATATTTAGCTGAAGTATGAACAAAATCTTTGTAAATAAAAAGTTTGAAATGCCCATAGCTTAAGCGAAAATCAATATAAAAAGTTAAGAATTTATACTATACATATTTAGCTGAAGTACGAACAAAATCCTTGCAAATAACAAGTTTGGAATGCCCATAATTTAAGCAAAAATCAACATAAAAAGTTAAGAGTTTATACTATATTTCCGGTGCACCGCCAAGACGATTTATAATGTTTAAGTTTATCAATAAACCTAATTAACCATGAACTTGAAATCCTAACGATTTATTCTCAACATTATGATGGTCATGGACTATTTCAATATCTTTACTACCTTATAATGTATTTAGGACATCTAAATTTAAAAGTCTTAAAAAAATAAGACCAAAAACATTTCCGCAAAAAGAAAATTAGATATAAAGAAGTTTCATCCCAAAGATAATTGTATTAATTTGCTATTAAAAAAATCAGAATTGTAACATCCTGGAAATTAAATGTATTTAAGTGTCGACTTGTAACTGCCTTCGAATATTTATAATGTCCATTTCAACCAAACATGTAATAACCAAACCTTAGTAGTATATATGCAAACCTAAAAACACAATACTAAACACATAGGGTAAATATTTTAAAGTTATATTTCAAGTTTTATCTGTGATGTTTTTAAATGTATTTGAATTATTATGTAATGGTTGGAAAAAAAATTTGTATTTCGCCATAAAAATAGTCACATGGTACCCGCCGTCGCTTTGCGCGGGTACCCTTCTAGTAACCAATGAAGATTTCACTTATTTAACCTATGTGGGATGCAAGGTACAATTGAAATGATTCTATCAAAATAACGTACGTACCTACCTACATATTAGCTCATGCATTTCTACTATATTCTAATCTCTACCATCCATATGTTAATTATAGAGCGTTTTTATTTTTAAGGAATTTGATTATTAAGTGACAACACAATTTGATTCAGAGATCTTCTATGGAGTACGAATTTTATCACTAGTTTCTTAAGGGTTTACTCTTGTGTTTTTGTTCTTCTTTGTTGGGTTGTGGCAGAGGAAAATATTGCCAATAATGCAACTCGTTTTGTGTTTCTTAAATTACATGCCCATAAATTCAGTTAAGTATTCTACGCTGCAAATAGTTTAGTTCAAACTACGTTTTTCGGTGAATTCTTTTAGGACTCATGTGGGTGACACATCTATCCATTTTGGATTAATACATAATCGTTGTTATCATGTGATTGAGTAAGCTTTACATTGTTAGGAAACTGTCATTCCTTTGTCTCTTTATGCATTCTCTATATATAAGCAGGCTAGAGCCATCTATAGTTCTATACCAATGTCGCCTCATTGTTGGAGTTAGCGTTCATAAGGAAAAGAAAAAGGAAACGCGAAGAAAACTAAAATGTAAATTGCGCCTTTTGTATATATTCGTAGTCATCTCAAGTTAAATATCGACCTTTATTCCACAAATGTTGAATATCGACGTTTATATTTTTGGATAACTACAATCATTACTAATATATCATGTTCGCTCTTAACAACATTTTAGTCTTTCATAAATGAACATTAAATCACAATATAAAACAAAGACTTTATTGTTTGCAAAAAGAAAAAAAGATACAATTTGCAATACTAAAAAGGAAAAAATAATAATAATAAAAAACAAAGGTAGATATTCTAGTGTGAAAATGTGCAACAAAAAACATGTTAGGAATCGAACAATGAACCTTTCAAATTGGTAACACTACACTTACCAATATGCCATGTTTGGTCTTCCATTGCTTTGACTGTTTTGACCTTAGTTCCTCTGGTTTGAATGAACTGATAGAGCAGTTGTAGGTATTGATTGTGACACATATCCTTCTCTCTGTCTTTCTTCTTCTCTAATCATGATGTATGCTTTTGCCACAGTAGAATATTAATTGGGTGCATCAATAAAATTTGACCCCTAACATTTGCATAATATTCATCAAGCCCCATAAGAAACTGAATAAGACTTTTCATTTGATCTCTTTCACCATTCATCCTACCATTTTCACAAGTACAAGTACAAGCACATATGTATGGTGCTTCCAATGCATCGTACTCATCCCACAATCCTTTTAGTTTGTGATAATAAGCTTCAATTGAACAGTTACTTTATTTCAATTGCACTAAATCATGTGTAATTTGATAAATTCTGTGACCATCAAGTTGAGCATAATGTTCTTGCAATTCATTCCATAATCCTGAAGCAGTGTTAACAAAGTTTAGAGAATTGCTTATCTGTTCTGTTAGTGTATTCATGATCCATGAAATGATCATGTCATTTGTTCTTTCCCAAAGTGCCCTCAATCTTGAATCCACACCTGGTTCATCATACTCTCTAGTGACAATCTTTAACTTGTTCTTAGCATTCAATGCTATCATCATGGATCTCTTCCATTGACCATAGTTGTCTGATCCAGTTAGTTTCTTTGAGATAAGAATCAGACCTGGATGATCATTCTGATGTAGATAAAGTGGGTGATTTGGTGAGTTTGGATCATCTTCTCTATTGATTGGTGGTTGATTCTGATTATTATTGATGTTTTGTGAATTTGAAGTCATTTTGAGTGATTTTGAATGAATTTGAGGTGTTTTAGTGATGATTTTGATTGATTTAATGGTGGTTTAAAGATGGTTTAGTGGTGGTTTTGGGGAGAAATGATGATCGGAATTTTATTGTTATGGTGGAGTTTGTTAGAAAACCACCATGGTTTGTTATAGTTCAGAATTAGAGAGGAAACATGAGATGTAGTTTTATTGAATGAAAACTTAATGACCAAATGGTCTATTACATGGTTTATATACAGAGTATACAAGGCGGGAAAGTTAGTTACTTGAGTAACTATACTTTGACCTTGTGCTGACTAAGCTATTAAACTAACATTACACTTGTACAATCAATACTAAGGCTACATATTACAAAGTAAAGTATTAACTACATGCTGCTACAATCTTCCAGACATCTTGTATGATGTAAGTAGCTTGTGGACATGGTTCTGTACATTGAGTTCACTGAGTCAGCTCTGCATACTGAATTGATCTTGATATGTCCATTACTTTACATGATAAACCAACCACACTTGATAGAAAATGATAATGTGATGACCATAAAGAATTGTAATTTATGTTGTCCTCTTCGTTAATCAAATTGGTTTGATGTATCGTATGAGTAAATATACCGTAACTCCTTAGTCCAGAACAAGACCCATAGCCCTCATCTTTATGATGTTGTATATTTTAGGAGAATATTTGTGAATAAAATCAGTAGGCTATATTATATGACAAATCTGTGTGTGTACAGGAGTGGACCTACAACTGAGCTACCTGTGGCCGACGAACAGAGGGGGACCTAGCCTATGATAAGGTGGTTCCTGAGAACTACCTTAGAAATCGAAGTCCTTTAGGAGTTATATAGAGATAATTTGGAACCTACTTTAAAACTTGACCGATCCCACTTTCATCATCATTTTTGCAATAAAACCAAATTAATTTTATAATTTATGTTGTTATAGTTATGCTGAAATGGCTATGGAAGAAAAGAACAAGATTTCTCATCCTGGAAGAGCTCGCACCACTAAAATCCCACTTTGCTGAGGCTGGTTATGCGTTTGACACATAAGATAGAATATTATCTCTAAACAAGCTAGGTATCTTAGATGGGAGGTATTCACTTTGTATTTTGGTTTAAAAAACTGATTAATGTGAATCTAGGATCATGTTGTTAAAAATACATAAAAGCTAAAGTTTGTGACTGGTCTTTGACCACTTTGACAATGGTATAGTACTACATTCCAAATAATATTTTTACAGTATTTGTTTTTGAAATCCTCGTGTGGTTAACTGGTTGTGGACAATTTTTCTTTACGTTACAATATGTTATCTAGCAAATATTATAGACACTTTAGTTATGTTCCTTTGAGTTTGTTAATTTTGCGTTGACATACAAATAGATCCGAGTTATTGTATACGAGGAACAGAAGAAGAAAACACCAAGTGTAACACCCCAACCCGACATGGGTCCGGAGCGCTACAGTATGGTGACATATCAAAGCATACAAAGCATACAACGCAAGCGGAAGACTTAAAACAAAAGGTTACAAGGGAAAAATCTAAAAGTATAAAAGAAATACTAAAACTATACAAGAAAGGAAAATACAAACTAAACAAAGTCTAATCTAATCCAAGTCCAAACTAATCCAGATGTAATGGGCTTCTAAATCATTGGGCAGTCCACTAATGCTCCTATGCACTCTTCACCCAAACCCAGCTTCCAACCTAAAACCTGCCGTAGGAAAAGAAATGCGGCTGAGCTTAAAAAGCCCAGTGAACAGATATAGAACAAAGCAAACGGATAAACGAAACGTAAATAAGCATATGAAACGGAAAGCATAAACTCCTGTTGAAAGAGAAGTCATCTGTCAAATGCATAAGAGATCAACGAACAACTGAACGAATATCATAAGTCAAACGAAACGAAGCATCATAGATATATCAAGCATAAACAAATCATAAGAGAATCAAGAGCACGTATCAACAAAGGCGCGTCTAACGAGATACTCGAATAGACATAAGAAACATAGGAAAGCCACGAGCCGACCTAACGAGATACTCGAATAGGTCTCCTACCATATAATCACATATCCGTCAAATCATAAGTGCACGAAGAGGGGAGACCTCTAAGTACCAAAATGGAGTAGCTAGCTCCAACGTGAAGAAGTGTAAGCACACACTCGCATTCACCCTACACAAAACAGAATACCTAGGATGCATCCATACGCCCCCCCTACAAAGCAAATCATACATATCATAATAATCCAGAGCTCATAACATATCATATGAAATGGGGACGCCGTGGATCAATCACACCTCCACAGAAAGTGTCATGCCATTGGTACTTCAATGACACGCCCATGGTACCTCCATGAGTAGAATAAAAACTCGGGCATAAGAACATAACAAATCATATCATATCATATTGAATAATCAAATCATATCCAACAGAACATAGCAAACTGAACTGAATCATATCATAGCAAACGAATAGCAGACGGATATCAAATCATAGAATCATATCAAAGGAATCATATCAACGAATCATATCAAACGAAGCATATCAAAGCTCATATCAGAAGATCATAATAAAGGGATCATAGCAATGGCATATCAAAAGGGAATCATAGCAGTGTCAAAGATCAAGAGAGTCATGAGAAGTCCCTACTGAAAAGGGAAGAATATCTGTACCTTAAACCGCGAATGCAAACACATCATAAAGATCGGAAGTTATCTTCTTCGATTTATCTACAAAAACTAAGAGACACTTAATATTTGGTCATACATAATTGTTTACTATGCTTAGTACCTTAACTGTTATTATTTTAATATTCTTAAAGTATCAAAAATATATCTAAGGTTTATGAAAACCACTTGTACTTAACCTGTTAGTGTTATTATCATATATTATTACATTACTTGTTTATTAAACCAATTTATACATGTTAAACGTATGTGCATGGTCCAGTTGCATGGTAAGACTTGGTATATTATCATTTCACTATGACCATAATATAAATGAGTATACAGTAATACGGATATCATCTTCTTAGTATTTTCGTTTTACATACACATGAGCTCGTGACTTGCATGCCTCTGATTATTTCGTTTTGTTAACTACTTAAACATACTTATGTGATTATACAATAAGTAGCAGTTTCTAATGGTAAACTTTTTGACTGATTCGCGACTATATTCAGACGTGATATTTTCGTATATACGAGATGAAATAGACATATTACGATAAACAAGTAAGACATGAATGTGATTCTAGGATTTACCTTAATGCAACAAATACCGGTCGAGACTTGAACTTAAACACGAACACTAAACTCAAACAAATCCAAGAACCCAGTTCTTTTAGTTCTTACATTTTTCTATGCGTTAACAGTCATGCATGATCAAGTAGATATGGTTTCCATGCAACTCTTTTATATTCGAATATTTAGAGTAATCATCCTTTTCATTCTATTTTAATTCTATTAAATCTTTTATATCATTAGAACATAAACGTATGCCTATATTGCTTTAACGAGATAACGACAACAGATCAAGGATAGCCTATGCCAAACAAAAGTGGATCTAAAAGAAGAAAACTAAACTTGACATAACTAGGATTCTATGGTGTTTACATTGCTATCATATTTTATATATATTCGAAAGACTTCTGTCATAGATCGGATAATAATAAGATGGAAAACTTGTGACCGTTAGTATGATTTTATGTGCTTGATACTTGTGGCTTTAATAAACGTAATTAGCATGCGGTCGACTGAAAGAAGAATGATACGATCTAACAACAACACAAGAACGAGTCTGAGAAAAATCTTACCCTTGTTGTATGAACAAGAGAGGCTGAAGCAAGGACCAAAAGTCGAACCCCAACAGAAAACACCCACCGAACAGCCATCAACACGACCATGTAAACATCACCTTCGAACCGCTTTTACTCGCAAACAAACGCCCCTAATTGGACCAGTATGTACCATGACCAAACTTCAACCTCAAACTGAGAAGGACCACGATCAAAACTTCATTATCACAGCCTCCTTTGCACTTTGATCGAACCAGAAACGGAACCAAGAATTTCCAGCCGCCTGTTTGTATGTTTTTAGGGTTTCACACGGTTTGGGAGGAAATACATTAGAGTAAATTTACAGGTCGTATATGTGCAAATGGGATGGGAATATACCTGTCAAAACGTGTGACAGAAAAAGGAATGTCGTGTGAAATATGGTATGGAAATAAAGTTGTACCGTGATTTTTGAAATTGAGCAAGGGTCATGCACTCATGCATATCCCCACATTTAAGATATCATAATTTGATTGATTTGCCCCAATCTTGCCTTAGTAAAACATAGCGTGTGAGAGTTAAGAAAAAAAAAATATGAAATCGAGTAAAAGATTTTAGGTAAGTGTTGAGAGTGTTTTAGCAAAAGATATGGAGGATTATTTGGGATAAGTGTTACACGATTTCAAGGGTTATCCAAGTGAAATTTTCGGTTCTAGTCTTTATTCATAAAACGATTTGTTGTATCGTGTGGAACAAGGAAAGTATAGGTCTAGGAAAGTTGATGATTTGTCTAGTGCATAAAACGTAGGGAATGTTGTAGGACACACATAATAGTCGTTTATTACTTTTGGATTAGATTAGGAATGTTACAAATTTAATTTAATTTATTTATTTAGGCTTATTAATAATATACTACATACATATTGCATATCATAAAGTTTTAATAATTTACTAATCATAATAATATAAACTTAGGTTAAAATTTATTCGTCTTTTCATAAATTCAAACCTTGAGGGGTATTTTGGGCATTTTGCATGTTCTGAAGTTCGGGGTTTTACAATTCTTCTCCTCTAAAAAGAAATTTCGTCCGCGAAATTGAAGTTACTAAAGTTATACGGAATTGTTGCAAATCACGAAATATCGTGACAATTATGCTCACGCTCGGTGAGGTTCTTCTAAAAATCTTCACAATGACATAGTTTCTCATGACTCGATCCCAGAAGAACATAATCATAACAAATCAAATCCAATCGGATGCAAAGTAAATGTGTAGCAGATGACAGATGACAGAAAAAATTCTACAAGGAGCTATACAAAGCACATAAACCTACAAAGAAAGCATAGCGGTAGCACTAAATGATAACCTTCATCAACTCGTAACGAATTACTGAACGAACGAAGGAACTTGCTAAAGTCAAAGGAATACGAATCGAATCATCAACATACCAAGAGTCTCATAAGAAGATGGGTAACAAATTCATACTGACGTTCCAAAAACACGAATCAGAGTATCAAAACGTATCAGAAGGCATAACGGAATAGGTAGAATAACCGTACGGATAAGAAAGAATCCAAGATCTAATGTGTCGCGAACTAAAGCTTCCTCAAATGCCAAGACGTCTAACTCTTCTCTACCCCGTTTGGAAGGGTGATGCAAAACGCGATTCTCTGTCACGATCACTGCAGGTGCGCCATGTAGATTGAATGATCTTCTGCCGAAGGTAATCTCTGCTGATTTTCCAAACAAGCCGTCCTAATCGATGCTCCACTATAACTCCGCTCGTGTTGTCCTTCCTCCTATGTGTGGAAATCACCGATGCGGTCACCACCGTCTTCATACCATCCCATCTAGACTCTGCTTCAAGACTCTATACATATTAGTACAACTAAGATGAATAGAGTCGATAAAAGTGTGTGCTTTAATTTAAAACTGCTTCTTTCCGTCTTCTAACATAGCTAATCTTCTACCGTCTTGCTCCTGAGCTCCTTCCTCCTAGGTAGAAACAAATTTCTTTTCAGCTTCTCAAACTTCTTCCCTCATTTCTTCCAACAAAAGCTACTCTTCGAGAAATATCACATAGAGCTTCTTCGAACGCAGAAATATCAACACAAAATACGAAGATGATCCTCGTGTTTCTCTTTCGTCTCTGAATATACTAAAATGTCATACTATGACAAATTGTCCAAGTATTCATGAAAAACACAATATATCAAATTCATAGAAATAGTCAGAGTAGTAACCCATACAATTGGCATTACAATCCTCATAAAAGATCAAAACGAATACGAAAAGAATTTTCTAGGAACATCACACAAAACATGACATGATTCAGCCTCCAGAAATCAATCCACAACATCATACAATCATCATTCTTCTCAACGAATACACAGAAACACATCAAAGATACAAGTAATCTCAATAACTGTCGAGACGGGTTTCATCAAGCGAAGTATCCTCACAACCGCGAGGGCTTAACGCACAATTTTTCAAACAAAGGTGATCATAAATGATTTACCAGGTTAGGAAGCCATGGTGCAGATTTTTGAGTTTCTCGAATCGCCAAGGATGACAAATATAATATGCTAGTTCTCAGGACTCGATGCTCAGTCAACAAATTCATGTTCATAATAATATAGAATCGAACATCTCTAACGTAAACAGATTAACACAATAAAATCGTCTCCAAATATCTCCAGAACGCATCGGACAAATCAAATATACACGATGAAAAGTCACAAAATGATCATAGCTAGGGTAAAATAGGTAAGATCAATCAATAATGAAGAAAGAATCAAAAGCAAAGAGAAGTCATAGAATGTGTCGAACACGTAAGATTCATATATACGCGAATCTCCGAACAAATGAAAGGCATCTAAATGAATGTCAAACGAATCAAGAATCGAGGTTCAAAAGGATAACTCCAGAGAAAGAACCTATAAGGCACACTACGAAGTCTAAAGGAATCCTAAACACGTGTCGCGAATCCTGATAAGTCTTCTAAGTCTCCGAAACGATTGATCTTGTAAGAGCTTAACAAAAAGCAAAGGCATAAATCAGTGTAAAACGAAAACAAGAAAACAAACGTATGATCATGTATCTACCCAATCCTCACCGGTCATAATAAAGCTCTTAAGGGGAGAAACTTAAGGCAAAACCTTCCAAAGTTATTCCTAAAGCTTCTAAGGTGCAAACCTAAGGGTCCCAAAACTCACAGGCCATAACTTATGTACTATAGGTCGTAGCCTTATCTCTGATACCATAATTGTAACACCCCAACCCGACATGGGTCCGGAGCGCTACAGTATGGTGACATATCAAAGCATACAACGCAAGCGGAAGACTTAAAACAAAAGGTTATAAGAGAAAAATCTAAAAGTATAAAAGAAATACTAAAACTATACAAGAAAGGAAAATACAAACTAAACAAAGTCTAATCTAATCCAAGTCCAAACTAATCCAGATGTAATGGGCTTCTAAATCATTGGGCAGTCCACTAATGCTCCTATGCACTCTTCACCCAAACCCAGCTTCCAACCTAAAACCTGCCGTAGGAAAAGAAATGCGGCTGAGCTTAAAAAGCCCAGTGAACAGATATAGAACAAAGCAAACGGATAAACGAAACGTAAATAAGCATATGAAACGGAAAGCATAAACTCCTGTTGAAAGAGAAGTCATCTGTCAAATGCATAAGAGATCAACGAACAACTGAACGAATATCATAAGTCAAACGAAACGAAGCATCATAGATATATCAAGCATAAACAAATCATAAGAGAATCAAGAGCACGTATCAACAAAGGCGCGTCTAACGAGATACTCGAATAGACATAAGAAACATAGGAAAGCCACGAGCCGACCTAACGAGATACTCGAATAGGTCTCCTACCATATAATCACATATCCGTCAAATCATAAGTGCACGAAGAGGGGAGACCTCTAAGTACCAAAATGGAGTAGCTAGCTCCAACGTGAAGAAGTGTAAGCACACACTCGCATTCACCCTACACAAAACAGAATACCTAGGATGCATCCATACGCCCCCCCTACAAAGCAAATCATACATATCATAATAATCCAGAGCTCATAACATATCATATGAAATGGGGACGCCGTGGATCAATCACACATCCACAGAAAGTGTCATGCCATTGGTGCTTCAATGACACGCCCATGGTACCTCCATGAGTAGAATAAAAACTCGGGCATAAGAACATAACAAATCATATCATATCATATTGAATAATCAAATCATATCCAACAGAACATAGCAAACTGAACTGAATCATATCATAGCAAACGAATAGCAGACGGATATCAAATCATAGAATCATATCAAAGGAATCATATCAACGAATCATATCAAACGAAGCATATCAAAGCTCATATCAGAAGATCATAATAAAGGGATCATAGCAATGGCATATCAAAAGGGAATCATAGCAGTGTCAAAGATCAAGAGAGTCATGAGAAGTCCCTACTGAAAAGGGAAGAATATCTGTACCTTAAACCGCGAATGCAAACACATCATAAAGATCGGAAGTTATCTTCTTCGATTTATCTACAAAAACTAAGAGACACTTAATATTTGGTCATACATAATTGTTTACTATGCTTAGTACCTTAACTGTTATTATTTTAATATTCTTAAAGTATCAAAAATATATCTAAGGTTTATGAAAACCACTTGTACTTAACCTGTTAGTGTTATTATCATATATTATTACATTACTTGTTTATTAAACCAATTTATACATGTTAAACGTATGTGCATGGTCCAGTTGCATGGTAAGACTTGGTATATTATCATTTCACTATGACCATAATATAAATGAGTATACAGTAATACGGATATCATCTTCTTAGTATTTTCGTTTTACATACACATGAGCTCGTGACTTGCATGCCTCTGATTATTTCGTTTTGTTAACTACTTAAACATACTTATGTGATTATACAATAAGTAGCAGTTTCTAATGGTAAACTTTTTGACTGATTCGCGACTATATTCAGACGTGATATTTTCGTATATACGAGATGAAATAGACATATTACGATAAACAAGTAAGACATGAATGTGATTCTAGGATTTACCTTAATGCAACAAATACCGGTCGAGACTTGAACTTAAACACGAACACTAAACTCAAACAAATCCAAGAACCCAGTTCTTTTAGTTCTTACATTTTTCTATGCGTTAACAGTCATGCATGATCAAGTAGATATGGTTTCCATGCAACTCTTTTATATTCGAATATTTAGAGTAATCATCCTTTTCATTCTATTTTAATTCTATTAAATCTTTTATATCATTAGAACATAAACGTATGCCTATATTGCTTTAACGAGATAACGACAACAGATCAAGGATAGCCTATGCCAAACAAAAGTGGATCGAAAAGAAGAAAACTAAACTTGACATAACAAGGATTCTATGGTGTTTACATTGCTATCATATTTTATATATATTCGAAAGACTTCTGTCATAGATCGGATAATAATAAGATGGAAAACTTGTGACCGTTAGTATGATTTTATGTGCTTGATACTTGTGGCTTTAATAAACGTAATTAGCATGCGGTCGACTGAAAGAAGAATGATACGATCTAACAACAACACAAGAACGAGTCTGAGAAAAATCTTACCCTTGTTGTATGAACAAGAGAGGCTGAAGCAAGGACCAAAAGTCGAACCCCAACAGAAAACACCCACCGAACAGCCATCAACACGACCATGTAAACATCACCTTCGAACCGCTTTTACTCGCAAACAAACGCCCCTAATTGGACCAGTATGTACCATGACCAAACTTCAACCTCAAACTGAGAAGGACCACGATCAAAACTTCATTATCACAGCCTCCTTTGCACTTTGATCGAACCAGAAACGGAACCAAGAATTTCCAGCCGCCTGTTTGTATGTTTTTAGGGTTTCACACGGTTTGGGAGGAAATACATTAGAGTAAATTTACAGGTCGTATATGTGCAAATGGGATGGGAATATACCTGTCAAAACGTGTGACAGAAAAAGGAATGTCGTGTGAAATATGGTATGGAAATAAAGTTGTACCGTGATTTTTGAAATTGAGCAAGGGTCATGCACTCATGCATATCCCCACATTTAAGATATCATAATTTGATTGATTTGCCCCAATCTTGCCTTAGTAAAACATAGCGTGTGAGAGTTAAGAAAAAAAAAAAAATGAAATCGAGTAAAAGATTTTAGGTAAGTGTTGAGAGTGTTTTAGCAAAAGATATGGAGGATTATTTGGGATAAGTGTTACACGATTTCAAGGGTTATCCAAGTGAAATTTTCGGTTCTAGTCTTTATTCATAAAACGATTTGTTGTATCGTGTGGAACAAGGAAAGTATAGGTCTAGGAAAGTTGATGATTTGTCTAGTGCATAAAACGTAGGGAATGTTGTAGGACACACATAATAGTCGTTTATTACTTTTGGATTAGATTAGGAATGTTACAAATTTAATTTAATTTATTTATTTAGGCTTATTAATAATATACTACATACATATTGCATATCATAAAGTTTTAATAATTTACTAATCATAATAATATAAACTTAGGTTAAAATTTATTCGTCTTTTCATAAATTCAAACCTTGAGGGGTATTTTGGGCATTTTGCATGTTCTGAAGTTCGGGGTTTTACAATTCTTCTCCTCTAAAAAGAAATTTCGTCCGCGAAATTGAAGTTACTAAAGTTATACGGAATTGTTGCAAATCACGAAATATCGTGACAATTATGCTCACGCTCGGTGAGGTTCTTCTAAAAATCTTCACAATGACATAGTTTCTCATGACTCGATCCCAGAAGAACATAATCATAACAAATCAAATCCAATCGGATGCAAAGTAAATGTGTAGCAGATGACAGATGACAGAAAAAATTCTACAAGGAGCTATACAAAGCACATAAACCTACAAAGAAAGCATAGCGGTAGCACTAAATGATAACCTTCATCAACTCGTAACGAATTACTGAACGAACGAAGGAACTTGCTAAAGTCAAAGGAATACGAATCGAATCATCAACATACCAAGAGTCTCATAAGAAGATGGGTAACAAATTCATACTGACGTTCCAAAAACACGAATCAGAGTATCAAAACGTATCAGAAGGCATAACGGAATAGGTAGAATAACCGTACGGATAAGAAAGAATCCAAGATCTAATGTGTCGCGAACTAAAGCTTCCTCAAATGCCAAGACGTCTAACTCTTCTCTACCCCGTTTGGAAGGGTGATGCAAAACGCGATTCTCTGTCACGATCACTGCAGGTGCGCCATGTAGATTGAATGATCTTCTGCCGAAGGTAATCTCTGCTGATTTTCCAAACAAGCCGTCCTAATCGATGCTCCACTATAACTCCGCTCGTGTTGTCCTTCCTCCTATGTGTGGAAATCACCGATGCGGTCACCACCGTCTTCATACCATCCCATCTAGACTCTGCTTCAAGACTCTATACATATTAGTACAACTAAGATGAATAGAGTCGATAAAAGTGTGTGCTTTAATTTAAAACTGCTTCTTTCCGTCTTCTAACATAGCTAATCTTCTACCGTCTTGCTCCTGAGCTCCTTCCTCCTAGGTAGAAACAAATTTCTTTTCAGCTTCTCAAACTTCTTCCCTCATTTCTTCCAACAAAAGCTACTCTTCGAGAAATATCACATAGAGCTTCTTCGAACGCAGAAATATCAACACAAAATACGAAGATGATCCTCGTGTTTCTCTTTCGTCTCTGAATATACTAAAATGTCATACTATGACAAATTGTCCAAGTATTCATGAAAAACACAATATATCAAATTCATAGAAATAGTCAGAGTAGTAACCCATACAATTGGCATTACAATCCTCATAAAAGATCAAAACGAATACGAAAAGAATTTTCTAGGAACATCACACAAAACATGACATGATTCAGCCTCCAGAAATCAATCCACAACATCATACAATCATCATTCTTCTCAACGAATACACAGAAACACATCAAAGATACAAGTAATCTCAATAACTGTCGAGACGGGTTTCATCAAGCGAAGTATCCTCACAACCGCGAGGGCTTAACGCACAATTTTTCAAACAAAGGTGATCATAAATGATTTACCAGGTTAGGAAGCCATGGTGCAGATTTTTGAGTTTCTCGAATCGCCAAGGATGACAAATATAATATGCTAGTTCTCAGGACTCGATGCTCAGTCAACAAATTCATGTTCATAATAATATAGAATCGAACATCTCTAACGTAAACAGATTAACACAATAAAATCGTCTCCAAATATCTCCAGAACGCATCGGACAAATCAAATATACACGATGAAAAGTCACAAAATGATCATAGCTAGGGTAAAATAGGTAAGATCAATCAATAATGAAGAAAGAATCAAAAGCAAAGAGAAGTCATAGAATGTGTCGAACACGTAAGATTCATATATACGCGAATCTCCGAACAAATGAAAGGCATCTAAACGAATGTCAAACGAATCAAGAATCGAGGTTCAAAAGGATAACTCCAGAGAAAGAACCTATAAGGCACACTACGAAGTCTAAAGGAATCCTAAACACGTGTTACGAATCCTGATAAGTCTTCTAAGTCTCCGAAACGATTGATCTTGTAAGAGCTTAACAAAAAGCAAAGGCATAAATCAGTGTAAAACGAAAACAAGAAAACAAACGTATGATCATGTATCTACCCAATCCTCACCGGTCATAATAAAGCTCTTAAGGGGAGAAACTTAAGGCAAAACCTTCCAAAGTTATTCCTAAAGCTTCTAAGGTGCAAACCTAAGGGTCCCAAAACTCACAGGCCATAACTTATGTACTATAGGTCGTAGCCTTATCTCTGATACCATAATTGTAACACCCCAACCCGACATGGGTCCGGAGCGCTACAGTATGGTGACATATCAAAGCATACAAAGCATACAACGCAAGCGGAAGACTTAAAACAAAAGGTTACAAGGGAAAAATCTAAAAGTATAAAAGAAATACTAAAACTATACAAGAAAGGAAAATACAAACTAAACAAAGTCTAATCTAATCCAAGTCCAAACTAATCCAGATGTAATGGGCTTCTAAATCATTGGGCAGTCCACTAATGCTCCTATGCACTCTTCACCCAAACCCAGCTTCCAACCTAAAACCTGCCGTAGGAAAAGAAATGCGGCTGAGCTTAAAAAGCCCAGTGAACAGATATAGAACAAAGCAAACGGATAAACGAAACGTAAATAAGCATATGAAACGGAAAGCATAAACTCCTGTTGAAAGAGAAGTCATCTGTCAAATGCATAAGAGATCAACGAACAACTGAACGAATATCATAAGTCAAACGAAACGAAGCATCATAGATATATCAAGCATAAACAAATCATAAGAGAATCAAGAGCACGTATCAACAAAGGCGCGTCTAACGAGATACTCGAATAGACATAAGAAACATAGGAAAGCCACGAGCCGACCTAACGAGATACTCGAATAGGTCTCCTACCATATAATCACATATCCGTCAAATCATAAGTGCACGAAGAGGGGAGACCTCTAAGTACCAAAATGGAGTAGCTAGCTCCAACGTGAAGAAGTGTAAGCACACACTCGCATTCACCCTACACAAAACATAATACCTAGGATGCATCCATACGCCCCCCCTACAAAGCAAATCATACATATCATAATAATCCAGAGCTCATAACATATCATATGAAATGGGGACGCCGTGGATCAATCACACCTCCACAGAAAGTGTCATGCCATTGGTGCTTCAATGACACGCCCATGGTACCTCCATGAGTAGAATAAAAACTCGGGCATAAGAACATAACAAATCATATCATATCATATTGAATAATCAAATCATATCCAACAGAACATAGCAAACTGAACTGAATCATATCATAGCAAACGAATAGCAGACGGATATCAAATCATAGAATCATATCAAAGGAATCATATCAACGAATCATATCAAACGAAGCATATCAAAGCTCATATCAGAAGATCATAATAAAGGGATCATAGCAATGGCATATCAAAAGGGAATCATAGCAGTGTCAAAGATCAAGAGAGTCATGAGAAGTCCCTACTGAAAAGGGAAGAATATCTGTACCTTAAACCGCGAATGCAAACACATCATAAAGATCGGAAGTTATCTTCTTCGATTTATCTACAAAAACTAAGAGACACTTAATATTTGGTCATACATAATTGTTTACTATGCTTAGTACCTTAACTGTTATTATTTTAATATTCTTAAAGTATCAAAAATATATCTAAGGTTTATGAAAACCACTTGTACTTAACCTGTTAGTGTTATTATCATATATTATTACATTACTTGTTTATTAAACCAATTTATACATGTTAAACGTATGTGCATGGTCCAGTTGCATGGTAAGACTTAGTATATTATCATTTCACTATGACCATAATATAAATGAGTATACAGTAATACGGATATCATCTTCTTAGTATTTTCGTTTTACATACACATGAGCTCGTGACTTGCATGCCTCTGATTATTTCGTTTTGTTAACTACTTAAACATACTTATGTGATTATACAATAAGTAGCAGTTTCTAATGGTAAACTTTTTGACTGATTCGCGACTATATTCAGACGTGATATTTTCGTATATACGAGATGAAATAGACATATTACGATAAACAAGTAAGACATGAATGTGATTCTAGGATTTACCTTAATGCAACAAATACCGGTCGAGACTTGAACTTAAACACGAACACTAAACTCAAACAAATCCAAGAACCCAGTTCTTTTAGTTCTTACATTTTTCTATGCGTTAACAGTCATGCATGATCAAGTAGATATGGTTTCCATGCAACTCTTTTATATTCGAATATTTAGAGTAATCATCCTTTTCATTCTATTTTAATTCTATTAAATCTTTTATATCATTAGAACATAAACGTATGCCTATATTGCTTTAACGAGATAACGACAACAGATCAAGGATAGCCTATGCCAAACAAAAGTGGATCGAAAAGAAGAAAACTAAACTTGACATAACAAGGATTCTATGGTGTTTACATTGCTATCATATTTTATATATATTCGAAAGACTTCTGTCATAGATCGGATAATAATAAGATGGAAAACTTGTGACCGTTAGTATGATTTTATGTGCTTGATACTTGTGGCTTTAATAAACGTAATTAGCATGCGGTCGACTGAAAGAAGAATGATACGATCTAACAACAACACAAGAACGAGTCTGAGAAAAATCTTACCCTTGTTGTATGAACAAGAGAGGCTGAAGCAAGGACCAAAAGTCGAACCCCAACAGAAAACACCCACCGAACAGCCATCAACACGACCATGTAAACATCACCTTCGAACCGCTTTTACTCGCAAACAAACGCCCCTAATTGGACCAGTATGTACCATGACCAAACTTCAACCTCAAACTGAGAAGGACCACGATCAAAACTTCATTATCACAGCCTCCTTTGCACTTTGATCGAACGAGAAACGGAACCAAGAATTTCCAGCCGCCTGTTTGTATGTTTTTAGGGTTTCACACTACTACACAAAGTATTTATTAGAACGGACAATTTAAAACGGTTATTACATTTAACCGCTTTAAATAATATAAAAGCATTATTTAGAACGGTTATATCACAAATCGCTGTAAATAAGTTGTTATTTACAACGGTTCTTACTATTTGTGTATTATTTAGAACGGTGCCTAGTAAACCGTTTCAAAAAAAATATTTTTTTCCTTTCAAAAAATTTCACCTCAAAAAAGCGGGAGTTTTCCCTCCCATTTTTTTCATCTTTCATTCTCTCTTAATAATCAAACTCTACACTTTTTTTTTTCACATTCTTATATCTACAACTGTGCATTCTCTCTTTCTTTATCCCCAAAACAATTATCTGATGTTATTCCTATGTTTTATTTTTGCAGATCTTGAATCCCTAAATAGTAAATACACTCAAAAGTTTACATGTATTCATCATTCTTTATCTAGAAGGTACTTCAGAAGGGCTATTCTTTTATTTTATGTTTGTGGATTTCTTTATTGTCTTTCATGTATTGTAGATTTGATATTTTAGTTATAATTATTGTAATATTCTTTTGACTCTTCTCTAATGTAATATACATGTTTCTCTAATGTAGGATACACTGCTCCACAATTTAGATCTGAAGTAATTAATCTACTCACAATGTCCACCAATGTTGTCATGTATTGGGAACATCTTTTAAAGCACCTACAGGAGATCGAACCTTTCCAAAAGATTATAAGATTTTTGTTGGAACCCTTTTCAAATACTTCGGAACAATTTTGGACAATGATGAGTAAGTTGTGTTTCTTTTGAAACACTTTCAGGGAAAAAAAAAGTTCTAAAATGTTTATAGAAATGAAATTTTGTGTAGTAGTGTCTAGTGTGGCAAGATGCTCATTCACCAACAACAATAACACTTATAAAACTTGTAATGTGAATGCATTAAATAATGCACAATGACCATTTTTTTTTAGTTTTGACAATCTTTTTACAACGGTTCTACATGAATGTTGTAAATAATACATTTATTTAAAACGGGTGAGAACCGTACTAAAAAACCAACCCCATTATTTACTACGCTCTATTATAGAACGGTTCAAAACCGTTTCAAAAAATGCAAAATAACCGTTATAAAATATGGTTTGTGTACTAGTGTCACACGGTTTGGGAGGAAATACATTAGAGTAAATTTACAGGTCGTATATGTGCAAATGGGATGGGAATATACCTGTCAAAACGTGTGACAGAAAAAGGAATGTCGTGTGAAATATGGTATGGAAATAAAGTTGTACCGTGATTTTTGAAATTGAGCAAGGGTCATGCACTCATGCATATCCCCACATTTAAGATATCATAATTTGATTGATTTGCCCCAATCTTGCCTTAGTAAAACATAGCGTGTGAGAGTTAAGAAAAAAAAAATATGAAATCGAGTAAAAGATTTTAGGTAAGTGTTGAGAGTGTTTTAGCAAAAGATATGGAGGATTATTTGGGATAAGTGTTACACGATTTCAAGGGTTATCCAAGTGAAATTTTCGGTTCTAGTCTTTATTCATAAAACGATTTGTTGTATCGTGTGGAACAAGGAAAGTATAGGTCTAGGAAAGTTGATGATTTGTCTAGTGCATAAAACGTAGGGAATGTTGTAGGACACACATAATAGTCGTTTATTACTTTTGGATTAGATTAGGAATGTTACAAATTTAATTTAATTTATTTATTTAGGCTTATTAATAATATACTACATACATATTGCATATCATAAAGTTTTAATAATTTACTAATCATAATAATATAAACTTAGGTTAAAATTTATTCGTCTTTTCATAAATTCAAACCTTGAGGGGTATTTTGGGCATTTTGCATGTTCTGAAGTTCGGGGTTTTACACCAAGGGTGTCAAAATGTGAATTATGCAACTTATACCCAAATCGTAAATAATAATGATGTCTAGGTTCAAAATGTTAAAAAAAATACTTCATGTATACTTCTAAAGCTAATATAGTTAGTTGTACTTCATTAGTGACTACTTGTTCTGAATGAAACCAAATATTATGATAAAAATCTATCTAATTATAGCAAGCATTAAAATGTATAAAAAGGTGAACAGTGGCTGTGCTCGGAATTGAACTTAAGACCTTTCGTATAGAAGATACTATTCTTACCAGCAAGCCATGTTAACATTCAACAATGTATTTCCAACTTAATTTATTCATCACATAATTAAGCATATCATTTCTTTACACAAATATCCCTTAGAAACAAACAAGTTAAACGTAGGCAACTTTCTAAATGGCAACCTTTTAGATATCTTTATGTGTTTTTTAAATGCTACACACGTGTACACATTTTCAACTTTTTTAAAATGATAGCTATGTGGGAAGATTTCACTTCTTTAGCCTATGTGGGAATGTATGGGATTTAAGGTTGAAATGATTTTAATCAAATGATAATAATCTATACGTAGTCATCAGCAAGTGTAGTCAATAAAAACAGTCATGATAATAAACGAATTTTTTTCTAAGAGCATCTGCAATGGTTCCGACCTTTAAAAGACTTTGAGCATTTATGGCATTAAATGGTAAAGGTAAAAGACTTGAGCATTTATGGCATCTACAAAGCGTTTCATTCAAACCGCTTGGCAAACTAAAAGTCTTTGTTTCAAGTCTTTAATGCAATGATAAAAAAAGCTTTTGAAAAGCTTTTTCAAATAGTGAAAAGCTTTACCATTTGTAACCATTGCAGATGCTCTAAGGTAAGAAAAATATAGAAGGAAACTATTTGAACCCATTCAATTCTTCTTAGATTTTTCATTTTTCTGAATCGGTTCAGATAAGATATTTGATTGCATAAAAAGCCTCTGCTGCTCATAGGTTTATCAAAGCAGGGGTGCATGACCTATTTGACCTGTCACCCCTAGAATTTGACCCGGTTTATTTAAGTTGGTAAACTGCCTTATGACCTTAATGTTAAGTTAAGCCTACATCACCGCGAGTTTCTAATTTTCTATACATCATATTAATAAGTTTATTAGAAAACTGTAATGCTTATTTATTTACTAGAAAATCGTGCATTTCATAAAATTATATCTTGTACTCGTTTTTATTGTTAAAATACGTGTCTAACAATAAACTCTAATCATCTCAAATAGCAAAAAATGTTACCAGACTTTTACAAAGGCACGATTTCCGGATGAAAATGTTTAGTGCATGGACAATTAAACACATACGATGGGACCATAGCAAACTTCCCGTTGTAATAAAACAAAAATTAATTTTATGCTTTCGGTTGTTCTAGTTATGCTAAAATGCCCAAGGAAGAAAAGAACAAGATTTATCATCGTGGAAGAGCTCTTGGCCTCTTGCACTAGTAAAATCCAACGTACGTATTCGACACATAAGATAGAATACCACTTTGTATTTTGGGTTAAAAAGCTGATTAATGCAAACTTGGGATCATTTTGTTGAAGGATACAAAAAAACATTTGGATGCAAAAGGTAAAGTTTGTGACTAATCTTTGACTACTTTGACAATTGTAGTACACTAAATGTGAGTTTACGTGGTAAACCAACAATAATCGATAGAAAAAGACAGTGTCATGACCATAAAAACATTTATGATGTTTTATAAGTGCACTTCCTTTGTTGTTGCTTAGTATAAGCGTTCATTAAGCATCCTTTTTGGAAACTACAATAGTTTGGTTTAGATGAACAAGACTCGAACTTTGTGTGGGTTTCGTGAGTCTTTTGGTAGGGCGCGTGAGGGTGACGCCATTGGCGGAACTAATTTTTTTTTTTTTTTTTTTTTTTTTTTTTTTTTTTTTTTTTTTTGAGGGGGTGGGGGGAGGGGGCGAATTTATTTTGGGGGACCGAATCGGATATTTGTTTGTAACCTCAATTAAATTACCTCTAAAACCTATAATATTTACACTATGTGCCGCAATATATAGGCAACTAAGAGGGTCGTCTCGAATCACCCTAGTCGACTTATTTGTAGTTAGTCACATGGATGCCATCCGTGGATCAGTTTGAATGGCACCTTATGCATGAGTGCGCTGTGCAATTTAGATGCCTAAAGTACCAAGTCATATGTGTTCAATAGAACCCTTAGTAAATAGGCATATAAAAATATAAGACGGGGAGATTTTTCAGTTTTGTACATTTATTAGTTTAAAACAACTCATGAAATTTTTTCAGAAATGGAAATGAAAAAGCCAGAAAAACTTGTTTTTTACGATTAAGTTAAACTTCATTTACCAACACAATAAACATGACTCATATCTTTCTACATCTTTTTAACTTATACTTGGCATAACACTAAATCTATACTACTATATAATGCATTGATGACCAATCCTAACTCCAAGCCTAACTCCTAACCAAAAATTAAGATAAGTAGCTCCAATTATAAGGTAACATGTGTCACTTCCCAACTTAAAATTCACATTTATTTTCAAATTGAAATATCTTTTTATCTATTTATTTTTTTTTATGATCAAACTAGTTATAATGCCCGCGCACGTGCGGATTTAAAAAAAAAAAATTAGAACGATATATTTTTATTTATTAAAAAACAAATAATTTAGTATTTGTTTTGTTTTGTTTTATTTATGATTTTTAATTATAGTTTTTATTATTAAAGATAATCATTTAAAAAGCTTAATCATATTGTTAGTTGCTTTTTATTTATAGTTTTTGTATTTATCTTCTATTTGTGTAGTATATCAACAAAACGAATTTATAAATTTATAAATTAAAAAATAATAATTCAATTATTACCTAATAAGGAAACATTATTTTTTAAAATGTTGTGCTCTTTAATTCAACATACATTTTGATATATATTTTTATTAGTTTTTAGTGTAGGAATTGACAACCTACAACCTGATTACTAGCACGGATTACTTCGATCTTGAAGTCGACACACACCAGCAGTATATAAATATCGACAGAAAAGAATGAGCAATGCACAAGTAAGTATCCCTAATCGATTGTAGATTAGTATAGAAAGAATGCGTACCAAATCCGTCCCCCCCTCACCTCCTTTTATAGAGATGAGGGGGAGGGTAAACCGACTCTAACAAGAGTCCTAAGTCGGCTATTATAATGACACGGGTTGGGCTTGGGCACAAGCCAACCAAACCGACTCCTACTTGACTAAGAATAAAAACGGGCACTTAACACCCTAGACGTTGATATAGGCAAAAATAAAGACTAAACATAACAATTTCCACCTTAGGCTTTATATTAGCCTATACCGACACTCAACAACTCCAAGCAGTGCTGTAACTTCCGTCCAGGTACCACCTTCGTCAAGGCATCCACAGCATTGTGTTCAGTACCCACCTTCAGAACTTCAATCGTCTTTGCTTCCAAGACCTCTCTGATAAAAGTGGTAACGCACATTGATGTGCTTAGTCCTTTCATGAAAAACATGATTCCGCGATAAGTGAATCGCGCCCTGATTATCACAATTAACTGCCACGATGTTAAGCTCCACTCCCAACTCTTCCAAGAGTCCCCTTAGCCAAATAGCTTCCTTCACAGCCTCCGTAAGGGCCATATACTCCGCCTCTGTAGTTGAAAGAGCCACCACGTGTTGTAGCGTTGCCTTCCAGCTTACAACACATCCCTGTACTAAAAACGCGTAACCTGTGATTGACCTACCTTTATCCGCATCCTTAGCGTAGTCTGAATCAACAAAACCTGTTACGTCCACATGGTTGCCACGATTTGTCCTATACACCAAACCCACGTTTGCAGTACCCCGCAAATATTTCAAAATCCACTTCACTGCTTCCCAATGCTTTTTACCTGGATTCGCCAAATATCTGCTAACAACACTTACCGCATACGCTATGTCTGGCCTCGTGCACACCATCAAGTACATTAAGCTCCCAACCGCATTTGCATATGGCACCCTACTCATCCTTTCAACATCACAATCCCTAGCCGGACAATCCTTCAACGACAGCTTGAAGTGCCCACCCAATGGCATCTTAACCGATTTCCCATTGTCTATTCTATAATTATTTAAAATCTTAGAAACATACCCGGATTGTGACACCCTCAGAATCTTGCGACTCCGATCCCTGATGATCTCCATACCAAGAATCTTCTTTGCTTCCCCGAGCTCTTTCATGTCAAACTCCTTTTTAAGCAAAGACTTGATAGACCCAATCTCAGCCTTGCTTTTACAAGCAATCAACATATCGTCTACATATAATAGTAGATAGATATACACACCTGGTGCATAACTCCTGTAATATACGCAGCTATCGTAACTGCTACGCTTGAACCCGTTGCTCAGCATGTACTCATCAAACCTCTTATACCATTGCCTAGGTAACTGCTTCAAACCATAAAGGGACTTCTTTAACAAACATACCTTGTTACCTTGTTCATAACCCGGTGGTTGCTTCATGTAGATCACTTCTTCAAGATTCCCATGTAAAAATGCCGTCTTTACATCAAGCTGCTCTAGCTCATAATCTCTACACGCAGTCAATGCAAGTATAACCCGAATAGATGTGTGTCGAACTACCGGCGAAAATACTTCATTATAGTCAATACCTGCCCTTTGTGTGAATCCACGAGCCACCACCCTCGCCTTGTACCTAGGCTTTTGAACACCTTCAATCCCTTCCTTTATCTTGAACAGCCATTTGCAGCTCACCAACTTTTGCCCAGCTGGATGATCCACTAACTCATAGGTCTCGTTCTTGTTCAGAGAATCCACCTCTTCATCCATAGCAGCTTTCCACTTAAATCTATCTTTACAAGTAACTGCCTCCTGGTATGTCAATGGTTCATGAGTATCTTCTTCCTCTGCTGCAGCAAACGCGTAAGCAGCCATATTACTTTCATCTCGAAACCTCAAAGGTTTCGTTCTTGTCCTTGGCTCTCTATCCCGAACCAACTGATAATCTGTGAGATCCGGTGTTTGATCATGATCCTGATCCCCTGCATCTTCATCATCGCCATCTTCCTGACCATCAATCAGATCTTCCTCAAGCGAATGATTATTTAACCTCTGCAGTTCCACCTCAACCTGTAATTCCTCAATAGACTTATCAGTACCTGCACCAGAATCCTTCAACGTGTCTTTATACATGACACTTTCATTGAAGACCACGTTCCTGCTAGTGACTATTTTAGGTGATTCATTATCAAGCCTATATAGCCTGTACCCTTTCACACCTTCAGGATGCCCCAAAAGAACGCATTTTACCGCTCTCGGCTCGAGCTTACCTTGTTTAACGTGTGAATATGCGACACAGCCGAAAATCCTCAACATCCCATAATCACTTGGATGTCCCGACCACATCTCCATAGGTGTCTTTTTCTCAAATCGCTGTTGATGGTGACCTATTTATAAGATATGCGGCCGTACATGTCGCTTCCGCCCAGAAGGTCTTGGGCAATCCAGACTGAATTAATAAACAGCGTACCTTATCCATGAGAGTTCTATTCATCTGTTCAGCTAATCCATTCTGCTGCGGCGTCCCGGCAACTGTCAAATGTCTAGCAATCCCACTCTCAGTGCATAGCTGCTCAAATTCCCGGTTACAGAACTCAAGACCATTATCTGTCCTCAACTTCTTAACCGTCCTCCCAGTCTGATTCTCTACTAACTGCTTCCACTCTTTGAACTTTCCAAATGCTTCGTGTTTGAACCTGAGAATATAAACCCATACCCTCCTGGAATAATCATCAACAATAGATAAGAAGTACCTCTTACCTCCCAATGATTCCACCTGAGACGGACCCCATAAATCTGAATGAACATAGTCTATCACTCCCTGAGTAGTGTGCCTTCCTACACCGAAACTGACTCGATGTGACTTTCCCATAACACAATTCTCACAAAAATCGAGCTTACCTAGACTCTTCTTGCCAAACAGCTCCTGCTTTTCTAGCACCTGAAGTCCCGCCTCACTGATATGTCCCAGTCTTTTATGCCAAACCTGCGCAAGACTGTCTTTTTCTTCAACACTAGCATTAAGCTCACCTGCCACTGCATGGCCATCCAAAGAGTATACGCAATTATCCCTTCGTGTTCCAGATAAGATAACCCTGGAACCATTAATCACCTTGATTTTGCCCGACTGCATTTTTACGGTATATCCCTCTTTTTCAAGAGTTCCCAGCGATATCAAGTTTCTTTTCAATTCAGGAATATACCTGACATTGTGTAACACAAAACTTGACCCATCTTTCAGTTGTAGCCTGACCTTGCCAATACCTCTGATCTTGCACTCCCTGTTGTCACCCAACAGTACCCTGCCCCCATCGCATTCCAGAAAATCAAAAAATATGTCTGACCTGGGTGTCATGTGGTATGAACCTCCTGAATCCATAATCCAATCCAACAAGGCTTCTGCACTCATAACCATCATCACCTCAGAACCGTCATAAATCGAACCACTAGAGCTTGGCTGATCTTCTTTCTTGACGAAACCATTTAACTTCTTGCGATTATTCTTCGGGCAGTTTCTCTTCAAGTGCTCCTCAGACTGGCAAATATAGCACTTGAGTCTTCCACCTCGAGACTTGGATCTTGACTTTCCCCTAGATTGATGCGAATTCCTGCGATCAGTTCTTCCCCTCACGTATAACCCTTCACCATCATCCCCCTTCGCCTTAGATCTTTCTTTGATTTCCTTTGAATTCAGTGTGGCCATCACATCCTCCAAAGTCAAAGCTTCCCATCCATAAAGCAAGGTATCCACAAAGTGTTCGTATGATGCTGGTAAAGAAGTGAGTAATAATAAAGCAACATCTTCATCCTCGAATTTTACCTCAATATTTGCTAAATTAAGAACGATTTTGTTGAACTCATCTATATGCTCGGAAATCATACGTCCAGCCGGCATGTAAAATGTGTACAACTTCTTCTTTAGGTACAACTTGTTGGCCAAGGACTTTGTCATGTACAAAGTCTCAAGCTTGGACCAAACCCCCGCTGCAGTCGTCTCCCCGGTAACCTCTCTCAGAACCTTGTTACCTAAACACAAAATCATGGCACTATGAGCTTTCTTGTTTAGCTCAGCTTTTGCTGTAGCATCCATATTCTCGGGTAAAACCTCCAGAGCTGCTTCACATCCATGTTGAATTAATAAAGCACGCATCTTGACTCTCCATAACCCGAAATCACCAGTTCCATCGAATTTCTCGATTTCAAACTTGGCTCCCGTCATTCTTTAGTCCCTTTATTAATTTGCTAAACCTTGTAAAAAAACCTTTACAATCACAAACTAATAAAGTCCCTTGTGCAATACCCTCTTACTTAAAATAACCTTTTGTTTTTATAAATAAAACAAAAGAACCAAGTATTAAATATATGTTGACTTTTAAACAAAAAAGCAACAACTAGATCTGGTACTGTTCTTCTTCTTCCTCTTTTATATGCCGCCAACAAAAACAGACCAAAAAAAACCAACTTGTCTTTGTCGATCTTCAATAACTCGAAAATCAACAACCCTTAAGTTTTCTTAAACCAGTGTCTTTAACCTCGACAAATCGAAAACCTAAGAACCCTTAACTGTCGACCCTTGCTGCTCGTTGACATCCACGAACCCGAACACCAAGAACCCTTGCTGTTGAACAACAAGTAAACCCTTCTTGATCGATCCTAGATAACCAGCAAACTCCGCGACCTGAGCTCTTGATACCACTTGTAGGAATTGACAACCTACAACCTGATTACTAGCACGGATTACTTCGATCTTGAAGTCGACACACACCAACAGTATATAAATATCGACAGAAAAGAATGAGCAATGCACAAGTAAGTATCCCTAATCGATTGTAGATTAGTATAGAAAGAATGCGTACCAAATCCGTCCCCCCCTCACCTCCTTTTATAGAGATGGGGGGAGGGTAAACCGACTCTAACAAGAGTCCTAAGTCGGCTATTACAATGACACGGGTTGG
This sequence comes from Artemisia argyi, assembly GCA_030686995.1. Classification (NCBI taxonomy): domain Eukaryota; kingdom Viridiplantae; phylum Streptophyta; class Magnoliopsida; order Asterales; family Asteraceae; genus Artemisia; species Artemisia argyi. The sequence goes on along the minus strand of CM060687.1, from coordinate 15,433,080 downwards.
GCTTGGGAGACAAGCCAACCAAACCGACTCCTACTTGACTAAGAATAAAAACGGACACTTAACACCCTAGACGTTGATATAGGCAAAAATAAAGACTAAACATAACATTTAGTTTTTAGATTTTTAATTGGTTTATTTTATTTTGATTCAAAATTTTACAACTTTAACCTTTATTTCAATCAATACAATCTTGATTCGTCAAAATCATATACTTTTGGGGGAGTGTTTAAGGGGTAAGAGATTGCGAGGGCCATTCTAATTGTGGGAATAATGATGTAACGGGAAAACTACATGAAACCAAGCAAACACATACAATTAACGCATATACATTCGGAGTGTTGTGAAACAAATTTACTAAGCGGGTAGAGAATTTCAAGGGAGAGTTGGCCTAGCAATTCATTTACTGGTTTAATAATATAAATATATGTATCGCCACAGCTGTGCGCGGGTCTAAGATAAAAAGTCAAGAACTTACACTTATTTTCGAGTAGAAGTATACGGAGGAATTATAATTTTTTAAGTTTTTGAATCAACTCCATCCACAACCATGTAGCCGAAATCATAGTATTGCTGTTAAGACGAATGTTGCTCATTTACTATAATATATAAACAAGAAAGATTTTCCTTCTTTAATCTACGTGGGATGCAAAGTCCCATGGTCTTTTATTAAAAAATGTACACACCTACATGTTGATTCTTGCATTTCTTTACACCATTTATTTGTTCATTGTAGAGTTTAAATACAGTTATATAGTCCTCCACACTCTGTTAACACGTACTGTGATAAGGTGATAAGATCACAAATTGTCATTGGTGAGTAGGAGCACGGACGGACCCACATGGGAGCGAGGTGTGGCATGGGCCATACCCAATTTTAGATCACGAAGTGTAAATTTTTTATAAAATATGTTTTTTCATGGCTCGTGCAATACCAAATTTTACTTAATAAATTCTTTATCGGGAAACTTTATTACTCATAGTCATAAAAAAAAAATTGTGCAACACCCTCTCAAAAATCCTGAGTCCACCCCTGAGTAGAAGATTAGACTATAATTAGTAGTTTCCTAATATAGCTCTTGTTTAGGCTATATATATGTATGCCATCATTTTTTTATTTTTATTAATATTTTTTTACCTACACTCTAATACAAACAAGAACAAAGACTACTAAGGTTGTGGTTATTTGAAAGGAGTATAAGACAAAGCTGTCCCGATGTCTCTTGATATCTTCTCTAGAAATATAGGCAACCAAGAGGGGTGGTCTTGAATCACCCTAGTCGACTCATTTGTTAGTCACATGGATGACATCTATGGATCAATTTGAATGGCACCTTATGCATGACTGAGCAGTGCAATTTAGAAGCCTAAACTACTAAGTCGTCTATGGATCAACTTTGAATGGCACCTTATCGCTATGCACACTGTCTATAACACTTTGTAATGCAAGTTTAAGGATCATTGGTGCAAGAATCCAAAACATGGAGAGCCACACCTTGATTCATTTTTGTAATATGTCACTGCAAAATCAGTGTGGCATCATATCTATGGGTTGTAAGTTCAGTTGGATCGGTGAAACGTTTCTATTGATGGTATAGTTATGGTTTCGTTTCATAATATAGATAGAAGATTACTACATATTTAGTATATAAACATAAATCTAGTTCCGGTTAACATGACTCAAAACTATGTGGGGTTTGGTGTTGACCTGTGAGTGCGACACATCTATGCATTTTGAAAGACACTATTTTGAAGAAGAATATGTTCATTTGACTTTATAGTGACATCAAAATATATCAAAATAAAAAAGAGACGAGTAGATTGGTTTAAGAATCGAACCGCAGACCTTTTGGTCATTGAACAATACAATTACCATTACCAAACCAGCCTATACTCCATCCCATTATAAAGATCTTCCTACTTCTATTTAACATAAAATAGTTACAGCAAGACAAAAGCCTTAAAAATGGGCTTTAACCCATATAATAATAAGCATTTATTCACGGGTAGTTGCTATTATGGGGCCTCCATGATTATCACTAAACGTAATACTGTAATACTATAATAGTTGCTATTATAGGGCCTCCATGATTATAACGAGTAACTAGCAGGGTTCTCGCGTGATTTGTCTACGGGTACATTAATTTAATTTTTTCGTCTCGTAATTTATTTTATTTTTATATTTTTTGGCAACATTTTTTTTAAGAAAGGCAACATAATATAAAACAAAACAAAGATAAAAATACAACAATGCAAGGCATCCCGTTAATTAATCAAGCCAATTAAATTAAGAAGGGACCCAATTAAATAGCTTTACTGTTTAGTCTGTTTGTTTGGATTATAAACAATGACAAAAGTTTGGTGAAACTTTGTTTGTAATATTTTATTTATTTGCTTTTTGTGTTTAGTGTATCTTGCTTGGTTTTTACAATGTGTTTAATAAATTGTATTTTTCATTAAAAATGGTTTTTAAAGTATCATTAATTAGCATAACTTTAAATGACCAAAAGCGTATATCAACATGTAAAATGATATTTCAAGGCATAAAAGTATTTTTGTTATCTTCAAATTAGTACACCCATATAAAATAAGCCACAAAATCTATAAACATCCATTGTTGTAAGCTCATAATCTCAAGTTAATAAGGGGTGCTTGATGGGGTTAGGGGGGGTGAGGAATGAGAAAGAGATTGATTAAAGGTGCTTAGTTGGAGGGGTTAATATAATGATTACCCACTAATGGATAATTGACCATTATAAAGTAAATTGAGAGGTAAATGATTGATTACACACCATCACCAATTCCTTTGTATTCTTTTTCCTTTTCCCTTTCCCGCTACTAACTAGGCACACCCTAAAATTACACAAAACATCATGCAACTTTACTTTGACTGCATAATTTAAGAACCTCACAAATCCCTTAAAGGCTAAAAAAGAAAAAATTAAACAAAGACCCCCCAAAGAAAAAAACGTGTAAACGCAAGTTATTCGGACCCCGACCCCCCAGGAGTTTTTTATGTGACCAAGGTATTTTCAAAAAATTATTTAACAAAGGGTTTTGCTAACGACAGCCTTAAGAGTTGTCATTAAGCAAATAAATGTTATTATCTTCTTTTGTCTCACTACAAAATCAAAGAGCTCATTAACTCACGAAAGATGAGTTTTATAGGCCAATCACGCATGGTCTACATGATTGCGAGTATCTTATCAACCTTTATTCAAATTAAAAATATTAATTGTATAAAAAAAATATCAGCCATGGTCGTCATCTACTCATCTCCTACTATACGTCCTCATCATTGCCGACTTCGTCTCCGGTGATATTGTGATGATGTACGACTTGATTCCAACGAATCCATAACGAGCAAAAGAGGCAGGCAAAAGCGATTTCGTTCATGTCGGTTTGATTGACTTCGTACCTTGAGTGAATCAATACAAAAACGTATACTTTAGTATCAACTTTGCCATAATTATTCCTTAGTTTGTTATGATAATCAGTTTCTATGATAGTATTGATGTCAGAATCATTAAAATAACTCATAGAGTTTCTCATGTAGTCAAGTGATAATATAGGATTTGGCAATGACAGATGATGGAGATGAGGACGTGGGTGAAATAAGGACGATGACTGCTGAAAAGAATGATATTTCAAGAGTTTTCTTGATTTTATTGAAAAGAGAAAGAAAACAATTAAATATGCGTAGTATGTTAATTAAGTTTAAAAATACACACTTTGTTAATTATTTTTATAAAATAGCATGGTCACATAAAAAACTCGACCCCCAGATAGAATTAGCCTTTCAAAACCCGTGAATATGGCACTCTTAAAGTCAATAAAACCCGTGAATATGGCACTGTTAAAGTCAATAAAACCCGTGAATATGGCACTGTTTGCTCCAATTTGACAAGTTCTCTCTCTCATAATTTACTCCCCTTAATCTGAAATCTGTATCATGCAACCAACTTGTTTTTCTTCAGTAAATATTATTTGATCCTTGAGAGCTAGCTGGTGAAGTCTCTGAAATCTGTATAAGGTATTATTCTTAACATATTAATTTAGCATATATTTTCTATAAGTCACTCATTGCAGACCCCATATCTTTACTTTTCTTCGAGTTATGTAACTTTCTTTTTAAGTATAATGCATCACTACTTTGATATGTACTAATCTAAGGAGAAATAGATCTGTTTATTTATAGTCTAGCTTATAGATTAAGCTAGTTGGTGTTTTTGGTATTGCTTGTTTATTTTTAGTTAAAATAAACAAGCTTTTGATATGCATGCTTATTTATTTGAGGTAAAATTAATATTAGCTTGGTTTTTTACTTTCGTATTTGACCTTATATGTATTTGGTAAATTGATTTGAATGAAATTTTGTAACAAATTGTTATTTTCATAACCCGAGTGCTTATTTTGAAGTAGCTTATAAGTACTTGTTTATAAGCAGAAAATAATAAGCAATCCAAAAGTATGAATACTGTAATAAGATTCTCATCCCTTTTGTTGGTAGTTCAGTCGTGTTTTGATCACAACAAACCAACCATGTGAACTAACCCTGTTTAGACCCATGCTTAACTTGTTTATTTTCGTATCGTTTCGGGAATTGCCACCCCTAATTTTGTTTATATAATTTCTAGGTCTCAGGAAAATGGAAGTTGCATCTGCAATCGTTGGTTCTGTTGTGAATGTTTTGCCGGTTCATATTATGCAAAAGCTTGAGATACCTCACTTCATACACTAAACATGTTAAGTACATGAAAATCAGAATGCAGTTTTTGGAGGGTCAAATTGCTGATATCGAAGAGCACATGAAAGAAAACAATGTTAGCAATCGAAAGAGGAAAATGATTTGCATGACTAAAATTCATGCCTAAAAACATGCCTAACTCTATGATGACGACACATGGCAAGATTAGTGGTGAGGATCATGAAAGAGAAGATGTGCATTCCACATGTCACATGATTAATTGATTAGGCATAAATTTAGTCTTATGAATTAGGTCCCTCTATCATTACTCATCGAAAGATACCTACTCGTGTACCAGGGTGGTTGGTAGATGTTAAAAAGATCAAGGAAGATGTCGACAGAATTTCAAGTAACGACATTGGATGCTTTAATGTCAAAAAGATGTATTTAGCAGGAAGAAACGCATTGAGGGTAACCGAGGATATCGAAGGTCTAATTAAAGAGAGTTCTGACATCATTTGGAGTGATGCCCAAATCCCTTTGGGAAGAGTCGATTCCAAACGCCCGGCATCAACATCAACATCAACATCAACATCAGGTGGAAATACCCAAATTGTGTTCAAGTCAAGAGATAAGATATTCGATGATGCATTGAAGTTCCTTCAACAAGATGATGATAAGCCTCGAGTGATAGCCTTGTGTGGAATGGGTGGTGTGGGGAAAACCACACTGATGAAACAACTGAAAAAGGCTGCACATGATAACAAGATGTTTAATTGGATCCCGGTTGTAGTTATTGGGAAAACTCCCAACTTGTTTAAAATTCAGGAGGTCATAGCAGCACACACAGGCGAATCTCTAACCGAAACTGATGAAACACTAAAGGCAACTCTTCTTTCCAAAAGATTTCAAGCATTTTCAGAGTGTAAAGAAAAGAGTCTGGTTATATTGGACGATGTATGGGAGAAGATTAAACTCGAAGATATCGGATTAGAGGGTCCTTTGCCAAATGGGGTCAAGTTGTTGCTCACATCACGAGATGAAAATATTTGCCAACAGATTGCAGTTGATGCTGGTTCTGTTCTTCAAGTTGTTAGAGTTGATGTCTTGGAGGAAGGGGAAGCACAGGATTTCTTTTTTCAAATCGCAGGGATTTCAGCTAAACATGATCGTGATCTCAATGAAATAGGATGTCGTATTGTCAAAAAATGTGGCTGTTTGCCCCTTGCCATCGAACTCATTGCCGGAATCCTTAACCGTTCAAAGGGTCAAAAGAAAAGGATATGGCAACGTACACTCGACAGTTTCAAGAAATATGAAGTTGAAAAGAGCCTGCACGAGATTGTTGAGATAGGCTACAATAATTTAGCCCGAGAAGATGATAAAGCAATTTTCCTGCTTTGTGGCTTGTTCCCCGAGGACTCTAACATCCCGATAGAAGATCTCACAAGATATGCATGGGGATTAAAAGGTCTCACAAGATATGCATGGGGATCAAAACTCTTAAACAATGTTTATACTATGGAAGAGGCTAGAGACAGCATAGAAACTAGTGTGAGCAACCTTAAAAATGCCTACTTGTTGATGGATGGAGATAATCTTCACAGTGATTGTGTGAAATTGCATGATCTTGTGCTTGCATTTGTGGTAAATACTGTTTCTAAAGGTGTTGAGGACGGATGTTGGATCACTCACCATGAAGATGATTTCTCAAACTGGAGTGAAGCTAATAGTATGAGCCAGTCTTGCAAGCAAATTTCGTTATCATGCAAGGGTATGTCAGAGTTTCCCACTGACTTTAAGTTTCCAGACCTTAGAGTTTTGAAACTTGTTCAAGGAAATGAGTCCCTAAGGTTCCCAGAAGGCTTTTATGAAGTAATGGAACAGCTTCAAGTTATAGCATTTGAGAAATTGAAGTATCCACTAGTTCCCACATCATCCGCCAAGCTTCGAACTCTTTGTCTCGAACATTGCTCGTTGATGTTTGATTTAACTTGTATTGGAAATCTTTCGAATCTGGAAGTGCTTAGCTTTGCTAACTCTCGCATTACAATCCTACCTTCCACATTCGGAAATTTGAAGAAGCTAAGACTACTGGATGTAACAGGTTGTTGCAATCTTGTAATAGATGGCGGTGTCTTGAAAAGCTTAGTGAAGCTTGAAGAGCTTTATATGATACCTTATTATGAAAAAGCATGCTGCTTCACAGACAACAACAATAGTGAACTTGCAGAACGTTCAAAGAACCTTTGTGCATTAGAATTTGAATTTATTGGTAACAATGTGCATATGAAGAACATGTCTTGTAAGAAACTTAAAAGATTCAAGCTCTCAGTGGGATGTTCTTTTACAGAAGTTAGAAACGCGCTGGACACAAGGCAAGTTGACACGCACTCATATGAAAATAGCTTGAAGCTGTTCACCAATAGAGAAGAGCTCGAGCTACTGGAATCTATGATCAATGAGCTGTTTAGGATAACAGATGCCCTTTATCTACAAGTGAATGATATGAATACTCTGCCATACTCTTGGTTTTCCAATTTAAGACTCCTTGTAGTTTCAAAATGTGCAGAGTTGACTTACCTTTTCACACCGAGTGTTGCAACAAATTTGTCAAAGCTCGAATATCTGGATATTTCTGAATGCCCTAATATGGAAGCAGTCATAAATACCAAAGATATATTTGAGTTTTCCAAGTTAAAGTATCTCAGGTTGGCTGACCTACCAAAGTTATTGCATTTCTGCAATAAAGTTGATGTAATTGAGTTGCCACGTCTCATGGAGTTGCGACTTGAAGGCCTTCCGAATTTTACAAGCATTTATCCCAGTAGTGCATCATCTTCTGTGTCGAGTAATATTTCCCGCATGCAATCTTTCTTTCACAATGAGGTAAGTCTGTTTTATTTTAACAATCTTTTATACTGACAGTGGTTCAAAAATTGGCGAGTATCTCATGAATGAACAATTTTTTTTTTTTTTTTTTTTTTTGCAGGATGTGACTCCTAAATTGGAGAAACTGGTTGTTTCTAATATGGAGAATATGAAGGAGATATGGCCTCCTCAGTTTAGTATTAGTAATCTTTGCCCATTGAGAGAGCTTATGGTTAAGGGTTGTGGTTCCATTGAAGTCTTGTTCAACATGGATTTTGGTGAAATCGAGCAACTTAGCAGCAGCTTGAGAAGCATTCAAGTGTCAGAATGTGATCATCTTGTGAAGCTTTTTTCATGCAATCCATTTCCATTCCTGAATAATCTACAAGAGCTTGACGTCGTAAGTTGTGGTTGCATGGAAGTGATATTTGACATGGACATGGGATGTGTTGGTGAAATGGATAAAGTTAGCAGCAGCAGGTTGAGAAGGATTTATTTGATGAAATTAGGGAAGCTTAGAGAGGTGTGGAGGATAAAAGATGATGGAAATAACTTGATTCATGGATTTGAAGCTGTTGAAAGCATAGATATTGGATATTGTGAGAGGTTTGAAAATTTAATCACACCTGCGACAACCAATTTGGATATGAGAGCACTCAAACAAGTTACAATTTTTAGATGCGGCAAAGAAAGCGATAGAAAGAATGAATTGGTTGAGAAAGATAAAGAGGTACAACTTAATAAATTATTTCCATTTTTATTTTTATCCTTTTGTGACCTCTTTTCATTACTTGGATGTTATTTTTTTTTAATAAATAAAAAATAATATTGGGTTTTTTATTATTATTAAAATAAATAGAAACATAATGCTATTTCTTCCCTGTTTCTTCTATCTTATATCCAGATGTTTCTTCTTGAATAAATTATATTCATATTTTTAAAAAAATTGTTGCAGTTATATTCATATTTGCTGAATGGGAATTATTACTAAATATATCATTTGTGGTTGTGATATGCAGATTTCTAAAATTGCATTCCCATCCTCTCTATTACCCACTTTTCATAACCTTCATGAACTTTATTTGTGGGACTGTAAAGATGTGGAGGTGGTTTTTGAGATAACGAGTCCAATTAGTAGAGAATCACCTCACAATACCCAGCAACAACTGATCATACTCCCTAATCTTGAAGAATTAAAGTTATACTATATGGAGAGGATGAGTCATGTGTGGAAGTGCAATTGGAATGAATTAATTCTACAAAAACAACCATCACAGTCCTCATTCCGTAACCTCACAACCATAAGGATGTACAAGTGTAACAGCATCAAGTACTTGTTTTCACCTCTCATGGTGAAACTTCTTTCCGGCCTAAAGGAAATTGGTATACTGTATTGTGATGCTATTGAAGAGGTGGTTTCAAACAGGGATGATGAAGATGCGTCTATAAATTCCCACACAACTGCATCTGTTGGGGTGGTCTTTCCTCGTTTGAAGTCCCTTGCACTTGTCAATCTACCAAACTTTGTGGGTTTCTTCTTGGTGAAGAATGAATTCATATGGCCAACATTGGAAGAGGTTGAGATCCGTAAATGCCCACAAGTAACAGTATCAGGTATTATTTTTATTTTAAAGTAAAAAAGAAAAAACCTTATTGTTAATTGTAATCTTCATAAAAATTACAGCTTAGTTATTGGATCAAAAGTAATATGATTGGAAAATAATGTGAGCCCCAAAACCCAAAGGTTGTACAATCATGTAGAGCCTTTTGGCTAATTTTACTCACATCTGATTATTATTATCTATACTACCTTATAATGTATTTAAGACATCTATATTTAGAAGTCTTAAAATTTTAAGACCAAAAACATTTCTTTATTAGGAAATTAAAATTAACAAGTCAACCTTCAAATGTAAATTAAATGTTTTTAATTGTGCCAACTTTAATATTCATAAAACCCATTTACTTGAGTTGTAACAGCCCATTTAATCCATCATCATCATGTAGTAAATGTGTCGATGGATTAGTAGTTGCACTATTCGATAATCTGAACCATTAATGGGCTTATCCACATGGGCGGATAGTTTTATTCTAAAAGTTAGGTAAATGTGTTGATAGATTAGTAGTTTAGTCATTTTATTTGAAGATTTATTTGTAATTTTTTAGATGTATTTGAATTATTATGTAATGGTTGAAAAAAAAAGATGTTTCGTCGGCTTACTATGCTTAAAAGAGGACATGAAAAACATTTGTTCGCCATAAAAATAGTCATCGAGTACCCGCCGCCGCATTGCGCGGATACTCTTCTAGTTATTATTTTATTTATTTATTATTTTTTTTATCATTGAACCAACTTATATGTACAATTATCTCTTACATAAGCTTGTGCTTTTTTTTTTGACCTCGCAGGCCCGATCACTGAGTTATGAAAGTACAAGCTCATACCACCCTACTACTATAGAACGGTTGCTTTGGTCTTATCATAATTTGATCGAAGTGGACGTTGTGGATTATAAACCCAGTGGTGGACAGACTCTTTTTACATCTGATGAAGTGTCACCACTGCAAAAGCTTGGAACTGTTCATTGTAAATGGTTGGACGTCGAGGAGATATTTGATTCAATAACTGGAGCTCAAATTCCAAACTTGAGACAAGCGGACTTGAAGTGGTTATATAATCTCATTTGAAGTCCCTTATACTAGTCAATCTACCAAACTTTGTGGTTTCTTCTTGGGGAAGAATGAATTCATATGGCCAGCATTGGAAGCTCAGGTTCATAAATACAAGCTTAGGCAAACATAGTATTGAATGTCGCCTTAACTTTCATGTGACGACCATATCGCATCAGGTATTATTTTTAGGTATAATTACCAAAATACATCAGTCGCCCAAAGCACATTCCTTGAATAGATGTTTTTAAATCACTTTCCTCCGGCGGATCAGGGCAACTTGGCGACTGAGCAACCTTCATATATGTGCGACACGTGTCAAATTTTTTTATTAATATAGTACAAAATCTAGAATCTTTTTGGAATGTATAGTACAGAATCTAGAATCTTTTAAGGACACTTGTCGCGTTTATATTGAGTTGCTCAATTTTTTAAGTTGCCCGATCTAATTTTGGAAGGTGAAATTTTGATGCGTGGGAATCGCAACAGGCTTTACCTCTCGAGGGATCTCGAGAAGCTTACAACCCCCACCAGGCAGTGTACCTGATCGTCGTAGTATAGTATAGTGACAAGTACCGGGGAATTGATCGTTCAGCTTAGGAATAGTGTCGCTAGGATTAGAAAGCCTAGATACTAGTTCTAAAGGTGAGGGATGATTATTTTTGTGTTTTTATATTTTATGGAAAGCAAATAAAAATCTCGGGTTTTGGAAGAGTGGGCGGAATTAGTTGCTATTCAACTAACCCAATACTAAGATGCAATCAAAATAAAATACTAGAAAAGAAAATAAACTAATTTATACTAAAGTTGTGAGCAGTAATTGGAGAAAATGTGTTTACTTAGATTTCACTACTCCCTAGATATCTTTTACACGTTAATTACTTGTTATAATTGCATGGATGACGGATTGTATTCCTTAATACCATTCATGGGGTGGCACACATAACTCCCCAATTCTATGAGCTCTTATCTCCTCCTACACCATGCCCAGCACAACTATAGGGATTGTAAACAGTGGCTCATGCATTAAATACAACCAATAAAGACCTAGTGCGCGTTGGTTCATGTTTCTTAAGACGTTCAAGCATGTTACCAATTGGAGATCTGCCAGTTTTCTTAAGCCTAACATATAAATCATTCATCCAAGACAAGAATAAACAAGTAATCAACACATAATCAATATCTAGGTTTCATTAGATCTAAGCAAACACAAAAGAGATCTAGCCTAGCATGATAGAATTAAGACAAGAACATGATATAGACAACCAACACATAGACATATTGATTGAATTAGAAGAACACTTATCTTGATTAATCATGCATGGTATCAAGGGGTTGGAACCCTTGAAAAACCTGTAAAGTTACACCAAAATCGTACTTAGGGTTTCTCCCAAAACTTCTCTCTTTTAAATGTGAAAATTAGAAAACTATATATAGAAAAATAGGTTTGACGGCGTCAAGAATAAACTTGTGACGCCGTCACCTCGCCGCCAAAACTCTTCTCGGACTGCCTAGATCTACTTCTGACGCCGTCAAGACTTATACACTTCCAGGCCGTCATGACTCTTTTACTCTTGACGCCCTTCCTACGTGACGCCGTCAAATCTGTTCTGGGTCGTCATGGAAGTTCATGAAATTTGCTCTTGACGCCGTCAAGGTTTTGCTCTTGACGCCGTCACCTACTGTTCCCAGCTTGGAAAATTAAGACTTTGGCGTTTTCTTCACTTTTATGCTCCAAAAACGTCTGAATTGCTTCCTTTTCCAGATTTCACTCCCAAAGTACCTAAAATCACAAAAGGAACGATTTAGGGCAATATTTGATCAAATAAATTCGGATTCGGGCTTAAATGACCCCCTAAAAATGGATCATTTTTCGCCTCATCATATACCCTTACACTTGAGATTTGCTTGTCCTCAAGCAAATGCGCTTTTATTCTACTCAAAAGACAAGTTAGGGGTCATTTAACACTAATATAAAAGTAATTACAACAAATAATCGTTCCACTAAAGACCAATAGACAAGCACGGAGGTCATACACTAGCACCTCACAAATAGTGTTTAGATACTCACATCTCTCGGGTGTAATAAAGTAAAAATTACAATATGGAAACGGAAGATATCTCTCACTACCTGTCATAGCAAAATAGATTACCATAGGCTTGGGAAAGGATCAAACCTCCACCACATGGCGTAAGCACCTAGGATAAACTATCAAAGAGGTCTTTTAAAGGGTTGTAACGTTAGGTGTAGGGATATGAAATACACGGTTTTGTTGGATAAAGGAAGTTTTACTGGTGGCGAGTTAACAATCTTGGTCAATTACATGTACAATATGGCGTTGCTAAGCCAAGACTAGACTCGACTTAAGCTAATAAATGAAAAATAACAAAAACATAAAATGAACATAGAATAAAAAGGGATGGTAGTCCGTATGTTTTTTTCTCTTTTCCTTTTTCTATTTTTCTTCTTTTCTTTTCTTGATTTTTTGATTTTTTTTTTTTTTTTTTTTTTTTTTTTTTTTTTTTGCATACACTCTTACCCTACCATCCAAAATAATACATCATAGGGAATGAACGTTCCCCTTACACTTGAATCTTTACATACTTTACAAATAACTAATCTAATGACTCGAATTAAGAAAATCAAAACACTTGGAGCACTTTTAAGATTAACGTACATATGGGGGTAATAATATGATGTTCTTCCCCATTACTCCATAAAATAAGTACTTACCCATGAGTCCCAATCGTCCCAAAACAATATGTACAAGGATATGACTCGACTTAGCAACCATGTAATCAATTAGAAAGTTAACTTAGGGTTTAACAAATAACAATAATGCACTAAAAATGAGCGCATACACGGAAGGCTAAGGCGATTTGGTTGTACATTTAAGTGGGGTGTAACAAATTCTTCCTTTAAGTAAAATGCTTAAAGTTAGAAACGAAAAGATAGGCTCGGAGGGGTGTACTAGGGGTTTCGTGTACTAAAAATGAGTACAACGCTAAGGGTGTGGGAAAAATTAGTTGACTTAACTAGCCAAGTAATATGACTTAAATGGTCAAGTAATTATAATACGGGTTTAAAACAAGGGTAATCCTAATGCCTCTTATCATGTAGTAAATCCTACTACACGAATGTAGTCTCACTAGCGGTCTTGGGATGCATCACTAACGCAAGTTCTAGAATCTAAATGCTACCGGTACACTCATAAGCACTAATAGATGCTTTTCCTATCAAATCTAAAGGCGAACCTCACATATTTGGGTGGAAAATTTTTCTAAATATACGGTTATGTGCTAGTCATACAATCTCCTATCCATGAGACGCTTGCAATGGCTAAAGTTTCACTCTTAAATGTTGTAAAAAAATTTAAATTTGGCGCTAAAATTGCACTAACAAGTATTTCTCATAGTTTTATTACACATCTACCATCAAACAAAACAAACTCAAGCGAAAGTGCATATGTAAGGTATCATCTTTTTACCCTCCCCTTACACTTAAGATGAACATTGTCCCCAATGTTCAAGTAAAGAATGTAAAAGTGAAAAAGTAAAGAGAATGAAATCAAATACTCCCCTGATTTGCTCGGTATGGATAATAGGATGGCCAGGTTAAATCTTCCTCCAAGAAAATGAACAATCAAAGCTTCCCTTCCAGAATATAAATCATCTCCTTGTCATACATAACCTGTAAAACCAGACAAAATAGACAAGACAACCTCGCGTAAAATCGGCGGCATCCTATATAAGTTTCTAAATCCTAGAAAACAAGATAAGATATAATGCTTGTGGAATGAAGTTTGCAGATCTCCTGGAGATTATAAAACTTAATAATTCACAAAAACCATAAGACTCCGTTAGAAAAACAAAACCGGTAAAATTTCCAGATTTTTAACTCCTGACGCCGTCAAGAGTAAACCCCTGACGCCGTCAGAATGGACCTGCAGAAATTCTTATGTTAAGTTTCCGGAAAATTTCTGGAAAAACTTGGTCCTACTTCCTGGAAAATCCTGCAAAACTTCATTATGACTCAATACAAGCATTTGACTCTAACAAATACGAATATACATGCTCATTTAATATTGTGAAGAATCATGATCGGTTTGTTTCTTAAAAACATATTTGGGGTTTCCCCTTACACTTATCTTTTGCAAAGATACTTCTAGGTGGAGTTAAGACTAGGCCTTAACAACAAAGTAAAGTATTTCCACATTTTAGTTTAGAAACATGATCTACCAACAATAAAAATAAAGTATGCATACGGAAGCAAATAACAATCAAACAAATAAAATCACACAAAACATGGGTTGCCTCCCAAGAAGCGCTTTTCTTTATTTACGAGTCTTGTAGCTAGACTCAAGGTCATGGGTTACTACGTGACTTCATCATTGGTCCCATTCTCTAGGTCGTCTTCTAAACCAGTATCGCTTTCGTAGTGTAAGTACTTCGGGTCTTCGAACTCGAAAACATCTTGGCGATATTTAGAACCAAGCTTACTATCATCCTTAAAGAATCCACATGATAAATTAGAAATATTTTTACACCGCCTCCTAACATCTTCATCACACAAGATAAGTTGGGAGCTCATCATATCAAGCCCGTCACAATCTATCTCCTTAAGGTCTTTTCTCTTGTATGGCGTTTGGTATGAAATCCTCCTAATCCCATCAGTGAAGGTCATGATTCCGTTCAAGTCATCCACTATTAAATTAGTGATTTCACATAAAGGTGCTCCCAAAACTACTTGTGATAACCTGGGGTCGACATAGTCTTCTATGTTATCCACAATCGTGAATTCCATAGTGAATGTCATATTACCTACGAACAACTGGATTTCATGATCCTTACCAACCACTTTCTCTCCGTTGTAAATCATCCCCCATCTGCAGATATTGTTATAATGAAACAATGACATAAAATTCTTTGGCAGGAATACATTAATGTATATGTTATCGAAGTACTTATGACCGATCATGCAGGGGATTTTGAGATTATTCGGATCACGTCGTCTTATCTTCCCCAACTCTCCATCCTTTGACCCATATAGATTCCCCTTAAGGGAGGGACGATACTCGTACACCTCCTCACTATCCCTACGAAAAATTACCTTCCTAACACCATTAGTGAGTACTACACTACCATCTTTCTCATCAAGGATTGCTCCTGATTCATTGATAAATGGTATCCCAAGGACAAGGTTGGTTAACGTTTGATTGGTGAGAGGGTCCACGTCATCAACCACGGTGAGGTCAGTATTGTAAACAAGCTCTCCAATCCTAATTGATAAATTTTCTATTATTCTCTCGCACGCAATGTGTTCTGGGAAGGTTTTGTGGTATAGGGAAAGGGGGATTATGTTGACTGGGAAGCTAGGATCTATATGACTATTGGTTAAGAGCTTTTCCTCAATGGTACAGGGGATCTTGAAAACTTTAGGGTTACTTTCCTTAGTCTTATTGCTACTCCCACTAATAACATCCTCCATTTTTCTCTCGGGTTCTCCCATAATAGATTTACCCAAAATGGTTGGATCTCTCTCATGCTCTTCCAATTTCTCTCTCCCTTCATCCGGTTTGCCGGATTCTTGCGCGGTGTATTGCTCGGGTGAGTCGGTAGGTTTCCTTGCCGAAGCATGGTCAACCCTTGAGGTCTCATCTTTAGCTGTCCGACTGAGTTTGTTAGTTTGTTGTTAAGTGGGTTGGATGTTGAAGCAGATATTGTGGTGATGGTGTTTACGAAGTGGATTGGTCCTGGGGGGTTGTTGACAGGTTCTTTTCCGTTAGGAGATAGATGTTTGAATAACTTGCTAGGACTTTTTATTTTTACAGGGGAGGCTGGTGGACTCATGACGGTAACAGATTTAACCTCATCAACGTGAATGGGCTTATTATCAATATGCTCTTTGATAGCAGTCAACAGATTACAAATCTTGTTGTTTACATCAGCCAGCTGTTGTTTAAATTTGGCCTCGAGCGTAGCGAGCTGTAGTTCTTGAGATAGAATGAATTTTTTTAAAGTATCTTCACAGCTTTGCCTAGGAATGCCTTGTGATGGAAAATGCTCGGACCAAGTGAGTGGTGAAGAGTCATTGAAGGATACGCTTCGCGTTTGGTACCCTCTAAAATCAGGTTTATCCTTCCATGCCTCATAGGCTTCGGCAGAAATTCGAGGACCCTGACCTACGTGTGATGATGTGAATTCATTATAAGCACGTTTTGGAACTTCCATGCAGTTATGGGTCTCATGAGGGCCATTGCATAGTTTGCATGTAGAAGCGATTCTGCTTACTTGGCTTGAAGGTTTATGAGCTTCGTAAGATTTCATGAGAGACTTGACTCGCCCTTCAAGTTCCATGATCCTACAGTTGGGAGTGCTAGAATTGTTCGAAGGCAAAGATATTGCCTTGACTGTTTTGTTCAAATCACGGGGATCATTCCAACTTTCGTTGTCATAGAGAGCAAGATCTTCTATGAGTTCCCATGATTGTTCCGCACTAAGATCACGTAGCTTACCACCGGCCGATTGGTCAATGGCTCGCCTCGTGGAGATGTCGATATGGTCATAAAAAATTTGGACTTGGAGCCAAAGATCTATGCCATGATGAGGGACTTTTTGGAGTAAGTCCTTGAAACGAGTCCATGCTTCATAAAGAGATTCATTTTGACGTTGTTGGAACATCAAGATGTCATTTCTAAGCTTAGTAGTTCTCCCCGGTGGGAAAAATTGAGCAAGGAAACGAGTGGTGAGATCATCCCATGTGGTGATGGATCCCGCGGGTAAACGCTCAAGCCATTGACTAGCTTGATCCCGTAGAGAGAATTGGAATAGGCGTAAACGGGTAGTCTCTCTAGTTTCAACATCTAGGTCTATGGAATCTACGATTTTGAGAAAGTCCTTAACATGTTGGTTTGGATCTTCGGAACCAAGTCCATGGAATGCACATCCGCTTTGCACCAACCGGATGGTGTCGGATCGCAAGGGGGTCACATTGGCTCCGGTGAGCTCAATGGTGTTTCGGTAGCCTTGGTGGCTAGGTCGGGAATACTCTCCTAAGGTTCGGGGCCTAAGGGGTTCTAATGGTGGGTTTTGTTGTGGTGGGATGACGGGTTCAAAGATGTTACCACCTTCCATGATGTCGGATGGTAAAGAGTTACGAACAAAGGCACGAAGAAATAAGATAGACTAAAGAAGACCTAAAAATAAAAATAAAATCTTACTAGAAAGGAATCTAGCAAGTAGACCTAATAAAAAGAAATTCTAACCTAGACAAT
This sequence comes from Artemisia argyi, assembly GCA_030686995.1. Lineage (NCBI taxonomy): Eukaryota > Viridiplantae > Streptophyta > Magnoliopsida > Asterales > Asteraceae > Artemisia > Artemisia argyi. The sequence goes on along the minus strand of CM060687.1, from coordinate 15,415,581 downwards.
AACTATTCCCCGGGTTGCGGCGCCAAAAACTTGGTGCGTGGGAATCGCAACAGGCTTTACCTCTCGAGGGATCTCGAGAAGCTTACAACCCCCACCAGGCAGTGTACCTGATCGTCGTAGTATAGTATAGTGACAAGTACCGGGGAATTGATCGTTCAACTTAGGAATAGTGTCGCTAGGATTAGAAAGCCTAAATACTAGTTCTAAAGGTGAGGGATGATTATTTTTGTGTTTTTATATTTTATGGAAAGCAAATAAAAATCTCGGGTTTTGGAAGAGTGGGCGGAATTAGTTGCTATTCAACTAACCCAATACTAAGATGCAATCAAAATAAAATACTAGAAAAGAAAATAAACTAATTTATACTAAAGTTGTGAGCAGTAATTGGAGAAAATGTGTTTACTTAGATTTCACTACTCCCTAGATATCTTTTACACGTTAATTACTTGTTATAATTGCATGGATGACGGATTGTATTCCTTAATACCATTCATGGGGTGGCACACATAACTCCCCAATTCTATGAGCTCTTATCTCCTCCTACACCATGCCCAGCACAACTATAGGGATTGTAAACAGTGGCTCATGCATTAAATACAACCATTAAAGACCTAGTGCGCGTTGGTTCATGTTTCTTAAGACGTTCAAGCATGTTACCAATTGGAGATCTGCCAGTTTTCTTAAGCCTAACATATAAATCATTCATCCAAGACAAGAATAAACAAGTAATCAACACATAATCAATATCTAGGTTTCATTAGATCTAAGCAAACACAAAAGAGATCTAGCCTAGCATGATAGAATTAAGACAAGAACATGATATAGACAACCAACACATAGACATATTGATTGAATTAGAAGAACACTTATCTTGATTAATCACTCAAGGTATCAAGGGGTTGGAACCCTTGAAAAACCTGTAAAGTTACACCAAAATCGTACTTAGGGTTTCTCCCAAAACTTCTCTCTTTTAAATGTGAAAATTAGAAAACTATATATAGAAAAATAGGTTTGACGGCGTCAAGAATAAACTTGTGACGCCGTCACCTCGCCGCCAAAACTCTTCTCGGACTGCCTAGATCTACTTCTGACGCCGTCAAGACTTATACACTTCCAGGCCGTCATGACTCTTTTACTCTTGACGCCCTTCCTACGTGACGCCGTCAAATCTGTTCTGGGTCGTCATGGAAATTCATGAAATTTGCTCTTGACGCCGTCAAGGTTTTGCTCTTGACGCCGTCACCTACTGTTCCCAGCTTGGAAAATTAAGACTTTGGCGTTTTCTTCACTTTTATGCTCCAAAAACGTCTGAATTGCTTCCTTTTCCAGATTTCACTCCCAAAGTACCTAAAATCACAAAAGGAACGATTTAGGGCAATATTTGATCAAATAAATTCGGATTCGGGCTTAAATGACCCCCTAAAAACGGATCATTTTTCGCCTCATCAAATTTGAAAGTCTAAAAAGTGACTAGTCAAAAAGTCAACGATCTATTTTGGTAATTATCCCTTATTTTTATCTTAAATAAAAAAGAAAAAACCTTCCCATGTCAGTTTCTTTTCTAGCATTAGAGTCAATTAACCTTATTGATAACTGTAATCTTCATCAAAATTACAGCGTAATTATTGGATCGAAAGTAATATGATTAGCAAATATCAATTGTTTGGTTATGTATGTGATCCCCAAAACCCAACGGTTTTACAATAATGTAGAGCCTTTTGCCTTATTTTACTCGCATATGAAGGATTTTTGTTTTTTGTTTTTTCGTTATTTATTTGTTTATTTATTTATTTATTTTTTAAATCATTGAACAAACTGATGTACAATTATCTGTGAGATAAGCTTGAATTTTTTTTTTACCTTGCAGGACCGATTACCGAGTTATGAAAGTACAAGCTCATACCGCCCTACTACTATGGAACGGTTGCCTTGGTATTATCATAATTTGATCGAAGCGGATATGAATAATAACCCCCGTGGTGGACAGACTCTTTTTTCATCTGATGAAGTGTCACAACTGCAAAAGCTTAAAACTGTCCATTGTAGTTATTGTCGGGACATTGAGCACATATTTGATTCACAAACTGATGCTGAAATTCCAAACTTCAGACAACTGGACTTGGAGAGTTTATCTAGTCTCAAGTATATATGGAAGAGCAAAAAGAGGACAGTATTAAAGTTTTCAAACCTAACAAGACTGTCTATTCGTGGCTGTTACAGTTTAGAATATGTATTTACATGTTCCATGGTTGGTAGTCTATTGCAACTCCAGGAACTAAATATAAGTTGGTGCAAAAGTATGAAGGTAATTGTGAAAGGAGAAGAAGAAGAATGTGATGACATAGTGAATGATATTGTGGTGTTTCCTTGTCTAAAGTCCTTAAAACTTGATTCTCTTGAAAGTCTCGAGGGATTTTGCTTAGGAAAGGAAGCTTTTGAATTTCCATCATTGGATACCTTGGAAATTAGAAGTTGTTCAAAAATGATGGTTTTCACCAAGGGAGATTTGTCTGCTCCAAAGCTACACGCAATTCCTTCACTTTTGAAACGCTGATTCATAACCAACTCAATCCAATGAATCTCATCTCGATTCGCGTGCAGAATCAGGATCTCAGACCAACCGCCACGGCTACGGGCACCGGAATGTACTCCGCAAGTTACTGATGATGTTCTCTCAAATCACTCAACACGTGATCTGTTTTCAGGCAAGCTATTAAGTTTTTGTTTATATTTGCATAATGAACCTAATTTATATAGGATTAAAGGTAATTAGAAAATTTGAATTTGAATTTATTAATTTAGGGTGTACGTTTTAGTCTAATTGATTCGTAACAAAGCTGCGACTCTGTCTCTTGATACGTTCATTAGAAATATAGGCAATAAAAGTGGTTCAAATCACCAATGTTGTACCAGATTTGCTTCATATCTTTAGTCACATGAATGGCAAATCGGCAATGATAAGAGCTTAAAGGACCAAACTCATGTGTGCTCAACAGAGACGTTACACGAAAGGCCAAGCCTTAATTCATTTTCGTAACATGTCACAACAGAACCCTTATGGCTACAGGTAAGTTTAGAAGGATATGTGAAACATTTAGAGGTCGAAATAAACACCAACTGCTAATGGATTTACATAGAAGATTATTAAATTTTTGGTTGCATAAACATATTGACAATCTTTGTAATAAAAGGTTTGGAGTATTACTTTTTCTAAGTGACAACAAAATATTACAAAGGAAAATAAAATTGTTAAATTACAAGAGATATTAAAAGGTTTGGAGTATTACTTTTTCTAACTGACAACAAAATATTACAGAGGAAAAAAATTGTTAAGTTACAAGAGATATTAAAAAAAGTCAAGAGTTTTATTCAGTTTTCGACTATACCATACTTGACGAGTTTATGTTTTCGCTAATATAATAAACTCAAATTGCATCATATAATCGAAAACATGACAGCATTCTCAACACAAGTTATGCTCTTACAATCTAATATATAACCAAATGAGATTTCACTTCTTTCATCTATGTGGGTGATTCGTGCAAACCAATTATATATAATAGTAGTATAGTATCGAAGTGATCCGCAAGAAATACGAATCACCCGAGTCGTTTCCCAGTGAAGGTGTGAATGGAATCAAGAATATTGATTCGTGTAATCGTGATTTGAAAAGTGTGAAAAAGGCAAATAGTGATCAAATAGTTCAATTATCAATTAACAATTACTAAACATGCAAAGAGTACAAGCTAGTAATGCACCAAAGTCTAAAACGCAAAAACGGGAATGCACGCGCGATTATTAACGTAAAGCGCGAAATAAAACGCGAGTTTTAAGCTATGCTAATCCTACGGACTTCAAAATAATTTTAAAAAGTTAAAATTGATAAAAGAAAATTTTAAGAAAAATAAAAATATTTTTTAGACTTTTTAATAATTTTTTATGAATTAAAAACTAATTAAACTATTTAATAATTAAAAGAAAATGTAAATAAAGTGAGAAAAATTCAAATTTAATTTCTAAAATTCTAAAATAAATGAAAACTATTTTCTAAAATATTTTTGGATTTTTCTGGGGTTTTTCTGATTTTTTTGGATTTTCTATTAATTAAAAAGTATTAAATAATGATTAAAAATGAAAACTAATTAAGAAAAATAGCAAAATAGCTCAGAAAAATATGAAAATTTCTGGAAAAATCTAAAATTATTTTCTGAGTCTATGAAAAATAGAAAAAATGAAAAATAAGAACTGGAAGTGCTTATTAGCTTAAAAACAGCTTAATTTAAGTGCTTATTAATAAGCAAAGTTGACCAAACTTTCACAAAATGATTTTTATGCTTAAGTGAGCTTATAAGAACAAGAATCAGGTCTTAGATGCACAGGAACACAAGCAATGATCAAATATGGTTCAATAAGCACTTAGAACTAGCAATAAGCCAAACAGAATAAGCAGATGCCAACAAACACTTGAAACAGGTACTAGGGACTCTAATAAGCTCAGATCAATAAAAAAACTAAACTAGAAATCTATATTAAGCAATTGCAGCCCTATCTAAATTCAGAAATAAGCTGAAATCCACAAACTAAATGGGCCAAATAAGCAGTCCAAATAAGCTAGCAAGACAAAACTAAAGGTGGAAATTAACTGACTACTACTATGACAACACATAACAAGCAAAAATTCAGATCCTAGATGCAATCTATTGGTCTAAATTTACCCAAGAAGTTGGGCTAGGACAGATGGTGCAGGGCACTTTTTTGCTCAATAAGCCAACTTCAACAGACTTTACAAATAAGCAAATGATATTCAAAAGATGATTTTCTTTTTGAAATATGAAGTCTAGCTGCTCAGCTGTCCAAAACAACCAACCACAACAATTTCCAATGAGTATTAAAGATTACACAGCCTTCCAAATATATGACCAATTTCTGAGTTCAAAAAATCTTTTTGACTTTTCTTATGAAACAATGAGTTGACTAATTTGATTTTTGATTACACTAAACTGATTACTAAGATGAATATAAGCTAAGTTATGATTGAAATAAGCTACTGAATACTCTATTACAACTACTTATTGAAATTATGCAAGCTAGATCACTTAAATACTAACTGTTATGAATTTAAAAGAGTATTTTGACTTTTTATATTATGACAACTAGATTTTAAGCCTTAATTATTTGTTATGTAACCTAGGTGTGATGTTTAAACTATTTAGAACCTCTGATATGGCCCTAATGACAGCAAACCACTTTTAGCCAAACACCCCTTAAGGGTTCAGTCACAAGTATGAAATCAAACAAAGAGCTCACAAATCAAGTTACAAACAGATCCATTATATCCAATATGATTATTAAGCATAAGATGAGTCAGAAACATGGATCACAAACATCTTTTATCATCAAAAGCACAAAATCACAAGTGTATGCTTATGAGACAGTTTAAGAGTAAATTTCACCACAGATGATCCAAAGTAACTAACAAGCAATCAAAAAGCAATATTAAGCTAGTTTAATCAATATTAAATAATAATAAGCCAGAATTATTAGATCTAACTACAGTAACAATAAGCTATAGAGTTAAATATGTAAAAGTGAAACTTACAAAACCAAATCCCCCTCAGCTTGAAAAGAGGGGGTTCACTAAGCTTGCCTGTCTCTTGACAGGCCAAGTGGACTCCTTTATAGCTGTCTTTTACCAAATAAGCATCAGCTTATCTCAAGAAGCTCAAACAGTTTGACTTTCTTTGACTATTTTTGTATTTTTGGATTTTTGGAACAAGAAAACAACAAAGCTTACTACAAGCTATAGAAGCTTGAATAAGCTTGTGTAAACAACAAACAAACAACTGAAATTGATTTTAAAACTGAAACAGAACATATTTTTTGTTTTTATAAGATTTTTAGATTTTTTTTTTTATTTATTTTTTTTTTTTGTGATTTATCTTTAAATAATAAACAACAACAACAATAATAACTAGATAAAACAGATTATTCAAGCTTTATAAATAACAAAAGGAAAGAACTTGATTTAAAAGAAATAAGATAGAAAAAGACAATTATAAGCTATAAGCTAAAAAGTAAATAAGCTAATAAGCTAGACTAAAAATGAGATGAGACAATAAACTTTAAACTTTTATTAATACTTGAAAACATTACAAAAGGAAATTCTGAAAACAAAATGACAGCATAACTTTACTCTAAAAAACTACACACTAACGTATCAGGAGGGGGGGAGGGGTTTTATAGGAGAGCTTGGAGGTGAGGCCTAGGGTTTGAGAAGAATCCAGAAGCCTAATTCTTGTCCACACAATCTTCAATCCAATCCATATCTGAGTCATCCCATACCCAATCAATCCAAATAATAACCCTTATCTTCATTCCACGTTATACAGACCAATCAGGGGGCTCAGAGGTGCCACGGTGGAGGGTTGGTGTCGACATCTGACAACGTGTCAGGGTTCTAGAAGGGTGAAACCTCGTACTAGAATCTTTGGGTGAAAAGGATGGGTGGCAGGGTAATTAATGGGGGTACGAGGTAAAATTGGGGGAGATGCACAGTAAAAGGGCGGGTTTGTTTTATTTATTATTGTTTTGAGTGGTGGGTCGGGTTTAATTAAAAGGTTTGGGCTGGATGGGATAAGGAGGTGGTGGTGGGCTTGTTGGTGAGTTAGGCTTGTTGTGTTGTTTGTATTGTTATTATTTTGGACTAAAGGATTATGGATCCGGATGTAGTAATATATCAAACCAAGGGACTAAACTTGTAAAACTGAAAGTGTGAGGACCCAATCTGCCAATCTTCAATAAAATACTTCCAAGGGCTCATTGTGATATTTCTTGAATGTTGGAGGGCCTGAGTTGCCAATCTTCCAAAGTTTCTTCATAAGGACCAAATTTGTAAATTCATGAAAGTTGAGGGACTAAATGTGTCATTTCTTCAAACTTCATTCCCGGGTCACTTATGGAATACTTGAACTTTTGAGGGCTTCATTTGACCATAATAACTTCACTTAGACCACTAGCTTCCCCGGCTCCGGCTTTATTCACTTTTCCAAATCTCGTGCCCGTTTTGTCATTTTCTCGTGATTTTTCGTCTTTTCTTAAATATCCGTTTCTGCACATTCACAAACACAAAAACACACTTTCTTTGGCATTATTGGTTAGTTTTTGGTTTATTTTGGTCCAATTTTGGCTTAGAAAGGGTGAGTGAATAAGCACTCACCAAAATCCCCCGGACTAAAGTATTGCCGTGTCCTCACGCAATGTGATCAATTCACGCTCACGAGATAAATAATTTCATAACTCTTTTCTACTAACTTTGTAAAGTAGCAAGGAGGTTCGAAAGAAGCCATAAAATCATTTAATCCCGCAAACGCTCCGTTTTCCAAAATTTATTTCTTTATTCTATTTTTGGACTTTTCACACTTCATACTTGTGACGGTTTGTTGAACTTTCATTATTTTTGCAATAATTTTTAGGGTCTACGAGTAGAAACACTTCTATTTAAGAAGCGACCATTCGGATAAAAATCGTCATCCTTGATTTTTCACGAGCTCCCAAACTAAGCGTAAAAACGAGATCACAGCTTATCTACAAATTTAATGCTAACACTACTCATAAAAGTTACTCGTGGATACTCCTTACTCCCATGTCCTAAGTTTTTGTATCTCATTATTTTATTTTTGTTGAGAAATGAATCGCTTCATATTTTCTCGTTTCAATAATTTTTAGTCCGATAGTGACACCTAAGTTAAAACGATAAATAGTTATTCATTTTCTCTTAAGAACCACTGCAATAGAAATTCGGTCCATTTCAAGGAATTTGGGGTGCATACAACATCAAGAATATAAGTTGCGGAGTACGATCACGTGCACCTCATGTGACTGATTACTAATCACGTATCACATGCACCTCACGCGCCAACAACTTATTGATACATACATAACTCTTATTCAACAATACTACATCTTTCATATTTTTCATTTCTCACTTTTTTCACTTTTCTCATATTTTTCACTTTTTTCATATTTTTCACTTTTTTTTTTTCTTTTTTTTTTCTTTTCTTGACTTTTTTCTCAACATCAATGGAAGCTTATAGGGTAGCTCCAAAACCACATGCATAATCAACTTTTGACTTTTGATTTTTCACTTTTTTGGCTCTTATTTTTGGTGTTCCTTGATATGTACCCAACTTCTAAAGCAAAAATTCTCTTAAGAAAACAAATAACTAAGTATTATTCAAACCTAAATATCACTAATTAACCTAGAACATCTATTATATATATTGGTGACGTATCTGATGGGAGTAAAAAGCCACGAGTACCTCCTATGAGCTCTAAAGAGAACCACTACTCCACGTTTAGCATTAAACTTGTAAATAAACTCTATCATTTCTCGTTCTCTGCAAATTTAAGACCTCAAATAATGAGATTAGCAGATGCTTAGCCAATAATCAGCCACGCATATATAAAGTCAAAAACGGGAGCTTGCAAACTCTTTGGAAAGAATTCGCGTTTTGTAGCTCCTAGTGTAAGTGACTAGCGAAAGCTTTTCAAGTCGTGCATGTATAAAACCAAGTACGGGAGCCGACAAAAGAGTAGCTCCTAGTGTACAAGGCTAGCACAAACTTTTACGATTATCATTGGTTAAGGGAACAAGCTAGGGCTCAACACGCCCGGTCAAGTCAAAATATTTATTCCTACTCTCGCCAGCAAGAAAGTCAACAAGGTGTCAAATCACTTATTCATACTTTTTATATTTTTACACAACTTTTTCAACTTTTTCTCATATTTTTGTGCTTTTTCATGACTTTTTCATTCACTTTTCTTCAAAATTTTTGAAAATTTTCAATTTTTTCAATTTTTTCATTTTTGGTGGAAAAACGGAGTTGCAAGAGTACACGACATGGTGAAAAATGCAAGGTCAAAATCGAATCGAAGATTCACCCCCCCGGACTAGAATGAAACATTGTCCTCAATGTTTTTCGGGCAAAGGTAATCCTAACAAATATCTAGGGCCGTTTATTAAGTATGCCAAAGAAAACGTTAGTCGATAAGATTTTCGGATATTGGATTTCCATAAGCGACGATGAATGAGACTCGAGTGGAGAGAAAGACAAAACCACGAGCACGAGAGTCATCATAAATCGGGGACAATCCTGGACAATCATCACAAACAACCACGAAACACGAGATTGGAAGAGGTACCCCCTCTTCACGTTATTTATTAGAAATTAGAAAATTAAGAAGATGAAATTGGATAAGCATGGGTTGCCTCCCACGAAGCGCTTTGTTTTTGATTACCGAGTCACGTAGCTTGACTCGATCCCCGAATTTAATTGTCCTTGGGGAAAGTTTGGAGATCCGGGACTACCATGGTTGGTACGTCCCCTCCGAAATAGTGTTTCAACCGGTGACCATTCACCTTAAAGTTGGGCCCATCAAGTTGAGCCAACTCAATAGTTCCATAAGGGAATACTTGTGTTATGGTGAATGGTCCAGACCAACGGGTTTTAAGCTTACCCGAGAAAATCTTTAACCGAGAGTTAAAAAGAAGCACTTGATCACCAACGTTGAACACGCGGTCTTTGATCTTGGCATCATGAAGTCTTTTTGTTTTCTCTTTATAAATCAAAGAATTCTCGTAAGCTTGATCACGGAGTTCCACTAATTCGTTCAATTGAACTTTTCGGTGATCACCCGCGGTTTTTAAGTCAAAATTTGCATGTTTTAAGGCCCAGTAGGCCTTGTGCTCAAGTTCGATGGGCAAATGACAAGCTTTCCCGTAAACCAACTTATATGGAGTACACCCGATTGGGGTTTTGTAAGCGGTCCGGAAAGCCCATAAAGCATCGTCTAATTTGTCGGCCCAAGAGGCACGGTGCTCACCTACGGTCCTTTCTAATATCCTTTTGAGGCCACGATTGGACACCTCCACTTGACCACTCGTTTGTGGATGATAAGCCGTGGAAAGACGATGTGTGACACCATATTTAAGCATAACTTTAGCGAATTGGTCATTGCAAAAATGGGTCCCACGATCGCTTATGATGGCTCGAGGTGTGCCAAATCGGGCAAAGAGATTTTTCAAAAACTTAACAACAACTCGGGCGTCATTAGTGGGGAGCGCCTTCGCTTCTACCCATTTTGATAAATAATCGACGGCCACGAGAATATATTTGTTACCCCTAGACGACGGGAATGGCCCCATGAAATCGATGCCCCAAACGTCAAAAATCTCACAAACTTGAATCGCATTTTGCGGCATTTCATCTTTTTGAGAGATTTTCCCTTGACGTTGGCAAGAATCACATGTTTTCACCAATTCATGGGCATCCCGATATATCGTCGGCCAATAGAAGCCGGAATCGAACACTTTCTTTGCGGTAAAATTGGCACCATGATGTCCCCCCGTGGGTCCACTATGACATGCCTTAAGAATTTCAACGGCTTCCGTACCGTGAACACACCGCCGGATCACTTGATCCGCACAGACTTTGAACAAATAGGGGTCGTCCCAAAAATAATGTTGGACATCTTTAAAGAATTTCTTCTTTTGTTGGGACGACAACCCTTTCCTAATAAAATTCCCCGCATGGTAATTCGCAAAATCGGCGAACCATGGGGTACTTTGGTCAATATTAGACACACTCCCAAGTGTCTCGAGAGGAAATGTTTCCGTAATTTCCTTATTCTCGAGAACACTTTGATGGGGGTTCTCAAGTCGTGAAAGGTGATCAGCAGCAAGGTTCTCCGCTCCTTTTTTGTCTTTAATTTCGACATCAAATTCTTGGAGTAAGAGAACCCACCGCATTAAACGCGGCTTAGCATCTTGCTTTGCCATTAAGTACTTTAAGGCCGAATGATCCGTATACACTATGCATTTCTTTAAAAGCAAGTATGGTCTAAATTTTTCAAAAGCATAGACGACCGCTAACATCTCTTTTTCGGTAGTTGTGTAGTGATGTTGGGCGTCATTCATGGTTTTACTTGCATAGTGTATCGGTTGAAAGTATTTGTTCTTACGTTGCCCCAGAACTGCACCAATGGCATAATCGCTAGCATCGCACATTAGCTCAAAAGGTAAGTCCCAATCGGGGGCAACTAAGATTGGTGCCTCCGTTAACTTCCTCTTCAAAACATTAAATGCATCGATGCATTCATTTGTGAAGTTAAACAGAGCATCCTTTTCTAAAAGGTGGGTCAGAGGCCGGGCAATTTTCGAGAAGTCTTGTATAAAACGTCGATAAAAGCCGGCATGACCAAGGAAACTTCGGATTCCTTTGACGGTCGTAGGATGAGGTAGCTTAGCAATGACATCGACTTTTGCACGATCTACCTCAATCCCAGATTTGGATATCTTATGGCCGAGGACTATGCCCTCTTTAACCATGAAGTGGCTCTTCTCCCAATTTAGAACCAAATTGGTATTTTCACACCGAATTAGCATATTCTCTAAATGGGAGAGGCACGAGTTGAAAGAATTTCCGTAGACGGAGAAGTCGTCCATGAACACTTCCATGGTTTTTTCGATCATATCCGAGAAAATAGCCATCATACACCGTTGAAACGTGCCCTGAGCGTTACATAAACCAAAGGGCATTCTCCGATAGGCAAACGTTCCATACGGGCAAGTAAAAGTGGTCTTTTCTTGATCCGGGGGATCAATGGGAATTTGAAAGTACCCAGAAAAGCCATCCAGAAAACAATAGAACTCATTTCCCGCTAACCGTTCAAGCATTTGGTCCATAAAAGGAAGCGGGAAATGGTCTTTACGTGTCGCATCGTTCAACTTGCGGTAGTCGATACAAACTCTCCATCCGGTCACAAGTCGAGTCGGTATAAGCTCATTATCGTCATTTTTCACAACAGTGATTCCGCCCTTCTTTGGAACACAATGAATCGGGCTAACCCAAGAACTATCCGAGATCGGATAAATCATCCCAGCGTCAAGGAGTTTAATAACTTCCTTTTTGATCACTTCGTGGATTAGTGGGTTAACCCGTTGTTGTTGTTGGACGGAAGCTTTGTGATTTTCGTCAAGCAGAATCTTATGAGTACAAAATCGAGGGTCGATTCCCTTAATGTCGGATATTTGCCAAGCAATCGCACCTTTATGCTTTCGAAGCACATCTAAGAGTCGTGTCTTCTCCTCATCTTTAAGGCCTTTTGATATTATAACCGGTAATTTATCATTTTTTTCCAAGTATGCGTATTCGAGATGAGGAGGCAAATCCTTGAGCTCGAGCTCCGGAGGATTCTCAATAGACGGCTTTACTTCTTTTACGTCTGCCATTTTTAAGTCCATCGGAGGGGGAGAAACAATTGGATTTTCATTTAAAAGTTTTTCAATTAATGAAATGTCCCCCTCCGGATCAAAGTTATTATTATCAGTTTCCGGTGAAAATGATTCATTTGAAAGACAAGCATTGATTTCTTCCCAAGCGAGATCACTTCCCTCAAACGGAGTGAGGGAAGGGGGAGAATCGGAGACGATCGGTTCAAAAGAAGGAGTGGGATTGCCACTCAAAGCATTATCGGTGAAACCAAGAATTTCTTGAGCATACTCCTCCGTAGCTTCGTCAATAACATCGATTCGGTTGACGGAAGAAACATCGTAATCGGAGGAGTATCTCGCGGTTTGATCAAGGTTAAAAGTAACGGCTTCGTTTCCAACACGTAAAGTAATCTCCTCATCATAAACATCAATTAAAGCACGACCGGTCCTTAGGAAACCTCTCCCGAGAATGAGAGGAACCCGTGGATCGGCATCGAAATCAACAACCACAAAATCGGCAGGGAAATGGAATTTCCCAACATTGACAAAAATATCCTCGGCTATGCCCATGGGACGAGACGTAGATCGGTCGGCCAGCTCGAGGGTCATAATCGTCGGTGTCAAGTTAGAGAGAGACAACTTTCTCCAAATCGACAATGGCATTAGGTTAATGCTAGCACCAAGATCGGCCAAGGCGAAGCATTGAACCATACCCGGAAAATTGCACGGTATAAGAAACTTGCCGGGGTCTTCAAGCTTTTCGGGCAGCTTTTTAAGAAGGACCGCCGAGCAATTCTCGTTCATTTGGGTTTTGACATTTCGAAAAGCTTTTCTTTATTATTCAAAAGACCTTTTAGCATTGAAGCAAATTTAGGCATCAAAAGTATAGCATCCGCGAGACTTATATCAAAATGTAATTCTTGAAAAATCTGATAAAACTTCTCCATTTGGTTTTTATCCTTCTCGCGGTGCTTTTGTTCATTTAAACGTGACGGATAAGGCAATTTTGTTTTAACGGGCATATCTTTTTCATAAACAACTTTTTCCTTTCCTTTGGACGTCGGGACCACCGGAGGTTGGATGTCTTCGGTCCTTCCATTATTAATAGGAATTTCCGTATCCGTTGTCGCCTCGGGTTCACGGGCGACTACCTTGGGAGGTAGAGAAGAAGAGGTAGTCGGGGCCGTTGGTCCATCATAAAAAACACCACTCCTTGTCGTGATCGCTTTAGCATCGCCCCTCGGGTTAGCGATCGTGTTGCTCGGCAACGTTCCAGAGCCCGAGGGTCGATCATTTAAATGCTTATTAAGATCATTGATTTGATTAGCTAACAACCTTGTTGTTTCCTCTTGTTTTGTCATAAAAGCTTGTTGGTTTTGAAGCAATTGCTTAATCAAATCTTCCGTGGGCGACGGATTTGGAATAACAGCTTGATTTTGATTAAAATTTTGCCCACGGTTTTGAAAGTTGCCATGATTCAGATTTGTATTGTTAAAATTCCCTTGATTATTCTGAAAATTTCCATGATTTTGAAAATTGTTCCCTTGAGGCGGGGCTTGGTTTTGATTTCCCTGAAAATTCCGATTTTGGTTTACAACTTGGTTTTGAAAACCTTGATTTTGCCGGTTTTGATTTTGATTGAATTGATGATTACGGTTTTGCACATTATTGTTCTGATTCACTTGATTTGGTTGATTAAACCCGGGTGGTCCATGAAAATGGCTCGAACGGTAGCTGAGAAGATTTCGATCTCCTTGAAGAGGTGGGTAGCCGGTGCCACCCATGTTTGCAGCATACACGTTCTCTTGAGCATAAGAGCCGGTCGAAGGACACTCATAATACGGGTGTGGACCACCACAAGTCTCACAGCCATGACTCACCATTTTGACTTGATGGTTCGGTTTTTCAATAGACATAGCATCGACTTTCTTTGTTAAGGCCAATATCATATTTTTCACTTCATCATTATTTTTCTCATTATTAGACACTTGATGTTTGTTCCTAGACATTCTCACACGAGCCTTGTTCTCGATTATCATGAAGGCATCATTCGTATTTCTAGCCAACAAGTTCCCACCCGCAGCAGAGTTGAGTGAGTCTTGGTCAACGTGACTCAATCCATTATAGAATGTGTCAATCTGCTGAAGGGGTGTGAACCCATGGTTCGGACATTTTTCCATCAAATCTTTGAATCGGTCCCAAGCTTCACTAAACGACTCATCAAAAGCTTGTTGGAACCGAAAGATTTGGGATCGTAAGTTAGAAGTTTTAGAAGGAGGATAGAAATAATTCACAAACTTGGAAGCAAGGTCATTCCAAGTGTGAATCGAGTTCGGCGGTTCCTTCTCCAGCCAAGTCCGGGCTGCTCCTTTTAAGGAGAAAGGAAACAACTTCAATTTCACCACATCGTGAGGGACTTGATTCATCCTAATAGTCTCAGCGATGTCGGTGAAATTTCGGATGTGTGCATAGGGGTCTTCGTTATCAAACCCGTGGAATGATATACCCGTGATTAAGTTGAGCAATCCGTGATTAATTTCAAAGTTGGCATTGATGTCCGGAATCACAATTGCCCTCCTCACACCGTTAAATGGTGATTGGAGTTGTTCTTCCATCGGACGCGGATCAAATGCCGGTTGTTGTCCCATCGGCGGGACAACATTGTGCTGCGGACCACCCATCGGCGGGGGCCCGTTGTGTTGTTCGTTATGGTTCATCTCCTCGTCGTCGAGGAAATGAACACGACTCGTATGTCGTAAAACCCGCTCGGGGTTTGAGAGCGGAGAAGTAAGATTCTCAGAAGTAGAACGGGTGTGCATACACCAACAACAAAATTAAAAAGAAAAAGAAAATAGAAAAGAAAATGTTTTTTTTTGTTTTTAAAAACTTTTTATTTTTTTTTTGTTTTTCTTTTCTTAAAACGTAACGTTAATCGAAAATCGTTTCTTTCAAAACCACGCGCGACGGGACGGGAGAGAAAAATGGATCTCTCTTCAGCTTGCAATTTAATGTCAAAGCTATCCGTATTTCCCGCTTATTCGGTTGTAGTAATTGAAATAGTCCGATAAACAACTAAATTACGTTTTCTATATATTGGGAGACTTATTTGGTTTACAACGCCCTTTCTTTCGATCGAGTCGAGGCTGTAACTTTTATTATTTTTTTGGTATTTTTGGAAATACTTTAGGAAAAGTATTTCTGATTTTTCAATATTTATATATATATACAAAAATAGAAGAAGGCTTAACAAAACACGATTTTTCAAAACAATATTCAAAAATTCACTTCAAGCCTTCCCCGGCAGCGGCGCCAAAAATTGATTCGTGCAAACCAATTATATATAATAGTAGTATAGTATCGAAGTGATCCGCAAGAAATACGAATCACCCGAGTCGTTTCCCAGTGAAGGTGTGAATGGAATCAAGAATATTGATTCGTGTAATCGTGATTTGAAAAGTGTGAAAAAGGCAAATAGTGATCAAATAGTTCAATTATCAATTAACAATTACTAAACATGCAAAGAGTACAAGCTAGTAATGCACCAAAGTCTAAAACACAAAAACGGGAATGCACGCGCGATTATTAACGTAAAGCGCGAAATAAAACGCGAGTTTTAAGCTATGCTAATCCTACGGACTTCAAAATAATTTTAAAAAGTTAAAATTGATAAAAGAAAATTTTAAGAAAAATAAAAATATTTTTTAGACTTTTTAATAATTTTTTATGAATTAAAAACTAATTAAACTATTTAATAATTAAAAGAAAATGTAAATAAAGTGAGAAAAATTCAAATTTAATTTCTAAAATTCTAAAATAAATGAAAACTATTTTCTAAAATATTTTTGGATTTTTCTGGGGTTTTTCTGATTTTTTTGGATTTTCTATTAATTAAAAAGTATTAAATAATGATTAAAAATGAAAACTAATTAAGAAAAATAGCAAAATAGCTCAGAAAAATATGAAAATTTCTGGAAAAATCTAAAATTATATTATGAGTCTATGAAAAATTGAAAAAATGAAAAATAAGAACTGGAAGTGCTTATTAGCTTAAAAACAGCTTAATTTAAGTGCTTATTAATAAGCAAAGTTGACCAAACTTTCACAAAATGATTTTTATGCTTAAGTGAGCTTATAAGAACAAGAATCAGGTCTTAGATGCACAGGAACACAAGCAATGATCAAATATGGTTCAATAAGCACTTAGAACTAGCAATAAGCCAAACAGAATAAGCAGATGCCAACAAACACTTGAAACAGGTACTAGGGACTCTAATAAGCTCAGATCAATAAAAAAACTAAACTAGAAATCTATATTAAGCAATTGCAGCCCTATCTAAATTCAGAAATAAGCTGAAATCCACAAACTAAATGGGCCAAATAAGCAGTCCAAATAAGCTAGCAAGACAAAACTAAAGGTGGAAATTAACTGACTACTACTATGACAACACATAACAAGCAAAAATTCAGATCCTAGATGCAATCTATTGGTCTAAATTTACCCAAGAAGTTGGGCTAGGACAGATGGTGCAGGGCACTTTTTTGCTCAACAAGCCAACTTCAACAGACTTTACAAATAAGCAAATGATATTCAAAAGATGATTTTCTTTTTGAAATATGAAGTCTAGCTGCTCAGCTGTCCAAAACAACCAACCATAACAATTTCCAATGAGTATTAAAGATTACACAGCCTTCCAAATATATGACCAATTTCTGAGTTCAAAAATCTTTTTGACTTTTCTTATGAAACAATGAGTTGACTAATTTGATTTTTGATTACACTAAACTGATTACTAAGATGAATATAAGCTAAGTTATGATTGAAATAAGTTACTGAATACTCTATTACAACTACTTATTGAAATTATGCAAGCTAGATCACTTAAATACTAACTGTTATGAATTTAAAAGAGTATTTTGACTTTTTATATTATGACAACTAGATTTTAAGCCTTAATTATCTGTTATGTAACCAAGGTGTGATGTTTAAACTATTTAGAACCTCTGATATGGCCCTAATGACAGCAAACCACTTTTAGCCAAACACCCCTTAAGGGTTCAGTCACAAGTATGAAATCAAACGAAGAGCTCACAAATCAAGTTACAAACAGATCCATTATATCCAATATGATTATTAAGCATGAGATGAGTCAGAAACATGGATCACAAACATCTTTTATCATCAAAAGCACAAAATCACAAGTGTATGCTTATGAGACAGTTTAAGAGTAAATTTCACCACAGATGATCCAAAGTAACTAACAAGCAATCAAAAAGCAATATTTAGCTAGTTTAATCAATATTAAATAATAATAAGCCAGAATTATTAGATCTAACTACAGTAACAATAAGCTATAGAGTTAAATATGTAAAAGTGAAACTTACAAAACCAAATCCCCCTCAGCTTGAAAAGAGGGGGTTCACTAAGCTTGCCTGTCTCTTGACAGGCCAAGTGGACTCCTTTATGGCTGTCTTTTACCAAATAAGCATCAGCTTATCTCAAGAAGCTCAAACAGTTTGACTTTCTTTGACTATTTTTGTATTTTTGGATTTTTGGAACAAGAAAACAACAAAGCTTACTACAAGCTATAGAAGCTTGAATAAGCTTGTGTAAACAACAAACAAACAACTGAAATTGATTTTAAAACTGAAACAGAACATATTTTTTGTTTTTATAAGATTTTTAGATTTTTTTATTTTTTTATTTTTTATTTTTTTTTGTGATTTATCTTTAAATAATAAACAACAACAACAATAATAACTAGATAAAACAGATTATTCAAGCTTTATAAATAACAAAAGGAAAGAACTTGATTTAAAAGAAATAAGATAGAAAAAGACAATTATAAGCTATAAGCTAAAAAGTAAATAAGCTAATAAGCTAGACTAAAAATGAGATGAGACAATAAACTTTAAACTTTTATTAATACTTGAAAACATTACAAAAGGAAATTCTGAAAACAAAATGACAGCATAACTTTACTCTAAAAAACTACACACTAACGTATCAGGAGGGGGGAGGGGTTTTATAGGAGAGCTTGGAGGTGAGGCCTAGGGTTTGAGAAGAATCCAGAAGCCTAATTCTTGTCCACACAATCTTCAATCCAATCCATATCTGAGTCATCCCATACCCAATCAATCCAAATAATAACCCTTATCTTCATTCCACGTTATACAGACCAATCAGGGGGCTCAGAGGTGCCACGGTGGAGGGTTGGTGTCGACATCTGACAACGTGTCAGGGTTCTAGAAGGGTGAAACCTCGTACTAGAATCTTTGGGTGAAAAGGATGGGTGGCAGGGTAATTAATGGGGGTACGAGGTAAAATTGGGGGAGATGCACAGTAAAAGGGCGGGTTTGTTTTATTTATTATTGTTTTGAGTGGTGGGTCGGGTTTAATTAAAAGGTTTGGGCTGGATGGGATAAGGAGGTGGTGGTGGGCTTGTTGGTGAGTTGGGCTTGTTGTGTTGTTTGTATTGTTATTATTTTGGACTAAAGGATTATGGATCCGGATGTAGTAATATATCAAACCAAGGGACTAAACTTGTACAACTGAAAGTGTGAGGACCCAATCTGCCAATCTTCAATAAAATACTTCCAAGGGCTCATTGTGATATTTCTTGAATGTTGGAGGGCCTGAGTTGCCAATCTTCCAAAGTTTCTTCATAAGGACCAAATTTGTAAATTCATGAAAGTTGAGGGACTAAATGTGTCATTTCTTCAAACTTCATTCCCGGGTCACTTATGGAATACTTGAACTTTTGAGGGCTTCATTTGACCATAATAACTTCACTTAGACCACTAGCTTCCCCGGCTCCGGCTTTATTCACTTTTCCAAATCTCGTGCCCGTTTTGTCATTTTCTCGTGATTTTTCGTCTTTTCTTAAATATCCGTTCCTGCACATTCACAAACACAAAAACACACTTTCTTTGGCATTATTGGTTAGTTTTTGGTTTATTTTGGTCCAATTTTGGCTTAGAAAAGGTGAGTGAATAAGCACTCACCAGTGGGATATTTACAAGGTTGAACTAGTTTTTATCAAATAACAATAGGGTTAATGGCATATAATAACAATGTACTTTTTCATTTGTGCAATTATCAGATATGAACTAAAAATATTACCACAGTACCTATCGAACTTTGCCATTTTTGTACCTATATCAGTAACTTAGCCATTTTTACTTTCAAAATTCACGTCATGTGACACATGTACATGTCATGCCCCTTTTTTTGTACCGTTAGGTTCCATGTCAGCCCTTAATACACACTGTTAGGTTGTATATGTTAGTGTTATGGTTATATGTGTTTTGATTGGGGAAGACGAACTAACGGTGTGTATAAGAGGCTGACATGGAACCTAACGGTACAAAAAAAGGGGCATGACATGTACATGTGTCACATGACATAAATTTTGAAAGTAAAAATGGCGAAGTTGCTGATATCGGCACAAAAATGGCAAAGTTCGATGGGTATTGTGGTAATATTTTTAGTTCATATCTGATAATGGCACAAATGGAAAAGTAAGTTGATATTATATGCCATTAACCCATAACAATAATCTAAACCAGTTATATGTTCATTATAGAGTCAGTGTTTGTAGTTTGAAGCTACTCTAATAGTTAGTGCCAAAGTTCCAATAAAGTTATTAAGTGATAAGGAAATTGGATTTGGAGATCCTTCATGAGGTAAAAAATTTATCATGGATTTCAAATGGGTATACTCATGTTTTTCGTTCTTTTTTAAAAGTGGCAATTATGCAACTCGTTTTGTGTTTCATGAATTTCATGCCATGAAGTTAATTAGAGATTCAACGCTGCAAGTAGTTTAGTTTAAGCATTTTATATGTTAAAAATATACTTTCCATTTCATATACATAGGAAATCTTTGTGTGAGTGATTAAGTTACCTGATCAATAGTTGGATAAGTGAACTAGACTCGACCTGTGTTAGGTTGAGTGAGCTTTTTAGTAGGACAACTCGTGAGGGGTGACACAGTACACTAACACGCCTATCAATTTTAGATCATTCTGGTGAGACACACCCGTTGGTACTTTGTAATATAGAAATGAACATCTGTAGAACAAAGTTGTCACTTCTTCTTCGCTAGAAATTTAGATGGAGGCACCTAAGAGGGACTCAATTCATACAACCTTCTAATTATGTTTAATTAAGACTTGGAGCATGATTGTACGTTATTCATTGATAATGCATGACTTATGATGATATATTAGTACGCTTTATTTGTTTTTGTGATAGTTGCAGTATTCATTGACAGTGCATGAGTTAATAACACTAGTTATTCATCAAAATCGTGGCTTTTCACTTTTGTGCACAATTTGGTCTTTCATATGAATCTATTCATATCGACAAGTATGATCGAAATATTGTAATAAGAAACACGATTCAGCTGTCTAACACCGTAATACCAACATGGTTTGTGTGATCCGTGATGTTTTTTTTTTTTATCCAGCTTGTCTTCTAAGTATTGGACATGGCATTCTTTAGTTAAATTGTTTTCAGATTTCAACAAAACCAAATAACTTGACATTTGATGGTAAATCGTTTTGTACATTTTTTAGTCGTATTCAATTTCACTTACTTCGTTTATTAAAAGTAAACATGAAGTATAACATTTTAAACCTAGACATCATTATTATTTACGATTTGGGTATAAGGTGCATAATTCACATTTTGACACCCTTGGTGTTTTCTTCTTCTGTTCCTCGTATACAATAACTCGGATCTATTTGTATGTCAACGCAAAATTAACAAACTCAAAGGAACATAACTAAAGTGTCTATAATATTTGCTAGATAACATATTGTAACGTGAAGAAAAATTGTCCATAACCACACGAGGATTTCAAACAAATACTGAAAAAATATTGAGTATTTGGAATGTACTACCATTGTCAAAGTGGTCAAAGACTAGTCACAACTTTAGCTTTTGTGTCTTTTTAACAAAATGATCCTAGATTCGCATTAATCAGTTTTTTTAAACCAAAATACAAAGTGAATACCTCCCATCTAAGATACCTAGCTTGTTTAGAGATAATATTCTATCTTATGTGTCGAACGCATAACCGGCCTCAGCAAAGTGGGATTTCACTGGTGCAAGAGCTCTTCCACGACGAGAAATCTTGTTCTTTCTTCCTTAGCCATTTCAGCATAACTATAACAACATAAAGTATAAAATTAATTTGGTTTTATTGCAAACATGCAATGATGAAATTGTTGCGATCTCTCATCGGCCAAAAATATAAACTACTTCCTACGACCTTGGAGATTAAAGCCATAAATGGCATTAAGAGCATCCAATTCCCCTGGAAGATCATAAATTTTCTTCGAGTAATCATCATAGTCATCAAACTCATCTTCACGCTCATGACCTCCACAAAAAGATTTGCTGATTCGTCGAAAATGCTAAGAACCTCATCCTCATCACTATCAGAAACCACAACATCACCCACCTTGGAAAATGGGTTAGCCCTCTTAGTGACAGAGGCAGACGGAATAGGATGACCTTCATCATCCACAAGAGTAGCTTTCCCATCGATAAGTAGCTTTTCAAGCTTACTAATTTTCTCAACTATGGGAGTAGAACCAACTTCCTTAGTTCCCATTGAATCACTCATAAGCGGTTCTTGTGATGTAGTACCAGTCTTAACCGACTCATCCTCATTAACTTCCATTGTACGGCCAGCATCCACATCCATGTTGGTGTCAGAAGTAGGAATACCAAACGCATCCGTATCATCCATATTAAGAGCATCAAATTGGTTAGATGTAGAAATCTTAGTACCACTAGCACTAGCCACATCAGAAGTCGTCTTCTTAGTGCCACCAGCATTCTTAGTCGTCTTCTTAGGTTAAGGAGGAGTCTTTTTGGGTTGATACTGAAACTGCTTACCCACAACAGGTTTAGTAAACCCCCATTGACCCGGAATTGTAGGACCACCTTGCTTTCCTTTCTTCCTGTGATTGATAGTCTTGAAACTATCATTAACAGGCTTAGTAGATTAAACAGGAGGTGTAACAACTGTAGGACAATCAGTCAGAGTATGACCAAATATCTTACACTTGTCACAACGAGGTGGTTGCCACTCGTATTCAACCCGTATCTTCTCAATAGTCGAACCCGAACCATCAAGTAATGGTATCTCAACAGTGAGGCTGTCCCGAAGCACCTCATCCGATCTCACTTCTATCATGCATCTAGCAAAACTACTACGGCCCCACGATTCCTTGCACATTTGGCTTGTAAAAGCATCTAACCTTTTGGGCGTGCCAATCAGTGTGGCAAGAAGACTGAGGCCATCATCAGAAAACATAGCAAGGGGAACATCATGGAATTTAACCCACACCGGGATATTAGTCAAATCCTCTTTAAGTAGGTTTGTGTTCAAAGTCCATGGTTTAAGAATAATAGGAACATTTCTGATCAACCAAGGACCGTTTTCAAGCACATCATCAACACCTTTTTTCGAGTTGAATTTAAAGAAGAAGAACCCCTTACCATTCATCATTACCTTTTGCACACCAAACTTAGCCTATGCATTGCGGACATAGTAATCAACAACCGGAAAAGCAAGGCGTTGGCCAAGAAAGTAACCGTAGAGAGTATTCTCAAACCGCGTGTTCACCTCTTCCACTACTTTCATTGGAACTGAAAGGTCAACATCAGCCTTCTTCTTGCTACATTACAACCTACGTGATGACGTATAGCCTATATTTGGGCCAAAAGCCCAAATGATAGACATTACTTACACTTAAACCCATCACGAATGGGCTACCATGACAAATGGTATGGGCCGCGGTATTAATGCTTGGGCTCACAAAGCTCAAAGGCCCAATCTAACTCATCTTATACCCGATAAGGATTACCTATTCAAGGAATAGATATCCTTACCTCGGATAAGCACCACGCGTGCGAAGAGTGAGGAGCAAGAAACCTACACGTTTTCTATGCCCTATATATAGAATGATACATTCTCATTCAAAGGTATGATTTACATAATCCCTAAACTCTTCAACCGAAACCTAAATTCGATTACTTACTCTCACGCCGGAGTCTAATCGGGGGAGACAATCCCTCGATAAGCCTAACGGTGTTATTCTCTTTTCTTAGTACGCAGGTAACAAGTGCTAAGGATCCAATTGATATAAGAGCAAAGCCCAACAACCAGGTACGCCCAACTTTTGTATCAACAAGTGGCGCCATCCGTGGGACCCTACAACGAACTAGAATGACGAAACACAAGAATTCGGGCCAGCGGACTCCGCAGTCAGAAAAACGTGACCATCAAAAGAAGAATCGACAAGATTCGACCTCTAAGCAGGTTGCTGGGACAACCAGCGCACCTGATCACCAAGGGGCGGGAACAACCCAGCCTATTCCAACAATGGAACTACCTATAATATCTTCAGTGGTCCCAAGCGTTGAAGAACTCCAACGCACCCTCTTCACCACTCCTCATCAGGCTGCACCCGTAGTGAACAACACTGTGCCGCCAGGCGCGCCTGAGCGAAACCGGGCGTCCCATACTGAGGCAGAAATCCTTGCAACGACTGAGGAAGTACCCGATCTAACTTTGGGTAATTTTGTGTCCCAAAATTATGAAACCCTAACTGCCCTCATGCAGGAAGAAGCGGCAAGAAGAGCCGGCACGGATCTGCAAACCCGACTTAATTTTGGACCAGAACGTGAACCATCACCACCACGTCACCCACGAGGAAGACGTACCAATGTCCATGACAGATTGGGTACGGTGTCTGGCTCACAAAATTCTGGGGACAGCGGTAGGCGCACCAATGTCCATTCCAGACTTGGTAGTCGGGGAATACACGACCGATTAGGCCCTCAGCATTCGCCGAGCCAAGGATCCTCCAATCCCAGAAGTAGGCGGATCCAAGACAGATTGGGTAAAAGAAGATCCCCAAGCAGAGATCCCTCAGGCTCCTCTTCTGAAAGGAGCAGGCGCAAGCGCCGAAGGAGAGATTATTCTTCCTCCAGCGATTCCTCGGACAACGAGGATAGAGAAACAGGGCACTGGAAATCAAAAGGAAGACGTCGCGAGGAAGAGAACGAAGATATGTCTCTCCCATGGCGACGCCATAAAATTGATGCGTTCACACGTCGCATAAGTGATTACTCGGACGACAGGCGCAGACGCATGCCCGCTAATGTGAAGATATACGATGGAACAGGTGACCCGGACGACCACCTAAAAATTTTCGAGTCAGCCGCAACTATCGAAAATTGGCCACAGCCTGTGTGGTGTCACATGTTTAATTCCACATTGGTAGGGAACGCGCGCACATGGTTTAGCAAACTCCCACGTAGGAGTATAGGCGGCTTTGAGGAATTACGGAAAGCATTCCGCCACAACTTCACCCAGCGAAAGAAATGCGCTAAAAATCCTGTGGAATTGGCAAGGGTGAAGCAACGGCAAGGGGAATCAACCAGCGCCTTTATGGAGCGCTTCAAGGATGAGTGCATACAAGTCAAATCATGTCCCGAAATACTAAAAATTTCAGGGTTCATGAATGGAATTAATAATCCAGAACTCATCCGGAAGCTCAATGATAGAGTTCCACAGTCTTTCGACGAACTAACAAAACGCACCAGATCCTTTATACAAGGAGAAGCAGCTGCTGCGGACAGCAAGAAAGGATATTCAAATTATCGGCAACAAGAACATCCGCGGAAACAATCCAATGATCAAAACAACCGCAGCAGGAATTACCGCAGTGGAAGAGACAACGACAAATATACTCCTCTAACTAAAACTCCAAGGGAGATATTTGCAACAGAAGGTGCGAACTTCCCAAGACCACCACCAATGCGCACGGCAGAAGAAAAGCGCCTAGGTGGTGGATACTGCGAGTACCATGGCCAAAAAGGCCATACAACCAACGAGTGCGTCCAGCTGAAACAACTGATCGAGAAACTAGTCAGAGAAGGAAGGATGGACCACCTCGTAAAGAACATCAAAGAAGGGAAAGATAGACCTAAAAATGGTGGCAAGAAAGAACCCCCAAAGGAAAAGGCTGAGACTATATACATGATACAATCATGGCAGCGCAAGATAAAGCAGAGAGTCAGCCAAAAATTCTCTCCAGAAAAAGAGATATCTTTCCCTACAATAGCCGCAGACAACGCAGTCGCGGAACCTCTGACCATTGAAATACATGCAGGGGGACACGACATCCACCGCATGTATATCGATGGAGGAGCATCCGCAGACATCATGTACGATCACTGCTTCAAAAGGCTGCGACCTGAAATCCAAAGTCAGTTGATACCAGCTACAATGTCACTAACAGGATTTACAGGAGAAAAGATTTGGCCCATAGGGCAGTTACGCTTATTGGTGATCGTAGGAGATGAGCAACACTCAACTGCAGCATGGATAAACTTTATGGTAATCAAGTCTCCTTCACCATACAATGGTATAATTGGAAGACCAGGAATATCTTCCATGCGCGCAGTACCATCCACAGCACACGGAATGCTCAAATTTCCAGTTGAAGGAGGAGTGGTTACTCTCTATAACACAACGGTACCACCAAGAGAATGCATCGCAGCGACAACTGAAGCAGAGGCCATTCCAGAACAGCGCACGGAAAAATCGCCAAACTTAAAGGTCGCTATCCACCCAGATTACCCGGAACAACAAGTTTCGATTGGAGGATCTTTATCTGACAAAGGTAAAGCAGCCGTATGCGCACTCTTGCAAAAGAACCTAGACATCTTTGCATGGGAACCAAAGCATATGACAGGAGTACCTCGCTCTATCACAGAGCACAAGCTACAAATCCGACAAGGATACCCTCCAATACGACAAAAGAAGCGCGGCCAGGCCCCAGATCGTGCAAAAGCTATTTTGGAGGAAGTACACAAGTTAGTAGATGCGGGCATCATGCGCGAAGTGTACTACCATGACTGGCTCTCTAACCCAGTTATGGTAAAGAAGAGCGATGGTAGCTGGAGGATGTGCGTGGACTTCACGGACCTCAATAAAGCATGCCCGCAGGACTGCTATCCATTGCCAGAAATAGATTGGAAGGTTGAATCCTTATGTGGATACCCCTTCAAGTGCTTCCTAGACGCATACAAGGGGTACCATCAGATCCAAATGGCAGTGGAAGATGAAGAAAAAACAGCTTTCCACACCAGCCAAGGAGTATACTGCTACACAAAAATGCCTTTTGGCTTAAAGAACGCAGGCGCGACATACCAACGGCTGGTGGACACAGCTTTCGAAAAACAAGTAGGCCGCAACTTGGAAGTCTATGTTGACGACCTTGTTATAAAAAGCCATACAGAGGATGAGTTAGTGCGCGACATCGAGGAAACATTCCGAACGTTGGGGCGGATAAACATGAAACTGAATCCAAAAAAGTGCACCTTTGGCGCGACTGAAGGCATGTTCCTCGGATACTTAATAGAACCCGATGGAATCAAACCATGCCCAGAGAAGACGAAGGCTGTTATTGATCTCCCCTCCCCGCGCACACTCAAAGAAGTCCAATCACTGAATGGAAAGCTGGCAGGGCTGAACCGTTTCTTATCTAAGTCAGCGGACAAGTCCCTTCCTCTCTTTAAAACACTCACGAAGTGTACAAAAAAGGGAGACTTTCGCTGGACCAATGAGGCGGAGGAAGCTTTCCAACAACTCAAACATCATCTGGCATCTCTTCCCAAACTAGTCGCACCGCGACAAGGGGAGGAACTAATCATGTACTTATCAGCAACCCATGGAGCAGTTAGCGCAGTACTATTGACAGATAGAGACTCCGTCCAGACACCCATATACTTCGTAAGCAAAGCCTTAAAGAAAACAGAGATTAACTACAGCGCCATGGAAAAACTGGTCTTGGCTTTAGTGTTCGCCGCGAAAAGACTGCGCAGGTACTTCCAAGCGCATCCAATTGCGGTAATCACTGGTCAGCCAATTAAACAAGTTATCTCTAAACCAGACGCATCGGGACGCTTACAAAAATGGAGTGTAATGCTAAGTGAGTACAACATCTCATACAGACCGCGCACTGCTATCAAAGGACAAGTCTTAGCTGATTTCATCGTGGAGAAGCCAGAGGGCGACAGCCCAACATCTGCAGCAAAAACGGATCTTCAAGAACCATGGACACTGTTCACGGATGGATCCTCAGGCGCAGATGGATCAGGCGCAGGACTTATTCTTACAAATCCAGAAGGTATGGAATTCACCTATGCGCTACGCTTCGAGTTCACAGCCACAAACAATGAGGCAGAATATGAAGCCCTACTGGCCGGACTACGCATCGCAATTCAAATGGGTGTACGCAACCTAGAGGCAAACGTAGATGCTCGGCTAGTCGCTAACCACGTGTTAGGAGAATACGAGGCCAAGGATGACCATATGATCCAATACCTGGAAAAGACAAAGTCTTTGATAAAAAACTTCGATAGGTTCACAATAAAACAAGTACCTAGAGGGGAAAATAGAAAGGCAGACGCACTCAGCAGGATCGCATCCACAAGCTTCGCACACCTTTCAAAACAGGTATTGGTGGAAACCTTAAAGAACAAGTCAATCCACGACATGGAGATATCGACGGTGATAGAAGAACACGATCCTACGTGGATGACACCTATCATCGAATTTATCAGTAAGGGAACCCTACCCCAAGATAATAAAGACGCTCGAAGAATACGACGCACAGCGCAACGATTCGAATTCCGAGACAACGTACTCTATCGGCGGTCTTTCTTACAACCATGGCTCAGATGTGTTGGACCACTTCAAGCAGACTATGTACTCCGCGAACTTCACGCCGGATCATGTAGTATGCACTCAGGACCGCGATCCGTGGTGGCAAGCGCTTTAAGGGCAGGATACTATTGGCCAACAATGCACCGCGATGCACGCGACCTAATAAGGAAGTGCAGCAACTGCCAAGTACATAGACCTATCCCGCGCCGACCACAGCACGAGCTAACACCGATCACCTCACCATGGCCATTTTACAAATGGGGTATTGACATCGCAGGACCTTTTCCCGTCGCAGCGGGAGGAGTCAAATTCCTCATCGTAGCCATTGATTATTTTACAAAGTGGATCGAAGCAAAAGCTGTGGTGAACATTACGGGAAACCAAGTCAAGCGCTTTGTCTGGGACAATATTGTCTGTCGCTTCGGCCTACCAGGCGAGATCGTATCAGACAACGGAAAACAATTCTGTGACAACCCATTCAAAGACTGGTGCACCAATTTGAACATAACACAACACTTTGCTTCAGTCAAACACCCACAAACCAATGGCCTAGTTGAGCGCGCCAATCGCAGTCTGGGCGAGGGAATAAAAGCGCGCCTAGACAAACACAAAGGAAGATGGGTAGATGAGCTCTCGCATGTCTTGTGGGCGCATCGCACAACAATCAAAACCAGTACTGGCGACACGCCATTTTCC
Organism: Artemisia argyi; assembly: GCA_030686995.1. Taxonomy (NCBI): domain Eukaryota; kingdom Viridiplantae; phylum Streptophyta; class Magnoliopsida; order Asterales; family Asteraceae; genus Artemisia; species Artemisia argyi. The sequence goes on along the minus strand of CM060687.1, from coordinate 15,386,860 downwards.
TTAGTCTATGGAACAGAAGCCGTCATACCAGCTGAGATAGGAATGCCTACTATACGCACAGCAGAAGTCAACGTCATGACAAATGACGAGGAACGGCGCATAGACTTAGATATACTGGAGGAGAGACGCGAACGCGCAGCTATACGAGAAGCAAAGGCCAAGGCAAAAATGAAGAAATATTATGATGCAAAGGTCAAGAACACTTCATTTAGACCAGGGGACTTTGTTTATCGAGCCAATGACGCAAGCCATGCAGAAGACACAGGAAAACTTGGACCCAAATGGGAAGGACCCTACGAGGTCACAGACGCGCTCGGCAACGGCGCATACAGGTTGCGCGATATGGAAGGTCAAGACCTGGCGCGCACTTGGAACATCTGCAATCTCAAAAGATGTTACTTTTAGGCTACGGCCCTCACACAAACACACAAACACCCTACGAGGTGCCCAATAAGTGTTTGCCTTTATTTTATTTTTTAGAAATTTTATCTTTTCAAAAGCTTGCAAGTATTAATAAAATGTTATGGTTTCTAGCTAACTCCATAGCGTACCTTTACTTTATTGCATATATGTCAATATTGTCTATCTTATATTTTCTGCCTACATGGCGTGCATGCACCAATTAAAGACCCACGACGGCATAAAGGATAAGTTAACCTACTAATTAACTTGTTGAGTAAGAGGGTTGCAAACCCATCAACGATGGATCACGAATCCTTGCTAAGCGCCTTACTCTCGAGACGTTGAGGTAAGATTCGCATGCGCATCCCACGACGGACGCGCATATACCAAGTACACCGTACCAGCTTAGCAACATAACGAGCCGAGATACTTGGTCACATAATAACACTTCGCAAACAATGCAAGTATATTTAAGCTACGCACTTAAAAGACTCAGTGAAATCAATAGCAAACAATGCAAACACATTTAAGTTACGAACTTATAAAAATGTATCTTATTCCATATTTATTAAAATTACAAGGAAAATACATACAAAAACCTATATACTATGACGGTAATCATGGCTCTCTTCTGGTGCGGCGGAACTCCCCGCCTCTGTCAGTTTCCTCAAGGTTATGGCATCCTTAAGTGAAACAGTGGGTACACTGACAGGCACGCCATCAGATCGAGGAAGATGCGCAGCACCAAAGCCGCACATCACGGCCTTGCCTTTAATGCCCTTCTTCACAGCGACCCTTTGCATATGACGTTCCAGCACCTCCTTCAAAGGAACTTCCTTCTCCAAAGCAAAGGGCTTGAGAATATCGCGGGGCTTTGCAAAAACAGGCACTTGTAGCTGCGAGAGGTCAGGCTTTAGATAATAGTCTAACTCCTCCTCGGCGTTTCCCTCCAGATGACGCTGCAACGTCAGACCCGCCATGAGCACATTAATGGGGTCATCTTGATCACGCTCCAATTTCCCAATATGGGGCAGCTCAAGGACTTTCAAACCAGCCATCGCCTGCACCAACTCATCGTACGCCGTTGCGCTATAGCCAGGAATCTCTGTCAATTCTTTCTCCAACAACTTGGCCTCGCGGAGCTCCTCCATGGCCTGCGAACGGCCACGCGCCATCGCGCGGTGGACGACCTTCCCAAAGGCCTCCACCACTTCCGCAGACTCTAGAGTACTTAGAGCTGCCAGACGCAGCCCATGGCTGATCAACCACCTGCATTCACAACGTGGTAACAAGATAAGATAAACAATGGAGTGAAGAAAACAAATTTTAAAAGATAAGGGTGTAAGAGTACCTGCGCTCAGCAATCACAGACATGAGATGAGGATACAGCTCCTCGTCGTACTCAATGCTAAGGGCGCGCAGCTTCTCCTCATACGCCACAAGCGTCTTCTCCATGTTCTCCTTGAATTCTTGAAGCCTAACATAATGCTCAGATCTCTTCTCCTCAAGGAACGACACAGACCACGACGCCTTGGCCTTTACCTGCTCGAGCTTCCCCCTCGCATATAGCAGATCAGCCAAGATGCTCATCTTGTCCTGGGCGATCTTCTCCCCATACGCCTTCGACTCTGCAAGCTCAACCTGCACGCCCGCCAGTTGCGCGCGAAGTTTTTCCAACTCCTCCTCCTTCTGGGCTAGAGCACGACTCTCCCCAGCACGCTTTCCCCTCAGCTGCGCCACCAGCTCAGCCTGACGGGCAGTAGTCGCAGCCAACTCATCAAGTAGTTGCTGCGCCTCACCACCATCAGCAGCAAAGGTACCTCCCTCCTTGTTTTCATTCTGTGGAGAGGAGACTTCATCATCCTTTGCGCCATCATCCCTGCGCAACAAAAAGACTAATTACAACAAGTAATAAGGGCACAAAGAGGAAAAAAGAGAGAGAACCACTAATTTATACTTACAAAAATGGGGAAGCGTCATCAACCTTCAATCGAGCGCCAGAGGTCGAAGTTTCCTCTGCGTTCGACTCCGCGTCTCTAATGACATGGCGGCGCCTCTTCCTATTATTACTCCCACCAACCTCAGCCTTGCGCTTCGAACTTTGCGCAACCTCCTCTCTCAGCACTTCCTCAGGCTTCAGAATCCGAATGCTATCAGATGACCCTGAGTGCGCTTCTTCGTGCGCCACCTCCAATTCAGGCACCGCCTTCTCAGTAGGCTCCTCCACCACCTCGGGAGCTACAGTTTGTACAGGCGCGACCACGAGTGGGGGCGTACTCTCAGGGGTGGCCGAGGGCAGAACAGTCAAATGCCCCGCGGTCGCGTCAAGTAGGGGTGTCTCCCCTTCCCTCAACGGACGAACCCCTATAGCGACCTGCTTTGGCTTATCAAGCTTCACGACCGCGAACAAGTCCATTTCTGCACATATAACAATAAAGCAGGAAAAACAACGAAAGATTAGTTGGTAAATGCGCGAAGAAATATATGAAGGAAGTACTTACAACCAAATTACAAGGGACGAACACCCACCCCGGCCATCCTCACTCAGGAAAGTGGGAACCTCATCAGCTGCGCCAAAATACGCGCGGCTCAATCCTACATGAACCAAAAACTCCTCTGGATAAGGGTTAATGGCCAATCGATTGGCATTTAATGTCTGCGCGTCAGCAATCCTATAGGAACCGGGTGCGGGGCGCCCATCCCTCGGTAAGGATAACTGAGTATAAAACTCAAAATCGGAGGGAAAGACTACGTCGTCTACCCAAAAGAAATATTCCCTCCAATTCTTGAGTGCGTCAACCTTCTCCGTGTAACATTGAAACGCCCCCGGGCGCTTCGCAAAGGACACCCAACCATTTGACCACGTTGAGTGGTAAAAAGAGCGGAACAAGTCCACGGTGGGTTCTATCGCCAATAAACGGCAGTTTATCTCAAAATTCGACACCTTCGCCGCACCTATACAGTGCAGCTGGGAGATGTGAAGGCGATAGTGATTGAGCAAGTCGCTCAGAAATAAAGAAATAGGAACGCGGTAATTAGCGTACTCAAAAAATTTTGTATATAAACCTATTTTCCCTTCGGGGAAGTCGGATATACACGCATCGACATCTGGCGCCTCAGGATGAACATCCAAAGGCACGAAATGGTCGGAGGAAAAATGCATTACATCCTCGACAGACATCGCAGAGCGAAAATCATCCAACTGCGCAACAACTTTCATCTTAAACCTAAGCAGACGCACTAATTACCTACGAGGGATTAAAAGATTTTCTGCAAAAAACGCTATAGAAATAAAGAAGAAGATGAATAGTTGCTTTGTGTGTTTTTTACTGTGTGAGTAAAAATGGGGGAGGCGGTGACCTTTATATAGGGGTAGTAAAACCCTAATCCTTGTCCACGTGGAACCCACTCACAACGAAATGTGTGGCTAGAATGCGAAAAGATACAAACACTTTTTCCCGAATCCCAAGTGAAACGTGGACACTACCCCTGATTACCGAGGTAACTATTTCAAACATGTTAGGTGCATGGCACCTCCAAAAAGGCGGTAACAATTTGATTCATTCTCCCGCCACGCTTACCGCTGCTTACATTAAAGTCTAGTACCCGCGACTACGTGCCGCGCATACTAGACTGGGGGGACATGATGACGTATAGCCTATATTTGGGCCAAAAGCCCAAATGATAGACATTACTTACACTTAAACCCATCACGAATGGGCTACCATGACAAATGGTATGGGCCGCGGTATTAATGCTTGGGCTCACAAAGCTCAAAGGCCCAATCTAACTCATCTTATACCCGATAAGGATTACCTATTCAAGGAATAGATATCCTTACCTCGGATAAGCACCACGCGTGCGAAGAGTGAGGAGCAAGAAACCTACACGTTTTCTATGCCCTATATATAGAATGATACATTCTCATTCAAAGGTATGATTTACATAATCCCTAAACTCTTCAACCGAAACCTAAATTCGATTACTTACTCTCACGCCGGAGTCTAATCGGGGGAGACAATCCCTCGATAAGCCTAACGGTGTTATTCTCTTTTCTTAGTACGCAGGTAACAAGTGCTAAGGATCCAATTGATATAAGAGCAAAGCCCAACAACCAGGTACGCCCAACTTTTGTATCAACACTACGAAAGTTTGAAACATGTTTCAGAGGTTCATTAGAAGTAGCACCCGCGTAAGAAACCAACTTCACTCCCGTACCATTAGTAGTATCAACCTTGTGAGCATTAGGACCAGAAGTTACACTCTTATTCATATTCACATTTATCCCACGCGAAGGAGGAGTACTTGTAATATTAACTTCATTAGCTCCAATCTCACTTTGAATTTTATTCATGGCATCATCAAAATTCTGATGCGCATTATCAATCAAGTGCTTCACAGTATCAGCACTTGTAATCCGCTCCAAGTCGTCACCATGAGATGTATCTTTCATAAGTGGAATCGGCTCCACTTTCTGAGTACCATTCATAGAACATTCAGGTGCATCATCCTCATTCAAACTAACACTACTAGGGTTCATCATTGAGGGTGTACTCAACTCACCAAAGCTAGTAGTGGCCTTTTGAATATTACCAAGTGAAACCGGCTCCACCAGGTCATGTTTGCTCCCAACCAAGTTATTATCAATCATACCAGATGACAAATCAACACCCTCAACATTAACGTTATCATTCCCACTAGGCTTGGACACATTAGTTACAACTTTGGAATTCAAGAAACCCTTGTTAATCATCTCTCAACACCCACGACCACAAAATCCAGACCAAACAGCACGCATGCAAACAAGAGGAATTGTTAAACCCTAATCGCTTAGGGTTTTGATAATAAATGCCCAAATCACTAACCTGCTTCCATAATAATTGACCAATGAATATTGCCTCACACCGACCTTGGTGAATCAACAGTAATGAAAATCACTAAATCGTATAGGAATTAAGAATAAGCACCACGCACTTAGATCCACAGAACCACGATTCAAGAAAAACCCTAAGAGATCAGTCACTCAGAGATCAAGTAAAAGATGCAAGATCATTTGAGAGATCAAGAATCAGGTGCAAGATCGATTGAGAAAAGTCGAAGTAGGATGTTAGGGTTTTTTTTGAGTCGCCAGAGAGAGTCGACTTTAGGTCAGTAAAGTTTTAATATAGGTTCCAAATTATCTCTATATAACTCGTAAAGGACTTTGATTTCTAAGGTAGTTCCCAGGAACCACCTTATCACAGGCTAGGTCCGCCTCTGTTCGTCAGCCACAACTGTATGTGGCACGTGCCACAGGTGGCTCAGCAGTAGGTCCGTCCCTCTACACACACAAAGTTTTGAGTCAAGTTCACCTAAACCAAACAATTGAAGTTTCTGAAACAAGAGCTGGATCTGCCATTTAAATATAGCCTATTGATATTATTCAAAAATATTCTCCTAGATGCTAAATGAACACTTATATTAAGCAACAACAAAGTAATTAGTACACTTATACAATATACAACAACATAAAGATGAGGGCTATGGGTCTTACTGGACTAAGCAGGAGTCACGGAATATTCACTCATACGGTACATCAAACCAATTTGATTAACCAAGAGGACAACATAAATTACAATTCTTTATGGTCATCACATTATCATTTTATATCGAGTGTGGTTGGTTTATCATGTAAAGTCACATTTAGAGTACTACCATTGTCAAAGTGGTCAAAGATTAGTCACAACTCCGGAACTTTAGGTTTTGCATCCAATGCTTTTTGTATCCTTCAACAAAATGATCCCATACTATGCAAGAGTCGCGTACGATACAAAGTATTTGTCTTGCTATAAAAGTTTTATATCTCACATAGTTTCAGACACAAACATAAAAAGAAAACTATGTTCACTAGATGGAGGTAAATCATGTTTGGAGAGTTGCTCATTTGGTAAGTGTAATCCAATTTGAAGGTCTATAGTAATCAATTCGATCTCTCATGAACCAATTTCTATGTATTGTGTTGTTTTTCGTTTTCTTAACTATCTGGCTATTCGTTGTGTGATTATTTATCATGAGCGTACGATCCCACCATATATTCATCAGACAATACAACAATTATATAGGTTTGCCATTTCTGTTCAAAATTCCATTTACACCACGAGTGAATTATATTGGACTATATTAACTGTATTTAAAATCTATAATGAATAAATAAATGATGTGCAAAAAATGTAAGAGTCAGCAGGTATGTGTACATTCACCACGAAACATGTAGGTATGTACATATGTTCATGGACGGACCTACATGTATGCCGGGCGTGGCACGGGCTACACCCGATCTTAGGTCACGAAGTGTAAAAAGATTTCAAAAATGCCATTTTTGTGGCATTTGCAACCCCCATTTTTTTTTTTTTTTTTTTTTTTTTTTTTTGCTACTTTCATTTCTTACGATGTAACTTTAGTTAGCCCAACATTTCTTTATGCAACATCCTCTTAAAAATCCTGGGTCCGTCCCTGCGTACATTATTATGTATTTGATAGGATCATTTCAACTATACATTGCATCCCACATAGATTAAAGAAGTGAAATCTTCCTTGTTTATATACTATAGTCTATGGTTATCATACAAGTTGAGAAAAAACTGCTAGATTTTCAAGTGTATGGTTAACGAAGTTTACTTATAACAATAAAAACTTCGTCATCCATAAACTTCAATATATAGCATAAATTCTTAACATTTTAACATAGTTTCTTGCTTAAAAAATGGGCACTCCAACATTTTTATTACAAAGATTTAGTTCATACTTGAGAGAATATCTCATATGGTTAACGAAGTTGTTATAACCCAACGGCGTGCAGTTCGATTCTCAAAGTTTTTCTTTAAGATTTATTTATTTATTTATTTTTTCTTCCAATATAACGAATTACGAAATTAACAACTCGCTGTCTTATGTCATTCCGCTTTTGTATTTTGGTATTTTTAAAATAAATAAAAATTAAGAAAAAACTTGATGTCACTATAAAGTCAAGTAAACATACATATTCTCAAACACTTGAATTTCTTCAAAATCGCCATAAAGTTGATTGTTCAAAAGTCACTTTAACATCTTAACTTCATCAAGCTATCTATTAAAAAACTCACTCATGAAAAAGGTGTCTTTTAAACCGATCCCGGTGTTCGATGACATCCATGTGACTATAAATTGAGGGCTTAGAGGCGAATTGAGTCCCTTTTGATTGCCTTCATATCTAGGCACTCGGCACCAACATACGCGAATAGAGTGACAACTTTGTCCTACGACTTTATAACTCAATCAGTCACTAGGCACCAACATACGCGATCCACCGGAATTGTCCAAAACGTACGGATATATGTATCGCACTCACGAGTCAGCACCAAACCCCACAAAGTTTTGAGTCATGTTCACCCAAACCAAACTATTGTAGTTCTGAAAGGATAACTTGATCAGTCACATTAACCGGGGTGAATTATTTCACAAATGTTCTCCTAAAAGGCTTGTATTAAGCTACTTGCAGAGTAGAACACTACGATTGCCATATTAAAAAAGAAAGTACACTTATATATCATTATAAGGATGAAGATTTGTATTTCTTGGACGACTATGTAGGAGTGATCCGTATATTCACTTATTCACTCACATAATACAACTAACCAATTTATTTAACGAAGATAACAATGTAACTTAATTACTTTTTTATATGTTCTATCATATTTTTTTTTTCATGACCACAACCAAACAAAAAAGAACAAAAGTATGAGAGTAAACCCACATGAGGATGTACAAACCCAATTGCGTTGTCACTTAGGGTTCGCTTGGTAAGATGGAATGAAATGTCGAATGAATGAAATGACCGATGTAATGGAATAAACAGTGTAATGTAATGATTTATTACATTTATTAATCATGTTTGGTTTGTATGATAAGATGTAATGGAATCATAATAAAAAGATTAAAATGCCCATTATTGATAAGAAGTTTAATTAATATGGATAGTTAATGATTGGGTTTTATGTAATTTTGATTCCATTAAGGTCGTAATGAAAAAAAAAAGAAGAGGCCCCTAATAAATTATTTTGGTGTAATGGATCATTCATTGCAATGAATTATTACATTACATAAATGTAAACAAACAATATTTCTCCATTCAATCGTAATAATATTTTCATTTCCCCCTTTAATTACAACATACCAAACGCTACGTTAATATTTGTATTCAAACAACGGCACTAATATCAAAGTACCTTCAAAGTACAAACGCTCTTAATGAACGTATATAAAGATGCAAGAGGCAACATGAGTCTACTTTTCATTTCTATATTGCAAGGTGCCAACGGACATGTCTCACTAGAATTATCTCAAATGGATAGATGTGTCAGCGTGTCACTCATGAGTCGAAAAAATAAATAAATAAATAAAAACTCACCGAACCTCACACACGTCGAGTCCAATTCACTTATTCAAATATTGATGTTTTGCAAAGGGAACTTAATCACTCACAACGAGATTTCTACTTTTATGATATGAAAAATATTTAACATATAATTAATACGCTTAAAGTAACATACTTCTAACGTTGAATAGTTAATTTTTTTATTTTGGAAAAGCAAGATATTGTTACGAGATTCCGAAAGGGAGAAAAAGAGAAACAATACAAAATAAAGCACCCCACCTCAAATAATCAAGATAAATACAAAACGATAGAGAGAGAAAAGAGAAGAGAAGAAAAAAAAAAAAAAAAAAAAAAAAAAAAAAAAAAAAAAACCTAAGCATAACACATTTGAGCCCAAACTAGTAAACTGTCACTTTGACTAATACTAACTGACGCATGAAACTTATATAATAAAGGTCCAATGAGGCAAACCCATGAGTAGAATAGCATCCCATAATACGTTGAATAGTTAATTAACTTCATGGCATGCATGAAATTGAAGAAACATAAAACGAGGTGCATTATCGCCACTTTTTCAAAGAAAAAAGAACGAAAAATATGAGAGTAAACCCATTTGAAATTCGTGATAAAATTTGAGGATCTCCGATCCGAATTCAATTGCGTTGTCACTTAATCCCACATAGGTGAAAGAAGTATCAACCTCACATTGGTTAAACATACCCTTGGCATGTAATTCAAGAAACACAAAATAAGTTGCGTTATATCTAATTTTTTCCCGGACCACAACCAAACAAAAAAGAACAAAAATATGAGAGTAAACCCATATGATAACAATGATAAAATTTTTTTCTCCGTAAAGGGCATTTGAATTGAATCTAATTTTGTCATCACTTAATAATAGCTTCAAACTATATAATGAACATATATATAATTTGTGTAGTATAGTAGACTTTGCTATTTACAGTTCAACCTTATACATATCCCACATCGGTGGAAGAAGTGAAATGTTCTATGGTTTTATACTGCATTTGTAAGACAACAATTTGTGATGAGAATGTTATCATGTTTTCGGTTAGATGATGCACTTGGAGTTTATTGTATTAGCGAAGGATACCTTGTTTGAGTACGGTTCACTTAAACGGCCAAACCAAACTAATGAAGTTTCCCAAAGGATACCTTGATCTGTCACATAACTATATATTATCTATTAAAGTTATTCACAACTGTTCTCTTAAAGGCTAAATGAAACATATTGAACAAATAAAAGGTTCTTATTATGTTACGTGCCATAGAAACAAAGAAAGGACACTAAAATATAGTATATTCTTTCTTGGGTGTTCTAGCATAACTAGGACAGGATTAAACCGCTTTATGGTAAGATGTTAGAGTTAGAGATGGCAAGATAGGCGGGTTAAGTTACAGGTCGAAATAGAAACAGGTCATATTTTAGTCTACACCAGGATGGAACCTGTTAACTCGACATTTTTTTTTTGTCCGGTGTCTAATTTTTTAATATAGAACTCATGCACTAGCAATGAATAAGAATTATAGTCCAAACGTTAAATTAAATATGGAGTATAAGATTACTTTGGACAACTTTCAAACTGATTGACTTGTTCCTCGTTTAGGTTATACCTTAATTTAAACATTGGCATGTAATTTAGACAAAATATAATTAACTTCATGGCATGTAATTTAAGAAACACTTAACGAGTTGCATTATCGCCATTATTTCCTCGATCACAATCAAACAAAAAGGATAGAAACACGTATAAAATCAGTGATAGAAACTCATATTTCAAAAGGGTCTCCAAATCCAATTGCGATGTTACTTAATAACTTTACTTAAACTCTCTAATGAATAGATAGAAATGCAAGAGTCAAAATGTAGGTATGTACATCTTTTGATAAAAGACCATTGAACATTGCATCCCACATAGATAAAATAAGGGAAAACTTTCTTATTTATATACTATAGTGAATGGGTAACATTCATGTCAATAACAATATATACTATGTTTTCAGGTTCAAGGTTATTGATGAAGTTGATTATATATATCTTAAAGAATCAGAACTTCTTGGTGATCTTCAACTAGAAAATAAGTATTAATTCTTGACTTTTTGTTTTTAGTATCTTTTCTCTTAGAAAAGGTAAAACTTACATAAAATTAGTATTTTTTATGTTAATTTAATTTTTTTGGCATAAAAAATTAGTATTTTTTATGTCAATATATGGCATCAAAGTTAATTCTATGCGCAATTTTTTGACTTCTCGATAGAGGTCGTCAGACATAATTTTAACCGAAATAAATTCTAAATGTCCAACTAACTGATACATCGCATTTAATTTACCATTCCAACTAAAATATGACAGGTAACAACTTTCAGAAACTCAAAAATACCTTTTATTACATAGAAAAATTCACTTCGATATCTCAAGTTGAGAATAACAAAAGTAAAATACTTAAAATTTGATTTAACCTAATGTATAATACTTTTTTTTTATTTTTTTCTTTTTTCTTTTTTTTTTTTTCTTTTTTTCTTCCATCATTCACAAATTCTTTAATATAATAGAGACAACTAATTAGAAACTTTTTAGGAAATGCGATCATGTCAATAGTACTTAAAAATTAAATTTTAGCAATAACCATTTTTAAGAACCTGCTTCGCTGTGGTGTCTCTAAACGTTTCATCTATACATCTGAACATACCTAATACTCCGTAACTACTTGCAGGCTTGCAGCGTAGAATACTGCAATTGATACCAAGACAATGTACACTGATATCTCAATACATGGATCTTGCAAGGCTAGAGTCTTCACCTTCTGTATGTTCACTCATACAAATAAAACAAACCAGTTGCAATCAAGAAAAACGACAATGGAACTGTAATTTTGTTTGTTCATCACATTGTCATTTTCTATCAGTTTTGTTTGAGTTATCAGGTTCATTCACATTTAAAGTACTCCCATTCAGAAGTAGTCAAACATTAGCAAGAAACTTCGGCTTTTGCATCCATGTTCTTTTGTGTACATGAACCAAATCACATAAATTTGCTTTAAAATCAGAATTTTGTACCCAAAGTTCAAAGTGGATACCCGTGGGAATGAACAAAACAAAGTGAGAAAATCACAACCACAAACTCCCATCTAAGATAACTTGTTTAGAAGTACAAATATGAATCTATAGTGGTATACATCAATACAGATAAATTTTCTATCTTACGCGTCAAATACATACCCGGCCTCAGCAAAGTGGGATTTTACCAACGCAAGAGCTCTTCCGCGATGACAAATCTTGTTCTTTTCTTCCTTGAGCATTTCAGCATAACTATAACAGCACAAATCATGTAATTAGTTTTGTTTTATTGCAAGCATGCGATGATATGAAAAATGCAGGGAGATCAGAGATGGCGGGTGAAAATAGATCAGGTTAAAATGGATCAAAATGGGTTTGATTCATAAGAATGTCAATTGTCAAATCTGATTCAGGTTCAAACAGGTGGTTAGGTCAGAATGGGGACCTACAAAATTTAGTTTGTACTCTTAAAAGATAGACTTGACGTGACTTTCAACCTGTTTGACCCATTCGACCCATTTGATGTGTTCCTCTTTTTGCTAAACTTTATTTGAGACTTTGGACCCGTTAAAGATATGAAAAAGCCAAGGCCCGTTTATAAGTTAATTGCACGTAATTGCTACCTATTAAGGAGATGATCCTATAGAAACAGAGATGGCCTTACGTCTGATCATAACCATCAGGTTGGAAGACTGGATCCCATCCAAAATCATTCGGTCCTCTTGCAGGAACAATCTTCCCCCGAAAGGGTACATTGTGTGTAAAATTATTTGAAATGCCAATCAATCAAAACCTAGTACGACCATTCATAGGTACATGCAAATCACATCTGCAGACAGTTAGACTTCAAAAGATCAGTTAAACCGTTTGATGTCTTATGAAACAAAGTGAAAAATGTACAGCATACTGGGGTCTTTCCCACAAACGTAACGGGTTCATACTTTGGCCCAATAGCAAGAGAAAATACACACACAGCATGGGCAAATTTATCCTCATAAGCCATCAACAAATTGGTTAGACCTACAAACGCAATTCAAGTGGTTGATTAACTTTATTCTTTTATAGTTTAACATCAAAGTAAATACGACATAAAGATTATTCTATGTACCTTCATGAGCAATCTTCTGAAGAAACCACTTGCTATAGATCAGCATTTGCCATCCGTTAATAGACATGAGAAAGGAAAATCAATAAAATCAAAACATACCAAATTTCACGCATGACAAAGATATTCATTTTGAGTTATTCAAAAAGTGTCGCAACAGTCAAGTGTTATTGTGTCCTAAAGTTGCAACTGATCAGAAAGTCTTCGCTGTTCGGAACATGACACGTAGATGATTAAAAAAAAACGTGGCTTAAAAGACAAAGGAAAACTAGCAGTTTTTTCACCGACAAAAATAGATGAAATACACTTTCACTAATCTAGGAACTGTTGTGTCCAATAGCTAGCCACAACCTAGAATACTAACCCGTTCATTAGGTAAAGGTAAAAACCATGATGCAAATAATGTGGCATTCGAACTCACAGTCTCACATGAGATGTCTTAGTTATGCTAGCACGTCTTCTTGAATTGATGAACAGATTGAACAAGCAAATTAAGGAAAGTTCAAATGTGCTGCAAACCTACAGTCACAATAATCAGCTTTGAGGGGTTCAGCTATCTGATTTTGATGAAACTCTAAGGGGAATTTTATAGATTTTTAAAATCAGATAAGTAGTTGCTGTAATTTCTCAATTATGTAACTTCAATGACTCCATTTCTGCAAATTATTCTAAGTCTATAAGAAGATTATATAAACAAGATCTGAATGAACGATTTAACTTGTGTCATGATGATCTTAATCCTATGAGTGACAAATTTACAGGAAGCTGTTAAACATCACTTTAACAAGAAAACAAGGAAGTGCAGCAAGGAAAGTTACATGTAAGGCTTGCAAAAAAAATAAAATAACAGAGAACGTTATGCGTTATGCCTAATCAAAGATTTCTCCACCCAAAGATAAGATTGAAAATGAACTGTGCAAACTAGGATTGACAACAAACACAAACACGGCTTGTTTTCGTTTGTATTAGTTTAACAAAAAAAAAAAAAAAAAAAAAGCATTAAAGAGCAGCGTATGTTTTGTTCTGTTGGTGTTTGTTCTTTAAGATAGTAAACTAGTAACACATATGAGCAAACTTGTACACGGACATGGTCACAGATAGATAATGACTTGAATGTATATAACATGATGAAACCTTAACAAAACTAGCATATAATTGGGTAGGGGTGGCAATTCGGGTCGGGTTCGGGTTGGCGGGTTCGGGTTGTCAGGTTGGCGGGTCAGAAAACCTCAACCCGAACCAGACCCATTTAAATCATTGGGTCAGTTATGCCAACCCTAACCTGTTTACACGTAACCCGAACCTGACCCATTTAACCCGTATATGAATATGTTAAACGGGTTTCGGGTTGACCAATTTAATCCGTTTTATATATAAAAGTTAGCACATTACACGAGTTAAATGGGTTAAACGGGTTAGTGGATCGACCCATTTACCCATTTAACCCGTATAAGTGAATATAAATAATTTTTAATTAAGAAAAAAAACTAAAACGGGTTAGCGGGTCGACCCGTTTATTTTATTCCCAACCCGAACCTGACCTGTTTAATAAACGGGTTAGATATGTCGGCCCAAACCTGACACACAATCTATTTAGCTCAACCTGAACCTGTTAATTTTCGTGTCGGGTCACAAATTGCCACCCCTAGTTAAAACTATAGTCATGTTTGTTCTTTTAGCAAATAAACGAGCATTGTGAAGTGAAACAAACGAAGATACGGTATAGTAGTGACTAACCAGATAGACACTTAAGAGCAATGAAACATAAGCATGTATCCTCATCCAACACCGGTCCTTTCACCTACACATAAAACGCACCACAACATCATAACCGTAAACAAAAAGAAAAAACCTTAAACAAAACATTAAACCCTTACAAAAACATAAAAACCTTAGGGAGGGGGGGCAAAAAAAAAAAAAAAGTAGCAGCCAATGTAGCTTTTTCTTTGGAGATATCCTCCGGATCCCCTTGCAATCAAGCTTAAGAGACTTGAATATAATTGACTTTAACTTGTTCAAGCTTTCTTTGCATTCCCAGTCACAAATGTCACCCGGTGGTAACTTTTTTAAACTCGCCGCCATTTTATACTTGACTTTTTTTATAATAGATTTACAGTTGACAATTTAATTTGCTGGTGTTTCTTGATAAAAAGCTACGGGCCTTTTGTCTGTTTTAAAAATTGTATGGTGAGTTTAGTAATATATGGAGTGTGGGTTTATTGGTAAGTGAGTTTTAACATTTCCTCAAGGTCAGATGTTAAATTCTCTGCATGCTCATACTCCTTTTTTTGTTTTTCATTTTCATGAAACATCATTTTTAAGCTGTATTTTCGCTAACTAGATAACTGTTTTTAGACCATTTTCTATTTTTTCATCATTGGTATGTTCAAAGATAACCAAAATTACAAATTAAATTATTTTGATTTGCATTCGTAGCTCATTTTCATATGTGGACCATATTTTTGTAATGAAAAAGAAGGTATTAAATATAAGAGCTATTTTTAAAGCATTCAGACATGCATTAATTCTTTGTATCTTTAATAATAATAATCATTCACCCTTTTCATTTAACTTCTCTCAACTGACTTTAGGTACCATAACATACAACTCATTCAATTACAAGGAGAACCCGACCCTTCAGATTGGCTTGTGACGTAACGTACAACTCATTCAATTGCGACGTAACAATGAATGCGTGTCACCCTCACGAATTCTCACAAAATAAACACCGGACCGCACAAAGTTTGAGCCCAGTGCACTATTAATGAATAATAATTATACTCTAAATCTTAAATTAAACATAATTAGAAGGTTGTATGAAATGAGAACACACTTTGGACGATTTTTAACCTAAGCGACCAATTCGGCCCGTTCCTCATTTAGGTAGTAATGATTCATTAACATGAAGGCATATTATTCAAAAAGCACAAAACGAGTTAAATATAAGCCATTTTTCTCATCGACCACAACCAAGCAAAAAAGAACGAAAATGTGAGAGTAAACCCTCATGAGGATCTCCGAATTCAATTACACCGTCACTTAATAACCATATTAGAAGTTTCGCACTATTATCAAAAGAAGCTTCAATGAGCAACACCGTATAATGAACACGTAAATGGTAAATAGAAATGAAGGAATCAACATTTACATCCCACATAGGTTAAAGATGGGAAGTCTATCTTGTTTACATACTATAGTAAATGAGCTCCATCCATGTTTAGAATATTACCATGTTTTCCGGACACTTGGTTGTTGACGAAGCTAACTATGAAACTAATAAAAGTCAAACTTCATCAGGAAACAAGTTATCGGAAAACAAATATAATATGCTTGACATTTTTTGTATTTGTTCTCACGGCTACTCAAAACTTTTAATTTAGAATGACTGTCCATATCTAAAAATCCCCTTGTCATTGGTGTCTTGTCATTGGTGTCCATTTCAATCTCTACCATACAATGCCATATTGATTCTAGGTGGCTTTCCATGTAAGGTCTCTACCGAGCATATATATGTGTTTGGTCCAATAAGCTTCTACCATTGCACAATTCAACCATCCACAAAGTACAATCTAAACTGATCTAGGTGTCCATTGCCATCCATGTGACATATATGAGGCAATTCTGGTACAACACAGGTGACTCGATCCCCTATTTCTTGCCTTCATTCCTAGAGAGGAAATAGGAGACGTCCTGCCAATGTTCAATTCGATATATTACAAGGTACGCATGTCACCAGGATTATCCAAGTTGGATATAGATGTGTCACCCTCACAAGTCCAACTAAACAACACATGAAACCCGAGTATGAGTCTCATTCACCTAATCCAAACTATTTCCGTTTAGAATAGGGCTACTTAATCAGTCACACAAAGAGTGCCTACTGATTTTATATACAAAACTTCTCTTATATGCTAAGTAAAGTAAATATATTCAATACATAGAACGCTTGAACTGATTAGCGTAGAATACTTAAGTAACTTCATTGCATGTATTTAAAGAGTATCATATCTTTCTTCACCAGCTTTTTAATAAAATTTATCTAATTTTGTACATTGTTTTCCCTCCAATTAATTCTTGTATTTGAGTTTTTAGATATTCAAGATTTCATGTACACAAACAATGACTTGACGTTGACTATATAATGTAAGTTATCAATTTCTACTCAGATAGACCGATTGAGTTACTCGAATTAACTAGGACCAAAATTCCTTTTTACTTTACATTAACAACGACACGTTATTAACTTCATGGCATATAATTTAAGAAACTCAAATTGAGGTGCACTATTGCCAATCTTTTCTTGAAACTCTTGAAAAGTCAACTGCTGTAGTTATTATTAGATGATGGAGGGAGAGGATATTCTTATTTGATAAAACACTATAATTAAGCGCCGGGTATTGGGTTAATCCCAATCTACCCGTATTAAAGGTCAAACCCGAAAGTCAAAGTCAACCGCAAGAAAAGTCAACTGCTGGAAATAACTGCCAAATAGCAGTTACAAACAGTTACAACATCAAAGGGACACAACTGTTGGAATTAAACAAACCAACACAACCTTTCATTTGTACCTTTTCGATAAGTATAAATAGATAGAATATGTAATCGATTACTATGATGACAGATTTATAGAAAATAGAGATTATTTCATATTTTTGGTATATTTTGATTAAAGATCCGTGAAATTGGGCCAACAATTGGTATCAGAGCCAACATCATCATATACCAAGGGTTCTATTTTTGCCCTGAATCGAAGAAAGAAAATTCCCAGGTATCTTTTTTTTTCCT
Source organism: Artemisia argyi (assembly GCA_030686995.1). Taxonomy (NCBI): domain Eukaryota; kingdom Viridiplantae; phylum Streptophyta; class Magnoliopsida; order Asterales; family Asteraceae; genus Artemisia; species Artemisia argyi. The sequence goes on along the minus strand of CM060687.1, from coordinate 15,369,098 downwards.
GCAAATTATTATTCGAACCACAAAGTAAATCAAAACTTTCATCCTTTGTGATTTCAGAAGATACACTTTGAATTCTAGTCGCCTCGTAATATAATTACCGGCATCTAGAAAAGGTATTCTCAAATTTTGCAAAAAAAAATCTGATTTTTTTCTTTTACCGAGAACATAAACAACAAATAGGGAACAAGTTTTTGTTTATTTCTTCAAACAAAAACACGATTCAGAAACAAAGAACCAAACATCGAGAGGATAACATAAGTCATCATCAAGGGGCAAAGAAGTGATTCACAACAAAGGAACAAACACACCTGTTTTTCCTGAAGAATCAAACACCCTTGATTTATTGATTGAATCATCACACGATTCAAATAATACACAGTAGAAGAATCCCCACAAAGGATCAATAGGCGTTCGAGACAAGAACACCGAATACCCGTGAAGAAGAAGGTTAACCAAAGCCAATAATCGGCGGTCAACCATCAGGAGAAACAAGAAGCAGTTATCGGGGTCTCATCAAAAGAGAGAGACAAGGATATCTCTGGAAGGAGATACACTGGAAGGAGATACAGAGAATAGAAAAAGAGGCGCATATAAGCGCTAGGGCAAACAAGAAACGGGCTACGGTTATAATAACCCCCCAGGTTTCGAAATTTCAATATCCACCCTTTACTTTTAAACTTATACTTATTATTAGTATAGGTTATTTTTTTTTTTTTTTGATAAGTTACTACATTATATCCTTAAGTATCTTATCATATTTTATTCTATAATAACCTAGTGATTACACTGCTTATTATATTATTAGGAATAATTTTAAGGAAAAATTAACCTTATGTTATTCATTTTAGAATATAAAATCTCCGAGGATAGTTTTTGGATTAAAAACTAGTCCTATAAGGTTTTGATTGTCATTTAGACACAAAACATTAGAAGCGCGCTATATTTCTTAACACCCCGTGTTAGAATTTTAGGAGATTATCTAGTCATTATCATTAAAAATGACTAATGGTGGAGATAGTGGAAAGAAGGAGGCTAGTACACCTAATACTACCCCTCAATTCCAATGCCCGATATTGAAACCCGCGAATTACTCACTATGGGCAATTCGAATGCAAATTCTCTTAGATGCAAATGGGTTATGGGAAACAATAGAGCCATTAGACTCGACCAAATCCGATAAGAAAAAGGAGACAACTGCTATTGCATACCTTTACCAATCCTTACCCGAAGATCAATTACTTTAAATAACAAAGCACAAAACCCCGAAAGCAATATGGGACGCTTTGAAAACTAGGCACTTAGGCGAAGAAAGAGTACAACAAGCCAGACTTCAAACACTCAAATCTGAAATTGAGTTGTTACATATGAAGGAAAATGAAACAATAGACACATTTACAGGAAAACTCACAACTCTTGTAAACAAAGCCGCTAGTCTAGGACACATAGTGGAAGATCAAACCTTAGTTAGGAAATTACTAAATGCTGTACCAGATAGGTATCTGCAAATAGTTGCATCTATAGAACAATATTCCGACCTAAGCACTATGACAATGGAAGAAGCAATAGGAAGACTTAAGACCTATGAAGAAAGGATTAAGTTTAAGAAGGATAAACAAGTGAACAGTCAAGAGAGTTTGCTGTACACACGATATGAACGACAAGGAAAACCTTTTAGAGAATATGGTCAGGGGAGATCTAACCAGTCTCGAGGCAGAGAACAAGAAAAGAACAATTATCAATCTAAAAGGGAAGAACGAGCATCTTTTGAAGAAGATACAAGAGATAAATCTCAAGTCACATGCTACCGATGTCACAAACTTGGACATTATGCATATGAATGTCAAAATAAACGCAAGAATCAAGTCAGAGAACAATCCAATCTTATTGAAGAAGACTTAGAGCCAACATTGCTTATGGCGACTATAATTAAAGAGAAATGATACAATGAGCATACCGCAGTGAGTGCAGTAACCGCAGTGAGTGCAGTAACCGCAGTGAGTGCAATGATAACAGAGATTGTAGTAACAACAGAGATTGTAGAAATAGCAGAGATTGCAGAAACCGCAGAGAATGCAAAGACCGCAGAGAGTGCAGAAATCGCAGAGAATGCTGAAGACCGCAGAGAGTGTAGAAGATTCAAAAATTGATCAATGTTGCAGCGAATCTTAAAGGAAGCAAAATGGAGACGACTACAAAAGACTTAAAGATCTACGTCGCAGCGATTGTGATTAAGGGGGAGAATATTGGGTTAATCCCAATCTACCCGTATTAAAGGTCAAACCCGAAAGTCAAAGTCAACCACAAGAAAAGTCAACTGCTGGAAATAACTGCCAAATAGCAGTTACAAACAGTTACAACATCAAAGGGACACAACTGTTGGAATTAAACAAACCAACACAACCTTTCATTTGTACCTTTTCGATAAGTATAAATAGATAGAATATGTAATCGATTACTATGATGACAGATTTATAGAAAATAGAGATTATTTCATATTTTTGGTATATTTTGATTAAAGATCCGTGAAATTGGGCCAACACCGGGTGAATCAAAGCTGCTGAATGATTTATAGATACTGAATGAACTTGGTTCTGAATGATAATGAATGTTTGAGAATTATTTTGAATCAACGCTTATGCATTTATTTTAAAATAAATTTAAATTCATTAATAATTATCCCACGTTAATAAAATCAACTTCTTATATGAAAGAAAATTTGTTTCACACATATCGTTCCATCAATTTCAAAATAAGTTACAGTTTTATAATATACTGTTTAAAAGCTCCTAACTATAAATCTTTTATTTAATATATATTGACATGCAAAGTACAAATTTCTCTTCCCGAGTTAAAAAAAAAAAAGGAAGAAGATTCTCTCAAGTTAAAAAAATAACTTGACTCAAGTTGGGTGTTTGTAAGCCATTGGATTTGATCCAATGGCTCAAATCAAAAGAAATTCTTTTAATTTAAGCTATTGGATCAAATCCAATGGCTCACATTCCCCCAACTTGAATCAAGTTATTTTTTCAACTTGAGAGGATCTCTTTAAAAAAAACTAAAAAGTAAAGTTAGAATAAAAAAATGAGTTAAAAGGGCTAGGCACACAAGTCTTGTCGAGTTCACTGTTTCCATGTTCATCTACAATTTTTCACCATTTCCAAGTCTATCTATAAATGGGTAAAATAGTAAAGGGTGGTGCGTTGTGTGATTTTGCATCTTTTTGGCCATGCATGATTCAGAGCCTTTCATATTCATTCAGTGTCATATATTACTTTGTCAAACAACTATTGCTATGACCGATTCACACATCTCCTCTTAATTGCCCAATTCAAAGGCTATCAAGTTCTTGGACTTTTTCTGCTATCTTTCGGCACTTGAAAAATGGGTACTCCAAACATTGTATTTACAAAGGTTTAAGTAGCTTCAGGTGTCTATTGGCATAAAGACCGAGTGATTTGCTCAAGAAACACAAAACGAGTTGTGCATTATCGGCAATTTTTTTCTCAAACATGACCAAACATAAAAGAAAGAAAATAATAGAGTAAGCCAACATGAAATCACTCAAATTACGTAGTTCCTTAGTAAGTACCATTTTTAACTTTGGCCCAAGAACGTCAAATGATTGCTCGAATATAGATATACATCCACTTGTGTCAGAAACAAGATTTATTTCAATGTCGTTTGCTTCCTATTTAGTAAATAATATTGTCACCTTTTTTTGGAACAGAGAAGATCATAAGCTTAAACAAACACCCTTTAAGTTTACATCCCACATATGTTAAAGAAGTGAAATCTTTCTATTTATATACTATAAAGAATGAGGATCACACATGTCTAGAATATTACTATGTTTTGGGATGCATGTGTTTATGAAGTTGATTATTAAACTAAAGATTTCAAACATCATAATCTCGTTCGTCTCAAAATAATTATAAAATTCTTTGGCTTTTTAGTATCTTTTGTCACTTATAAAATAGTAGTAGTAATCTAAATTTTTTATTTACAAAGATTGTCCACATGTTTATAAATTGACTAAATATTTAGTAATCTTTTTTATCTATCTTTATAATAAAACAAAACCGTAACTATACTACCAATCTCAATTTAACTCTTAACAAGACATTTTTTAGAATATGTGATAGACGTTGAATATAAACATTTCACCGATCCACCTGAACTTACCTAACCCCTACCGTACTTACAATGCCATATTGAATTTGCAATAACTTACCTAACCCCTACCATACTTACAATGCCATATTGATTTTGCAATGACATGTTACGAAAATGAAAAGTATGGCCTTCCAAGTTCTTTTGGATTCTGGAACCAAATGATCCATAAATTTGCATTAATTAGTATACAAAGGATGCCAGTTAGATCGCTTTTTTGGTATGATGCAACGGGTGTTCGGTTTCGTTCATGGGAGTTAGTTCTGTTGGCGCCATGGTGGGATCTTTCTAATTCTAATAGCCTTTGGTTGGTTTGCGAGTTTGTCTCGTTTCGTTAGTGTTTTCTGTTCCTTTTCTTTCTTTGTATGTTGGATCTTTTTTGCGTGTATCGTCTGCTAGTTTCTTTCTAGCCTTTTTTAATTAAATTTCATTTGCCGTTCAAAAAAAAAAAAAAAAAAAAAAAAAAAAAAAAAAATTAGTATACAAAGTGTCATACACCAAAACGTACAAACATTTTTTCATCTTATGTGTCGAATACATTCCTAGCCTCAGCAAAGCGGGATGTTCCCATAGGCTAACTCGACCAGTCACACAAGAATGGTCAACAATTTAACTTTTTTATTTTCCTTTAGAAAACTGGATTTTGAATGTTACATAATTAAAGCTGGTCTATTTTGTGTTAATTTAAATTTTTTTGTACTCAACTATTTTTGTTCTCGGTATATTATATCAAAGTTAAATTTATGTTTAATATAGTTTTTGTTTTTGTTTTTTGTTTTGTTTTGTTTTTTTGTTTTTTTTTTCTCTCTTTCTTTCTTAAGAGTTAATCAAACATAATTTTAACAAAATAACTTTTAAATGTCCAATTAGAATGATACATCGCATTTATTTACCGTTCCAACTAAAATATTTATGGTAAAGATTTGACAGCTTCGTATGTTTATAATCTGATTATTTTTCCAGACAGTCACGTTATAGTTGACACTTTCATTTGTGTAATTGTGTTTGTAATTTTGTTTGTTATTTTGGTTAACAGTTATGATATATAAGTGATGACATTTATTGAATTGATATGTTATTGTGTTGTTATATAAAAAATAGATGAAAGACACAATATGTGGAAGGTGGGGTTGCTGGTAAGTAATTTGCTATTTACATCGATGGCCTCGGTTCAATTCTTAGCATCATCAGTTTCCTACTTTTTATTAATTAAAAGCACTGGAACGGCTTGTTCATACGTTTCTCTTCATTACGAAGTAAGTGTGCGCTTTGATAGTTAGTGATACACATATGTAAAACAAATTTAAAGTTCTACTATCAACCAATCAAATGTTTGTATTTTGATGTATAATTGTTTTTCGCATATACATTTTGTTACATAATCAGAATCATGCGATTTCAGAATGTGAATCATGTATAGAAGTATTTTATCCAGATCTTACGTAATACATCTAAAAATAGGTTTCTGTCCCTCCGTCCCAAAAAAGAGTGCATCTTACTATTTATGTTTTTCCTAAAATAAGTGTATAGTTTTTATATATAGACAGTAATTATGACTATTTTTCATACTTTACCCTTTTAATTAAAACTTCCATTTATTACTTATTTTTTATTTCTATATTAACTATAAGGGTAAAAATAATTTTTTATCAATCAAAACTATCATTAATTACACATATCATAATTTCAACATTTTTTGTTTGTGGACTCTTTTTGGAACGGAGGGAGTAAGATACTTAGCATGACAACCAATTATAGTTGGATATCCTATATGTACTTTTTAAACTTAAGTTTGTTTTGTGTTGGCGATTGAAACATAATTTGATCGTTCTAATTTTACTTTTACTTTTACTTCTTCAAGCTTCTTTGCATGTCCGGTCACGATTGTTACTGGAGGTAAGTTCACTAATCCGCCATTCGAAGACAGATATTTAAATAATACAATATATGTTATATCTTTGATCATCATATTAAGTTATCACATAAGTAGTTTGCACATGTACGGCCTTTAGACTCTCAGCTTCACTGTTAACGGCTCCAAAGAGCAGACCACGAACGTAAAGGAAAAAAGCAAAGCTCTTACATATCTAAAAACGAAACTAAAATACAAAAAGCTATAAAAAGAGATCAATCAGTCTCAAAATCCAACAGTCCCAAGAGATCGAACTAGTTTGTTAATGAAACAAGATTAACAAATTCATAAGGATATCTACGTGTTATGCGTAAGAGTTTTATCACCGTGACAAAGAAATTTGTTATTGACTACTTGGAAATTATGGGTCTGTTAAAATTAACTTATCGTTATATGGGCTAAGCCTATGTATGAAAGGGCTGTAAAGTTATGTTAAATAGATGCAGGGAGGGAAATGTCATGTGATGCAAGGTAGTTGACTGGTAAGTGTAGTATGAGTTGATTTGATGGTCCATGGTTCAATTCTTAGTATACTCCTTGTTCACTTTTTTTTTTTTTTTTTTTTTTTTTTTTTTTTTTTTTTCATGTTTCCTGTCATTTTACTTTCAAACATCATATTATTTTTTTTTCTCTAAAAAGTAAGATTTTAATAATCTGATAACCAATTAGAGTGCATTTACCTTCTAAGGCTAAGTTAATTTTGTTTTAGTGACGAAAATGGAATTGATTGTTTTAATATAAGTTTTAACTTTCTCAAGCGCTTTTCAAAAAAAAAAAAAAAAAAAAAAAAAAAAAAAAACTTTCTCAAGCTTACAAATGATAATGTTAAAAAAGGCCATTTGGTCCATTTTAGTTTTTTCTGAGTTTATCCCAAATAGACTGTTACATGAAAACAATATCACATTGTAATTGAAGTAATGTGTGTCTAATTCTCAGGTCATTGCTTCAATTTCCATGTATGATTGATTTTCATTCTTATGTGTTGAATACAAAAATCAAATTTCACATTTCTACATGTTTGGTATTTTCTGATTCTTTTATTTGTAAGCACTATGTTGGATGTTATTTTTTACTCTTAGATAGTCAGTCTTTTTTTTTTTTTTTTTAATACACAAATATCATTTGCATTTGTTTGCCTTTAGATATACTCATATACAACACCAGTTATTATTATTGGTGTTGATAACTTTAACAAACTAGTAGATGTGAACAAATGGGCATTTTGTATGCTAAAACAGTCTTAGCACCCCCGAGAGATATGATTTGGACATATCTAAACCATTACATAAAAAATAAGTAGCTATAAAATACTAATGCTCTATAATCAACCAATAACTCTTATAGATTATTACAAAGTACTCCGTTTTGTTTAGTTAACGTCAGTCAACCTTTGTATCCCACATTCCCACATACTACATTGTAAGAATAGTGTTATGTTTCCAAATACGTAGTTCTTTGACGTTGGTTGCAAAAAAAATGTCATTAATGCATTTGAAGTTTGTTGTGAAGAGTTAAATTTAAAGTTACAGTTAATTATTTTAGTTACAAGTGCTTAATGCATTTAAAGACAATTCTAAACGATACTTTTATCAATTTTCTTACAACATTTCACAAAAATTAGACAATATAAGAAATATGAGTGGTTTTTGTATTTAAAGAAAGAGTATTTACTATAAAATGATAGAAGAAATATATACGGAGTAATAGGTATCGTCAATTCCTCAAAGACCAAAAATTTTAAATGGATGGGTCCAAATGATACTGGTTAGTCATTTTAAGATGTGTTTTTTAAATGGGCCGGTCCATATCCAATAAGAAGGAGGGTTAAGATAACCTTCTGGAAAGAACCCCTTACGTAACCCTAGTCATATTCTCATCATATCTAAACCGGTTCATAAAAGAGAAGTAAACTGATGGCGAAAGAAAGGTAGTCCTTTCCTTTTTACCAGTTTAGTTTTTCAATATATTTACATATATTTATTTGGAATAACTTCATGAGAAAAGATCAATGCAGAACATGATTTATCTAAAGATCAAACCGGCCAATGACAACCATTGATCTTATATCATCCTACGGTTGGGATATATTCTAACAAAATATAATTAAGTGAACTAGAGGGGTAACTTTGTCATTTATTGAAACTTCTTTTATATCCATTTCACGATTCACGCTCATTTCTAAATCATTTCACGATTCACGCTCATTCAAGATCATTTCTCACACAGTCACACACACTAATTGCTCTCACCTTCCCCAAATTCAAAACCGTATGTTAATGCTTTTCAATGGCTGATCTACGAGATGAGATACGACAAAGACAAGAAGTGAAGCCATCTGAAGGTATGCCGTTGCTCTATTCGTTTAGATTCATGTAATTTTTGTTTTGTTTTTGTATTTAACGAGTTTTAATAATGATTATTTGTTTAGTTGAGTGATTAGTGTTTGCTAATTTGTTGATTAGGGTTTGAATTTGGGTATTAGGGTTTGAATTTGGGTATTAGGGTTCTTATTTTAGGGAAGGTGATATCTATTAAAACGAGATTGGGGTTTTTTTTTTTTTTTTTTTTTTTTGTTGTTTTGTTTTGATAATCTGTGGATTAGCCGATTAGGATTTTGAATTTGGGGATTAGGGTTTTGAATTTGGGGATTAGGGTTTGAGTGAGAGTAATGGGGATTTTAGTGAGGGTAATGGTGATGGAAGAAGTTGGTGGTTTCATTGTGGTGGTGGTATTAACTAGCAGTTATTTGTTTATCAGTTTTAAGTGCTTGTCTTGGTATTAACTAGCAGTTATAGGGGTGTTTGGATTGTTAAGATTCTGATTGTTCCTGTGGTACTCTCACACAAATCTTGGTATAAAAAGCTTGAACGAGGTGTAAACAACTTGATTTACCATAAAAATCAGTAAGGTAGTCTACTTAGATAACTGTTTCAACATCTGTCATTTTACGTTTGATTTGTCTCAGTCAAGGGTGTTCGGCTAAAACTGATTTTAGGTAGTCAAACTAGCGATTAGTAAAAGTTTGGAATAAGCTGTGTTTTGATAATTAGAGGTTGGGCTCTGCATAAATAGTATTGGTAGCTATTCATTTGTTCATTTTTAAGAATTTTGAAAACAGTTTCTAACCAAGCTTTGCACCAGGAAGAATTTTGAGCTTATATCCTCTTGGAATTCGTTAAAAATTGGTTTTCTGAGTGAATTGGTAGCTAATTGTTCATAATCAAAAGAATTTTCAAGTTTAGAAACTTATATACTTGCCTGAATTTAACCTCCAAATGAACTGATTGGACCTACATCTCCCCTGATCCAGTTACAATTTGCGCATCAGTCATACTTTGCAACCTCTTTTAGCAGTTCTGCTCAATCTCCAATTTAGCTCATTTCTGCTTTTCTTAGTACTTGGCCATGTTGTGACTGCTTATGAGTTTATTTGGGACTTTAGCTTATTGTGGTGGTGGTATTAACTAGATTGTGGTGTTCATGAATCAATCACATGTGATTATGTATGTGATTCTGTATGTGATTTTGTATGTTTATTTTATTAGAATATGTGTATTTTCTTAGAACATATGATTCTTTTTTGTTTACTCTATAATTTATGTGTTTTTATGTTTTTGTTTTGTTAGGTGCTTCTGTTATACAGCCGCCGGTTAGTTCAGTTGCTGGTGTTCAGTCTAGTTCTCCATCCGGTTCTCCTTTTCGGGTGACTCGGAAGAATTTCCTAGAAAAGTCTAATCCCCCTGTTTACTCTAAGCGGAATGATGCGAGTATCCGTATGCCTCTTCCGTTGTCTTATGCGCTTCCTAATACAAGTACCCCTATGCCTCTTCCGGTGTCTTTTGCGCTTGCTAATACAAGTGTTGATAAGTCTAATTCGAAGACAGATCCTAAGGGTAATACAAGTGTTGTAAGTGTTGATAAGTCTAAGGCTAATCCCGAGTCTGTTGTTCCGAATGATAAGGTGGTTGATGTTATTTCGGCCAAGTCTAAGGTTGTTGGTGTGAATGATAAGTTGACTGATGAGAGAGTTAAGGATAGGGTGATTAGGGATGTGCAGAAGTCTAGGGCTGGTGATGTGTTGAAGGCTGGTGATAAGGTGAATGATAAGTTGACTGATGAGAGAGTTAAGGATAAGGTTATTAGGGATGTGCAGAAGTCTAGGGCTGGTGATGTGTTGAAGGCTGGTGATAAGGTGAATGATAAGTTGACTGATGAGAGAGTTAAGGATAAGGTTATTAGGGATGTGCAGAAGTCTAGGGCTGGTGATGTGTTGAAGGCTGGTGATAAGGTGAATGATAAGTTGACTGATGAGAGAGTTAAGGATAAGGTTATTAGGGATGTGCAGAAGTCTAGGGCCGAGAAGTCTAAGGCTGCAGATGTGAAGAAGTCTAAGGATATGGCAATTGTTGATGTGAAGAAGTCTAAGGCTGCTAATGTGTTGAAGGCAGAAGTGTTGAAGGAAATGCCGAAACGTGATGTTGAGAAGTCTTTATCTAAACGAAAAAGGAAGTTGTCGGATAAAGAGTATAGTGGTGAACCTAAGTTGTCTAAGAAGTTGAAGCATAAGAAGGTGAATAAACGTGATGCTGATGAAGTTAATTCGGATTCTTGTGATGAAGGTGTTAGTTTGATGAAGAATGTTAAGAGTGGTAATAAAAGGCTCAAGAGAAAGAATGTTACTGATGAAAGTGATGTGAATACTAATAAATTGCTTAAAAAGCTTTTGACGGGTGATGTTGACGATGCCGATTCTCTTAAGCTTATGCTTAAGAAATTGAAGGGCGTTATTGATGAGGTTTCTGATTCTGAAGACGAAGGGGTTGTGCGAAAGTCGAAAATGGAAGTTAAGAAACCAAAATGTAAGAAGAAGAAAGAGGAAAATGATTTTGAAGGTGATGATAAAGCTAATGTTAGGAAGCTTAAAAAATTGGGAAATGATAGAATGTTGTTGTCAGTAGAGGAACAACAACAGTTAGAGTATGTTGCTAAATTTCCAACTCTTAGGGTAAGGAATGCTCCTTGTTCTCTGTTTTCTTCTATCTGTCAATCAAAAGTTAACATGGAACGGTTTCTTCATGAAATAGGTTTTAAATCATTTCTTAGAATTTTCATTGATCAACTTCCTTCAAGGTTGGGTAGGTTTGTGGCTGCAAATTTTGATATAGCCACTAATAAGTTGAATTTGTTGAATGGTTTGTCGATCCATGTCACTCCAGAATTAATTCATGATATGTTAGGGATTCCGCTTGGTGGTACTCCGTTATTTACGGTTGAGCACAGATCTGTTAAAGATGATTTTGTCAAAGCTTGGGTTGATCAGTTTTATCCCAAATCTTTTAAAGACATTCGTAACAGTGATATTGCTAGAGAGTTGGTTAATGCGAATAAAGTTGATGATTTTTTCAAACTCAACTTCCTTATGCTGTTTTCCAACACGATGGGAAGGTGTGACACCATGAATGGGCAAATTTGTTTAGATGTTGTTAGACATATTCCGCAAGATCTTCCAATATCTGAGATCGATTGGTGTGGTTACATTCATAATTGCCTTCAGTATAGTACCAATCCACAAGGACAATGCAACTACACTGGTCCATTAACCGTGCTCATGGTAAGTTTATATATTTAGTTAATTTTAAATATTGTTCCTGTTTGTCATATGTAACTTTTATTCCTTTTTTTTCCCAGCTTGCGTATCTAGATTCTACCAAGTTTGAAAAGTTTCACGTTATTCGTATGCGTCCAGCCATCTTAAACTGGTCGACAACCTTAATTAGACAACGACAGGATCTAGAACTTAGTGAGAGGAAGTTGGGGGAACTAGAGCTTAATCCTAAGTGGACTGAGGTAGAAGCTAACGAGACAGAAGGTTTTATTGATGCTAGTTTGTCGGAATCTTCTGATAAAGAGGTTGGTTTATTTGTTATAGTCGATCATTAAATGTTAGTTTTTATTGAATTACATGTGTTCAAATCACATGTTAATCACATGTGATTAACTGCAATACAAGAAATATTGCAGTTAATCAATGTGATTCACATGTGATTAGTTTGTAAATCACATGTGATTAGTTAGCAGATCACATGTGATTTACAAACTAATCACATGTGATTTACAAACTAATCACATGTGATTTGCATACTAATCACATGTGATTTGCACACTAATCACATGTGAATCATATTGATTAACTGCAATATTTCTTGTCTTTGACATTATTATTAAATACAGGTTTTGTTTAACAAAATTCAAGAAAAGCTTTCCATCATATATTCTGAAAGACATTCTGTTGAAGCCGAACTTTTGAAAGCTTATAAAAAGTATGCTGATGATGAAAAGTTTGGTGAGTTATATGAGAAATATTCCGATCTTTTCAAAAAACCTGTCTCTTTAGGCGAAATGGGGGGTGATGATCCTGGTTCAGATGAGAATCATGATGAAACTGGTGGAAGTGATAATGATGGCAGTGGAAATGATCGTGATATTAGAAAGGTAAGTTTAGATGGTTTAGATACCTTTGGTTTTAGTAAAATTAGTTTAGATCATTTTGAAAAAGATTCATCTCTGGAAGAGAAGCAAGTCAATTCTCAGGGTGAGAAGGGCGTTGATGTACCTGCTGACAGTGAGAAGCCGGCTGAAAATGTGGTTGGTGTTGAAGATCCGTGTCAAGGTGAAGCTGATATTGTTGAGCCAGCTGAAGATTATGAGTTGGAGATCAACAGTACGCCCGAGACTTACACTCAGTGGCTAAATAACAATATCGATCTCGTAAATGAGGTGATTGATTGTATTGTAGACGAATATCTATACGTAATACTCTAACAGAAACATCTTTTTATTCTTTTAAATATTGTTTCTTTTTAATTAAATTATATCTTTTTATTCTTTTAAATATTGTTTCTTTTTAATTAAATTATGTTGTCTTACTTCAGGGTGATATGTTTGATAAAGGGACGCGTGAGGAATTGGTTGTCGCGAATGCAGGTCCGGGTACTCCTGAAAGAGTGGCTACTCGTGTTTCCAAAGGTAGTCCTGAGATAATCCTTCCTGAAAAACGAGTTGCGAAACCGTCTTCTTTCCTCTGCTCGCCCTACATGAATAAGAAGACTAAAGTTGTGCCTCGGATGACGAGGGTGGAATTTATGGTTGGAAACGGCTTGTTTTGTATGCAGGGTGACAAGATGTAGGTTCTATTTTATTTAAAGATTTTTGAACTTCTTTTATTGTTTAGGTAATCACATGTGATACACTCAAAATCACATGTGATTTTGAGTAAATCACATGTGATTTTGAGTGAATCACATGTGATTCACTATTGAATTTCTATGATATTTTAGCTAATGACATTTGTGTCTTTTGATGATGCAGTGAAACTGTTTTTGAAACTCATTCTGGCATCAAAGTTTCATCAATTCGTTTAAACATGGAAACGTTAGCACCTGGTTTGTGTCTTGATGCAAATGTTATCGACTGTTGGGGTGCCATTCTTAACCATGAAGAGAGTTTCAAAGATGCTGGATCTTTGTCAAGGCATTTCATGCCTACTGGTTGTATCGTAAGTGCTTTTTTTTTTTTTTTTTTTTTTTTTTTTTTTTTTTTTTTATGAATTTCATTGTATTATTATATATTATTTGATTTTTACAATTTATGTTTGTTATTTTATGCAGACAAAGCAAATGATTGATGGAAGTTTGGATTCAAATGGTCGATTGGAAAGTTTTGATGCCCAAGTTTCTGCACATTTTCAAAATGTTGCTGGCATTGATCTAAAAGGCATTGATTTGGTAATGTTATTATTTTCTTTTTAGAATTATACTTGTTATATTCATAGTTTTCCATTTTTATTAATTAATTTTTTTTTTTTTTTTTTTTTTTGTTAATTAAGGTGTTTTTTCCAATTCTCAATGAAGGGCATTTCTTTGTTGTTGTCTTCAACTTTTTAAAGACAACTACGATGACAATACTTGATAACATTAACAGTGGGGCAAAGTATGATGGAAAGTATAAAGTAGTATGTGATGTTCTTGTAAGTATTAGTTTTCTCCCTGATCACATGTGATTTACATACAAATCACATGTGATTTACATACAAATCACATGTGATCTACATACAATCACATGTGATTTGTACAAATCACATGTGTTTTTCCTTTGATCTCATGTTTTTTTTTTTTTTTTTTTTTTTTTTTTTTTTTTTTTTTTTTTTTTTGCAGAAAGATATGTTTGCCAATCATCTAAAATTTCATCATCACAAAAGGTATGCTAGCATTAAGAAACTGATTCCAAAGATCCCAAGGCTTAAATGGAGTACAAGCTCAAATTACATAGATTGTGGTATTTTTGCCATGCTGCACATGGAAAGTTATATGGGTGAAGCTCCTTCAAAATGGGACTGTGGGCTTGTGGCTGAGTCAAAGGAGCAGTTAGACTTGTTGAGGAGGCTGAGATTCAAGTTCGCTACCAAAATGTTGTTGCATGAGCTTAATGTGCATCGAGAAAAGATGCTTGAAGAGGCCAAGGAGTTTGACAAAGTAGATTCTGAATCGAAGATGAAGATCATTTTTCAAGCAAGGATGAACAGGAAACAACATGAAGAAAAAGATGCAAATGAACTTGAAGCCAAGTGATCGTACAGGCTAGGAGAATCAGGCTAGGGAACAGTATTTTTAGTTTAGTTATCGTATGCTTTTTTTATGTTAAGTATGTGAAGTCAAACAATTTCCAGGGTAGTTTAATATGGAATGCTGGTCAGAATATCATGGTAGATTAGAATGCTTTATTAAGCAGGATTTAAGTTTTGTTGTGTTTTGGGAAAGTCAATCCTGGTAATTAAATCCTGTCTTTTTTTATAAATATGTTGGTTTTAGATGTTACTTTCACTTAAAGAATATTCCAATGTGATTTATCTTAAAATCACATGTGATTTATTTGTAAATCACATGTGATTTATTTGTAAATCACTTGTGATTGTTGTGCAAATCACAAGTGACTTCTGTCTAAATCACATGTGATTTTGAACACAGTATATTTGATTTTAATCAAAATACAAAGTAAACAATAATTCAATGTGATTCAAGCAATGCTTTGGCAAATATGCCACAAGTATGTAAAGAGTTCCATAAGTAAACATTAAACAAGAGTTGTACCATATGTAAACAATAAACAAGAGTTCCATAAGTAAACATTCTAAATAATACTTCAACATAGTAAATCAATGTATTAAAAGTGCTCAATTATCAACTGCTGTTGCTTTTCGCTTTGCGTTTGGGTTCTTAGGACAAGTTGTTTTTGTATGCGTGTTGGTCTTCTCTCCACAATGGCCACAAGGCTTCATTTGCTTCTTTTTAACTCCAAGTGCTTTTTCTCGCTCACTCTTTCGCCTTTTGTTGCGTTCTGCTTCTGTAATATTTCCTTTGGTTGGTACCTTTGTTGGATTGTTAACTGTTTGTTTATCAGGTTTTGAAATAGCAAAATGCTCACCAATCACATCTCCCGTTTTTCCCGAAGGAGGAATTGGCACCTCAGCCTCTACTTGTGTCTTTAATGTCTTCAACTTTTCTACAAAAGCACCCATCTTCTCTACATTATTGCTCAACCTAAATAAACAATCATCCACCACAGCATTTGCTTCATTTGTAAGCCTTTCAACTTCTACATTTTTTTCCCCATATCTGTTTCTTTTTCTTCTCAAGCCAGGTGGAATTAAATCCCTTGTCCACCACCTCAAAATATATTGATTTGGAATGACTTCAATATCACGATTCTTGAAGACACAAAACACGTGTCGGCATAGGAAACCGTATCGAGCAAAATGTCTGCAGGAGCATACAACCGACCCATCTTCTATATTCCGAAGTACCTTTTCAAAACAAAATAATAAAAGAATTATATTCTGTGAATGTGATTTACATACAAATCACATGTGATTACAGTACATATCACATGTGATTTACATATAAATCACATGTGATTCTTAAGAGATCACATGTCATTTCAGGAATCAAATGTAATTCTTGTAAAGAAACTAACAAATATTTTTAATAAATCACATACCTTATAGTCTATAACTCTTTGTGCTGCTGTTTCGCTTTCATCTTCAATTTCCTTGTTTAGTGTTCTATAAGGCGCTGAATTTTTGTCTCTAACTACGACAATCTCAGAACCTTCTTCCAATTTTAAGTCCTGTATTGAACAAGTCCAGCATGCTTCATTTATTTCTGTTTGAACAAGCAAAAATATTGTCCTAGTATAAACTCTTGCTGCATGACGTTCAATTTTTAACATTGTTTTACACTTTGGTGCCGCTTCTAGTGTTTTGAAGTCCAAATGTTCTTGCCTATAATGTTGCCTTTCCATTGCTGATTCATAGGACATCATGAAGCTAACTAGTGTTGATCCTGGGCTTGTGAAACTTTTGAAGAACGAGTTTTCACTCTCAGACCTTGATGTGGTTCTCATTAATCCAAATAATGGAGAGTCTATAAAATAAGCTGGAATCCACATTTCTCTAAGATTAAACATCTTTGTCAACCATTTGTGTTTTTGCAAACCAAAATCTTCAATCAACTTGGCCCATCTCTCTTCAAATTGGAAGGGTTCAATGAACATATTCCAAATGAGCTTCTTAAAACGCTTCTTGAAATCAGTTTCTTTGTATATTGTCTTAAAAATCTGTTTTATTGAAAAATTGAGTTTTAGTGGCTTATTTTTCAGTATAAAGCATATGATATATACATAGGAATCATTTGTGAATCACATGTGATAAACCTCTGAATCACATGTGATTTACAAGAAAATCACATGTGATACACATCACAATCACATGTGATTTTATGCAAATCACATGTGATTCACATCTGAATCACATGTGATTTTATGCAAATCACATGTGATTCATTTAATATTATAGTTGAATCACATGTGAATCACACATAAACAGATTAGGTAATTGAATATTCTTACCTTTGCTGGAATCTTTTGGTCAATATGCCACATGCAAAGTCTGTGTTTTGATTGAGTGAAAACAACTTCAATAGCTCTCTTCATTGCTCCATCTTGATCTGTTACAACCATGGTTGGTTCTTTCTGGAAGGCAGTCATAAATGCGTTAAGTAGCCACGTGTATGATTCGGTATCTTCATGTAAAAGCATCCCCGAACCAAATGTGACACACCTTCTGTGATTATCGATGCCAGTGAATGGTACAAACACCATGTTGTACCTAGGAACATGTGATTAAGTAAATATACTGTGATGCAAAAGTAAATCACATGTGATTAAGTATATAATCACATGTGATGTCACATGTGATGTTGAAATCAATCATATGTGATTTTGGTTTTAAAAGGAAATCACATGTGATGTAAAAGTAAATCACATGTGATTAAGTATATTTATATAGATAAATATACTGTGATGCAAAAGTAAATATATTTATATAGATAAATATACTGTGATGCAAAAGTAAATCACATGTGATTAAGTATATAATCACATGTGATGTCACATGTGATGTTGAAATCAATCATATGTGATTTTGGTTTTAAAAGGAAATCATATTAAAAAAATTATATGTAAATTAGAAAAAAAAATAATAACAACTTACTTGTTACACCTGAATGTTGCATCAAAGGATACTATGTCTCCAAACTCTTTGTAGTTGCATTTCGCAACTTCATCAGCCCAAAACATTGCCTCTAACTCACTGTTTTTTACCTTATATTGAAATGTAAAGTCCGGCACATAATCCTTTCTATTTTCCATTTTGTTTATAAGCATTTGTGCATCACTCTCCCCTATGAAAGCATTAATATCCCTTTGATGATTCTTAAAATCATCAGATGTCCCATGAACATACTCATATCCACCTTTCATACTGGTTAACAAGTTATGAGCCCGTGTTGCACCAATCTTGTTTGTTGCTGATTTTACAATAAACATTTTGTGTGCTTGAGTCATTTTTCTTTGTTTTTTTGTAAAATGTTTGTATTCTTTTGGTATTAGCATATGGTTGTGTTTATCCATAAACTGAACTAACTTGTATTTTCCAGAAACTGTATGCAATTCCAACCTTATACGAGCTTTACAACCTGTTACATGAACAGTTGTATTTCTTTTTTGTTTGTCACTGTTTTGATTATCCAAAGTGTCAATATTAATACCTCTTGGAAGACCTTCTTTGTTACACATGATGTACTTGTGTTGTACCTTACCAGATTTGGTTAATCGTTGCCCTGACTTTTTGATTTGAAAACCTCCTGCTTCTGCGTAAGTACTATACATCTCTATAGCTTCCTCTAAAGTATCATAGTATCTTCCCTCAACAGGTATAGGAATGCCTTCATCTACATAAGGCACCCAATATATTGATCCACCCGGTGTCTCAAAATGCTCATATAATGTTGGTCTGGGTGATCTCATAGAATCTGCAGATTAAAAACAGATCACTTGTGATTCATGGGTAAAACACATGTGATTACCTTGTAAATCACATGTGATTATTTAATAAATCACATGTGATTTAACTTTATAACAGATTCAAACAATAAAACAGCATAGTCACAGAATTACATGTGATTTAAGTTAACTAATAATCTGAATCACATGTAATTCATATTAAAAAGATTCAAACAATAAAACAACATAATCACAGAATTACATGTGATTTAAGATAACTAATAACCTGAATCACATGTGATTCAGATTAAAAAGATTGTGAGTCACATTTTGTGAATCACATGTTATTAAAAAAACATAATAACATTTTGTGAATCACATGTGATTTAAAGGAAATCACATGTGATTTACAAATAATTCAAATCTTTTTTACTCCTTTCTATGTTTTAAAATAACCTCCAAATCACATGTGATTTAACATTCCAAAATATCAAAACACTAAAACAGCTAACAATGAAACTGTATAATATACCAAAAGATCAAATCACATGTGATTTACCTTCAATTTTCTTTTCAACATCGACTTCATCTACAACATCTACTGGAACATCTACAACATCAACTTCTGGTAAAACTTCTTCTAGATCTTGTAAATCATCTACAACATCTCCTGTGTCTGCAACATCTACTGTAACTTCGATCAGCTTATTCTCATCTATAACATCAATTAAATTCCGATTGTCATCCATTTTTAGACGACGGAGGTGATTTTTCCGGCGATTTTATGGTGATTGTGATGAAAGAGAATGTAGATCTGATAATAACGGCGGTTTTTATGGTGTGAATGACGGTGATTGAGTGAAACGAAGACGGAAGTAGGTGTCCGGCGATGATTTTGCAGCGATGCTTACTTTCCCGGCGATGTTTCCTTTCCGGTGACACTTTTCCGGCGGTGGTTTTATGAGAGAGGAAGTAGGTGCCGGTGTGTGTGTTTTTATGAGAGAGAAAGTAGGGTTTTGAATGAGATGATGGAAGATATTTTTTCTTTTTATTGATTAGAGGTAAAATTACTTATTTGTCCTTGTTTTGTATTTTCAGATTTGATCTCATCCGTAGGATTAAAAGAGGATGGATGGTTGGGATTGCTTGGTTTGTTCTTTAGAAAATGGTGGATTGTCATGGATCTCACCTCATAACTTCATATATCCATAATTTACATAAATAATACTAAAGTGATATATCATTTTGATTCGTTACATAAATTGATTGAGACAACTCTTGGTATAACATTTCTAGTGAAATCAAGAGACGTGGTGACAACTTTGTTGTACTATTATACATCTTAATCATCGCAAGGTGCCAATGCAAGTGAGTCATTAGATTTATCCAAATGGATAAATGTGTCACCCTCACGAGTCATACCAAAACACTCACGAAGCGACAGAGTTTGAGTCCACTTGACGTATTCCAAACTATTGATGTTTTGCAAAGGGTAATTTGATGAGTCATACAAAGATTGCCTAAAGAAAATATGTTTAACAAATAACTGAATAAGTACTTGCAGGCTTGCAGTGTAGAATATTGCAATTGATACTAAGAGCACAAGGTGCAGTCAGTGAAGGGAGGCTCGCCGTCCGACTTGGCAATGTCAACGGCGAGCCGTTCCTCTTCACCACACCAAGAGGGGCTCGCCGTTCTTTCCCATAGCCAATCTCCCCGTTGTGACGACGAGCTGGAAACTCTGACATGCTTCTGTTTTCGTTTCTTTCTTTTTTTTTTTTCTTTTTTTGGAACTTTGAATAGTGATATTATAAAATGTATGTGTATATGTATGTTTTTATTTGTAAAATGTATATGTATATGTATGTTTTTATACGTATGTTTTTTTTGAATAATACAACTATATTAAACATAGGATTAAAATAACTTGAAACAACATACAATTATTTTACAAATACGATAACAACATTAAAGTTAAACTTAGCCCGCTTTCAATTTGAATTCAAATTTTAAAATTATCCCGCTTTCAATTTGAATTCAAATTTTAAAATTATCCCGCTTTCAGTTTGAATTCAAATTTTGAAATTATTCCGCTTTCAATTTGAATTCAAATTTTGAAATTATCCCGCTTTCAAAAAACCCCTATTAATACCATATTATACCATTCAGTTTTGGACACACTTCAATATTTACCATTCAGTTTTACAATGGCTAATCGTTGGTCAGTGGAAGAAGAATGGTTGCTAGCAACTGTATGGCTTGAAGTTCACGATTTTGAAGAACTTGTGAATGAACGTTCTTTTTGGAATGCAGTTACACAAAGGTTCAACAATCAGACAGAAGGTCAGAACCGTAATAAAAATAGTATTACGGCTCAATGGAATAGAATGAACCTTGAATGTCGTAGGTATAATTCTATTTACAAAGAGTTGGAGCGTACAAGTGCAGACCCTAATCGTCTCAGCAATGCAAACCGTATTTATCATGAACGATATGGGAAAGGGATTAAATATCAACATGTGTGGTTCGCTCTGAGAAAAGCGTTCGCATGGGACAGATTCGATGAGTAATGGTGTATTACTTTTATGTATTTTATGTTAACTAATTATGTATCATGTGTACTTCTCTTCTGTATTTTAAACGTTTGAATTCAAATGTTAAATGTTTAACCGCCCATTTATTTGAATTTGAATTCAACAAGTTTGAATATTACATGTTTATTGCACACGTTTTATTTGTTTTTTTTTTTTTGAAATTTTGAAATTTGAATATTATCCCGCTCAGGTTTTGAATCTTAAACGTTTCTAGACTCCTATATAAACCATACATTTATCATACAACTTTGCACACACTTCACTTTCAAAAAAATTCACCGTGCCGTATCGTTGGTCTATTGATGAAGAATGCTGGCTAGCCGAGATCGTATCGTTTATAGACTCCTATATAAACCATTTATTTTCGTGCCGTATCGTATGTTTTTTTTTTCGCAAATCGTATGTTTTTTTTCCGTATTGTAACTTTTTTATTTGATGAAATAAAATTAGTATGTTTTGTTATTTTTTAGTATTTGTGAAATTAATTTAATTTATTTAATGAAATGAATAAAAAAATAAATGTGTAAGAGGTGGGGCCCTAATGGGGAAGTTGAGATTTGTTGTTTGGTGGGGGGGGGGGGGGGGGGGGAGGGTTTGTTGTGGTTAGTTGAAGTTGAGGTGTTTTGATGTGGCCGAGGTGGGCCCCGAATCACCTAGAGCTCTAAGACAATGTACTCTGATATATCAATACAGAAATGAGGGGTTATGGATCTTGCAAGGCTAGAGTGTCCACCCTCCGTATGTTCACTCATACAACACAACAAACCATCTACAATCAAGAAAACATGACGATGGAACTCCAATTTTGTATGTTCATCACATTGTCATTTTAAACCACTTTTGTTGGTTTATCATGTTAACTCACATGTAGAGTACTGTCACCATAGACTTGGTCAAACATTTGTCACAAAATTCAGCTTTTGCAACCATGTTCTATTGTATCCTTGAACCAAAATACAAAGTGGATAGGTCATTGGTGGATACCTCATTGTCATCAAGAGAGAGTAGGTAGGTGGACATGTGTGTAGGGGTCGAGTAGTTGCATGGTTTCACATGACGAGAATTAAAAGTGGGTCTTAGAGATGTATAGATTGTGGACCATTAAAAAGACTTTGTACATTTTTTAGAATTCTCTTTAATTAAACATTCACGTGAATACAAACACGTACATCAGGCTCAATAACCATTTACTTCAGATCACGTGTTAAAAAATTTATAAAGAAGAAATAAAAAAATTAGCTATAAATTGAGGGTTAACCTTATGAACAGTACATCTAAACTAAGAAAAGAAAATATGGAAGAGACCTTCAAAACACTTTCTAAACACACTCTTAATTGGTGCAAATGCAAAGTGACCTTCTACAAGTATGAAAAGAAAATATGGAAGAGACCTTCAAAAAAAAAAAAAAAAGAACCTTGAACATGCGATTTTGGCTCAGCAAAGCTTCAAGGCTCGTCCAACTGATGTATTACTGTGCAGTTGCCCGAAATCGGGTACGACTTGGCTAAAGGCATTGGCTTTTGCAATAGTAACCCGTGATAAGTTTAATGAATCAATCCACTTCTCCCTTGCTCACAACCTTGCCACATAACTGTCTCCCTATGCTAGAGAAAACCCTTGACCTAATCGAATTCGACAACCCTGTTTCCCACTCATGTCCACACACATTCCTTACCCTTCATTGCCAGAGTCAGTCTTATCTTCAAAGTGCAAGATTGTTTACATATATCGCAACGTTAAAGATGTCATAGTTTCTCATTACAACTTCCTTAGAGAAATATCAAAGTTAGCTATTGAAGATGCACCATTTGAGGAGGCATTTGATGAGTTTTGTCAAGGCATATCATATTTTGGACCTTACTGGGATCATATATTAGGATATTGGAAAGCAAGCTTGGAAAAGCCGGATACCATACTTTTCTTGAAATATGAAGATTTGAAGATGGACCCTATAAGCAATGTGAAGAGGCTTGCCGAGTTCATTGGGTATCCTTTCTCGATCCAAGAAATGAATGCAGGAGTGGTTGAAAAAATTATAAAATTGTGTAGTTTTGAAAATCCGAGCGAACTTGAAGTAAATAAAACTGGGAATTTTTATGCAAAGGATTACGTGGTAGAAAACCGACATTTTTTCAGAAAGGCAAAGGATGGGGATTGGGAGAATTACTTCACGGATGATATGAAGGAAAAGATAGACAAACTGATTGATCAGGAACTCAGTAGCACTGGTTTAGTCCTCAAATAAGAGACAATTCGATAATAGTCTTATAGTAAGTAGTTCGTCAAAATCAGTTAATGTCGTCCAAAACATAACCCGAGTTCCCTATGATATGTTACATAAATATTTCCATGTGATATAAATGTATTTTAAGTGAACCAAATTTCCATAAAGCTTGGTACTGAACAAGCTTATCTTAGCCATGTTAAAAGACAAAACCAAATAATGTTTTTTGTACTCGCGTAAGCAAATATGGTTAAAAATCTTGACAAAATCCTTAAATGATACTAGTACATAAACATATATGACAATAGTGACATGTACGTATAATTTTAAAGTTGGTTTAAATAAGTTAGAAAGTAAATTTTGCTCGATCTCACCTGTTTCGACCAGTAAATGTTTTAAAATTTTTGACTTGACTCGCCCATTTTGACCTGTAAGATTTTTACTAAGTTTGGCATGACGAGGCCATGTTGACCCGTAGAGTTTTTTTTATCAGTTTCGACCCGTAAATTGTTTTACTGGTTTTGACCTGGCCCAAGGTTTCAACAAGTAATTTTTTTTTACCAGTTTTGACCCGACCTGTTTTGACCAATTAGATTTTTTTTTTTAACCAATTTTGACCGGACCTGAAAATTCTAATAATATGTGATGTTGTGCAGGAGCATGAGAAATAACACCGAGAGGAGGAAACTGGGATATTTCTCATGCGGGACCGGTAATCCTATTGATCACTGCTGGAGGTGTGACAAAAACTGGCAGCATAACCGCAAGCGTCTTGCTGACTGTTGCATCGGGTTTGGGCGAAATGCCATTGGAGGCCGTGACGGTCGGTTTTATGGAGTCACTGATTCCAGAGACGATGACCCTGTTAACCCACGACCAGGCACCCTACGTCATGCTGTCGTACAAAAGGCTCCATTATGGATCGTGTTCAAACATGACATGCATGGTGATTACGTTAAAGCAAGAACTTATTATGAACAGTTTTAAAACCATTGATGCTCGTGGAGCTAATGTTCATATAGCTTATGGAGGTTTACACATGCATGACTGTAAACCAACTGGTAACGCGCTGGTTAGAAGCTCTCCGTCTCATTATGGTTGGAGGACAATGGCTGATGGTGATGCTATTTCTATTTTTGGTTCAAGTCACATTTGGATCGATCATAACTCGCTCTCTAAATGTGCTGACGGACTTGTGGATGCTGTTATGGGCTCGACTGCCATCACCATTTCCAATAACCACTTAGCTCACCACAACGAGGTACGTCAATCTTGATATCATAACTAGAAAAGGGCGGGTCAAAAGGGTAACTTTGTTCTGTGTCAAAACAGTCTAATGGGTTGTCCTAAAACGCGTTAGAGGTCACATATAACCACAATGAACGCGTGTATAAGCAAATGCATCAGATTATCATATCTACTAATAATTGTTAAAAAAGCAAAAAGATTCACACTTTAATGATTTAAACTTTGATAACAGGTGATGTTGTTGGGCCATAGTGACTCATATGTAAGAGACAAGATGATGCAAGTGACTAGAGCTTATAACCACTTTGGTAAAGGTCTAATTCAGAGAATGCCAAGGTACAAATCCATTTATTAATAGAAATTTAATTCACTGTTTTTGTACAATGTAAATTAGGTGCATATCTGACTTAATTTTGGTAAAAAAAAAATAATAATGTTGCAGATGCAGACATGGTTATTTTCATGTAGTAAACAATGACTACACTCACTGGGAGATGTATGCTATTGGTGGAAGTGCAAGCCCCACCATTAACAGCCAAGGCAACAGATATCTTGCCCCTGCCAATCCTTTTGCTAAAGAGGTAACTTTATTACTGCTTCACTCTATATTTATAACTTGGTTGGTGTACTTTTGGTGTTTGAATGTCCTTATGGAAATAATGTAATTATTGACACTTTATATTTAAATTGGCGAGAAAACTCTGACCCGTGTATCCTTTATGGATGCCGACTAAAGACATTGGGCACCTATCACATTAACCCAAGACCAGTTTCTTCAAAACCCTCCTTGACCGGTCTATTGGACGTTTGCCTTTTTGATGTTGATTTTGAGATGGAAATTTGGTTATGACTACAGGTTACAAAGAGGGTGGATACGGCTGCAGGAAAATGGCATGGATGGAACTGGAGATCAGAAGGCGACCTACTTCTTAACGGTGCTTATTTCACCCCATCTGGTGCTGGAGCCTCTGCTAGCTATGCTAGAGCCTCAAGTTTGGGTGCTAAATCATCTAGCATGGTTGGTAGTATGACCTCCAATGCCGGTGCTCTTGGCTGCCGTAGGGGTCGCCAGTGCTAGCCCCCGTCTATCCTCTCACTATAAATTTATTACAATGTTTTTCTAGTGTGTTCATTTCACATTTCATATTTTTCTCCCTTTTGATCCTTTTTTTATTTTCTTGCCGTATTTCTGGCAAGTGAGTGTTATTTACACATCAACATGTCTCGTGCAACCTCGGCCAAGCTTCAATTGAGAACACGAACTATGTATTCACTATTTTCGGGAGCAGGTTTGAAGTGTTGTTCACACGTGTGCTTTGTCTGCTAGTTTGTGTTTTAGATCTGACTAGGTATATTGGTTTTAGGTTACATGATCCAAATGGCTTCTTTTTTTTCGTTCTTTTCCGCTTTCTTTCTAATTTTTCAAGTGTAATTTGGGTGTCTTGAGTCGATACAAGTTGTAATGTCGGATGTTGTCATGAAATGAGAAGGATAGTTTATTTTCTGTGACTGTTATTTATGTTCTTTGACATACAAAAAGGCTAAAAGCATATGCATCTAACAAACTTAAGTTCAAAAGAAATATTGTTCTTTGACATACATTGTACTTTTGCAATTTTCATATGTAACGTATCGGGTAAACATATAAGGTCAGGACTATTGAGGTTATTCAGGAAGCGTGAGCCTTTAACTCAAATGAAGGTGGCTTAATCGGGCTTTGTCCTTGACCGTTTTTGACCCTTTCTATAGCTACTTCTAAGATATGTATGTGGTGAAGTTTGAACCTGAGATCTCTTGTGAGGATATTATGTCACTTCTGTGATGGTCTTCTATGTAATGTACCAAATTTGGTAAATTAATTTTGGTTTTTAGAAACATAAACTGTTTGTACAAAAGTAAATAAATAATGAAAAGAAACACAAGCTATGCAAAATGATGAAACTGTTATGTTTCTTGCTTTGTCTTGTGCCAAGCATGATCTTGTTCCACCTTTTTTACTTTTGGTGTGAAATTTAAATGTTTTGGAGGGTGAGTTGGTGTGATCATGATTTTGGTTTCTTTAATAATAATGTTGTTGTTTTCTTTATTATTACCAAAAGGTCTCATGAAGACTTTTCTTTTGTCAAAGCTAGTAATGATCCTGTCTCAAAGACATTAAAGAGCATTGGATCCTTCTTCACCAGCTTTTTATTCCAAATTTATCGAATTTTTCTACTTGGTTTTTCCCTCCAAAATCCAAATCAACTATTGTATTTGAAATTTAGACCCAAAGAAAAGTTGCCTTGCATTATTACCAACGACACTTAACTAACGCTGTGGCATGTAATTCCAGAAACACAACATGAGTTGCATTATCACCAATTGTTTCCTTGGCTACAACCAAACATTAAAGGAATGAAAAAAGCGAGAGTAAACCCATATGAACTAGTGATAAAATTTGTACTCCGTAGATGATATCCGAGTTCAATTGCAGCCGTCACTAAGGCATATCCCTTCATGTAAGGTCTTTATTGAGCACATATGAATTTGGTCATTTAAGCTCTTCCCATTCTACAATTCAATCATGCAAAATGTACCATTCAAACTAATTGAGATGACTCAGAACTGAAGCAACAGTGGTACAACGTTGGAGATTTTATCTCTTTTTTGTTGCCTACATTTCTAATGATTTATCCCTTTTCACTTGATACGATTTATCCAAACACTGAAACACTTTATAAATATACATTCTTCGTTTTTTTATATCCCTTTTCACCTATGAAATGTGATGATGTCATCAATAATAACTTGAAAAACAGAAAATTAACACCAACCATGGTATTGTGAGGAACCATTTCGCCACAGTTATTCATATCAATCTCTAAACGTTTCACCGCTCCGGGGGCAGAACTTAATTCAACCCCTACCATACAACGCGATATTGATTCTGCAGTGACATGTTGTGGAAATGATTTAAGGTGCGACCCTCCATGTAAGGTCTTTATCGGGCACATATGAGTTTGGTCCTTTACATTCTTACCATTGTACTACTCAATCATGCACAAAGCTCCATTTAAACTGATCCGGATGCCATTGCAATCCATGTGGCTAAGAAATGAGGTAACTTTTGTACAACATTGGTGACTCGAGCCCTCCCCGTTGCCTACATTTCTAGAGACGATATCAGGAGCCTCTGACAATTATGTCCTACCACATGTATAACTCGTTCGTTCATTTGGCACGTGTAGTACTAATGAATACAGTGAATCATCAAATTATCCGGATGGATAGATGTGTCACCCGCACAAGTCATACTACAAAACCGACCAAAATTCATTGTGTTAGAGTCCAAATTAGGTAAGAATGCCCTAAAAACTTATAATTTCCGTATGGATAAAATGTATTTTGAATGTTGCACCAAGTATTGTTTGATAACGCAACAAGCTAGCAATCTTTGGGTTTCATGAGTTTTTTTAGTAGGACTCATGTGGGTGACAAATCTATCCATTTTTTGATAAATACACATTAGCTGTTACCTTGTGATTGATTAAGGTCTACATTGTTTGTTAGGATTAGGGATAGATATTCATGGGGCAAAAGACCAAAGACCAGCAGCAGCAGAAGCACAAAGATCAAAAGCTAAGAACAAAACTGGTATTTCTATTATGAAGTCAAAGTCTAGTACAAAGTTATGTATTCAATCCTATATATATAGCTAAACAACCGACTTTACAAACCGACATAAAAGATCCTGATACTTCTTAAGCTACTAACAAAATGACCAAAATACCCTTACTACTAATATTACCAAAATACCCTTAGGAGGTGAAGTCACAATATCTAACAATCTCCACCTTGAGTTCAACTCCTAAGTGATGCCAAAGTTTCAATCAAATTCTAAACTTCCAAATGCTAGAGGTGCTAGCCAAATTCATAACAAACGATCGAATCCGAAAACGATCCAAAAACAAATGCAAATGCCGATGTCTTCAAAACGAACTATCAAATGTTAGCCGACAAATTCCAAACGGCCAACCGAACAAACAAATCGACTCAAACGATCTTCACCAATGACAATCAAATTCAGGCCGCAAACTTCAAAAGCCCGACAAACGAAGATCCAAATTTCCAAAATGACAAATTCCAAATGATCGAACAAACTTCAAACGATCGATTATAACCATGTCTTCAAACACCAAATCGATCTTCAAATTTCAAATACCAAATTCAAATTCTAACGACCCACTTATTGATAAGTATTACGGTCCAACTTCAAACTTATTATCCGTATCAATTCCGTATCAAACAAACTCAAGCTAATATATAACTTGACGAATGAGCCCTAATAATTCAAACGCTCCAACTATGATATGGATAATAATACCAATGACCCACTTATCGAATAAGAATTACAGTCTAAATACGAACAAATTCCATAGCAAATACCAAATCCAAACAAATATTGGCCTAGCCTTCAAACCTACGATATCCAGTTTTCAAAACAATTCCTACCAATTCCATTAAGGCGACATCAAATAGCTCCACCATAACTGATTATTCCAAATCTCAAAACAAAAAACAACGAGCAAACCCGAAATCTAAAATTCAGTCGCCAACTACCAAATGAAAATCAAAGAACTATAACAAATATTGGCACAATTCCAAAATCCCATTTTCTGATTCAAAGCCCTCTTAGCCAAAGCCCCAATATTCAAACCCAATACCTAATCGAACCACAAAATAGAGAATAGAAAATCTCTACACCAACTGATCGATTCAACACACAAGTTCTAACTATCCCTAATACCAATTGACAAACACCATCAACTTATCAAACGAGCAGAAGCTAAAATTCAATCGAATATGAAAAAATCCCAAAAGAGAACCACAAACCTGATATCTTCAAGCTTCAAATTGATCGAGCACCAAACCACCAAACACAAATCAAATCCAAATGATCTCAAGATACTGAATCTTGAAATCAACCACAAACTTGTTTCGATCATAAACCCAAATACAAATTGCAGCTTGCATCAAAATTGATCGGGTGGCTCTTGATACCAATTTGTTAGGATTAGGGATAGATATTCATGGGGCAAAAGACCAAAGACCAGCAGCAGCAGAAGCACAAAGATCAAAAGCTAAGAACAAAACTGGTATTTCTATTATGAAGTCAAAGTCTAGTACAAAGTTATGTATTCAATCCTATATATATAGCTAAACAACCGACTTTACAAACCGACATAAAAGATCCTGATACTTCTTAAGCTACTAACAAAATGACCAAAATACCCTTACTACTAATATTACCAAAATACCCTTAGGAGGTGAAGTCACAATATCTAACATTGTTAGGAAAAAGTTGTTCCTCTGTCTCTTCATATATTATCTATAAATAAGAGGACTCGAGCGTCTTGTTATACCTATGTCGCCTCATTCTCAGTCACATACATGGATCTTTCGAATGATATCTTTTTACTTGCTTTTGTGTTCAATACAAAGTTTGGAGTACCCATTTTTTCAAGTGCCAAAAGATACCAGAAAAAGTCCAAGAACTTTATTTTCATTTTCAACACAAGTTTGTAATGAAGTCTTAGGGGTGAGCAAAACCGCCCGAGTCCCGACATAAACCGATAATCCCAAACCGAATAATAGCTTCTCGGGTCGGGAGTCGGGATGGATTTTTAGCATTTTCGGGATTCGGGACGGGTCGGGACGGGCCAAAAACTGACAAAATTCAAGCAAAAACCGACTACTTTCGGCCTTTCAGGACGGATCGGGACGGGCCGGGCCAAAAACCGGCCACTTTCAGGTCGGTATTCGGTTTATGATTTAGGCATCTTTCGGGATCGGGATTAGTCGGGTCGGATCGGGATCCGGCCCGATGCTCAGCCCTATCTAATAACAGAAGTATGATAAATCAAACTCCATAACAAACTAGCGGTAGAAAACATAGTAATATTCTAGAGATGTATGCACATCGTTCGCTGTAGTATATAAACAAGTACATCTGTTTGTTATATAGCATTTGTGGGATCAAAACTTGGAATGGTTTTTATCAAATAATATACATACTCAGAAGTTGACTCTTGCATTTCTATATACAAAGTATCTGTTTGTTATATAGCATTTGTACTTTGAAGCTACTCTGAATCTCTGATAATAATGCCATTTTTTAAATACGGTTATTAAGTGAAGATGCAATTGGATTCGACGATATTCATGCGGGATGACCAACAACAGTGTAATCAACAAGTATTTACGTCTAGGTTGTGTTTGTATTTAATTGCATGATGATATACTTTGTTTTCCGGGGTTAATGGATTGAAGTTGTACATTTATCAGGACTGGAGAGTAGAGGAGCTAACAACTCGAGTATCAAAATTTTTAACGGTTTTCAGCACTC
Source organism: Artemisia argyi (assembly GCA_030686995.1). Taxonomy (NCBI): domain Eukaryota; kingdom Viridiplantae; phylum Streptophyta; class Magnoliopsida; order Asterales; family Asteraceae; genus Artemisia; species Artemisia argyi. The sequence goes on along the minus strand of CM060687.1, from coordinate 15,338,168 downwards.
GGCCTGAATATTTTGTAGGGATTTCCAAAATAGCTGTATTCTGTTTTAGGATGTTATAAAAAATGTGTCTATACCAAAATAGCCATTGGTTTACAAGACACCTATCCTTTAGAGTGGTTTCTGTCATTGTTCAAGCTCAGTGCTATTTTAATAGTTAAAATATTTGTAACAAGCTATAATTCGAGCCTGGATGATTCGTTTTTCAGCCGGAAGCCCAGAATAAGCTCACCGAAAAGATCATGCAAAACTTGTTTATGAAGCAGACATGTGTAAAAGCAATCAAGCAAAGTACATAGCAAAAGTTTATTCAATTCAACGACCCTTTCGGCCGTTCGACAAAAAGCTGTGAATTCGTGCATCTACGAGTATCCAAAAGAACACAAACGTATATAGCTACAAATGATGGAGAAAACATAGCAACATCAAGCAGCCTCATGATTGCACAACCAAAACAACCATTTTACACAAACACAAAATGAAAACACCACACATATCCCATACTTTTAGTAACACCACACATTTACCTATTATGTTTTAAATTAGTTACTGTGACAAATGTTGACAATAACTGCAGTTTGGGCCCTTTCTTGCCTCTCTCAAACTCCTTTGGAACAACAGAATGTAATAGAATCTACTTGTCTAAAACCAATTTTTATGCCCAAACTTCCCAAGAATTTAGGCATAGCATTATGAACTAAGAAGACCACCAGTTGCAACTTCTGAAGCTCATGCAAAAGCACACATTTTGTAAATATGAGACACGAAAAAAGGTAACCGTCAAAGGCAGTTGGACGCATATCCGACATGCTTAATTTTAAGTTCTTGTAGAAACCTAATTCTGGTTCTTGACAATACAAAATTTTTGGGGGAAACAGCTATATTATAACTCGAGTAAAATTACAATTTGATCTCTTATCATCAATTACTGTGACATTGTCATAAATTTATACCTTTAAATACGTCTTTAACATTTCAAGTCTAATAATATAATTGGAATATTTCTAAGATAAGGAAGTCAACTGTTCCTTTTGATGTTGATCTCGTTAATTTACACCTTGATTCACTAGTTTACTAGAGAGTATAATCAAGTCAGTAGATGAGTTTGGTTCAGAACATTCCATAATATAGGACGCTAAAGCAGGTGCTAACTACACGTTTTCTTTGCATTTAGTCGACTTAATTCGTTAAGTCCCCTCCTCCCCTGTTTCGTTTATCTTGTATCTGGTACTAGGAAAAGGTTTCCTATATCTAGTAGTGAAAGGTTATTCCATTCCAACTCTAAAAGCAAGAAACTATCCCTAAAAGAGTAAAGGCACGCTTTTCCACCCTTTTATCAAATAGTGATATTCAATGATCAAAACAAGATTTTACAATTACTACTACTTTCAAACACATAAGTAAATAATTTAGGCATAGCTTATGAACAACACCAAATAAAAACATCGCACTTACCGCATCATTACTCTTTAACTTCTCTTATGAAGACACATTACACACAAATTAAACTAAATAAAAACATTCAGGTAACACCAATTAATCTAATACACTCACACAACTCAAGCAGGCTATAACATAAATTCAAAATTCTTAATTACCTTTAATCCTATATAAATTGAGTTCATTATGCAAATACAAACATAAACTGAACAACTTGCCTGAGAACATCATTGGTAACTGGCGGAGTACATTCCGGTGCCCATAGCCGTGGCGGTTGGCCTAAGATCCTGATTCAAAAGTGAAGGAGTTGTGAAGCGTAAGAACAAGAACTTTTACAGTTTTAGTCCCTCGGGTGTTTAAAAGAAAGAGTTGAGTAGCCTGTTTTGGATATTATACTTCCTACCCCCTTTACTAATTGCGTGTAGCTTTGGAGCATACAAATCTCCCTTGGTGAAAACCCTCATTTTTGGACACCTATCAATTTCCAAGGTATCCAATGATGGGAATTCAAAAGCTTCCTTTCCTAAGCAAAATCCCTCGAGAAAATAAAGATGTTCAAGTTTTAAGAACTTTAGACAAGGGAACTCAACAGTAGCATTCACTATGGAATCAGATTCTTCTTCTCCCTTCACAATTACCTTCATTCTCCAGCAGTGAGTTATATCTAGTTCCTGGAGTTGCAATAGACTACCAACCATGGGACATGTAAATACATATTCTAAACTATCACAATCTTTAATAAACAGTCTTGTTAGGTTCGGAAACTTTAAGACTGTCCCCTGCTTGCTCTTCCATATATACTTGAGACTATCTAACCCCTCCAAGACCACTTGTCTCAAGTTTGGAATTTCAGCTCCAGTTTGTAAATCAAATATCTGCTCAGTGTCCTCACAGTCTCCAAAATAAACAGTTTCAAGCATTTGCAGTTGTGACACTTCATCAGATGAAAAAAGAGTCTGTCCACCACTGGGGTTATTATCCATATCCGCTTCGATCAAATTATGATAAGACCAAGGAAACTGGCTGTATGAGCTTGTACTTTCATAAACTGGTAATCGGGCCTGCAAGGTAAAAAAACACAAGCTTATGTCACAGATAATTGTACATCAGTTTGTTCAATGAAAAAAAAAAAAAAAAAAACACTTCATACGCGAGTAAAATAAGCCAAAAGGCTCTACATGATTGTAACCAAACCGTTGATATTTGCTAATCATATTACTTTCAATCCAATAATTACGCTGTAATTTTGATGAAGATTACAGTTATCAGTAAGGTTAATTGACTCTAATACTAGAAAAGAAACTGACATGGGATGGTTTTTTTATTTTTTATTTAAAATAAAAATAATACCTGATGCGATGTGGTCGTCACATGAAAGTTAAGGCCGCATTCAAGACTATGTTTGCCTAAGCTTGTATTTATGAACTTAAGCTCCGGAGCTGTAGATTGACCATAAGTGAACACCGTTATTTGTGGGCATTCACTGATCACAACCTTTTCCAATGCTGGCCATCTGAATTCATTCTTCCCCAAGAAGAAACCCACAAAGTTTGGTAGATCGACTAGTATAAGGGACTTCAAAAGAGGAAAGACCACCTCAGCAGATGCAGTTGTCTGCTCACCATTTTCTTCCGTAACAATGACTTCCATTGCCTTGCAATCCGATACCACTAACTTTTCTAGTTGCGTGAGGCTTTCAAGAGTGGAAAATGTGAATATATGTTCCAAAAGGTTGCACCCATGAATATTCAAGATCTTTAGTTTTGGTAGTTTGAGCATCACCTTCTTATCAATTTGCATTTGTCCTACAGCATACCATGGAATCACACTTGACAACGCATCACAATCTAGTATAGTAATCTCTCTGGCGTATTGGCATAAGGACCAAGAAGCTTGAGGTAACTGAAGAAAAAAAAATTAAATATATACTCCGTAATTAACAAAATTAACCAACCTTTATTTTAATCACTGAATATATAGGAAATATACCTTAAGCTGGTCATGAATGTCACTAGATATACCGTTGACACCACCACCAATACACTTGAAATTTTTGAGGCCCCAAAAGAGAAGTTCGTCTAAATTAGGGAAGAAAGTGGTGGTTGTGTGGGAATTTATAGACGCATCTTCATCATCTGTGTTTGAAACAATATCTACAATACCATCACAAGATATATCATACCTGTTTGAAACCACCTCTTCAATAGCATCACAATTCTGTATATCAATTTTCTTTAGGCTGGAAAGAAGTTTCGCCATGAGAGGTGAAAACAAGTACTTGATGTTGTTGCACTCGTACATATATATGGTTGTGAGGTTGTGGAATGAGGACTGTGATGGTTGTTTTTGAAGAATTAATTCATTCCAATTGCACTTCCACACATGACTCATCTTCTCCAAAGCACACAAATCCAATTTTTCAAGATTGGGGAGTATGATCAGTTGTTGCTGGGTATTGTGAGCTGATTCTCTACTAATTGGACTCGTTATCTCAAAAACCACCTCCACATCTTCATTGTGCCACAAGACAAGGTCATGAAGGTTATTAAAAGTGGGTAATGGGAATGCAATTTTAGAAATCTGCATATCACAACCACAAATGCAATAAATTTAGTAATAATTCCCATTGAGAGAAAATATGAATATAACTGCAAACAAATTTTTTTTTAAAAAAATTATAATTTATTCAAGAAGAAACAGCGTAGAAATAGCTGGCAACACTATCAAAAGAGTATTAGTTTTCTATTTATTTATTTTAAAAATAATAAAAAACCAAATATTATTTTTTTATTTATTTTAAAAAGAGTAAATAACATTCAAGTAAAGGTCACAAAAGGATAAAAACAAAAATGGAAATCATTTATTAAGTTGTACCTTTTTCTCTTTCTCAACCAATTCATTCTTTCTCTCTCTTTCTCTGCCGCAGTTATAAATTTCAACTTGTTTGAGTGCTCTCATATCAAAAGTGGTTGTGGCAGGTGTGATTAAATTTTCAAACCTCTGACAACGATAAATATTTATGCTTTCAACAGCTTCAAATCCATGAATCAAGTTATTTCCAGCATCTTTTATCCTCCACACCTCTCTAAGCTTCCCTAATTTCTCCAAATGAATGCTTCTCAAGCTGCTGCTGCTAACTTTATCCATTTCACCAACACATCCCATGTCGATGTCGAATATTACTTCAACAGAATCACACCTTTCAACTTTAAGCTCTTGTAGATTATTCAGGAATGGAAATGGATTGCATGAAAAAAGCTTCACAAGACTATCACATCTCTCCACTTCAATGCTTCTCAAGCTGCTGCTAAGTCGTTGCTCGATTTCACCAAAATCCATGTTGAACAAGACTTCAATGGAACCACAACCCTTGACCGTAAGCTCTCTCAATGGGCAAAGATTACTAATACCAAACTGAGGAGGCCATATGTACTTCAAATTCTCCATATCAGAAACTAACAACTTCTCCAGCTTTGGAGTCGCATCCTGCAAATTATTTAAGATTTTAATCCATTAAATATTCAACCTCTCTTTTCAAACCACTGTTAGTATAAAACACATACTTACCTCTTTGTGAAAGAAAGATTGCACGCGGGAAATATTACTCGACACAGAAGATGATACACTATTGGGATAAATTCTTGTAAAATTCGGAAGGCCATCAAGTCGCAACTCCATGAGACGTGGCAACCCAATTACATCAACTTTATTGCAGAAATGCGATAACTTTGGTAGGTCAGCCAAACTGAGATATTTTAACTTCGAAAACTCAAATATATCTTTGGTATGTATGACTGCTTTCATATTAGGGCATCCAAAAATATCCAGATACTCGAGCTTTGACAAATTTGTTGCAACACTCGGTGTGAAAAGGTAAGTCAACTCTGCACATTTTGAAACTACAAGAAGTCTTAAATTGGAAAACGAAGAGTATGGCAGAGTATTCATATCATTCACTTGAAGATAAAGGGCATCCGTTATCCTAAACAGCTCATTGATCATAGATTCCAGTAGCTCGAGTTCTTCTCTGTTGGTGATCAGCTTCAAGCTGTTTTCATATGAGTGTTTGTCAGCTTGCCTTGTGCCCATCGCGTTTCTAACTTCGGTAAAAGAACATCCCACTGAGAGCTTGAATCTTTTAAGTTTCTTGCAAGACACGTTCTTCATATGCGCATTGTTACCAATAAATTCAAATTCTAATGCACAAAGGTTCTTTGAACGTTCTGCAAGTTCACTATTGTTGTTGTCTGTGAAGCAGCATGCTTTTTCATTATAAGGTATCATATAAAGCTCTTCAAGCTTCACTAAGCTTTTTAAGACTCCGTCATCTATAACAAGATTGCAACAACCTGTTACATCCAGTAGTCTTAGCTTCTTCAAATTTCCGAATGTGGAAGGTATGGTTGTAATGCCAGAGTTAGCAAAGCTAAGCACTTCCAGATTCGAAAGATTTCCGATACAAGCTAAATCAAACGTCAATGAGCATTTATGGAGACAAAGAGTTCGAAGGTTGGTGGAGCACTGAAATGATGTTGGAACAAATGCATACTCCATTCTCTCAAATGCTATAACTTTAAGCTTTTTCATTGTTGCATAAAAGTCTTGAGGCCTTAGCGACTCATCTCCGTGCATAAGTTTCAAAAGTGAAAGGTTTGGAAACTGAAATTCACCAGGAAACTCAGACATGCCCTTGCATGTTAACGAAAGTTGCTTGCAAGACTGGCTCTTATCATTAGCTTCACTCGAATTTGAGAAATCATCTTCATGGTGAATGATCCAACATCCCTCCTCACCACCTTTAGAAACAGTACCCACCACAAATGCAAGCACAAGATCATGCATTTTCACACACTCATACTCATCACTATCACCATCCATCAACAAATATTTATTTTTGAGATTGCTCACACTTGTTTGAGTGCTGTTTCTAGCTGTGCCCATAGTAGAAACTTGTTTTAAAAGTTCTAGTCCCCATGCGTATCTTGTGAGATCTTCAATCGGGATATTAGAGTCCTCGGGGAACAAGCCACAAAGCAGAAAAATCTCTTTATCCTCTTGTTTTAAATTCTTGTAGCTCATCTCAATAATTTCTTGCACTTCCTCACCAAGATCATTTATCATCAAACAATTGAGTGTATGCTCCCATACCCATTTCATTTCACATTTAAGAGTTCCGGCAATGAGTTCAATTGCAAGCGGCAAACAACCACATTTTTTAACAATTTCGCATCCTATCTTATAGAGATCATGATCATGTTTGGCTGAAATCCCTGCTTTTTGACAAAAGAAATCCTGTGCTTCAATTTCCTTCAAGACAACAACCTCAACTACTTCAAAAGCAGCATCATCTGCAATCTGTCGGCAAACTTTTACATCCCTCGATGTGAGCAACAACTTAACCCCATTTGGCAAAGGACTCGCTAATCCGATGTCTTCAAGTTTAATCTTCTCCCACACATCGTCCAGTATAACCAGAATCTTTTCGCTATCCTTCAAGAGTTCTTTAAATCTTTTAGAAAGATAAGCTGCCCTTAGTTTTTCATCAGTTTCAGTTAGAGGTTTGAGGTTTTCATCAGATTTAGTTAGAGATTTGCCTATGTGCTCTGCTATGGCATTCTGAATGGCAAACAAGTTGGAAGTTTTCCCAACAGTTACAACCACGATCCAATGAAACATCTTGTTATCTTCTGCAGCCTCTTTCAGTTGTTTCATCAGTGTGGTTTTCCCCACACCACCCATTCCACACAAGGCTATCACTCGAGCCGTATGATCATCATCTTGTTTAAGGAGCTTAAGTGCATCATTGAATGCCTTTACTCTTGAGTCGAACACACCTGATGTTGATGTTGATGCCGGGTTTTGGGAATCGACTCTGCCAAGACATCCTTCAGCTTCACGCCAGAGGGTGTCATCAGAGATCATGCCAGAACCATCGCTGATAAGACCTTTGATAACCTTGGTAAGCCTAAATGCATTTCTTCCTGCTAGAAACTTCTTTTTAACACTAAAGCATCCAATGTTGTTGCTTGGAATGTTGTCAACATCTTCCTTGATCTTTTTAACATCTTCCAACCACACTGGCACATGAGCAGGCATATTGGGATGTTGTCTCTTGAAGCGTTCGATATCAGCACTAAGATCTTCCAAAACCTTCATTCTGTTTTTCATGCGCTCAACATGTTCAGCGTATGAAGTGAGGTATCTCAGCTTTTGCGTAATATGAACCGTCAAGAGATTGACAACAGGACCAACGATTGCAGTTACAACTTCCATTTTCCTGAGACATAAGAAATAATAATAATAATAATAATAATAATAATAATAATAATAATAATAAACACCTCTTTTATTAGAAACAAAACAGTAGAATTACAAGAATTTAGTGGGGAGCCTCGAAACTATTTGAGCCCCCACACCTTTAGCAATAGCAAAACTAATCCTACTAAAGATATGAGATGCAGCACGCGCCCCGATGTCTTGAGTAATAGAGAACTTCTCGATCCGCTTAAGTAAGGCCACCGCCTCTGTCTCAAGTTCTCCTAGAGAGGAGAATGAGAAAGGTATAAACTCATACCCCATATTCGCACATTTAGTCGTATACTTGACATGCTTACGCTTTGCCGCATCGATCACCACACGGCCTGGCACAAAATCAATCACCACACGGCCTCGCACATAATAATAATAATAATAATAATAATAATAATAATAATAATAATAATTAAAAAAAAAAAAAGGAATACCGAACAACCCACCCCCAGCATCCAGCACCCAACCCCTTCACATGTAAGTTTGCCTCACAGCAAACTCAATCTTGGAAACAATGCTGGCGTTTATTTGCCTAAGCATCCTCATCAACCCCCTCATCTTTCTCATATCAGCTGACTGAATCCTCCTAAGCTTGTTCACATTGGCCCTTGCAGTTCTCGAGCCCCTTATGTTTTGGAGCTCCAAAATCAGGTCCCCCCTAAGACGGAGCATATTAGACAGCTTTTGGCACCTACTCATCAACTCTTGTGCATGTCCTCCTCAACCTCTTGCCGGTAATGGGTTAGCATCATTTCCGATATGACAAACGAGTTGCAAGCAACCACGAGATCAAGACAGCGAGACATGTTACTGGAAAAGGGAATGATAATTATTTGATTACGGGTGTGTGTGTGTGTTTTTCTGCTTGTGTGTGTGTGTGAAGACGTTGACAATTTAATATGAAACCTGAAAATAACTTTGCAAATTAGCCATTGAGAGGCCTTTTCATAAAAAAATAGTCCCCCGAAAGTTGGCGGGAGATAGAAAAGGACATGAAATGACGATACTACCCTCAACTACGTGGCACTTAACGGAAAAATTAACGGAAAAGGCCTCTCGGTGGCGATTTTGCAAAAATGTGGAACGTTGGTGTCTTTTTTTTGCGCTACTTTTTGTTTTGGTCCCGTTTTTACAATTTCGTTGAACGTTAAGGAGCATTTTTGCAATTTACCCCTAAATAAATGAAAACACACAAGTTTAATAAAAAAAAATGTATTTCGTCAAACAAATCCATGTGTGACACGTGCTAGACCTTGCCCATATCTGCATCCTTCCCTGCTTGCTGAGCCCACCCGTAGGTATTACTAGTATGTTGTATCCATAATAAAGCAAAAAACTTATGAATTCATGATGATATCACATATGCCAACGTACCTAGCTAGTCTTTGCCGGTTTCAAATATTGAATGAAAGGCAAAGGTCACACGTTCAAGGCATGGTACTTAGCAAAATGACTCGGTCGACCTCTTAAAGAAACATATGCGGGTGTGGCAGTTTATTAGCATATGATGATGTCATTGTTTACCCAAGCTCTCTATTACCTACCCTTACATTATCGGAATGGTATACATATCACCCTTATTCCTAATAATGAAAGCCTAATTAATTTTTACCTAAAACTTTACGTATATTATTTACACTTACATAATCAAAAAGTTTTACATATTCCTGGTACGAGGAGAGTTATTTTACATACAAGGACTCATCCTCACCATTCATCTAAAAATAAAATAATTGTTGAGATTAAATGTATTTTAATATTGGCCAAAGTGTATTTTGATACCTCAAACTTGATTAACCGGGTTTTTTACTACCCTAAATTTTTAATGGTGCGATGTAGTACCTTGGACTTGTTAACTCGTTTATAATTGGGCCTTGACTCGATCACATGTTGTCACGTGACTTAACTATCATTAGTTTGTTAACAAAAGATAACGAGCATTAGGGTTTTAGCAATTTCTTTTTCTCAAGTTAATTTGTACGTGTCATATATTGATGCATGGCAGAGAGGTATGATTTTAATCTATTTAATATAACATGCTCATGTTATTCTTTGTAGTGTATTTGGTTGATTCCATCGCAATATGATGCTTGTTTTTGTGATCTGATCAGTATTGCCTTTCAAAAAAGTATACATTCTGAGTTTTATAGATTTAATAGTGATGTAGTGTCCTCTTTGAACCTTTTAATGTTAATAACATTTATTTTATTGGTCTCTTTTGTAGGATGAAGGATATGATTGTAACATTTAAGCTACATTACGGTGGTGTATTGGTGAGGGGACCAATAACTGAATATAGAGATTATGATTACGTTAGTATGGATAGAGAAAAGAATCGGGTATGTTTGTGGTCATTCACTACCGAGTTGAGAAGTTTAGGTTTTAAAGATTGTGATGTGAATGGTGTTTACTATAAAGAACCACTCAAGACACTTACAAATGGGATGAAACTTATCTATGATCAAGGTAGCTTATATGACATGTTCTCTTGTGCAAGTAGAACTGGTGTGGTTGAGTTATATGTGGAGCATAGTGAAGAATGGTTGATTACAACTACACAACAGAGATGAGTTTTGACCAGAGTATGGGGTTGAGACAAAATGTTGATGACAATGAAGTGGGTGAGCAAGATGAAACTTCTTCAACAGAAGAAGAAGAAGAAGAAGAAGAAGAAGAAGAAGAAGAAGAAGAAGAAGAAGAAGAGGATCATGAGGAAGATTTTGAAGCAGAACTTGATACAATAACTGAGACGCTTAGTCCAAATCAAGATACAGAGGTGACGGATGGTATAGACACAGTAAGAGAACACTATAAAGCGTTGAACCAAAATAGAATAATATCTACCGCCAACATCCCTGAAAAAGAACTACACCATGGTAATGAAGAGAACGACAATTTTAAAGGTAGTGAAGAGAACTATCTTGACAACTCCGATGTTGAAAGTTTAGATGAAGAGATATTAGAGGACGGAACGACTCAAATGAGGAGAACTCCTGTGAGATTCCCTAGGTACAACGAAAATTGTCGGATAGTAAGTTTTTCCATTGGTCAATCATTCACTGATCATACACAGTTTAAGAGAGCTTTGTTAAAGTATGCCGTACAAGAAAAAAGAGACTATGTGTTTGAGAAAAATGCTCGGCAGCGTGTGAGAGTAAAATGCATAGATGAACATTGTAAATGGTTCGTTTATGCTGCAGATGAAATTCATGATTGCAAAAAATATTTTTTGGTGAAAACATTGAAGGATATGTACACTTGTTCAAAGGTTTTCACGATTTCACATATCAAAGCACAATGGATCGCGGAGTTGTGGGAGCAGGGACGGAGCCAAGGGGGTGCCCGCGGGTGCACGTGCACCCCATGAAATTTTTCGATATAGTGTTAATTTTTTAAAAAATTATCGATTTTACCTAAATGTATCTTAAATGCACCCGGTGCATTAAATGTGTCTCTAGTATTATTTAGTTCGTATACTTTAAATATAAAATTTTGTAAACGCCCAAAGATAAAACAAGTTTAATAAATTAAAGCACAAAAACCCAAAGCTGAAATAGGTTTATTAATGGAACAAGTTTATTCATCATCCTAACAATTTACAAAATCCAAAATTTAACTCACACACAAAGATGAAACAGATTCGTAAGTCGTAACATATACCTTTCATTTGTTTATTATGTCTTTTAAAGTTTTCATGTTTTGATTTTTTTTATGAAATCTTGACTAATTTGTTGGTTCCGTATAGTCCATCATCATCAATAAGGGCTTAATACAATAAAAATAAGTGAACAACTATGCAATTTCTATTAAGACAAATAGGGATAATAAGTTTAAGTGATAGTCAACAGTATATTAGAATATGAATAGCACTCCAATTGTGTTGTCATGAGGCATTTTTATTATTGTCGTAGTTACAATATATATGAAAAGTAGTGCTTAATTGAAGTTGGCTTTAGTCTTGCATGTTGCTACCGCTATGGTTGAAAGATGTTTTTTTTTTTTTTTTTTTTAAAATGAAGCTCATTAAAACTGATTTGCGAAATCGGATGGGTGATGATTATTTTAACGGTGCTTTAACTTGTGTGCTATAGAGAAAGAAGAACTTATTAATATTAAAAATGAGGGTGCACGTAAGTGTTATTTTGCTAAGGGAGATCGTAGAATTACTAATTAGAAGGTAATATGTTCATTTATTTATCGTCTTAATGAAATCTTCATTTTAACTCACGTTTTAACTCTATTATATTACGGTTCAAAAAAATTTGTGCACCCGGTCATATTTCTTTCTGGCTCCGTCCCTGTGTGGGAGACTATGATCTATGCTCACCCAGATATTAAGCCCACTTACATTCAAGACACCATCAAAGCGCAGTTGGAGTTAGAAGTGACTAGAAGCCAATGTAAGAGAGCTAAGGCAATAGTAGTTAAGCGACTAGAAAAGGATGTGCTACATGAGTATAAAAAACTGAATGACTATGCGAGAGCATTAGTAGATACAAATCAGTTCTGTTGACATTGAGGTTGAGCAAATAGGTCAGGGGGTTCCTCCCTTCTTCAAGAGGATGTATGTTTGCTTGGCAGCTGTTCGTGACGGGTTTCTAAGTGGATGCAGAAAATATTTAGGACTTGATGGTTGTTTTCTAAAGGGCGTGGTGAAGGGTATGCTCTTGACAGCTGTTGGAAAGACCCAAACAACCAAATGTTTCCAGTAGCGTGGGCAATTGTTGAGATTGAGTCAGAATCTTCTTGGACATGGTTTTTAAGACGTCTAAAAGTTGACATCAAAACCCAAGAGGGAAATGAATGGACTTTTATGTCAGATAAGCAAAAGGTATTCTTTAACTTAGTCTTTCGTCAATTGTAGTATGTTTTACTTATACAAAATGTTTATAAAACAGGTAAAATGTATGACAAGGTCTCAATTTAACTTTGTTTATGTAGCCTGGTCAAACCATACAATCGCATTATTATTCGTTACCTTATACCGTAGCAGTGGAATCGTAAAAAGTTGATGTTTTCTTACAAATAAGCTTTCTTATGCTTCAGGGATTGTTAAACGCAGTTGCAACAATTTTTCCGAAAGCTAAGCATCGATTATGTGCATGTCACATATATGCAAATTGGTATTCCGACTTTCGTGGTGAACAACTCAAAGTGGCCTTCTATGCCGTTGCTAAGTGTGCAAATGAGGCACAACTTCAGAAAAGGTTAGATGAGATTGAAAATATTAATGATGGTGCAAAAAATTCTTTAGAGAAAAAAGACATTAAGCAGTGGTGTAGGGCTTATTTCAAGGGGTACTCAAAATGTGACTCAGTGGGTAATAATAGCACAGAAGCATGGAATTTTGTGCTTATACGTGCAAGAAGTAAGCCTATAATTTCTATGAATGAGGATCTTAGAGAGTATATCATGGAAAGAAGGATTAAGAGGCTTAGTTTCGCACAAAAATGGAGACTTAATTGTGGACCAAATATTAGAGATGTACTGAATGAAAATTGTTCAGCGGGATGTAAATGGAAGATAAAATGGAATGGTGACGACGGATTTCAAGTTTATTTTGGAACAACTCAACATTGTGTCCATCTTGGCAATAGGACGTGCACTTGTGGGGCTTGGGGGCTCTCTGGTATCCCATGCTCTCATGCAACTGCAGCCATCAGGAGTAGAGGAAAAGATCCTTTTGATTACCTACACGCTTGTTATTCAAAGGATAAGTTCATTGCTGCCTACAATAATCCAATTCAAGTTGTTGGAAGTGAAGAATTTTGGCCAAATAGTGGTCGTGGTGAATTGGTTCCACCTCTCCCAAAAGCAATGCCAGGCCGACCAAGGAAAGCAAGAATGAAAAGAAAGAATGAGCCAAAGAAGTCTAAGACTAAGCTCTCCCGTCACGGAAGAGACATTCATTGTGGTATTTGCAATTCAGTTGGTCATAACTACAAAACATGCCCTGTAGACGATGGTGGCAAGTATCAACCAAAGAAGTCCAAGACTAAGAAGGCTGCAATGAAGAAGACGCCTTCTCAAGTTTCGAATACGTGATGCAATCTAGTTTATTAAGTAACATATGCAACCTTTTTATTTTGTTTTGCTGAAAATAAGCTGCTGTGATATTGATTTTGATTCTAGCAGTATGTTGAAATTTTAATTTTGGACTATTAAAATCTGTCATGGTTGTATCTCAAACTGCATTATGTGTCATTTTTTGACCCATATCATTTGAACAGAAATGTGAGTCATTTCTTTTGGCCCATTTACGGTTAATTTAGATGGGCATGATTTTGAACTTCTTAAGATTATGTTTGTTCATGGTTTAGTTATGGGGTGTTTGGTTTAGGGGTGTTTTAGCTGATCTTTTCTAGTTTAGGAGTGTTTGGTTTTTGTCTTATGTTCATGTGGAGCTGTGAGTTATTGGTCTTTGGTTCTTTGTTTCTGATTGGCCGGGTTGAACTTATCACTCTCTTATTCAATATTATTGTTTTTGTTAAAAAGTATCCATTATATCAGTTCTATATCGTTTGCGTTAATAAGTATCCATTCATATCAGTTCTAAACGAGTGGATTGTGAGAAGATTTGAAAAGAAAAGTGTTATAAATTGGCAACAATGGCTTATTGATCCAGTTAAATGTCGTGATCGAAGATGAATATGTTTTAAGCTGTAAATTTGGCCGCTGGGCTTTTTGCAGTTTGCCAGTGGTGTATGCCTCCAATCCTTTGTTTGGCCGTGGGTTTGTTTTGCTGCTATGTTTGCATATCGGAGCTGTAGTGTATGTGTGCATTACAGTGTCACTGAGATTATTACAATTTAGCAATAGTGCAAGCCTGCAATCCTATGTTTGGTTTGTGGGTTTGTTTGTTGTTATATCTGCACATATCAGTAGTAGTATTGTACTGTTGGTTTTGTTTTATATGAATGATATTTATCTAAGGTGGGCCAACTCAAGTTTTAGATAGTAAATATTAATCTAATAGTATGTGGCTGGCTTGTTTCTTTGATGTCTTTTAGCCTTAGTTTTTGTTATTTTTCACTTATTTGTATTTAGTTTCATCAATCTTTCATGCCTTGTGGTTTGTCACTTTAACCGTATATGGTCATGTGGTTTGGATTGGTTTTGGTACAGAAGGCTAGTTTGTTTATTTTATATTGCGTATATTTAGACTTATTGTTGAATCATATTCATTATATACTACAGCTGAAACACTTATATATATTGAGAATGAGCAAATTGGTAAAAACCTAACTCTTGTTTTCTTCCGTTAAAAAACTAACGATAGTTAAGTCATGTGACAATAAGTGAGTGACTCAAGGCCTAATTATAAATGAGTTAACAAGTTCAAGGTACTACACCGCACCATTAAAAATTTAGGGTAGTAAAAAACCCGGTTAATCAAGTTTGAGGTATCAAAATACACTTTGGCCTATTTTACCTATTTTTTATAATTTAAATATATTATAAACCGTTAATCGTTAAGCGAAAATAGTTACACCATCGCGACGAACATTTAATTGTCTTTATATAGATGGGCACTTTGATATACGTTCGACAAAATTTTTTATTTTTCGTTATTTATTTATTTATTTATTTTTTTCCAAAAAAAATCACATGTGATTTTTTTGGTAATGAAAAAAAACGTGAAAAAACGACTTTTTTTTTTTTTTTTTTTTTTTTTTGTGTCGAAAGTATATCAAAGTGCTTATCTATAGAAAGATAATTAAATGCACGTCGTAACGGTATATTTTTTTTCGCTTAACGATTAACGGTTTGAAAGATATTAATATTTGAAAAAATATGATAAAGGTTGGTTTTTTAAATTCTTGTGATTAATTTCATCTATTAGATCAAATAAAGATGCATGGTGAAGATTAGTCCCTTAGTATGTAAAAAAAGTATTGCTATTATAAAAACTCCTAATTTGAAAGTCATCAACTATGATTACTCGAAATTGGGATAAACAAATCCTTTTTTGCCCTTATTCCTAATAAAAACAACCCAAAATAAAATCTATTCAACAATGATTACTCGAAATTAGACTACAATATCAAACAACTCGATTGGCGAATCATAAAGCTCAATTTTGCTGACGTGGCAAAATTGAGCAATCTAATCGGTTCTCGTATTTTTATTCTTTCTCAATTGCCTCCCAAAATATTTTTTCTTTTATTATACAAAAGGTTTCTAATAAAAGAGCATAAAATAAAAGCTTTTTAACAGTAATTACTCAAATCTGTTTTGGGCAATCAAAATTGGACACTGCGATTGCTTACTCCTTTTACGCAATTACATCAAAAGGCCAGGTCAAATAAGTACTGTAAATGTTTACTGGACAACCAAAATTTATCTGGGACCCATCTCTGTTACTTATATCCAGTCACACAAATTCAGTTAAAGCAAGTTAAGAGGGTAGGAACAACTTATAAGGTGGCTTTTTAACCACATAGGATCATCGTGAGTGCAATATTATGAATATATCCATAGCTGCATTTGCCTAAAATATCTAGCCTTTTGAATTTAACTAACGACTTGGCTAACTAACTTTTTCAAACAAATTGATTTGAACATATAAAAACCGCTTATATAACCTTCTAACAGAATCTAAAGTAGAACCCGCGACAATTAATATATATAAAAGCTATTTTCTTCATTGACATATTTATCAAACAGTTGGCATGCGTGTGTAAAATCTGGTGATAATATAATAATACATGTAAAAGCAAAACAGATTATAGAAAGCTCACCAGTTGTAAAAGAGGATAGCTACAAAGCCACAATGAAGGAAGTAGTGGTATATCAAAGTCCAATGTGCATTGAACAGATAAAATAATAATTTGGTTGAGCTCAATCATATGATATTAAAAGGGCTCCAAGGAATAAACCAACAAACAAGCAAAGCAATCTTGTGCCATGGAAATAATATGCTTTTCTCCATCTTTACTCTTTATTTTTTTAAGGAAAGCATCTCATACTATATGGTATTGTGGTTTACGGTGGATAACCTTTAGTTTACAAGTTTATGTATATCATTTTTCTAAACTAAAGGCATCTTTGAATTGAGAAAATTTCACTAAAATGAAATCAGGCAAGGAAATAATAAAAATTATGAAATTTGAAGAAATATTTGGTAAGTTTCGCTATTTGTAGAGTCCACACTCGATTGAGCTAATATGATTTTAACAAAGTCAAGATGCGGAACAGTACTCCAAAATAAGCTACCAGTTTTTCTGGCCAAAATACCCGACAAGTTTGTTTGTTGGCCAACCAACTCCTCTTAAAATTGGTTTCGTTTGAACACATAAAATTCTTTATTTTGAAAGTGAATTCAACACGATACAAGCAGATAATTCAAGATTCTCATCACACCCAGGGACGGACATACTTGAGACACAAAGTATCCACATGCATACCCTTTTAGAGGATGGGGTACGGTTAGCTGGTGGCTGGCGCCATCACCACCAGCCGAAAAACGGTGACGGCACACCATACTGCCGGTCGCGCCATCGGCCATTGCGCCGTGGTGATGGCTCAGCGTCGTGGCCAATTTTTTTTCCATGAGATATGAAACGTTGCATGATGTGTTTGGAAACATAAATGGTACCAACGGCTATATAGCCGTTTATTGTCACATTTTCAAAAAAAAAAAAAAAAAAAAAAAAAAAAAAAAAAAAAAAAAAACTTATAAATACCCCTTATTATTCCATACTTCAAACACACCTCCAATCTATTACATCTTTACTTTTTTCAATCATGAATCCAAACAATCCTAACCAAACAATTCTCAACGACCCTAATTTCGATCCGTATGATGTTTTGTTTAATGATCGAGAACGATATCTTCAAAGTTACATGGCGTATGAACAATATGTATCTTTGTATGAAGAAGCCGAGGGATCGAGATCGGGTGAAAAGAAAACGAGGGCATACATACCTCGTGAATGAGAAAAGGCGGAACAACGTTTACTCGATGACTATTTTGGCAACGCCGAGAATGATCCTAAATACCCGGAAGATAATTTTAGGCGAAGGTATCGTATGAGCTCTAGACTTTTTAATAAAATTCTCGACGATATATTAACTTATGATGTTTAGCCTCTTCCCGA
This sequence comes from Artemisia argyi, assembly GCA_030686995.1. Taxonomy (NCBI): domain Eukaryota; kingdom Viridiplantae; phylum Streptophyta; class Magnoliopsida; order Asterales; family Asteraceae; genus Artemisia; species Artemisia argyi. The sequence goes on along the minus strand of CM060687.1, from coordinate 15,320,322 downwards.
GTACTTTAGTTTTTTTCACCAACGTCACGATGCTACCGGTCGTGCAAGTATGGGTGCTGTTTTGAAGTGCACATCCGCCATACGCCAATTGGCGTACGACACTGCACCCTGCACCTGATGCATTTGATGAGTACTTGCAAATTGGTGAACGTTATTCACGACAATGTTTAGATTACTTTACTAAATGCATACATGTTTTATACAATGAAAAGTATGTAACGACCCATAATTTTCCCTAATATTTAAATCATTGTGAGCCTGAAGTATAAAATTTTCAAATGTTATGTTAACTATTTTGATCAGTATCAAAAATATATCTTCTTGCATATATCTTATTTCTAGAGCAACGAATAGTGGCCTTGATCAATCATTATGACATATTCATATTTAAAGTTATTAGAACCGTGCGCGTACCGATGCCATATTAGTATGACATAAATTCTATAACCATTTTCGGAGCCAACCAATTCTTTTATAATACTTTCATATAACCGTTTCCAGAAATATAACTATCGAAATTACTAAACCAAGGCACCGCGTTTACAGTCTTGCTCAACGGGACACGAAGTACATTCGACACATTAATACAAAAATAAAACACAATATATACATAGATTTACCTTTTGTACACCGCCCCACCACACATTATCTTTAAGATATATATATATTTTTTTACTTCTCTCCTCCTCCCCTTTTCTGCATATACACGCCTCCCTCACCCATCCTCAAAACCCACACCATCTTCTTTGATGTATATCAGCCGCTCCTCCTCACAGTCCCCTACTCTTATTCTTTTTACTTCCCAAAAACCTTGTGGAGGCGCCCTCTCCTGCACCTATGTTGTGTCCCTATCGAGCTTCACTATCACCAAGGCTAGGGTCAATGGTCAAATAAGGGTCGACCTATCATTCTCGTACTTTCTCTTCTTGTCACACCCCCAATTTACCTGACTTGCAGCGGAATGGAATACCTGGGGGTGTCTGTCATAGCACCACAGTTACAGTTACATTGAACGACCTAAAGTGTCGTTTGGAAAATACTGCATTTGATCATTGAAATAATCCAGTTTACAAAATGAGGTCCCCAAGAGGTGTTGCATGTTTATGAAAAACAAGTCATACTAGATCAAATGTTTACATAAGTGCATGAAATAATGATGAGACGCGTCGACTCCGCGACTCCATGAAGGTCCAAATGCATGTCACATGAGCTACCTTAATAACCTGAAATACATTGCTAAAACGTCAACACGAATGTTGGTGAATTCCATAGGTTTGTAAAATGTAATAATGTACGGCCACCACAAGTAAAAGTGCAAGATAAAAATCTCATGAAAATTGTACAATAGCCTTAAGCTCATGACACCGAAGCTATGACTGATGAAACTCTATGCCCCTCCCGAATGTTCTGCCGAAACATTCAAATGTAAAAGACATGACATGCATCCGCTTACTGTTGGTAATCACTACCACGGATGGAGGCGTCACCCTCGATAGATCTATCCACTCACTCTCGCTTACCGGTAAATTAACGGTTCATGATGTTACAGGGGACTTATCACATGGCAAGGTAACTTAAGCTATGTACATGTGTTTGAATACTTGGGCTCGTACTAAAATGATTGATGCAATGTATTCCCCCCGTGGGATTTGAAAACAATCAAAAATGTTGAATTGAAAACGGGGCTATGAAAACTCACCTTAACTGATGAAACTGTGATGAAATGAAATGAACACCAATGAACAATTAGCTGCCGCAACCCAATATGATGGTACCATGAACATGTAATGAGCTGAAAAACAAGGCGCGCACACTAGCCGCAACCTAATATGAATGATGAACGATCTACTTTAGATCATGAAATGATGTTATGAATGTCCATGCACATGTTTCCTATACCACTCTACTCTTTGAAAAACACTTGTTGTTATCAAAAGTATATATTCCAAGACTTAGGAAAATATGGCTATTTAGAAAAATAAACTAGTTGTAATATATATACTTATATATATATCGTATGTACCAATGTTTGTGTTGAAATCCTCGGTTTGAAATCCTTGAAATAACGCCTTGTACTAATGAAAATATACTTGTAATCACTAATACATCATTAGTTATGAAATTGGGTACTTGATTAATATTTCTAGAAAATCTAGAATTTAGTACGTAGAAGTATTATTACTTCTATTAGTGACAAAATGGTCTCGCAAAACTAGTCGTGAAATAGTGAATATTAAGAGTTAGGAGAGAAGCTCAGTAGTTTTGAGAAGATTTTCACCATATCTAAAAAGTCACAGAAGTGAAGTTTGTCCATACAGGTCTCGATCATAAAGATAATTAGCCGTCAAGTGAGGTGTTTGGGCTGTTTTGGCAGATTCTGGGCAGTTTTCGGGAAAGTTTGGAAGTCCATAAGTTGTTCGTTATAAATCCTTTTGACAAACGGCTGGATGTTTTGAAAACTAGGCTGGGTGAGCTAACTTTTTGTCAATGATGTAAATTTTCCAGAAATGAGTTTATCAATGAGTAAATTGGCTCTCAACATGATGTCTTACAAAAACTGTTTTTCTATACTTAGTAATATTTTGCTAAAAAGCTGATGGAAATAAATAGAGTTTCGCCGATTTTGAAACGTGTATATCTTGGTCGTTATAAGTCCGTTTTACTTGTTCTTTATATCCACGGTTACGTCTTAGTATGTAGTAATATATTTTGGAAAGCTCGGCTCCTCCGGGTTACGTCTAAAGTCTCTTTTTGTCCAATGAAAAACGCCCAACAGCAACTATTTTTCAGAAAAATACTTTTCGTCAACAATCTTGCAAAAATCATAACTTCTTCGTTATAAACTCTTTTTAATCCGTTCTTTCGCCTACGGATTCGTTTTTGAAAGTATTTTCTAAAAATTTTGCCAAAGTTCCCTTGGTGTTTACTGATTTTCCAGGATTTCACAAAATGGGACAGCATGTCCAAAACATGCTCCAAATCATGTATTCAAGGTTTATAACTAATTTCTAACATCACCAAACCTCTTGTAATCACCACATAGCTAATCTAATCCTACCATACACCTTCTTAAGGTGCCATGGACTCCTAACCAAGTTATTATAGCAAGGGGATTCATAAATAAAAAGTTAGGGTTTGTATGTTCCATTTTTGACAAAATAAATGGTGGTATAGCTAGTTGTACATGGTTTTTAGCATGGAACTCATGCAATACAAGTAAATATAAGATGATTCATGTAAAAATAAAGTTGATAACTTACTTGATAAAATGAGATGATTAGATGGCTAGAAATCTTGGATTACTTGTGTTTTTGTGTTATGATTCTTGATTAGGATGATGAAATGAACAACTTTGATGCTTTGTACTTTGAAAAATAATGGTTTGATCTTTGTTTCTTAATTGGGTCGTGGTTTGAGTGAAAGAGGTGAAGAAATGAGTTTTTGATTCTAACTTTTATTATGTGTTAAGAAAAATGTGTTTGTAGATATTTTGTTATAAGCATATATAGTATTATACTTGTACATAAATGCATAAGGTTAAGAAACAAGCACATGGTGTCTAGGGGAGTTTTGTATGGCTGATTTTTCATGAGGAAAAGAGAAGCAAAGTCGGTTTTGATCACTTAGAAAATGTAGTGTATTATTAGTTGTAGTTTGGTGTAAGTATTAGTTATAATCGGGTACCGGGTTTGATAGAAATAAATGTTAACAAAGTTAACCGGGACTTAATAAAGTCATAAAAATGTTAAAATTATGTTGGGTACAATTACTGAGTGTTCGGGTGATTATTGTTTAGTTTTCACGAAAACCGTCGTTATATTCATAAGCTTACGTTATAAATAAAATAAATTTCCAAAATACTGGGTAAATGAATGTTATAACTTTTATGATGATAAAATGGATATAAAAATATGTCGGGACCATTGTGGGAATATTTAGATATATTCGTCGTGTATAAACCGTGTGTTAACGTTTATTTAGAAATCATAATACGTAAAACGTTAAATATACTGAATATAGTAATTTGAAAATCCTAAGAGTGGTATAACATGTAAATGACCTACTGATGATATGCAGACTATCTCCAGTCCGTATGAAATGTCATTACTGATAATGCATGAATTCGCACCTGAACCAATACGGTTACGCGAATTTGAATACCCGTAAACTAAATTTACGATGAAATGTGTAATGCACGTGAATGATGAAATCTTTTCCCGCAATGAATAGTGTTCCGTGAATAGTAAATTTTTTTGAATGCTTCTCGGAATGTCAAACTGACACCAAAAATGATGAATAGTAAACTGATGAATAGTGTTTTGATGAATAGTGTTTGATGAATAGTGTTTTTCCTGTGATAAGTCCCCTGTAACATCATGAACCGTTAATTTACCGGTAAGCGAGAGTGAGTGGATAGATCTATCGAGGGTGACGCCTCCATCCGTGGTAGTGATTACCAACAGTAAGCGGATGCATGTCATGTCTTTTACATTTGAATGTTTCGGCAGAACATTCGGGAGGGGCATAGAGTTTCATCAGTCATAGCTTCGGTGTCATGAGCTTAAGGCTATTGTACAATTTTCATGAGATTTTTATCTTGCACTTTTACTTGTGGTGGCCGTACATTATTACATTTTACAAACCTATGGAATTCACCAACATTCGTGTTGACGTTTTAGCAATGTATTTCAGGTTATTAAGGTAGCTCATGTGACATGCATTTGGACCTTCATGGAGTCGCGGAGTCGACGCGTCTCATCATTATTTCATGCACTTATGTAAACATTTGATCTAGTATGACTTGTTTTTCATAAACATGCAACACCTCTTGGGGACCTCATTTTGTAAACTGGATTATTTCAATGATCAAATGCAGTATTTTCCAAACGACACTTTAGGTCGTTCAATGTAACTGTAACTGTGGTGCTATGACAGACACCCCCAGGTATTCCATTCCGCTGCAAGTCAGGTAAATTGGGGGTGTGACAGATTGGCATCAGAGCTAAGGTTATAGCGAACTAGGATGTATCTTGGACCCTAGACTATAACCACATCATCATAGCATCTCATCATTTCATCATAAGTGCATAATCATGATACATGTTGTTTCATGCATACCCTGTGCGAGTTATTTATACTCATATCCGTATATGTATATCATTTTATTGACCTGGTTCACAAGTGACATGTCTTCAGATACTCACCCTGACATCCTTTTATCGGATTCCGACATTGAAGATGCTTTGTTATCTTCCACTACCATTATACCACCAGTTGCATTTACACCACCATTAGTACTATTGATTTGCCATAGGAACAGAGTCTTCCTATCATTCAGCCCGTACATAGAATGCCTTTTGGTAGTGTATTCAGAATTAATCTTAATGGACTTATTAGGATGCTTATTACAAGGAAGATAGTGTGTTTTCTTTCCATCACTAGTAGGGCACTTACTACTCAGGTACTATCACCACCATCAGTTACTTATTACACTATTGGCCTTCCCACAGTGTGTACTTTAGTTTTACCTTTTGGATGTCGCGAGGTAGCGCGAAAGATGGTAATATTTCATTCACTGGTACCATCATTGTCATTTTCCTTTTCCATTCCCACTTGCCATGAACTAGATGACATCTAGTAGATAATACCAATAACACGGACTCAACAGAAACATCCGCAGATTCTTCAGGAATGGTTCAGAACCTACATTATCTAAGATTTGATAGATGCGCAACTTCAGACACCACTTCAGGACTATCTCGACCTTATGATGCCACAAACCTGATTTCACACAGAGGGACACCAGGAAGTCCCTAGACCAGATTTATATCCTCACTAGCTTTTACTATTATCCTAGCCACAGAAGGTGTGGAACAACAATCTAGGTTGCAATGCTGCTCAACAATCACCCAAGGGACAAGAAGTAAATAGAGCCTTTGCTGCAGAACCGCACACAAAGAGAAGGTATATTGGAAAGTTACCTTACTGCAACCTGTGTAATCAACATCACCGAGGTCATTGCAGTAAAACGTGTGGAGTGTGCAAGAAGAAGGGTCATCGGACTGAAAATTGTAGGAAACTCACAAATCAGAAAAATCCCAGGGAGTTGCTTCAAATGTGGAAACTTAGGGCATTTCAAGAATGACTGCCCGGAACTAAGGAACAAGGAAAAATCAGGAACTTGGAATCAAGACTGAATCGCTCGAGGAATAGCGTGAGTTGTTGAAAGAGAACCGTCAGGATATTAGCAACATCAAGGATAACAACAATGGTTCAGCAGGAGGAGCTTTGTTTCGATATATAAACCGTAGTTCGAGACTTTAGGGTTGTATCTTTCCTTTTGTACTTACCGTTGGTACGATGTCATGACCTAGTGGTATTAAGCACTTTCCTATCCAATGTAGTATCTATCCTTTGTTACCTAGGTGATAATCATAACCTTCGTTTACTCCATTTTCTATTCCATTTGCTCAGACTTCAATCGTTTCGCAACATTTTAGCATTGTCTCATCAGGGATTAGGTTGATTTCGTATTTGACGAATTAGTAGACTAATACCATTCGACAAGATTCACCCACGTATCCAATACACCATTCAAGCTATTTTACTATCATATGGGGAAACTGCTTTACAGAAAAATTTCTGAAGTAAGCTATTTTATTAACATCCTATAAATTGATTTTCTGTCATTACATCAAGTATTTACTATTGTTACGCGAAGCAATTTTCATGTTACTTGAAAGAAAATATCAGGACACCATTTTTATAACAATGCGTTGAACACCATCTAAAACTTTTGATAAAAGTTATGATATTTTGACAAAATCCAACATCGCATCATTAGTCCTCAATTATACATAGCCTGATCACCTATGTAAAATTCAGGAAGGATTATGCCATGAAGCAAATAATTACCTTTTCAAAGGATTGTTAATAACAATCTTCATCCAAAAGTTTTGTAAACAAAGGAACTCTTTCATAAACATCCATTTTGCCGAACTATCCCTGGATACTTACCCTACCTGTCACTCACTTAGCCATTAAGTTGGATTTTTCCCATTGACTTCCCTAGAAGAGACTTTCCATATCAATTACATGCAGGATTCCTTTATACAATAAAAGCAATGAAAGGATTACAGAACTATTAACCAGAACTAGAAGTATATTAGAGAGAGAATTCATAACTCAACAACAATCCTAAGATACTGCGGGACTATCCGAATCACCATCTCTGACTTAGTTGTCAAATTCTATCGTTTAAGGGTACTAGCTAGACTGAGCTACAGGATGGAACTCAATATAAATGTCCGCAGGACAACACAATAGAAATAAACCAAGCTTCTAATTGAGACTTTAGAGCATTTCATTTAAACATGGCCTCATCCATACATAAACTTTCCTGCAGTAAGTTTTCACAAGGAATCAAATTGTTACCTATATTCTATCCCTTTAGATAACGCCAAGTTCGAAGGACCGAACGTTGTGGAATTAGTCACAAAGGTTTATTGTACCCATTTCAGTTATTCCTGTTAAGGAAACCGAATTCACCGTGGACTTCAGGAAATCATTTCAGAAACCCATTTAGTTGTGAACATCACCTATCACCCTCAGAACGATGGTCAAAGCGAGAGAACAATTCAAACATAGGAAGGTATGCTCAGAGCATGAGTGATTGACCCTGTAAATGGTTGGACTAATCACTCAACATAAATCAAATTCATCTACAACAATAGTTATCACACCAACAACGGGAAACTGGCAGAAGTTAGGTTGGTACATAACACACATCATTTGGATTGGATATCCTGAACAACAAACCATTCAGATTCAAGTGGGAGAACAAACTAAGTTAAAAGCTATGCCTTGGATTGGCATGATACAAATTGGATAACAAGAAAGGTTGAACCTTTAGCATATTGGACTATTTAAGATTCATTTTAGAATCGACCAACTAGCATACAAACTTAAGTTCTGGCAGAATTCAGCAGTATATATTACCAGTACCACATTTAAAACATTAAGAAGCGCAGACCATCGATTGATGGGCCAAACTCAGAAAAAGCTCAACTCACTAGTTCAGTAGGCATTCATGTGATAACCAGAAATTTTCTACAAGTCAAGAATCAGTTACAAGTTCAATAAGTCGTAAACCATTAAAACTTCAAGTTCTGCAGAGTTAGCAGAAAGTTCTGCCTAGGAAAGGCATGTTATCGTTCAGAAAACTTGGAAAGTTACACCATTATACACTGGACCCTTTATATTTTGACAGAGAAGGCATAGTGGCCGTCAGACTTGAACATTGTCAGAGAACAACAGGATTACACGAACATATTTCACATTTTCAGATCCCCAAAAATGACATTCAGATGAGTCACTCATGATTCCATTGGAAGGGATCCAACCCAAATGACAATCTCAGACCTTGTAAAAGAACCAACAGAAATCATGGACCGTGTGGTCAAACAGTTGAAACAGAGTCGAATTCCTATCGTTAGAGTTCGCTGGAATTCTCGAATATCATCACCTTTTCATCAATACATTTTCAGAAACCAACATAAACTGAACTTCGGGACGAAGTTCCTTTTAGAGGGGAAGACTGTCACAACTCACCATTTCAAGTCATTTCAGGTCATTTCCCGAACTTTGGAAAAACACTATTCATCAAACACTATTCATCAAAACACTATTCATCAGTTTACTATTCATCATTTTTGGTGTCAGTTTGACATTCCGAGAAGCATTCAAAAAAATTTACTATTCACGGAACACTATTCATTGCGGGAAAAGATTTCATCATTCACGTGCATTACACATTTCATCGTAAATTTAGTTTACGGGTATTCAAATTCGCGTAACCGTATTGGTTCAGGTGCGAATTCATGCATTATCAGTAATGACATTTCATACGGACTGGAGATAGTCTGCATATCATCAGTAGGTCATTTACATGTTATACCACTCTTAGGATTTTCAAATTACTATATTCAGTATATTTAACGTTTTACGTATTATGATTTCTAAATAAACGTTAACACACGGTTTATACACGACGAATATATCTAAATATTCCCACAATGGTCCCGACATATTTTTATATCCATTTTATCATCATAAAAGTTATAACATTCATTTACCCAGTATTTTGGAAATTTATTTTATTTATAACGTAAGCTTATGAATATAACGACGGTTTTCGTGAAAACTAAACAATAATCACCCGAACACTCAGTAATTGTACCCAACATAATTTTAACATTTTTATGACTTTATTAAGTCCCGGTTAACTTTGTTAACATTTATTTCTATCAAACCCGGTACCCGATTATAACTAATACTTACACCAAACTACAACTAATAATACACTACATTTTCTAAGTGATCAAAACCGACTTTGCTTCTCTTTTCCTCATGAAAAATCAGCCATACAAAACTCCCCTAGACACCATGTGCTTGTTTCTTAACCTTATGCATTTATGTACAAGTATAATACTATATATGCTTATAACAAAATATCTACAAACACATTTTTCTTAACACATAATAAAAGTTAGAATCAAAAACTCATTTCTTCACCTCTTTCACTCAAACCACGACCCAATTAAGAAACAAAGATCAAACCATTATTTTTCAAAGTACAAAGCATCAAAGTTGTTCATTTCATCATCCTAATCAAGAATCATAACACAAAAACACAAGTAATCCAAGATTTCTAGCCATCTAATCATCTCATTTTATCAAGTAAGTTATCAACTTTATTTTTACATGAATCATCTTATATTTACTTGTATTGCATGAGTTCCATGCTAAAAACCATGTACAACTAGCTATACCACCATTTATTTTGTCAAAAATGGAACATACAAACCCTAACTTTTTATTTATGAATCCCCTTGCTATAATAACTTGGTTAGGAGTCCATGGCACCTTAAGAAGGTGTATGGTAGGATTAGATTAGCTATGTGGTGATTACAAGAGGTTTGGTGATGTTAGAAATTAGTTATAAACCTTGAATACATGATTTGGAGCATGTTTTGGACATGCTGTCCCATTTTGTGAAATCCTGGAAAATCAGTAAACACCAAGGGAACTTTGGCAAAATTTTTAGAAAATACTTTCAAAAACGAATCCGTAGGCGAAAGAACGGATTAAAAAGAGTTTATAACGAAGAAGTTATGATTTTTGCAAGATTGTTGACGAAAAGTATTTTTCTGAAAAATAGTTGCTGTTGGGCGTTTTTCATTGGACAAAAAGAGACTTTAGACGTAACCCGGAGGAGCCGAGCTTTCCAAAATATATTACTACATACTAAGACGTAACCGTGGATATAAAGAACAAGTAAAACGGACTTATAACGACCAAGATATACACGTTTCAAAATCGGCGAAACTCTATTTATTTCCATCAGCTTTTTAGCAAAATATTACTAAGTATAGAAAAACAGTTTTTGTAAGACATCATGTTGAGAGCCAATTTACTCATTGATAAACTCATTTCTGGAAAATTTACATCATTGACAAAAAGTTAGCTCACCCAGCCTAGTTTTCAAAACATCCAGCCGTTTGTCAAAAGGATTTATAACGAACAACTTATGGACTTCCAAACTTTCCCGAAAACTGCCCAGAATCTGCCAAAACAGCCCAAACACCTCACTTGACGGCTAATTATCTTTATGATCGAGACCTGTATGGACAAACTTCACTTCTGTGACTTTTTAGATATGGTGAAAATCTTCTCAAAACTACTGAGCTTCTCTCCTAACTCTTAATATTCACTATTTCACGACTAGTTTTGCGAGACCATTTTGTCACTAATAGAAGTAATAATACTTCTACGTACTAAATTCTAGATTTTCTAGAAATATTAATCAAGTACCCAATTTCATAACTAATGATGTATTAGTGATTACAAGTATATTTTCATTAGTACAAGGCGTTATTTCAAGGATTTCAAACCGAGGATTTCAACACAAACATTGGTACATACGATATATATATAAGTATATATATTACAACTAGTTTATTTTTCTAAATAGCCATATTTTCCTAAGTCTTGGAATATATACTTTTGATAACAACAAGTGTTTTTCAAAGAGTAGAGTGGTATAGGAAACATGTGCATGGACATTCATAACATCATTTCATGATCTAAAGTAGATCGTTCATCATTCATATTAGGTTGCGGCTAGTGTGCGCGCCTTGTTTTTCAGCTCATTACATGTTCATGGTACCATCATATTGGGTTGCGGCAGCTAATTGTTCATTGGTGTTCATTTCATTTCATCACAGTTTCATCAGTTAAGGTGAGTTTTCATAGCCCCGTTTTCAATTCAACATTTTTGATTGTTTTCAAATCCCACGGGGGGAATACATTGCATCAATCATTTTAGTACGAGCCCAAGTATTCAAACACATGTACATAGCTTAAGTTACCTTGCCATGTGATAAGTCCCCTGTAACATCATGAACCGTTAATTTACCGGTAAGCGAGAGTGAGTGGATAGATCTATCGAGGGTGACGCCTCCATCCGTGGTAGTGATTACCAACAGTAAGCGGATGCATGTCATGTCTTTTACATTTGAATGTTTCGGCAGAACATTCGGGAGGGGCATAGAGTTTCATCAGTCATAGCTTCGGTGTCATGAGCTTAAGGCTATTGTACAATTTTCATGAGATTTTTATCTTGCACTTTTACTTGTGGTGGCCGTACATTATTACATTTTACAAACCTATGGAATTCACCAACATTCGTGTTGACGTTTTAGCAATGTATTTCAGGTTATTAAGGTAGCTCATGTGACATGCATTTGGACCTTCATGGAGTCGCGGAGTCGACGCGTCTCATCATTATTTCATGCACTTATGTAAACATTTGATCTAGTATGACTTGTTTTTCATAAACATGCAACACCTCTTGGGGACCTCATTTTGTAAACTGGATTATTTCAATGATCAAATGCAGTATTTTCCAAACGACACTTTAGGTCGTTCAATGTAACTGTAACTGTGGTGCTATGACAGACACCCCCAGGTATTCCATTCCGCTGCAAGTCAGGTAAATTGGGGGTGTGACACTTCTACCCAAGTGGTATCACGGGTACAACTCAAGACAAGAGTGTGATTGCTATCTTTCTCCAATTGGGATTACATCAAAATCGATTCAATGAAAGTGGGAGTCAAACATTCACTTTTATTCCTCTTAAAATCTACCACCGATCCACAGGGGAGACACCACTCCTAACCAAAATCACACAAAGGTTTATTGGTGGTTCCTGCTTGGATTCGGCTTGGTGGATCTGCTTGTCTAAATTGTTTCATCTTGGATCGATTCTTGTTGTAAGGTTTTCATTCACTTCTTGCCCTCTTTGTTATGTCTTGTATGTTGTTATTCATAATTATTAGATCGAGTTTTTGATAATGAATCGAATGAGTTATGTTGCTTACAACCTTGTGTGCGTGGCGTATTTTATTTGAAAAACCAAAATGATATTGGCTCGATATGGTTGGGTTACTCTTTGCTTAAATCTTGAACTCTAGTTGTTTTCTTGTTATCTGTTGCGTGGTATGTATCGGACCTATGGTTAGGTCGTCCTTAGCCAGCAATGACCCACTTGGGGTGCTATATTACTTGTCTTGAATTTGAATCTTGAGTCTGTGTACTCTTTCTAAGGTCCTCGTTAAATTCTCGAACCTGGGTGGAGTTGCGTCTTGGAAGTTTAATCCGTGATGTTAGTTTCCTTTTGACCCTTACAGTCGAGGTGCTAATCTAGTCTAGCTAAGTTCCATTCCAGGTGATGCGTGGGAATTGCACCAGGCTTTACCTCTCAAGGGATCTTGAGAAGCTTACAACCCCCACCAGGCAGTGTACCTAATCGTTGTAGTATAGTATAGTGACAAGTACCGGGGGATTGATCGTTCAGCAAGGAATAGTGTCGCTAGGATTAGAAAACCTAAATACTAGTTCTAAAGATGAAAGATGATTATTTTTGTATTTTTATATTTTCTAGAAAGCAAGTAAAATCTCGGGTTTGAAGGATTTGGGCGGAATTAGTTGCTAGTCAACTAACCCAATACTAAAGATGCAATTAAAATAAAATACTAGAAAAGAAAATAAACTAAATTATACTAAGGTTGAGAGCAATAAGTGGAGAAAATGTGTTTACTTAGATTTCACTACTCCCTAGATATCTTTTACACGTTAATTACTTGTTATAGTTGCATGGATGACGGGTTGTATTCCTTAATACCATTCATGGGGTGATGCACTTAACTCCCCAGTTCTATGAGCTCTTATCTACTCCTATGCCATGCACAACACAACCATAGGGATCCGAAACAGTGGCTCATGCATTAAATACTACCAATAAAGACCTAGTGCATATCGGTTCATGTTTCCTAAGACGTTCAAGCATGTTACCATTTGGAGATCTGCCAGTTTTCTTAAGCCTAACATAAAATCATTCATCCAAAACAACTACAAACAAGTAATCAACATATAATTAACATCTAGGTTTCATTAGATCCAAGCAAACACAAAGAAAGTCTAGCCTAACATAGTGGAATCAAGACAAGAACAAGATATAGACAACCAACACATAGACATATTGATTGAATTAAAAGAATACTTATCTCAATTACACTTGAAAGGTATCAAGGGTTTAGAACCCTTGAAAAACCTGTAAAATTCGTACCAAAATCGTGGCTAGGGTTTCTCCCAAAACTTCTCTCTCTTTAAATGTGAAAAACTAGAAAACTATATATAGGAAAATAGGGATGACGGCGTCAAGAACAAGTGTGTGATGCCGTCATCTCGCCGCCAAATACTTCCTCGGACGGCCTTGATCTACTTCTGACGCCGTCAAGCCTAGGCCATCACACAAATTACTCTTGACGCCTTGTTGTGTGACGCCGTCACCAACTACGGATTTTTATTCTTGATGTCTGACGCCGTTAGGAAATGACTCTTGACGCCGTCAGGTACTGTTCTCAACATGGGAAATAGAGACTTTGCCGTTTTCTTCACTTTTATGCTCCAAAAACGTCCAAAATGGCTTCTTTTCCAGAATTCACTTTCCAAGTACCTAAAATCACAAAAGGAACGATTTAGGGCAATATTTGATCAAATAAATTCAATTCCGGGCTTAAATGACCCCCTAAAAGTGGTTCATTTTTCGCCTTATCATATACCCTTACACTTGAGATTTGCTTGTCCTCAAGCAAATATGCTTTTATTCTACTCAAAAGACAAGTTAGAGGTCATCTAACACTAATATAAAAGTAATTACAACAAATAATCGTTCCACAAAAGACCAAAGACAAGCACGGAGGTCATATACTAGCACCTCACAAATAGTGTTTAGATACTCATATCTCTCGGGTGTAATAAAGTAATATAACAATATGGAAATGGAAGATATCTCTCACTACCTGTTATAGCAAAATAGATTACCATAGGCTTGGGAAAGGATCAAACCTCCACCACATGGCGTAAGCACCTAGGATAAACTATCAAAGAGGTCTTTTAAAGGGTTGTAACGTTAGGTATAGGGATATGAAATACACGGTTTTGTTGGATAAAGGAAGTTTTACTGGTGGCGAGTTAACAATCTTGGTTAATTACATGTACAATATGGCGTTACTAAGCCAAGACTCGACTCGACTTAAGCTAATAAATGAAAAATAACAAAAACATAAAATAAACAAAGAATAAAAAGGGATGGTAGTCCGTATGTTTTTTTTCTTTTCTTTTTTCTATTTTTTTCTTTTCTTTTCTTGATTTTTTCGATTTTTTTTTTTTTTTTTTTTTTTTTTTTTTTTTTTTTTTGCATACACTTTTACCCTACCATCCAAAATAATACATCATAGGGAATGAAAATTCCCCTTACACTTGAATCTTTACATACTTTACAATAAACTAATCTAATGACTCGAATTAAGAAAATCAAAACACTTGGAGCACTTTTGAGATTAACGTACATATGGGGGTAATATATGATGTTCTTCCCCATTACTCCATAAAATAAGTACTTACCCATGAGTCCCAATCGTCCCAAAACAATATGTACAAGGATATGACTCGACTTAGCAACCATGTAATCAATTAGAAAGTTAACTTAGGGTTTAACAAATAACAATAATGCACTAAAGATGAGTGCATACACGGAAGGCTAAGGCGATTTGGGTGTACATTTAATTGGGGTGTAACAAATTCTTCCTTTAAGTAAAATGCTTAAAGTTAGAAACGAAAAGATAGGCTCGGAGGGGTGTACTAGGGGTTTCGTGTACTAAAAATGAGTACAACGCTAAGGGTGTGGGAAAATTAGTTGACTTAACTAGCCAAGTAATATGACTTAAATGGTCAAGTAATTATGATACGGGTTTAACACAAGGGTGATCCTAATGCCTCTTATCATGTAGTAAATCCTACCACACGAATGTAGTCTCACTAGCGGTCTTGGGATGCATCACTAACGCAAGTTCTAGAATCTAAATGCTACCGGTACACTCATAAGCACTAATAGTAAATGCTTTTCCTATCAAAACTAAAGGCGAACCTCACATATTTGGGTGGAAAATTTTTCTGAATATACGGTTAAGTGCTAGTCATACAATCTCCTATCCATGAGACGCTTGCTATGGCTAAAGTTTCACTCCTAAATGTTGTAAAAAATTTTAAATTTGGCGCTAAAATTACACTAACAAGTATTTCTCATAGTTTTACTACACACCTACCATTAAACAAAACAAACTCAAGCGAAAGTGTATTGTAAGGTACCATCTTTTTACCCTCCCCTTACACTTAGGATGAACATTGTCCCCAATGTTCAAGTAAAGAATGTAAAAGTAAAATAAGTAAAAAGAATGAAATCAAATACTCCCCTGATTCGCTCGGTATGGATTATAGGTTGGCCAGGTTAGATCTTCCTCCAAGAAAATGAACAATCAAAGCTTCCCTTCCAGAAATATAAATCATCTTCTTGTCAAACATAACCTGTAAATCCTGAGAAAATAGACAAAGCAACCTCGCGTAAAATCGGCGGCATCCTATATAAGTTACAAAATCCTAGAAAGCAAAGTAAGATATAATGCTTGTAAATGAAGTTTGCAGATTTCCTGGAGATTATAAAACTTAATAATTCACAAAAACCATAAGACTCCGTTAGAAAAACAAAACTGGTAAAATTTTCCAGATTTTTACACGTGACGCCGTCAAGAGTAAACTCTTGACGCCGTCAGGATTGACCTGCAGAAATTCTTATGTTAAGTTTCTGGAAAATTTCTTGAAAAACATGGTTCTACTTCCTGGAAAATCCTGCAAAACTTCATTATGACTCAATACAAGCATTTGACTCTAACAAATACGAATATACATGCTCACTTAAAATTGTGGAGAATCATGATCGTGTGTTTCTTAAAAACATATTTGGGGTTTCCCCTTACACTTATCTTTTGCAAAAATACTTTTAGGTTGGAGTTAAGACTAGGCTAAACAACATAGTAAAGTATTTCCACTTTTTAGTTTAGAAACATGATCTACCAACAATAAAAATGAAACATGCATACGGAAGCAAATAACAAACAAACAAAATGAAAATCACACAAAGCATGGGTTGCCTCCCAAGAAGCGCTTTTTTTTATTTACGAGTCTTGTAGCTAGACTCAAGGTCATGGGTTACTACGTGATACGAGTGAGTTCCTCATTGAGGACATCTTTGGGATCAAACTTCGGTTTCAACTTCCTATCGGTTTTCTTAGTGCGGTATGACCTCTCAAACTTTTCTCCATCCGGATCATACAAAGTCATCTTTATATGCCATGATCCGTCACCTTCTTTTGGTGGCTTGTCCCACCTCCATTTACATTTTTCTCCCTCTCTTTTCCACTTATTCAACTCTAAATTAATAGGCATTACGCTTAAGAATTCAATCATCTTTCTAAAGACTAGGGGGTCCTCAAAGGGATCTAACTCTTCATCTCGAGCTATGAGCTGTTCCACCGAATGTGTCTTTTCAATGAAATCCTTTTCTAGATAGAATGGGCGTTGAGGTCCTATAAAGTTCATTTCTATCCAAGGTCCGTATCTAGATGGTCTCCTATTGATCTCTACCCAATGTGGTGTCGGTTCATCATCACAATCATAACTATGCTTCTTTACATCGTACACCGACCAAGTATCGCCTTCACCTACCACTATCTTAGACTCCTTACAATCTATCATGGCACTAGCGGTTGCTAAAAATCCTCTTCCTACTAATAATGGGCATGTAGTGTCACTAACCATGTCAAGGACATGAAAATCCGCTAATATAGTTAACCTTCCTACTTGAACAACTACATCCTTAATCATTCCAACCGGGTGGGCAATACTCCCATCCGCTAGCCCTATCGATACCTCCGTTTCCTCTAACTTTCCTAGCTTAAGAGCGGTGAATAAGGATAAGGGAATCAAGTTGAGGCTTGACCCTAAATCGGCTAGTGTATCGAAAGCTTCGGATCTTCCTATCTTACAAGGCAAAACAAATATACC
This sequence comes from Artemisia argyi, assembly GCA_030686995.1. Lineage (NCBI taxonomy): Eukaryota > Viridiplantae > Streptophyta > Magnoliopsida > Asterales > Asteraceae > Artemisia > Artemisia argyi. The sequence continues at coordinate 15,302,798 of CM060687.1, read as the reverse complement.
CGGATCATCAAGCTTTTTAGGCAACTTGTTTTGAACGAAGGCGGTCCCATTTTTACCTAGTTTAAACTTCTCATATTTTTCTAGGAGGGCACTATAGTAAGGAGCACGCGCTAAGACATCAATGACGGGGCGTTCAAGGCGAAGTTCCCTGAATTCATCATCAAGGTCTTGCGTAGGAGGTGTTTCAACTATGCTTTTGACCGGTTCTATATCGGGTGTTTTGTTTGATTGGTCCTTTTGAAGAATTTGATTTTGTTTGAAACACGTGCTCATTGATTTAACCGAGTAGTATTGTGGACACGAGGTGGGTGACGAAACTGAAGATATGGAATTAATGTTTAGTTTCGGATTCTTAACTGTGTCGCTTGGGAGTGCTCCCATTTCTCGGCCATTGAGAACTTTCAACAATGCGTCAATTTTGGTGGTCACCTCGCTTTGCTTTTGTTTGAAATCGGCTTCAAACTTAGATATGCGAGCTTCTTGAGATGCCAAGAACTTAGACATCAACCCTTCAAGATTGTTGGTACTACCATAGTTGTTAGAGGGATTGTTGTTGAAAGTACGGTCGGAGGGTGGACCGTTTGGTTGGTAACGATTAGGTGGGTTGGAAGAATTGGCTTGATTTTGTTTTCACCTAAGGTTTGGGTGATTTTTCCAAGAGGGGTTGTAGGAATCACCGTAAGGGTTTGGCTCGGGCTTGAAAGTGTACCACTTATCTCCCGCTTCGTCGGTACGCGTGGATGCGTAGTCCGCAAAAGCTGTTCTGGGGAGTTCCACACAATCACGAGTGTCGTGAGGACCACTACATAATTCGCATGATGAAGTGATTTTGTTCACTTGGCTTGAAGGCTTAGGAGCTTCGTAAGATTTCATGAGAAACTTGACTTGGTCCTCAAGTTCCATGATCCTACGGTCGGGAGTGCTAGAATTGTTCGAAGGCAAAGATATTGCCTTGACCGTTTTGTTCAAATCACGGGGATCATTCCAACTTTCGTTGTCATAGAGAGCAAGATCTTCTATGAGTTCCCATGATTGTTCCGCACTTAGATCACGTAGCTTACCACCGGCCGATTGGTCAATGGTTCGCCTCGTGGAGAGATCGATATGGTCATAGAAGATTTGGACTTGGAGCCAAAGATCTATGCCATGATGAGGGACTTTTTGGAGTATGTCCTTGAAATGAGTCCATGCTTCATAGAGAGTTTCACCTTGACGTTGTTGGAACATCAAGATGTCATTTCTAAGCTTAGTAGTTCTCCCCGGTGGGAAAAATTGAGCAAGGAAACGAGTGGTGAGATCATCCCATGTGGTGATGGATCCCGCGGGTAAACGCTCAAGCCATTGACTAGCTTGATCCCGTAGAGAGAATTGGAATAGGCGTAAACGGGTTGTCTCTCTAGTTGCAACATCTAGGTCTATGGAATCTACGATTTTGAGGAAGTCCTTAAGATGTTGATTTGGATCTTCGGAACGAAGTCCATGGAATGCACATCCGATTTGCACCAACCGGATGGTGTCGGATCGCAAGGGTGTCACATTGGCTCCGGTGAGCTCAATGGTGTTTCTATAGCCTTGGTGGCTAGGTCGGGAATACTCTCCTAAGGTTCGGGGCCTAAGGGGTTCTATTTTTGGGTTTTGTTGTGGTGGGATGATGGGTTCAAAGATGTTACCACCTTCCATGATGTCGGATGGTAAAGGTTACGAACAAAGACACGAAGAAATAAGATAGACTAAAGAAGACCTAAAAATAAAAATAAACTCTTACTAGAAAGGAATCTAGCAAGTAAACCTAATAAAAAGATATTCTAACCTAGACAATAACTAATCCCCGGCAACGGCGCCAAAAACTTGATGCGTGGGAATTGCACCAGGCTTTACCTCTCAAGGGATCTTGAGAAGCTTACAACCCCCACCAGGCAGTGTACCTGATCGTTGTAGTATAGTATAGTGACAAGTACCGGGGGATTGATCGTTCAGCAAGGAATAGTGTCGCTAGGATTAGAAAACCTAAATACTAGTTCTAAAGATAAAAGATGATTATTTTTGTATTTTTATATTTTCTAGAAAGCAAGTAAAATCTCGGGTTTGAAGGATTTGGGCGGAATTAGTTGCTAGTCAACTAACCCAATACTAAAGATGCAATTAAAATAAAATACTAGAAAAGAAAATAAACTAAATTATACTAAGGTTGAGAGCAATAAGTGGAGAAAATGTGTTTACTTAGATTTCACTACTCCCTATATATCTTTTACACGTTAATTACTTGTTATAGTTGCATGGATGACGGGTTGTATTCCTTAATACCATTCATGGGGTGATGCACTTAACTCCCCAGTTCTATGAGCTCTTATCTACTCCTATGCCATGCACAACACAACCATAGGGATCCGAAACAGTGGCTCATGCATTAAATACTACCAATAAAGACCTAGTGCATATCGGTTCATGTTTCCTAAGACGTTCAAGCATGTTACCATTTGGAGATCTGCCAGTTTTCTTAAGCCTAACATAAAATCATTCATCCAAAACAACTACAAACAAGTAATCAACATATAATTAACATCTAGGTTTCATTAGATCCAAGCAAACACAAAGAAAGTCTAGCCTAACATAGTGGAATCAAGACAAGAACAAGATATAGACAACCAACACATAGACATATTGATTGAATTAAAAGAATACTTATCTCAATTACACTTGAAAGGTATCAAGGGTTTAGAACCCTTGAAAAACCTGTAAAATTCGTACCAAAATCGTGGCTAGGGTTTCTCCCAAAACTTCTCTCTCTTTAAATGTGAAAAACTAGAAAACTATATATAGGAAAATAGGGATGACGGCATCAAGAACAAGTGTGTGACGCCGTCATCTCGCTGCCAAATACTTCCTCGGACGGCCTTGATCTACTTCTGACGCCGTCAAGCCTAGGCCGTCACACAAATTACTCTTGACGCCCTGTTGTGTGACACCGTCACCAACTACGGATTTTTATTCTTGATGTCTGACGCCGTCAGGAAATGACTCTTGACGCCGTCAGGTACTGTTCTCAGCATGGGAAATAGAGACATTGCCGTTTTCTTCACTTTTATGCTCCAAAAACGTCCAAAATGGCTTCTTTTCCAGAATTCACTCTCCAAGTACCTAAAAGCACAAAAGGAACGATTTATGGCAATATTTGATCAAATAAATTCAATTCCGGGCTTAAATGACCCCCTAAAAGTGGTTCATTTTTCGCCTTATCACCAGGACCTTAATGCTTAGCCTCGATTGAACTTATACGTCTTCTGCCATCGTAGCGACTATGACTCAAGGGGAGGCCTTGTACCCATGACTTATCTCGGCTCCACAACTCGCTCGGAGTACGTCCTGATGCAACTGGTATTCGGCAAACGTTCCTGGAGCAGAAGTCTAAAACTATCGAAAACTTGTTATTTTGGTTGCTAGTTATATACCCAGTTTGGGCCTTAGTGCTCACAGGCCCACTCCACATTAAACCAGCCCATGATACTTGAAGCCCAGCTGCGTTTGTTTACAACGAGTAAACAAGATGCGTGATGTTACCGACTCGTTTCCTTCACTCGACCACAATATTCGTAACACGCTATATATATATATATATATATATATATATATATATATATATATATATATATATATATATATATATATATATATATATATATATATACTTAGTTATAAAAGAATCCGTTTTGCATAAACTTCAAATATGGGAACAAATAAAATGAACTAACATTGCTCAAAACTAAAACCATTAGACAGGATTTTATGAAACACAAAATGGAAATTTAATATGACAACGTATAATAAAAACTTATACTTAAGTTCTGCCCAATTTTCTAAAATTGTTATAATGTAAAAGTAATTTTTAATACAAAGGTATTTAGTAAAACTATTATATCAACCAATACATATACTTTTGTTTTCATTACACATATACGTTCATTTAAATAACGTCTCCTAATTCAACTTCACTTATCACCACTTTTCGTCCATCTCGTCTTCCTTTGTCATGCCGATTTTGTCTACGCCTCCGCTATTCGTCCTTCGACTATTTTGTATGTGTACTCTTCCATGAGCTAATATTTAAAAGACTATTTTTAAACTAAATCTACGCCACGCAAAACAACCATATTGTTTTGAACTTATGAATTGTAAACTAAATATGTCATACTAATTTAGGTTACGCGTTGGAGCTATCACCTACTATTTAATTGCATTGCATTTCGGATTTCTACTACTTGCTGAGGTGAGTTCATAGTCCCACATTTTACTATGTTTTCAAATCCCGTGGGGAGATACATGCTATAAAACTGAACACAAGTGTTTTCTGTATGCTATCCTGATTGATATTGCCTAAGTTACCGCTGGTGCCAAAAGTCCCTCATCTCATGAACCATTAATCACTTGCGAGTGAACGCGAATATAGTGAATAGATCTATTGGCAGTTGACGCCCCATTTGAAGTTAGCCTGAAATGGTAACCGAATGCACTATATTTGAATATCATAGGAATCTGGCAACCTCCTAGTATCCGAGGGCACTATTACCTGCATCATATTTTTATGTGTGGGCGTCCCATAAGATTTTTATATATTTCTTATGGCGGCAGAACAATGTTAAGGTTTGCGTGTCATGAGGCATAGTGCAATATCCTATATTACGATGTTACCGTTTTTATTATTCATGGCTTGTGTTCAAATTATTATTACTTAAACACTGTGGATTAACTCAACCTTTGTGTTGACCCTTTTAGCATGTTTTATCTTAGGTAACTAGATTGCATCTATGGCACGGAGTGGATCAGGGAACCCTGTTGAATTTCCCTTAAAAATGTTATCATTCGCGTTTATTCAAGATATTTTCATTATGTATTTCTAAACTTATTGAATCCGTTGTGACTACTCTGATTTTATGTTGGTGAATGATAACAAATTTTCTTAAAACGACTCTTTCGTGTCGTTTTCTATGATTATGGCAACGTATCTATGAAGTAATACCCCGTTTAGTCTTCCGCTACTTCAGTTTGATTTTCGGGGTGTTACAGATTGGTATCAGTGCCAGGTTATAGAGAACCAAGTGTATTTCCAAAACACTGGACTATAACCACGTTTCAAAATGAACTATTTTACATCTTACTACCTTGTGCCCTCCATGCCTGCACTTTACGAATATCATGCATAGAGATTTGCTTAGCAGATGATGCATAAATTATAAACATCATGACTAGTAGACATTTAACATTACTTATACTATAAATGCTCATTTTATTTATTTTATTTTGGCTTATTTTACCTTGTATCATTTTGGGATGTTACAGTACCATGTCACCCCCGATCATTATCTTGTCTGACAGTGATGATGCACCTCTGGCATCACCCCCTACCACCATACTATCTAATGTTACCTTACCTGTTTCCCCTGCTATCCCTTCTGATGTCCCTTCCGGGAATGCTTCTGGAGAGACGGAGCCCTTCGAGGAGGGTGAAGTCGCTCTAACACCCCATGACTCATTTACTGATGGACCACTTTACCATCCCCTCATTGGACCCATGACCTATGATCAGTACCTCCAGGACCAGTATTTTCAGTCTCAGCAGTTCTTGGCAGCTGATGATTGCCCCACCCCACTCCCTAGCCATCACTCTGGATCTGATGCTGACAGCGAGTCATCTGACTCAGATTCTGCAGATACTGCTGCATCCACTCCGCCCCCACCACCGCCTGCCCCGGTTCGCCGGCGCAAGCGCGTGCGTGTCCTTGAGCCCTTTGAGCCTGAGCCTTTTGGAAAAAGGTTCAAGTACCATCCAGATGGACCTACCCTTCGTTTCACTACTCGTAAGCGAGTATGTGCCCCACCTGCTGCTATATATTTACCCCTACCTCTTTCCCCATCACCACCATCCTCACCATCACCACTAGCTTCACCAACATCTCCTTTACCCCCACCTCCCCCTTACATGCTACCTACTTTTACCACTGAGACTTTTCCATCTATGCCACCACCTACTGTGTTTTACTCTCAGACTACTACTGTGCCTGTACCACCTTCCACTTCATCTCCTATTCCTACACCCCCAGCTATTGCCACTAAGACTGTTCCCTCACCTGATACCCATGAGGGGGATGATGCCCAGAGTTGGTCATATCTGCCAGAGGCTATTCGTCGCTGGAGATTCTTGGAGGGATCCTCGAGAGCATCTGAGCTTGGGGAGAGTTCTACACCTGTGCTACCAGTCACCGGAGAGCCGGTGCATCACACTGTTCCATTACTAGCAGCTAGACTGGTTAGACATGAGGATAGGATTGATGATATTGTAGGTGTTGTGGAGGAGATTTCTCTCGAGCGGGTAGAGAACATGGAGGAGGAGGTGACTAACCTCGTGGTTCATAGGGTGGCCTTGGAGCAGGTGTTCGAGATGATGGGTACCGAGTTGGAGGAGACCATGGATACTGTTACTGAGATGGGTCACAGGCTGGACGTTCAGAGCCATGAGATGCAGGATCAGAGGGAGATTTCAGTGATTACCCAGCAGATGTTGGAGCATCATACTCAGGAGTTAGCTGCTACTACTGCTACAGTCCATGCACTCAGAGTATCCCTTGAGGAGGTGCGAGCTCGATAGAGAGCTAGAGATGCAGAGATGCTAGAGATGATTCGGATTGTTCGAGACTTGGTGAGGAGGTTGGGAGGCGCACCTGGAGCCCCATAGATCTATGACATATCACTGCATGCAGAGATATCTAGCTTGCCCCATGCGGCATTAATAATGTTGTATCTTGTTATTTTGAACAATGTATCAGATTATTAAAATCTCGTGTTGGTTATGATTGTATTGTATGGATATTGATTTATGTTGTTCTAGTATTTGATCTTATGTTATGATACTCTCGTGTAATGTTGTGACTCATTATGAATGTCATGTGTGTTGTGAAATTTTATCTTTTCAAGCATGTCGTGATACTTATTATGATTGATATGGTTGTGTTGGTGATGATGTACTCATTGTATGATTGAATAGCATTATGACCTCGATTACTATGGGATTGATTGTAATGACTCATTAATTGTGTTGATCTTGGTAACAAAAATTCTCAAGTGTGTATTGTGACTTTCTTTTTAGAAGGATGGCTCCTCGTAAGAAGGCGACAACAACAACTCCTACAAACCCCGCAACCCCTCTGACTCCAGCTGCTATTCAAAAGTTGATTGCTGACAGTGTTGCGGCCGCATTAGGAGAGCAAGCTGCGGCTATGGCGCGTTCCAGCAGTACGAACAGGCCAAATGGAGAAGATGAGACATATGGGACACGCAAGTGTACTTACAAGGATTTTATGGCTTGCAAACCTACTTGCTTTAAGGGGACTGAAGGAGTATCTGAACTTGCTCGTTGGTTTGAGCGCTCTGAAACAGTGTTCTCAAGGAGCGGGTGCTCTAATGAGAACAGGGTCTCGTTTGCTACTAGTACACTACTAGAAGATGCCTTGTCCTGGTGGAACACTACTGCACAGAACATGGGCATAGAGGAAGCTTACCAAATCACTTGGGCTGACTTCAAGCAAAGGATGCTAAGGAAGTACTGCACCCGCACTGAGATCAGGAAACTGGAAGATGAGTTTGACCGCTTGGTGGTAAAAGGAGTTGATATTAAGACTTATGATCGAAGGTTTCAGGAACTAGCCGTGCTATGCCCCACCAAGGTGCCAGACCTTGAGAAAACACTGGAAAAGTATGTGGAAGGTCTGCCTAGGAGCATAGAAGGGGATGTCACTGCATCCAAATCTCAGACGCTAGAAGAGGCTATGGAAATTGCTTAGAGACTATTGGAAAGAGAGATCAAGCACAATCAAACCCATGGCAACAACAATCATAAACGGAAATTTGATGACCGAAGAAACAACCACAACAACTCTCCCTATAACAACAACAACAATAACAACTACAACGGCTACAACAACCAGAACTATCAACAAAACCGAAACCACCACCACAACCAACAGAATCGCCGACAGGAAGCCGCCAGGGCTTATGTTGCCGCACCCACTAGAGCTAGAGGCTATGCTGGGTTCGCTCCTGTGTGTAACCAATGCAAACTGCATCACAATGGACCCTGTTACGTTAAGTGTGGGAAGTGTCAGAGAACCGGGCACCAGACTCGAGACTGTAAGGTCACTGGCGCTAATTTGCAAGCAGTGGCCGTAGTATGCCATGGATGTGGCGAGAAAGGACACTACAGGAACTGGTGTCCAAAACTGACTGCCAACCAGAACAACAATGCTCGTGGACGGGCTTATGTGATGGGAGAAGGGAATGACCAGGAAAGTCCAGATATAGTCACTGGTACGTTTCCACTCAATAACCACCTTGCTAAAGTTTTATTTGATTCTGGAGCCGATAGAAGTTTCGTTTCCATTGCATTTGCATCTTTACTTAACCGCGCCCCAACCAAGTTAGACACCACTTATGAAATCGAATTAGCCAACGGGGAACTTGAAAGCACCAACACCGTAGTTCGAGGTTGTACCTTACTCTTACTTGACCAGCCCTTCGAAATCGATCTTATGCCTGTTAAGCTTGGTAGTTTCGACGTCGTTATAGGAATGGATTGGTTATCCAAGAACCATGCTAGGATCATTTGTGATGAGAAGGCCGTTCACATCCCATTTCAAGGTAACACCCTAATCGTTCGTGGCGAACATAGTAAGACTCGTTTCAACATCATATCCTTCGTCAAGACGGTAAAATATATCGGTAGAGGATGTCACGTCTTTTTGGCACAAGTGACAGAAAAGAAGTCTGAAGAGAAACATCTGGAAGATGTGCCGGTAGTAAGGGACTTTCTCAAAGTATTTTCTGAGGAGTTGCCTGGCCTCCCACCAGTTCGCCAAGTAGAATTTCAGATTGACTTAGTACCAGGAGCCGCGCCAGTGGCAAGAGCACCATATAGGTTGGCGCCATCGGAAATGAAAGAGTTGTCTGAACAATTGCAAGAGTTGTCGGAGAAAGGATTTATTCGCCCAAGTTCTTCACCTTGGGGAGCCCCAGTATTGTTCGTTAAGAAGAAAGATGGATCTTTTCGGATGTGTATTGACTATCGTGAGTTGAATAAACTTACTGTGAAGAATCGATATCCATTGCCGCGAATCGACGACTTGTTTGACCAACTGCAAGGATCAAGTGTCTATTCGAAAATTGATCTAAGGTCGGGGTATCATCAACTGAGGGTCAGGGAAGAAGACATCCCTAAGACAGATTTCAGAACAAGATATGGTCACTACGAATTCCAAGTGATGCCTTTCGGTTTAACTAACGCACCAGCTGTGTTTATGGACCTAATGAACCGAGTGTGCAAACCGTACTTGGACAAGTTTGTAATTGTATTCATCGATGATATCCTCATTTACTCCCGAAGTAAAGAAGAGCACGCGGAACATTTGAAGACCCTTCTGAGGTTGCTCAAAGAGGAGAAGTTGTATGCAAAATTTTCCAAGTGTGACTTTTGGATTAAGAAAGTACAATTTCTGGGACACGTAATCGACAGCAAAGGTATTCATGTAGACCCCGCAAAGGTTAAAGCTGTTAGGAATTGGGCATCTCCTACAAGTCCTACGGAGACCCGTCAATTCTTAGGCCTTGCTGGGTACTACCGGAGATTTATCGAAGGTTTCTCAAAGATTGCCAAACCTTTGACAGAACTAACTCAAAAGAAGAAGAAGTTTGACTGGGAAGAGAAGCAAGAGTCGTCATTCCAACTCTTGAAACAAAAGCTTTGTGAAGCTCCAATCTTAGCACTACCGGAGGGAAGTCAAGACTTCGTAGTGTATTGTGATGCATCGTACCAGGGCTTAGGCGCCGTATTGATGCAAAGGAGTAAAGTGATCGCGTATGCTTCCCGACAGCTCAAAACCCATGAGAAGAACTACACCACCCATGATCTTGAACTAGGAGCAGTGGTATTTGCTCTTAAAATGTGGAGACATTACTTGTATGGCACCAAGTGCACGGTATATACAGATCACAAGAGTCTCCAGCATATTCTAGATCAGAAGGAATTGAACATGAGGCAACGCCGATGGTTGGAGTTACTTAGTGATTATGATTGTGAAATTCGCTATCACCCCGGGAAGGCAAATGTTGTAGCCGATGCCTTAAGTCGAAAAGAGCGAATAAGACCCCTTAGAGTCTGATCTTTGGGGATGACAATTAGGTCACCGTTACCATCAAAAATCCTGGAAGCTCAAGCTGAAGCCCTCAAAGAAGAAAATAGACCCAAGGAGAAGATCTATGGTATGCCTAAAAGTGAGAACGGTTTCGTGAAGAAATCAGACGGGAGGTTGTGCTTCAAGGACCGAAGCTGGATTCCACTCTATGGAGGGATTCGTGACCTCATCATGCACGAATCTCATAAGTCCAAATACTCCATTCACCCGGGTTCTGATAAGATGTACCAGGATCTCAAGAAGCTTTATTGGTGGCCTAACATGAAGGCTGACATCGCCGAATATGTCGGGAAATGTCTGACGTGCTCAAGGGTAAAGACTGAGCACCAAAAACCATCCGGCCTATTGATACAACCCGAACTTCCAATGTGGAAATGGGAGAGGATTACAATGGACTTCATCACCAAACTACCTAAGACGTCAGGAGGATACGACACCATATGGGTTATTGTGGACCGTCTTACTAAGTCCGCACACTTCTTACCGATCAAAGAGACTGACGACATGGAAATTCTGGCATGGTTATATGTGAAGAAAATAGTCTCGCGACATGGTGTGCCAATTTCCATCATCTCAGATCGTGATAGCCGTTTGACATCACACTTTTGGCAGTCTTTGCAAAAAGCTCTGGGTACTCGATTGGATATGAGCACTGCGTATCATCCGCAGACTGATGGGCAGAGCGAGAGAACCATCCAGACCTTGGAGGACATGCTACGAGCATGTGTGATAGATTTTGGGAAAGGATGGGATAAGCACTTACCATTAGCGGAGTTCTCCTACAACAACAGCTATTACACCAGCATCAAGGCTGCGCCATTTGAAGCACTTTATGGACGAAAGTGCCGATCACCTGTATGTTGGGCAGAAGTTGGAGATGGTCAACTCTCAGGGCCCGAACTTATTCAGGAAACCACCAAAAAGATTGTACAGATCAGACAACGCTTGCAGGCTGCCCGTGACCGGAAAAAGAGCTATGCCGATGTAAGGCGAAAGCCTATGGAATTTCAAGTTGGGGATAGAGTTTTGTTGAAGGTATCCCCTTGGAAAGGAATGATCAGATTCGGGAAACGTGGAAAGCTAAATCCTAGATACGTAGGGCCATTCAAGATACTGGAAAGAGTTGGTCCAGTAGCATACAAACTTGAACTCCCTGAGGAGCTCAGTAGAGTGCACAACACCTTTCACTTGTCCAATTTGAGGAAATGTTTATCGGATGAAACTCTTGTCATCCCATTCAAAGGACTTCGACTCGATGAGAAACTCAACTTCATAGAGGAACCAGTAGAAATCATGGACCGAGATGTGAAACAACTAAAACAGAGCCGCATTCCCATCGTCAAGGTCCGTTGGAACTCGAACAGGGGACCGGAGTACACATGGGAGCGTGAAGATCAAATCCGTGCTAAATACCCTCATCTTTTCACCCAAGCAACTTTGACGACTACCACGAACAAAGAATTCCGGGACGGAATTCAGAATTAGTGGTAGGTACTGTAACGACCCATAATTTTCCCTAATATTTAAATCATTGTGAGCCTGAAGTATAAAATTTTCAAACGTTATGTTAACTATTTTGATTAGTATCAAAAATATATCTTCTTGCATACATCTTATTTCTAGAGCAACGAATAGTGGCCTTGATCAATCATTATGACATATTCATATTTAAAGTTATTAGAACCGTGCGCGTACCGACGCCATATTAGTATGACATAAATTCTATAACCATTTTCGGAACCAACCAATTCTTTTATAATACTTTCATATAACCGTTTCCAGAAATATAACTATCGAAATTACTAAACCAAGGCACCGCGTTTACAGTCTTGCTCAACGGGAAACGGAGTACATTCGACACATTAATACAAAAATAAAACACAATATATACATACATTTACCTTTTGTACACCGCCCCACCACACATTATCTTTAAGATATATATATTTTTTTTACTTCTCTCCTCCTCCCCTTTTCTGCATATACACGCCTCCCTCACCCATCCTCAAAACCCACACCATCTTCTTTGATGTTTATCAGCCGCTCCTCCTCACAGTCCCCTACTCTTATTCTTTTTACTTCCCAAAAACCTTGTGGAGGCGCCCTCTCCTGCACCTATGTTGTGTCCCTATCGAGCTTCACTATCACCAAGGCTAGGGTCAATGGTCAAATAAGGGTCGACCTATCATTCTCGTACTTTCTCTTCTACCCAAGTGGTATCACAGGTACAACTCAAGACAAGAGTGTGATTGCTATCTTTCTCCAATTGGGATTACATCAAAATCGATTCAATGAAAGTGGGAGTCAAACATTCACTTTTATTCCTCTTAAAATCTACCACCGATCCACAGGGGAGACACCACTCCTAACCAAAATCACACAAAGGTTTATTGGTGGTTCCTGCTTGGATTCGGCTTGGTGGATCTGCTTGTCTAAATTGTTTCATCTTGGATCGATTCTTGTTGTAAGGTTTTCATTCAGTTCTTGCCCTCTTTGTTATGTCTTGTATGTTGTTATTCATAATTATTAGATCGATTTTTTGATAATGAATCGAATGAGTTATGTTGCTTACAACCTTGTGTGCGTGGCGTATTTTATTTGAAAAATCAAAATGATATTGGCTCGATATGGTTGGGTTACTCTTTGCTTAAATCTTGAACTCTAGTTGTTTTCTTGTTATCTGTTGCGTGGTATGTATCGGACCTATGGTTCGGTCGTTCTTTGTAACACCCCCAAAATGTGGTACAGCGGAAGACTCAACAAGCTTTCGGGATGCTACGGGGATTGGTATCCATTCAAAGTCATGAAAGAACGAGATAAAGTAAACATAAGAAAACACAACCAAAACGGGTTTTAAAGTTTACATTTATCCCAAATTCATTCAGAGTAAGGCCCAAAAGAAAATAAATATAGGTCCACAATTATTTATCAGAGTATCAGAAAATAGATCCATAAACCAGGTGCCATTGCCAAGCCTCCAATCCAAGCATCCAAGGGCATCACTTAATTACCTGAGAAAACGTGCTAAAAGTCAGCTTTCGCTGGTGAGATCATAGGTTTACATTCATAATGACTATAGTGGACATATACGCAAAACGCTTGCTAACTAGACTAAGGATTTACTAAAAGCCTGCGGATACCCTCCGCTCCATCATAAATACACGGATACCCTTCCGTAATAAACCTGCGGATACCCTCCGCCCAACATAAATACACGGATACCCTTCCGTAATAAACCTGCGGATACCCTCCGCCCAACATAAATACACGGATACCCTTCCGTAATAACAAAAACCCTATAGGTGCACACTACAGTATCTAAATAAGCCAACCTTGAATAGTACACACAAAAATATGTGACTAAAGCTGACAATTCACCAATATCCAAATAAGTCAACATTGAATAGTACACACGAAAATATGTGACTAAAGTTGACAATCCACAAATATCAAAATAAGCCAACCTTGAATAGCACATACAAAATATATGTGACTAAAGTTGACAATATATCCTAGTCCATACGCATAGCAAGTTTTAGAAAGAATATAGAAGCGATAATAGTCCACATAAATAATTTGCACGTTTCTCACCCCAAGTATTGAAAACATAGTTCAAGAGTAAAAGTGGGGCTATGACTCACCTCAAGTCCAGCAAATCCTCAAAAGAAATCGATAGAAGAAAGACGTAAGCAACTCAAGTAACTCACGTAACGGAAACTACAGACTCGGCACTTCCTAACAATATTAAGCTCGTTCATAAATCATTTCCTCAAAATCAAATATTCTCATTCCCAAACGTATTCCATTTAACTTTCTAAAAATATCCATTTCTCGAATTATCTTCATATTAATTTGAAATTCGACGTTTGGTATCCATATGGGTGGAGGGTCGACACAACTCAAACCAAGAAGCCAAAACGAAAAGAAATAATAAACCATCTTTAGGTCTAACATTAGCCCAATATATTATTTAAATAAATCATCGAAATTTATCAAATCCGTCGATTTGGTAATCCCCATATTTATTTACGTAATATATCATTCCAAGATTATACCCAACCTAAATCACATAGCACAAAGAATACTATATGGTATATATCGTAGTCCAATAAATTCCCTATATATATCGCCCAATTTGCCAAATTCGTCAACTTAGCAAATTCCACGAGATACATAGTAATTTATTATCCTAATACACGTACCACAACCTATGGGCGTCGTAGGATACGATGCCCATTAATATACTCATTTTATATAGCTAAATAACTCTATTTAATCCGTCGATTAAATAAGTTACGTAGTTATAGAAAATGGATATATTAATCGTCATATATCCGTGACAACACAAAAGTCACATAAACTAAAGTTCACTTGGGCTTAAGTAACCACAACTCGTATAACTCGATAAGTTTTCCAAATTTATGAAAAGTCATGTTTTATTTATTAATTTTCCAACGTATTAGACCTCGTCATCATTTATAGTTATTTATTTATAATAACACTCCCGACATTTATTACACTATTCGCATAGTACAATAATTATCGTTATATTATTATAACGTCTTCTCGTGATCGTTTTATTATTAATATACGCATTTATATATATATATATATATATATATATATATATATATATATATATATATACATATGTTTATCACGTCTATATACTTATATGAACGATTATATTAACAATTTATTAGCGTTTGATTTTTGAATATTTATCGAGTCATATGAGTTGGTCACATGTCCGAGTCATCACTCTCGGCTCATTGTCCAAGTCCAAACAATAATAAACAACACAATCAAGTAACATCGAGTTATACCAATACCGGGTTGGTTTACCAAGTCAACCCGGGTCAAATGAAACCATATGAAATAATATCCCACCAGAGACCTCTAGGGTCTCGGCTTGCTACATACGAGCCAAACCAAACGGACCTTAGTGGTCACATAACAATCCAAGAATCAACCATATTCGACCGGACCCAAAGGGTCACGGTCTTGCTCCCATCGAGCCAAACAACGGACCTTAGTGGTCGAATAATATCACAATTGTAACAATATTTCCATTGTCGAGACCACAAAGGGTCTCGACCCAACAAGAGCATTCGGCCAAAACATAATAAACCGTAAAAATCAAGTAATAAAAATAACCATATCACCACATTATGAGCACCAAAAATCTGGAAACAAAACATTAACCATTGCCGGACCCAAATGGGTCGCGGCTAACCACGGCTCCGAAAGAAACATGAGGCACGAGCCCATAGGGGTCTCGGCCTGATTTCCATCGAAACAAAACCGAGCCATACGGCTCCTAGGGGTCGCGACATAACCCAAAAACAACCAAACTCAACCACATATTAATTCCAAACGAGACCCTAACAAGGATTTATATAAATCCTAGTCAAAACCACACCAAAATGGATACCCATATTATTTTCTTATAAAAATCTTTTAAAAGATTCATGTATCTTTAAATCTCATCACTAAATAATCCGAGTTTGACTCGGCTTAGTCAAACCCACGCGTGAAAACGCGTTTTCTCACCTTCTTGAACCTTGGAGCTCGCGGATCTAGTGAAAACAATAATACTCGAACCGGATTTATAAAGATTTCGTGGTGTTAGGATGGGTTTTATAGCGCGTGATGTATACCAAAAGATAGATCTTGAAAAGGTGGTTAAGATGGTGGTGTTATTTTAGGTGTGGGAGTGGCGGTGGTGGCGGTGGTCGCCGGAAAAGGGTGGCGGCGGCTAGGGTATATTTAGGGTAGAGGGAGAGATGATAAAATGAATATATATAGAGAGAGAGAGTGTAGGTGTAGTTGTGTTTGTGTATGGTGTGAACCAGGTAAACCACAAAGGACCAAATATGTAGTCACTCTTTGTTTATTTATTTTCTTTTCTTCTTCCTTTCTTTTTAACTAATAATAATAATAATAATAATAATAATAATAATAATAATAATAATAATAATAATAATAATAATAATAATAATAGTAATATTAAGGGTAAGGTGACTAGGTGTAGAATACACAGACCAAAACCCGAAACTCGTTTCAAATCTTTAATATCTTACGATACGTTCCATAAATAAATATATATATAGTCAAATCCGTAGACTCAAGACATAAAATTTTAGTTAGGTTATCTAGTGCCGGAGTCAACGTAGTGCCAAATAAAATCTCGAAATAAATACTCATCATATCGATAATCCAAATTCGAATTCATAAAATATTTTAGATGTAATCAACCAAAATATTGGTTTTACCAGGTCGTTACGAATAAAATTCCAAATATAAATTTATAAACGAACCTTTTACATAATGCGGGTTTTCAAAATAACTCCCTAATTTGCCAGTTGTCACATCCTCCCAGCCTCAGAAGAAACCCGTCCCGGGTTTCTCTCGGAACAATCCATCTACGAAGTGAAAAGCTTCGGATATCTCTTTCGGAACTCATCCTAACGTTCCCACGTGAATTCCGGTCCATGCCGCGAATTCCAACGAACTTTGATGAGCGGAATACGACTTCTCTTAAGTCGTTTAATCTCTCTATCCAATATCTCAATCGGCTCTTCCACCAAATTCAAACTCTCATCCACACAAATATCCTTAATTGGTATAACCGGCATTTCATCCGACAGACACTTCTTCAAATTGCTAACATGAAACACATAAAGAACTTTACTCAATTCCGGTGGTAATTTCCAACCGATAAGCCACGGGCCCAATTCTTTCCAAAATAAGAAATGGTCCAATGTAGCGGGGGTTAATGTTTACCACGTTTCCCAAAACGTATCGCACCTTTCCAAGGTGAGACTTTCAGCATCACTTTGTCTCCAACCTGGAACTCTAGGGGTTTACGTCTCTGATCGGCGTAACTTTTCTGCTTATCTCTAGCTGCTTGTAAACGCTCACGAATTTGAGTCACTTTCTCAGTAGTTTCCAAAATAAGTTCAAGGCCAGTGAGTTGGCTATCTCCAACTTCAGCCCAACCAATAGGTGAATGGCATTTACGGCCATATAAAGCTTCGAACGGTGCAGCTTTAAGACTTGTGTGGTAGCTATTGTTATTGGAGAACTCCGCAAGGGGTAGATACTTCTCTCAGCCTCTACCAAAGTCTATTATGCATGCACGAAGCATATCCTCTAAAGTCTGAATAGTCCTTTCACTTTGACCGTCGGTTTGGGGATAATATGCAGTGCTCATATAAAGTCTCGTCCCCAAGGCGGTTTGAAGTGATCGCTACAAAGCTGACGTGAAGCGGCTGTTGCGATCAGAAATAATCGATATAGGAACACCATGACGAGAAATAATTTCCTTCACATACAACTTCGCAAGTTTGTCGACGCTATCATCTTCACTAATAGCTAGGAAATGAGCAGACTTAGTCAATCGATCCACAATTACCTAGATAGCGTCACAACCGCTAGCTGTTCTCGGTAATTTGGTAATAAAGTCCATCGTAATCCGCTCCCACTTCCAAACCGGGAGTTCTGGCTGCGTCAATAATCCTGACGGTCTTTGGTGTTCTGCCTTAACCTTTGAACATGTCAAGCACTTGCTAACGTACAACGCTATATCTGCTTTCATGTTTGGCCACCAATATAACTTCTTTAGATCCTGGTACATCTTGTCAGACCCAGGATGAATAGAGTATCTTGACTTATGCGACTCGTGCATAATCAACTCTCGAATTCCTCCATAAAATGGTATCCAACTTCGGTCTCCAAAACATAATACTCCATCAGAACGCTTAACAAATCCTTTCTCATTTTCTGCCACCCCAAATATGTGCTCAGCAGATCGATTTTCTGCTTTCAACGCTTCCGTTTGAGCTTCTAATATTTGAGATGGTAACGGCGATACAATAGTCATTCCTAATGACCTAACTCGTAACGGTGGTATTCTCTCCTTTCGACTAAGAGCATCAGCAACAACGTTTGCTTTACCAGGATGGTAACGAATTTCGCAATCATAATCGCTTAGCAACTCAATCCAACGTCGTTGTCTCATGTTGAGCTCTTTTTGATTCAAGATGTGTTGTAGACTTTGGTGGTCGGTAAACACAACACACTTGGTTCCATACAAATAATGTCTCCATATCCTCAAAGCAAAAACCACATCACCTAACTCCAAATCATGGGTGGTGTAGTTCTTCTCGTGCTTCTTGAGCTGTCGGGAAGCGTAAGCTATTACTTTCTCTCGTTGTATTAACACAGCTCCTAAGCCTTTATGAGAAGCATCACAATAGACGACGAAGTCCTCGTTACTTTCAGGTAACGCTAAGATAGGAGCACTACACAACATCTCCTTAAGTAACTGAAATGTTTCCTCTTCTTTATCTCCCCATTCGTATTTAACACTCTTTTGAGTCAATTTGGTCAACGGTTTTGCTATCTTCGAAAATCCCTCAATGAATCTTCGGTAATAACCGGCTGAACCCAGAAATTGATGAATTTCAGTTGGGGTTGTCGGTGCAGTCCATTCTTTAATAGCTTCAATCTTAGCGGGATCTACATGAACTCCTTGTCTATCAATCACATGACCCAGAAATTGTACTGTCGGAATCCAAAATTCACATTTAGAAAACTTGGCATAGAGTTTCTCTTTCCTGAGCAATTCTAAGATAAGTCTTAGATGCTCCTCATGCTCCTTCTCACTCTTAGAATAGATTAGAATATCGTCGATGAACACAATCACGAACTTATCTAAATAAGGCTTACACACCCGATTCATGAGATCCATGAATACCGCCGGTGCGTTAGTCAACCCAAACGGCATTACCTGAAACTCGTAATGCCCGTAACGGGTTCTGAAAGCCATTTTCGGAATATCTTCCTCGCGAACTCTAAGCTGATGATATCCCGATCTCAGATCGATCTTTGAATACACACTCGATCCTTGAAGCTGATCGAACAAGTCGTCGATCCTCGGTAACGGGTATCTATTCTTCACCGTTAATTTGTTAAGCTCTCGGTAATCAATACACATACGAAACGATACATCCTTCTTCTTCACGAATAAAACTGGGGCTCCCCAAGGTGAAGAACTTGGTCGTATAAATCTCTTTTTCGGCTAACTCCGCCAATTGTTTCGACAACTCTTCCAGTTCAGTGGGTGCAAGTCGATAAGGCACTCGTGCCACGGGTGCAGCACCAGGTATTAACTCAACCTGAAACTCTACTTGTCTAGTAGGCGGGATTCCCGGCAAATCATCGGGAAATACATCCGGAAAGTCACGAACTATAAGCACATCTCTAATGCATTTCTCTTCCTTCTCTTTCTCTCCTTTCTCAGAGATTTGAGCTAAGAAAAGGCAACATCCTTTTTCCATTAGCTTTGGTAGCTTAGTGCAAGAAATGACAGCTAATCTGGATGGGCTCCTCGAACCTTTTTGATCTCCTTGTATATTCAGAATCTCTTTGCCGTAAGGCACACGCACGATCTTCTCATCGCAAAGTATATGAGCACGATACTTCGACAACCAATCCATACCAATGATGACATCGAAACTTCCTAACGTGACGGGTAGAAGATCAATGTTGAAAGGGTGATTCAAGAAATTTAACGTGCAACCGTGAATGATAGTCTTAATTCTTTCTATGTTTTCGTTAGCTAACTCTACATCGTAACCAATTCCTAAGGCCATCGGGGGTTTCTCTAATAAGGGTGCAAATGTAGTGGACACAAAACTTCTATCGGCACCAGTATCAAATAGTATGGAAGCATAACGATTATTGAGAAGGAACGTACCAGTAACGACGTTCGGATCTTCTCCTCTCTCGTTCCCAATTGCATACACTCTCCCTTGAGCAGCTCCTGCTTCCACACGTTGGTCCCCAGTGTCATGACGTCCACGGTTTCCTCCAGCTCTACGATTTCCATGATTGTACCCATTACCACCCGATCCTTGATTTCCTCGGTTCCAAGATTCTCTACACTCATTCCTATAGTGTCCCTTCTTTCCACATCCATAACAAGTAACACTTGCCTTACACATAGTTTTAGGAGTAGCTTGAACCATAGCAAGTGGTCGAGCTCTACAGTCTTAACCATATCTGGGCAAAGCAAGGCTAACTCTCGGTAGCGACGATTGTAAGTCGCCATATCAGTACCTTTCGCCTTGTGATTCCAGAACTCAATCTCCAGCTTCTTAATCTCATTCCTTGGGCAGAAAGTCTGAATCAGCAAAGACTTTAATTGCTCCCAAGTCATGGCATAGGTCACTTCACTCCCAATCGAATGTCGGTAATTGTTCCACCAAGTTAATGCTTCGTCCTTGAAGGTAAAAGAAGCAAACTTTACCTTTGCATTCTCCTCACAGTTGCTGACATTGAACACTGACTCAGTCTTCTCTATCCACCTGACCAAGTAGACCACTCCTTCAGTTCCTCCAAACTCAATGGGTCCACAGATTCGAAAATCCTTGTAGTTACAACCATTAGTACGAACAGGTGGAAAAGTTCCAGCTGAGTTGTTGGAATGATTCGACTCAGCTAAAAGCTCAGCAACTCGTTGCTCCACAAGTTGATTGATCATGGCCTGGTTCATAGTAGGTGCATTCGGTAGCCCATGATCATTGTCTCCCTGAACCTCAACATTTTGATTCATGTTGTTGTGATTAGCTGCGTCCAGGTTATCAGGAGTAGGGGTTTCAACATTTCGAGTCGGACGGCGTCTTCGGCGACCAGGGGTAGTCGCTGCCGCACCAGTTCGTGTAGCACTAACAGGGTTTTGTCGTGGGGCCATTGATCGAAGTCACAATACAAGGTTCATAAGTCTCCAATAACACGTACCGTAACGTCTAACAAAAATCCGATTGGTGAAAGTCAAAATACGAATATAATACCAACACAATATCAATCACGCAAATAGGAACACAATTCTCCATGTATGCCAAAACCGTAGAATATCATACGAGATCACCATCGTCCATACAAGTAGCGATCGATACTTCGTTCCAAAATACCAAAAGACATAATAAATACCAATCGTTCTATACGAGATGAACGTACAATTCGAATATCATGATATAAGAGATATAATAACTAACTCTCCTAACCAAGTACTCCCTGGCTTAGGTAGCAACATAACAACACAAATCCAAATCGATCTAGCCACGATGCTGGCGTAGACTCCTCAACTCTGATCTCAAACCATCCAAATCTCTCCATAACGATTCCAGCTCAACACTGTGTGTATCTCTGTCCCTCTTGAGGTCTGCAACCTCCTTCTCTAACTCAGTGTTCCTCTGCCACAGCTTGCGATCTGCCTCGCGAGCCGTGAGAAAACCTCTCTGCAGACTCTCTATCTGCTCATGTATCTCAATCATACCTCTCCTAATTGCTGTCGTCCTGCCCACGACAGTAGTCAAATCAACTCTCAACTCGACAATAAACTCTCCAATAACCATCTCAAGTCGATCAGCCATCTGCGAGATCCTCTCGCTCTGTGCAGTAATCCGAGTCCACATCCTACCAGTCTCACCCAACTCTGCATGCTCAGCAGAAACCTCAGAAGGTGCATCCAATTCAACGGGACTACCAGTGACAACTCAAACAAAAATGGATGATCAGGTGAAACCGGCTCTAACGGATGTATCGGGGAATCGGGCTTCGCAGAATGAGCTGAATGTGCTGGCAAACCATCATCAGCAGACATCTCCTCCTCCTGAGGATCATCATCCTCCTCATCAGCCTGAGGGTCATCATTCTCCTGCCCACTCTCGTACTTCTCGTCGAAGGGGTACTCCATCACTCGTCATCTTCAAGCAGGTGAACCACGAGGCGATAAATTCGGTGACTTAGGGCATCCATGAGACGATAAAGTAGTGGCCGAACGCATGACCAACACGTATGGGTCATCAGGGGCCATAGCGATCTACGAGGGCGACGCGTACTAGCAATAACAATTCTTAATAACAACACGTGCAAGGGAGGCTATGATTTGTGACAACGGCGTAGGGTAGGTGTAAGTGTTTCAAAACAACTAAACCGTGAAACACAAAATATCGTATCAAAATCATCATATAATTCCCATCATATATATCAAGAAAGATTTAAAATACCGCATTACTAAAATCATTCATAAAACAGTTAAGCCATATAATTCCTCAAAATGCCATCATGTCACTAAATCAATAAATCTCAAATCCTCAAATCATCTCAAGAATCCCATATCTAATAATCATCTCAATATACCTCTATAAACAATGATGCTTCGGCTTGGCGGGCTGGCGGGCAATGGTCGAGGATCGTTTTCTATAAAATCGGTTATAGTTTAGGTGTCTATTTACCTAGTTCTCTATAACCTTGGCTCTGATACCAATCTGTAATACCCCCAAAATGTGGTACAGCGGAAGACTCAACAAGCTTTCGGGATGCTACGGGGATTGGTATCCATTCAAAGTCATGAAAGAACGAGATAAAGTAAACATAAGAAAACACAACCAAAACGGGTTTTAAAGTTTACATTTATCCCAAATATATTCAGAGTAAGGCCCAAAAGAAAATAAATATAGGTCCACAATTATTTATCAGAGTATCAGAAAATAGATCCATAAACCAGGTGCCATTGCCAAGCCTCCAATCCAAGCATCCAAGGGCATCACTTAATTACCTAAGAAAACGTGCTAAAAGTCAGCTTTCGCTGGTGAGATCATAGGTTTACATTCATAATCACTATAGTGGACATATACGCAAAACGCTTGCTAGCTAGACTAAGGATTTACTAAAAGCCTGCGGATACCCTCCGCTCCATCATAAATACACGGATACCCTTCCGTAATAAACTTGCGGATACTCTCCGCCCAACATAAATACACGGATACCCTTCCGTAATAAACCTGCGGATACCCTCCGCCCAACATAAATACACGGATACCCTTCCGTAATAACAAAAACCCTATAGGTGCACACTACAGTATCTAAATAAGCCAACCTTGAATAGTACACACAAAAATATGTGACTAAAGCTGACAATTCACCAATATCCAAATAAGTCAACATTGAATAGTACACACGAAAATATGTGACTAAAGTTGACAATCCACAAATAACCAAATAAGCCAACCTTGAATAGCACATACAAAATATATGTGACTAAAGTTGACAATATATCCTAGTCCATACGCATAGCAAGTTTTAGAAAGAATATAGAAGCGATAATAGTCCACATAAATAATTTGCACGTTTCTCACCCCAAGTATTGAAAACATAGTTCAAGAGTAAAAGTGGGGCTATGACTCACCTCAAGTCCAGCAAATCCTCAAAAGAAATCGATAGAAGAAAGACGTAAGCAACTCAAGTAACTCACGTAACGGCAACTACAGACTCGGCACTTCCTAACAATATTAAGCTCGTTCATAAATCATTTCCTCAAAATCAAATATTCTCATTCCCAAACGTATTCCATTTAACTTTCTAAAAATATCCATTTCTCGAATTATCTTTATATTAATTTGAAATTCGACGTTTGGTATCCATATGGGTGGAGGGTCGACACAACTCAAACCAAGAAGCCACAACGAAAAGAAATAATAAACCATCTATAGGTCTAACATTAGCCCAATATATTATTTAAATAAATCATCGAAATTTATCAAATCCGTCGATTTGGTAATCCCCATATTTATTTACGTAATATATCATTCCAAGATTATACCCAACCTAAATCACATAGCACAAAGAATACTATATGGTATATATCGTAGTCCAATAAATTCCCTATATATATCGCCCAATTTGCCAAATTCGTCAACTTAGCAAATTCCACGAGATACATAGTAATTTATTATCCTAATACACGTACCACAACCTATGGGTGTCGTAGGATACGATGCCCATTAATATACTCATTTTATATAGCTAAATAACTCTATTTAACCCGTCGATTAAATAAGTTACGTAGTTATAGAAAATGGATATATTAATCGTCATATATCCGTGACAACACAAAAGTCACATAAACTAAAGTTCACTTAGGCTTAAGTAACCACAACTCGTATAACTCGATAAGTTTTCCAAATTTATGAAAAGTCATGTTTTATTTATTAATTTTCCAACGTATTAGACCTCGTCATCATTTATAGTTATTTATTTATAATAACACTCCCGACATTTATTACACTATTCGCATAGTACAATAATTATTGTTATATTATTATAACGTCTTCTCGTGATCGTTTTATTATTAATATACACATTTATATATATATATATATATATATATATATATATATATATATATATATATACATACGTTTATTACGTCTATATACTTATATGAACGATTATATTAACAATTTATTAGCGTTTGATTTTTGAATATTTATCGAGTCATATGAGTTGGTCACATGTCCGAGTCATCACTCTCGGCTCATTGTCCAAGTCCAAACAATAATAAACAACACGATCAAGTAACATCGAGTTATACCAATACCGGGTTGGTTTACCAAGTCAACCCGGGTCAAATGAAACCATATGAAATAATATCCCACCAGAGACCTCTAGGGTCTCGGCTTGCTACATACGAGCCAAACCAAACGGACCTTAGTGGTCACATAACAGTCCAAGAATCAACCATATTCGACCGGACCCAAAGGGTCACGGTCTTGCTCCCATCGAGCCAAACAACGGACCTTAGTGGTCGAATAATATCACAATTGTAACAATATTTCCATTGTCGAGACCACAAAGGGTCTCGACCCAACAAGAGCATTCGGCCAAAACATAATAAACCGTAAAAATCAAGTAATAAAAATAACCATATCACCACATTATGAGCACCAAAAATCTGGAAACAAAACATTAACCATTGCCGGACCCAAATGGG
This sequence comes from Artemisia argyi, assembly GCA_030686995.1. Lineage (NCBI taxonomy): Eukaryota > Viridiplantae > Streptophyta > Magnoliopsida > Asterales > Asteraceae > Artemisia > Artemisia argyi. Next base: position 15,277,721 of record CM060687.1, on the reverse strand, counting down.
TCGCGGCTAACCACGGCTCCGAAAGAAACATGAGGCACGAGCCCATAGGGGTCTCGGCCTGATTTCCATCGAAACAAAACCGAGCCATACGGCTCCTAGGGGTCGCGACATAACCCAGAAACAACCAAACTCAACCACATATTAATTCCAAACGAGACCCTAACAAGGATTTATATAAATCCGAGTCAAAACCACACCAAAATGGATACCCATATTATTTTCTTATAAAAATCTTTTAAAAGAATCATGTAACTTTAAATCTCATCACTAAATAATCCGAGTTTGACTCGGCTTAGTCAAACCCACGCGTGAAAACGCGTTTTCTCACCTTCTTGAACCTTGGAGCTCGCGGATCTAGTGAAAACAATAATACTCGAACCGGATTTATAAAGATTTCGTGGTGTTAGGATGGGTTTTATAGCGCGTGATGTATACCAAAAGATAGATCTTGAAAAGGTGGCTAAGATGGTGGTGTTATTTTAGGTGTGGGAGTGGCGGTGGTGGCGGTGGTCGCCGGAAAAGGGTGGCGGCGGCTAGGGTATATTTAGGGTAGAGGGAGAGATGATAAAATGAATATAGAGAGAGAGAGAGAGTAGGTGTAGTTGTGTTTGTGTATGGTGTGAACCAGGTAAACCACAAAGGACCAAATATGTAGTCACTCTTTGTTTATTTATTTTCTTTTCTTCTTCCTTTCTTTTTAACTAACAATAATAATAATAATAATAATAATACTAATAATAATAATATTAGTAATATTAAGGGTAAGGTGACTAGGTGTAGAATACACAGACCAAAACCCGAAACTCGTTTCAAATCTTTAATATCTTACGAGACGTTCCATAAATAAATATATATATAGTCAAATCCGTAGACTCAAGACATAAAATTTTAGTTAGGTTATCTAGTGCCGGAGTCAACGTAGTGCCAAATAAAATCTCGAAATAAATACTCATCATATCGATAATCCAAATTCGAATTCATAAAATATTTTAGATGTAATCAACCAAAATATTGGTTTTACCAGTTCGTTACGAATAAAATTCCAAATATAAATTTATAAACGAACCTTTTACATAATGCGGGTTTTCAAAATAACTCCCTAATTTGCCAGTTGTCACATCCTTAGCCAGCAATGACCCACTTGGGGTGCTATATTACTTGTCTTGAATTTGAATCTTGGGTCTGTGTACTCTTTCTAAGGTCCTCGTTAAATTCTCGAACCTGGGTGGAGTTGCGTCTTGGAAGTTTAATCCGTGATGTTAGTTTCCTTTTGACCCTTACAGTCGAGGTGCTAATCTAGTCTAGCTAAGTTCCATTCCAGGACCTTAATGCTTAGCCTCGATTGAACTTATACGTCTTCTGTCATCGTAGCGACTATGACTCAAGGGGAGGCCTTGTACCCATCACTTATCTCGGCTCCACAACTCGCTCGGAGTACGTCCTGATGCAACTGGTATTCGGCAAATGTTCCTGGAGCAGAAGTCTAAAACTATCAAAAACTTGTTATTTTTGTTGCTAGTTATATACCCAGTTTGGGCCTTAGTGCTCACAGGCCCACGCCACATTAAACCAGCCCATGATACTTGAAGCCTAGCTGCGTTTGTTTACAACGAGTAAACAAGATGCATGATATTACCGACTTGTTTCCTTCACTCGACCACAATATTAGTAACACGCTATATATATATATATATATATATATATATATATATATATATATATATATATATATATATATATATATATACTTAGTTATAAAAGAATCCGTTTTGCATAAACTTCAAATATGGGAACAAATAAAATGAACTAACGTTGCTCAAAACTAAAACCATTAAACAGGATTTTATGAAACACAAAATGGAAATTTAATATGACAACGTATAATAAAAACTTATACTTAAGTTCGGCCCAATTTTCTAAAATTGTTATAATGTAAAAGTAATTTTTAATACAAAGGTATTTAGTAAAACTATTATATCAACAATACATATACTTTTGTTTTCATTACACATATACGTTCATTTAAATAACGTCTCCTAATTCAACTTCACTTATCACCACTTTTCGTCCATCTCGTCTTCCTTTGTCATGCCGATTTTGTCTACGCCTCCGCTATTCGTCCTTCGACTATTTTGTACGTGTACTCTTCCATGAGCTAATATTTAAAAGACTATTTTTAAACTAAATCTACGCCACGCAAAACAACCATATTGTTTTGAACTTATGAATTGTAAACTAAATATGTCATACTAATTTAGGTTACGCGTTGGAGCTATCACCTACTATTTAATTGCATTGCATTTCGGATTTCTACTACTTGCTGAGGTGAGTTCATAGTCCCACATTTTACTATGTTTTCAAATCCTGTGGGGAGATACATGCTATAAAACTGAACACAAGTGTTTTCTGTATGCTATCCTGATTGATATTGCCTAAGTTACCGTTGTTGCCAAAAGTCCCTCATCTCATGAACCATTAATCACTTGCGAGTGAACGCGAATATAGTGAATAGATCTATTGGCAGTTGACGCCCCATTTGAAGTTAGCCTGAAATGGTAACCGAATGCACTATATTTGAATATCATAGGAATCTGGCAACCTCCTAGTATCCGAGGGCACTATTACCTGCATCATATTTTTATGTGTGGGCATCCCATAAGATTTTTATATATTTCTTATGGCAGCAGAACAATGTTAAGGTTTGTGTGTCATGAGGCTTAGTGCAATATCCTACATTACGATGTTACCGTTTTTATTATTCATGGCTTGTGTTCAAATTATTATTACTTAAACACTGTGGATTCACTCAACCTTTGTGTTGACCCTTTTAGCATGTTTTATCTCAGGTAACTAGATTGCATCTATGGCACGGAGTGGATCAGGGCACCCTGTTGAATTTCCCTTAAAAATGTTATCATTCACGTTTATTCAAGACATTTTCATTATGTATTTCTAAACTTATTGAATCCGTTGTGACTACTCTGATTTTATGTTGGTGAATGATAACAAATTTTCTTAAAACGACTCTTTCGTGTCGTTTTCTATTATTATGGCAACGTATCTATGAAGTAATACCCCGTTTAGTCTTCCGCTGCTTCAGTTCGATTTTCGGGGTGTTATATGGTTCCCCTATATTTGATGATGAACTTGCCGGTTTAGCTCCGGAATGTCCGTTTGAAGTAAACGGACATACATATAAAAAAGGTTACTATTTAGCCGATGGCATTTATCCGACATGGTCCGTGTTTGTGAAAACGTATAGTGTTGCAAGGTTGGAAAAGATATTGAACTTCAAAAGGGTTCAAGAAAGTGCTAGAAAAGATATTGAACAAGCTTTCTGAGTCCTACAAAGTCGGTGGGGGATTATACGACAACCCGCACGTGCTTTTCAAGTCAACGCTTTGAAACTAATCATGTATTGTTGTATAATGTTACACAACATGATATTGGAAGACGAAGGATTCGAAGTGAATTTAAAAGAAACATTTGTCGATCCACGCCCGAACATGCCAGATACTTGGATCAAAAGATGTGATTTACATATTAGAAAAAATAAAGAACTTCGAGATCGAAAAGTTCACGACGACTTTCGACAAGACCTTGTTAAGCATTTATGAAACTTGAGTAATTAGTTTGTTTTTTTTTAATGTAGTGTGTGTTTTTTTTATATGTAATGTTTGTTTTTAATATTAATGAAGTTTATTTTAGTTTATATTGTGTATATTTTAATTTAAGTAAAAGAAAAAAAATAATAAAAAAAATTAGCCGACGACACCAGAAATTCTGGTGCCAACGGATACCCCTGAAATATGGTGCCGTGGAATTTCTGGTGTCATTAAGCTTTTTGCTGACGTGGCAGCAAAAAAATCCCATGGTACCAAGCCATGGCACCAACGGTACCCAGTGCTCTTAGGACCATCGGTATTGTAAATTGTTTGTTTTTTTTAATAAACCTTTTAGATTTTAACACGAAACCCTAGGCAAAAAATGAGAAAAACTACTAATCACAAACACCACAGCATCTAAAATTGATCCATCTAACATTTAATAAAAAGACAATAAAAACCTTTTTCTTCATTCACGCATTTAATCAAACAGATGTATAAAATTAAATCGCCATATAAAAAACGTAAAAGCAAAAAAGGTTAGAAAGATTTCACCAGTTGTTGGCTTGAAGTTGATGCCAAGGTATAAACCAACGAGCAAGCAATGTTGTAAGCCGGCCATGGAATCAAATACTTTGCTTTTCTCAATCTCTACTCTTTAAATATAACATTTTCTAAACTACTGTATATACTCCATCCGTCCCATATTAAGTGTCCACAATAGAATCTTTGTATGTCCCAGATTAAGTGTCCACTTGTACCTTTCAACTAATAAGATGAGAATTTAGTGGGTAAAAGTAATATTTGATTGGTGGAGAGTTTAGTTAGTGGAATCTGCTAAAACTTTGTGCACTTTGAAAGTGGACACTTAATATGGAGGTAGTATAATCTGACCTATATAATTAATTTGGGTGTGATCAGTATTAAAAAATATGAAACATTTGAGTAGCAATCAAAATAGACATGGTTTGCAATTTTTAGATTTTGAAAAGTCATGGAATCAATTACGTGTATGAGTAGCAATCATATTTTTTGATTATTGACTACGCAAATTATTTTCCTATCGTGTAGGAGAAATGTTGAATTGGTTAAAAAAATTGTTTCCATAAGTTTATACTCTTGTAAATAATTTAACATGAGTAGTTGGTGCTTTTTTGTTAAGTATATCTCCTTTATGGTAAGGTAAACCTAGTCGGAATATAATTGTTTGCATCAAGTGAGAATTAAATATGAAAATTTTCACGTTTTAGTGATGATAGTCACAAATTAAGTTAATTACTCTGCTTTCGGCCTTTTGGAAGGGTAGAAAACGTCATTCCCGAAACGCCTGGTTTGGATGACACAGACTCGGAACTTTGTATGATTGGCAGGGTTCGTGACCAACCAAGCAGAATCAATCGTTGAGGGTGCTTTAATTTGAAGTGGGGTGTTCATCATGCAACAATTGAGAACCTTGATCGAGGTAGATCGCGCAATGACGCTTGGAATCAACAAAAAGGTGTTTCACAAAACTATTAACTATTTCTATTATAATTAAAAAAATTCAGATTAAAGCATACCATATACCCGTACCTTTTACATCCAACTCTTCTAAACATTCTAAAAGTCCAATTTCCTCTGTCAATTTCTCAACTCGACTACAAAATGGGAGACATAAATATCTCAGGCTATTCATCTTACATATGCTGTCTGGAAAGACCTACACTCAATTAAGACGAGGTTCTCTAAACAATCTAACTTGCCAAGATCCTTGGGAAGCTTCTTAAGATTCCCACAAGATTTAAGTTTGAGAGAGTTTAGATGCTTCAGCATACAAATGCTATCCGGAAGACGAATGATAGCTGCATATGACAAGTATTGGAGCTTCTCCAAATATTTTAGTCGGCCGAGATCATATCCTTGGGTAAGCTCCTAATATGCTCACAAGATTTAACTTCATTTTAACCTGTTCATTTTAATGATAGCTGCATATAACAAATGAACTTTAACCTGTTCATTTTAATGAAATATCAATTTTGAGTTGTATTTTCGCTAAATGTACAAACATGGTGTCTTCAGATCATTTTCCATTTTCTTTCATCGATGGTATGTTACAAGAACAAAAGTTGAAAAGGAAAATATATTGATGTTAAAGTATAATATATGCATTATTTGCATTTGTATTCAGGGGTGGACCGAAGGGGTCTCAGGGGTGCACGAGAACCTCAAGGATTTATCCCGCGTAGTGGAAAAATTGTCGAAAACATTAATGTTTGCAAAATGCAAATGGTCTTAAAAATTTGGTATTACAAATCTTCTTTAATCTTATGAAATAGACTTCATAAATCTAATGATGGATTCGTCCGCCACTATGTAGGTCATTTTGATATGTGGACAATAAACATGCTCTTCAACAAGCTGTCAAAAGAAGACTCCGATACTAAGAGAACTATTTGCGATGGGTTCTTCTACGCAAATAACTCCTATGCAGATGGGGCTGGAGATCCAGACACCAGCTCCGGCTCTGCGTGTAAAGTAAGACAATGAAAAATAAGGCTTCGCTTTGTTGCGACTGCTGCCGTCTTCGAGTGAAATCTCGTTTTAGTAGTCCCGGTAATGGAGTATTTCGAGATTTGAAAAGAAAAAGGCGAAGGTATTAAATTTATTGTTATGTGTATTTAATATGCAACCATTCTTCTATCTTGAAATAACTTTGACGAATCCAACAGGCTATAAATGAGGGTTAAGTTGGTTTTATAATGGTTTCACTTTCATCCAACGCAAAATAACATACTATTTAACCGAATTACAAGGCCCTGACAAGTTTCATCTCTAGAAATATTTGACAAACTATTAAAAAACATACATGATGTTTTCATCTGCAAGTAAAAGACTTAACGTTTTTGATTGCCGCAAGTTAAGGATTTACCTCCTTGTTATAAAACAATATAGTTTTTAGAATGTTCTATCTAAACATATATTGCACCAAAGAGTTTGTCTCAAATATTCTCTTTGTTGTGTGAGAAGCTCGTTAATCAAATGGTTGTAAGATAAAATTGTTGTATATATATCGTGAGATAAGTAGTTGTCGTTAGAAAAAATAAAATAAAATTGCAAAGCGCGTTACATGATAGAAAAGAGACATATATAACCCATTCCAAATGTTTACTTTACACAAAAGTTTATAGTGTGTATCAAACTTTTTGTGCTCTTAAATATTGGAGTACAAAACTTGCTAATCATTATATGTATGTACTAAACTACTTTGTTAACTGAATGACAATAGCATGTTACTGATTAGCCAGTAATAACTACAAAGTCGCGTTAAACATATTCCCAAACACTCCTCACCATCTTGACTGAAAGTTATAGGCCTGTATTGTTTAATTGGGCTAAGAGGGCTAAGCCCATGTATATACGATACACACTTTTAGTTTATTGTGTAACCCATTAACATTGTATAGTACCCCTAATACGTTCAAATTTCTCTATACCTACTTGTATTGACGGAACTGAACATTTTTTTTTGGGGAGGGTGGGGGGGGGGGGGTCGAATTTATTTTGGGATGGCTGTATCGGAGATTTGTTTGTAACATCAATTAAATTACCCCTAAAACTTATAATATTTATACTAGGTGCCGCAAATTTTGGGGGTGGCCGGGACCCTCCCCTGCCCCTACATAGTTCCGTCCATGCCTACTTGGGTCGCCTGGGAGATGCTATATGTCTGGAAATAAGTAGAGAGAAAAAGAAATACGAACCTTGGAACTGAAGTCATACGCAATTCGCGATTGCAAGTATAATCATTAGGGAAAAGAATGAAGCTCAGAATTGCCTTGATTTCATCTCATATAAGAGAAGAAGTGCAATCTACCCAACCAATGCAAAGGCTTATCATCACAGCTAAATTGTACAATTCTACCACCAGACCACTCGTGCCTTGTTGTTAACCCATTGGATTTTATAATCATTATCACCACAAGTTACGAAAGTATCATATTCATCTTAATTTTCTTACAATGTCTATTTGACAACCAAAGAAAACACATTTTGTGGTGAAGTTGCTTTGTTTTTTGTAAACGTGAGATGATAATTTATAAAAAAAGATCTCAATTTCAACACTGAAGTGGTCTGTTGGTAAGTGAAGTGCGTCTTATTTGAAAGGTTTGTGGTTCAATTCCTAACAGTTCCATATCTTACACTTTTATTTTTCATTTTCATAAAACATTACTACCTCCGTCCCAATTTTATTGTCCACTATTCCTTTTTTGGATGTCCCAAAATTATTGTCCACTACTAAAAATGGTAATTACATTAACTAATTGTCAAAGGTTAAAATTGTCTTTTGTTGGATTTCGTTGAAACCAAAGCAGTAATTAATGCACTTTTCTTAAACTGTGTATTGTTTGTCTGTGGACAATAATTTTGGGACGGATGGAGTATTTATTCCAAATTTGCTTTGGATTTTCTCTCGCACTTTCAAATGTGCTGCATGTGCAGAACTACAGACCTTTAGGCTTACAAAGAGATTAACAAAACGATTTATCATCAAATGGCAAGTTTATTCGGCTTTGTTAAAATCTGAAAACAATTTATGTAAAGAATACCTTGTCCAATACTTAAAGACAAGCTTAAAAAAAAAAAAAATATATATATATATATATATATATATATATATATATATATATATATATATATATATATATATATATATATATATATATCAACGATCACACAAACCATGTTGGTATTATGGTGTTGGACAATTGATCGAATTGTGTATATTACTTTTCTAATACAATATTTTGACCATTTTTGTTGAAATGAATATATTCATATGAAAGACCAAATTGTGTTTTACAAACACAAAAGTGAAAAACCACGATTTTTTTTCTCTCTTGATGATCACACTTTTTGTTGAAATTAACTTACGCGTGTGCGTTTTGAATCATCTAACCCATATAATATTTTAACTTCAAATTCCCTTTAATATTCAAGCAAATCACGATTATATAACATGATTGATGACACTAAAATCACTAACAAAACACACTAATATTGTTTCAAGTTTTAGCAGTCGCATTCATATTTTTACATAAGGAATATGGTCTCCAAAATATTGAAAGTTATGGGTTTGTCATTACTATTATTTGCAAGGACGGAATCATGACTAAATATGACCGGGTGCACAAAAAGATCTGAACACTAATACTAGACATATTTCGATGGGCCGGGTGCATTTAAGATAACTTTATGAAAAAAAGATTTTTTTTCAAAAATTAACACTACATTGAAAAATTCATGGGATGTACGGGCACCCGCAGTAAACCCCAGCTCCGTCCGTGATTATTTGTGCTAGGCGCATATATAAATTGTTGTGTCAGCATTTTGTGATAAATAAATGTAGTAGGAAATTAAATAATCTAGGGAGTTATTACACAATTGTGCTTTCGAATTTCATTATCATTCGAATTCTTCGCTCCTAAATAACGATACTATTGTTATTACATTGCGGGTTTATACCAACGTATGGCCCATTAGTTAGTCATTTGACTAATTGACTTCCTTACAAGAGTTCAAAGATTCATCACTAAGTACATATTTGGGGTAGCCATGGAAGACTCGAAAACAGTCACGTGATACCCCAATTTCGTTGCATACATTTGAGTCAAATTGTCGGACTCTCCATAAGTAACCTGAGCAGGAAAAAACTTAACGTTATTCAAAAAGCACAAAACGAGTTGTATTACCGCCATTTTTCTCATCGACCACAACCAAGCAAAAAATAACGAAAATGTGAGTGTAAACCCAAATGACGATTTCCGAATTCAATAGCACCGTCACTTAATAACCATATTAAAACTTCGCACTATTATCAAAGAAGCTTCAACGAACAACACCGTATAATGAACACATAAATGGTAAATAGAAATGCAAGAGGCAACATTTACATCCCACATAGGCTAGATAAGTGAAACCTTTCTTGTTTATATACTATAGTAAACTACCATGTTTTCCAAGCACTTGGTTGTTAACGAAGTTGATTATGAAGCTAATAAAAGTCAAACTTCATTAACGAGTCACAGCTACTCTAAACTCTTTATTTACAAAGATTGTCCGTATTTTTGGATCCAAGAAACCCCTCGTCGTTGGTGTCCATTCCAATCTCTAAACGTTTCAGTGATCCACATGAACTTACCTAACCCCTACCGTACTATGCCGTATTGATTGTGCCGTGACATGATACAAAAGTGAATCAAGGCATGACCCTCCACGTAATGTCTCTATTGATCGAGCACATGTGATTTTGGTCAAGCTCTTAGAGCATGGGGTAAGTTACCCGTGAGTTAAGTTTTAACTCACTGCCACATCAGCGCCACGTCAGCTTTAACCTTTTAACTTTAACTCTTGACTTTCCACCATTGTAGCATAACTCACCTATAACTCACCTTCACCTTAATTATTTTCAATTTCAACCCCACATTTTAACAAATACTTCATTTATTTAAAATCATAACATTAATTCTTAAACATATTACAATACGGAATTAAAACATAAATATTACATTACGAAACATATGAAATTTAAAAACATAAATATTACAAACACTTATTCATTGTCCTCGGAACCTTCTTCTTCATTTCGATGTTGAAGATGTTTTCACCAAACATGCTCCATAAGGTCTTGTTGGAGTTGAGTATGCATACCTAGGTCATGTATTTCTCTATGTATGCGACGTTGGACTTCACATCTGTCGATCCACCTGTCTCGGCTAAACCGTGGTTTCGGATCCACCCACATTTTCGTATATTCACGTAGTGCAAACTTTTGATCTTTTAAGAAGTTGAAACATTTTAAAAAAGTAGTCACTACGCAAACGTTCCTCGGCAACCTCAAACTCACGGTGGATGCGTGTACGCGGGATACGTTGTGGAGCTGCTGCTGTTGCTGCTTCTTGTTGTTCCAAATGTTGATGATATTCGAACGCGGCTATCATAAACTCCATGTCAATTTCATCATCTATATCGGAGAAACTCCTTTCTTCTTGGTTATTATCATTCGGATCCATTGTGAATATCAAAGTTTGGGTTGATTTTTTTTTTTTTTTTTTTTTTTTTTTTAGAAAGGAAGTATATAGGTTGAATTGTGTAAGTTTGAAAATAAAAGATGTGTGAGGTGGGTATTTACAGTGATAAGAAAATGGGTTAAAAAATGTTTTGTTTTGTTTTGTTTTGTTTTTTTGTTTTTTGTTTTTTTTTTTGTTTTGTTTTTTTTTTGTTTTTTTTAATATACTAGCCGTTAGTAACGGTCAAAAAAGTTGAGGGGCTCAGTTGATTTTTTTTTAATACACTAGCCATTGAGGGGGTGCTAGGGAATTTTTTTTTTTTTTCTTTTTTTATTTATTTATTTTTTAAGCCAAGATCGTCCATAACGCACGTTAGGCAATTAACTCAGTGCGTTAACGCACCCTTTTAACGTGAAGGCCGGTAAGTTAACGCACCACGTTAACTTGGTGCGTTATCAAATAACTCAGGTGCTACGTTACGTTACCACATGCTCTTATAATTGTTCAACTCAATCATGCAAAATGTATCATTCAAACTTACTTGGATGCCCATCGACATCCAAGTGACTGTTTGAGCCTTTTTTTTTTTTTTGATAACCACGATTTTCGACTTTTTGGCCACTAATTCACAGGGTTTGAACCTACCGCCACACAAACTCAAACCAGGTGAAGCCCTCCCTTTTCAAGAGGTTGGCGTGGCCACTTAAGGTTGTTTGCACCTAGCAAGAACACACATTTTCAAGTAATAGTCACAAGCCCTTTTACCACTAGGCCACCCTTAAGTGGTTTATTTGAGCCCTGTTGTGTGCATTTTGTAAAAGGTTTCAAGACACCTGTTGGATATGAAGCAACTATGATAAAACATTGGTTATTTGAGCCCTGTTGTGTGCATTTGTGTAAAAGGTTTGAAGACACCTGTGACAACTTTGTCCTAACAATGTAATATTAGTCGACAGTTAGCTAGCATTCATGATAAACACTGAATTATTGTAGATAAGCATAAAATGATTGTGATTGATTTAGTCTTGGTATGTTTCCTGTATGATTAGTGTGCCAACTAGATGATTAGCATATCATTATTGTGACAGCTAGATATTGAGTGTCTTGATAAGGGTTTAGTCCTTATATATATTTATGTATCTGTATCTCGTATGAATCAATCAATAAAAACACTTTACCTCATATTCTTTCATGGTATCATGAGCAAAATGGATCCTATCCTAAATTAACCTCAAAATTTCTTCCGTCTTTTCTTTCCCCCTCCCAACTGAATCTCACAACCCCCTTTATACAACTACAATCTCAAAACTTCTCCGATCTATTCAAAACTGCTATCAAAGTCCTAACTTAAAGTTATTTTTATTTTTTTCAAACCTCATAATTGATACAACTGAAATTATTCGAGCCAAGAAAAATTCTGGGAACACTATATACAAGCAAAACAAATCATACTTCTAAACCCAATCACCAGTTCACGACATTCATGGCCCATGAAAATAACCCTCCTACTTTCGCGGCACACAAAGGTAACACAAATGTTCAATATAATAAACCTCAAAGCCTACCTCCATTATGCAGTCACTTCAACAACGGGACGTGTAAATTCGGTGATAGCTGCAAGTTTCTTCATGATCACCGAAATAGAGCGGGGTTACAATCAAAATACCCCAATGTCAGTAACTTTGGTCGACCCTCTGGTAACAATAACTTTGGTCAAAATAATATATGTTGGAACCCTCCTGGTTATTATCACACACGAATAAACCAACAGCACCCACGTCCCTATATTTCTAATCGATTGGTCCCTCAGCCCATTAATGCACAGGCCCACTATTCCCTTATACCACAACAGTTACCACAACAGCCCGTGTATGGGGCCCAATACCAACAGCAGGTTCAGTCTCCCGGCTTGCTCGGACCCGCACCCGCCTTGTACCAGTCTCAAGCCACTCGCTCCCTAGTGCATTTAGCACTATGACTATGCAAGACCCGACATGGAACATGGATACAGGTGCATATTCTCATTTAAATTCTAGTACAAGTAATTTAAGTACCATTTTTAATAAGTGTTTATTCCTATCTGTACACGTTGGTGACGGTAATTCTATTCCGGTCACCAATACCGGCCATAGCATTATTCCTTCCCTTCATCGCCCTTTACATCTCCATAATGTACTTGTCACTCCTAACATAATTAAAAACCTCATTTCTGTTCGTCAGTTTACTAGGGATAATAACTGCACTATTGAATTTGACTCCTTTGGCTTTTCTGTGAAGGATTTCCTGACTCGTCATATCCTCCTTCGGTGTGACAGCTCGGGTGATCTCTATCCAGTTACCAAACCATCCACTATCCCTACTGCTTTTCTCTCCACAAGTTCCTCCACGTGGCATCAACGTCTCGGTCATCCCGGTGACGATGTACTACGGTCTCTTGTTTCTCGTAAATTTATTTCATGTAATAAAGACAAAAAGTCCACACATGTTTGCCATGCTTGCCAACTTGGCAAACATGTGAAGCTTCCCTTCTACAGTTCGAATTCTAATGTTGAAAATTGTTTTGATATTGTTCATTCTCATTTATGGACCTCCCCTATTGTCAGTTCCAGTGGTTTTAAATATTATATTCTTTTTCTCGATCATTTCTCTCATTACTTGTGGATTTATCCTCTTCGTAAAAAATCTGACATGTTTGATAAGTTTTTGCATTTTCGCGCCTATGTTAAAAATCAGTTTAAAAGTGAAATAAAAAGTTTCCAATGTGATCATGGTGGCGAGTTCGATAATAACCGAATCCATACACTTTTTGCTAATAATGGTATTCAACTTAGATTTTCTTGCCCAAAAACCTCTCAACAAAATGGCAAGGCAGAAAGAATGATCCGTACAATAAATAACGTCATCCGCACCCTCCTTTTTCAAGCACACCTACCACCTACCTTTTGGGTCGAGGCCCTCCACATGGCCACATACCTCCTTAATCTTCTCCCATCAACCGCCATTAACAACGAAATCCCTTTCACAAGACATTTCCAAAAAGAACCCGACTACTCCCGTTTACGCATATTTAGATGCCTTTGTTACCCTCACCTTCACTCACCTCACAAACTTGCTCCACGTGCCACCCCGTGTATTTTCTTGGGTTTTCCAGCCTACCACCGTGGCTTCCGTTGCCTAGACCTTGAAACCAACAAAATCATTCTCTCCCGACATGTTACCTTCGATGAAACACAATTCCCATACGGTTCCATGACACCATCCTCTCCACCATCCTATACGTTTTTGGAACCTCCTCCCTCTCCCCTACTTAAACATATAATTATTGATCCCGCAAACACCCCAACACAACACAAGACCCCTCAACAACCCCTTTTTCCTACCACCCCATCGAGCAATAATGGTCAGCCCACTAACACATCCCCTGCACCCCAATATCCAACAAACACCAATACTCACTCTGCCCAAACAACACGGTCCAATAACCAACACCTTCAACACCAACCCAATAGCCCACTACCCGCACCTCAACAGCAACCCAACAACCCACCAACCGCAGCCCAAAATCAATCATCACCAACCCAACAACCTCCTACGCACACTACCAACTCCGAAACCTCGACCCAACCTACACAACCTCCCACCGAACCACCCCGTACTCACCGCATGATTACTCGGTCTCAATCAGGCATTGTCAAACCCATTGACCGTCTCACGCTTCATACTTCTTCTATCTCGCCCTTACCTAAATCTCCCATCCTCGCTCTTCAAAATCCTCATTGGAATAATGCTATGCATGATGAGTATAATGCGTTAGTTAAAAATGGTAATTGGATTCTGGTACCACGGCCCATCGGTGTTAATTTGGTGAGATCTATGTGGTTGTTTAAGCATAAATTTCATGTTGACGGGACTTTGAGTCGTTATAAGGCTCGTTTGGTTGCCAATGGCAGCAGTCAGCAACTTGGTGTTGATTGTGATGAGACCTTTAGTCCAGTAGTCAAACCGGCTACCATTCGCACCGTTCTTAGTCTTACGGTATCCCGCAAGTGGCCTATTCATCAGCTTGATGTTAAGAATGCATTTCTTAATGGGGATTTATCTAAGACCGTATATATGCATCAACCACCAGGATTTGTAGACTCCAGATACCCTCATCATGTTTGCCTTCTGCAGAAATCCTTATATGGACTAAAGTAGGCACCTCGTGCTTGGTTTCAGAGATTTGCAGGTTATGCTACTAGAGTTGGATTTTATCATAGTCGCTGTGACTCTTCATTATTTATTCTTCGACAAGGCTCTCAAGTGGCTTATTTACTTATCTATGTGGATGACATTATTCTTACAGCCTCCTCTACTGCCCTCCTACAACAGATCATTGCTTCCCTGCACAGTGAGTTTGACATGACTGACCTTGGGCCACTTAATTACTTTCTGGGCATTTCTGCTACTCGGCACTCTAAAGGTCTTTTTCTATCTCAGCGGAAGTATGCTACTGAGCTTCTTGAGCGTGCTCACATGACCAACTGTAACTCTTCTCGAACGCCAGTTGATACAGATTCTAAACTGGGTCCCGAAGGTGTTCCGGCTCAGGATCCTACTTTATATCGCAGGATCCTACTTTATATCGCAGTCTGGCAGGTGGTCTTCAGTATCTCACATTTACCAGACCAGATTTCTCCTATGCTGTACAACAGATTTGTCTTTATATGCATGATCATCGTGAGCCACATTTAGCTGCCCTTAAACGTATTTTAAGATATGTTCGAGGAACTTTGGATTTTGGTCTGCACCTATATTCATCATCTACCACTTCTTTTGTTGGATATACAGATGCAGATTGGGCAGGTTGCCCATCCACACGACGGTCTACTTCAGGATACTGTGTTTTTCTGGGCGATAATCTACTTTCTTGGTCTTCCAAACGACAACACACCATCTCCCGTTCTAGTGCCGAAGCCGAGTACCGGGGTGTTGCTGATGTTGTAGCTGAGACTGCATGGCTTCGTAACCTTCTTCGTGAGCTGCATTCTCCTCTTTCTACTGCCACTCTTGTCTACTGTGATAATGTTAGTGCCATCTATTTATCTACCAACCCTGTTCAACATCAACGGACCAAACATATTGAGATTGATATACATTTTGTCCGTGACATGGTTACTGCTGGTCAGGTTCGTGTTCTCCACATACCTTCCCGTTGTCAGTACGCAGATATCTTCACCAAAGGACTTCCTTCAGCCTTATTTGAAGATTTTAGATCCAGTTTGAGCGTCCGGCTTCCTCCCGCTCCAACTGCGGGGGAGTATTAGTCGACAGTTAGCTAGCATTCATGATAAACACTGAATTATTGTAGATAAGCATAAAATGATTGTGATTGATTTAGTCTTGGTATGTTTCCTGTATGATTAGTGTGCCAACTAGATGATTAGCATATCATTATTGTGACAGCTAGATATTGAGTGTCTTGATAAGGGTTTAGTCCTTATATATATTTATGTAGAGTTGAGATCAATGAAGAACCCATACATGCCATAGACCTTATCAACCAATCATAGCCACCCATTTATATTTTCCACCTTTTTTTTCAAAACAACATATCTTGCAAACGGTAAATCTTCAAGCTACAAAAAAAATACCATCGCGACAAGAATTAAATGATCTTTCTATAGATATGCATTGTTATATACTTTCGACGATTTTTTTTTTTTAATTTCCACCCAGAAAGAATCATATATGATTCGTAAAAATCATATATGATTCGTAAAAAATCATATATGATTCGATTCTTACGAATCATATATGATTCTTATCATATATGATTCGTAAGAATCATATATGATTTGTAAGAATCATATATGATTTGTTAAAATCGAATCATATATGATTCTTACGAATCATATATGATTTTTCTGGGCAAAAAAAAAAAATTTTCATCGAAAAAAAAGTTCGTCGAAAGTATATAACAATGCATGTCTATAGAAAGATAATTTAATTCTCGTCGCGATGGTATTTTTTTTGTAGCTTGACGATTTACGGTTTGTAAAATATTTAAGTTTTAAAAAAAAGGTGGAAGTTTATTTTTTTTATTTTGATAAAAAAATGAGTGGCTAAGATTGTTTGATGGGTTCTATGGTAAAAGTGAGATCTATAAAGAACTTTTGGCTATTTATGTATCTGTATCTCGTATGAATCAATCAATAAAAACACTTTACCTCATATTCTTTCATGTAAAACCAAACATTTTAAAAGGTACCAACGAATGTTTGTCACCAGAACTATATGTGTCACCCTTGTAATTCTTAATTACCAAAAAAACTCAGTAAACGACACGCTTTTAACAAAGGGCTACTTAATCAGTCAAACAAAGATTGCCCGCTTATCATATCTGAAAAACTTCTCTTACATGACAAGGAAAGTATATTTATCGTATACAATGTTTGAAGTACACTACTTGCAATATAGAATACCTACTTATTTAACTTTCAGGGCATGTAATTCAAGAAACACATAATGAATTGCATATGAGGATCTTCAAATCCAATTAAGCCGTCACTCAATAATCGTATTTAAACTTTCACACTATTGAAAGTAGCTTCAAAGAACAATGATCTATAATATACATATAAATGGTATATGAAATGTAACATGCACTCTGTACATTATTTGATAAAAAAAAAATTCCTTTACATCCCACATAGTTTAAAAGAAGTAAAGTCTTTCTTGTTTATATGCTATAGTTAATGTGGATCAAACATGTCATTAATATGTTTTCGTGTACACATTTGTAGGTAGTGTTGATTCTAAAACCAAAAAAAATCATACTCTATCTCCAAACTTGTACAAGAAAATGTGTATATAATTCTTGACTTTTTTTAGTAATGATGAATATAAAGATTTCTGACATTTCTAGTATGCATTATAAAAAAATGAATTAAGGCGTGGCCCTCCATGTAAGGTCGCTAGTGAGCACATCTAAGCTTGTTCCGTTTAAGTTCCATTCAAACTGATCGAAGCAACTCTGGTACAACACAGGTGACTTAAGCCCCTCTTGGACTCTTGATTGTGAGACAGAGTGACCACTTTTTAAGTATTGGTTTTTCGCAAAGAGTAACTTTGTCAGTCTTACAAGACTGCGTAACTGATTTCATATAAAAAGAACTATTATATGCTAAGAAAACTATATTTAACAAATAAAAGGTCAATTGCTTGAAAATGTATCGTACTTATCACTTTTTGTTATAGCATGTACTGAACTTTTTTTTTCCTTATTATGTAAACTGAATTTTCAAATTTCGATTATTGTGTGTATTTTGTAACCATTTTACCCTTACTTTTTTCAAATTTCGAAGAGTAAAATGGTCATGTTACATGGTTGAATCGTCACAAAATACACACAGAATAAAAAAAAAAGTGATAAGTATGATACATTTTTAAATAATTAACCCACAAATAAAAGGCTTGATTAAACTACTTGGAGTGTGCGTGGACTACTTAGGGGGTGTTTGATAGCCTCTTAATGGGCCTTATTATGAATCATTAAGTGAGATTGATTGTTTGGTAAACTTTTTTTCTTCTCTTAATCATTCCACTAAGAGCTGAATTGGTCAGCATTAAAAAATGCAAAATGATTAAGCACCACAAAAAATACATAAATGCCATTTTTGAGTGTGTCCAACAATCAACTTTTATATATACATTTGATCATTTCTTTAAGAGTAAACTAGTTCTCGTGATTTGATAATCAAATTGATGGGTTATTTTTTAAATGATAATGAGTTTTTTTTTTTTTTTTTTTTTTTTTTTTTTTTTGGTTCGTAATTATTATTGTTTTATTATCTTTGAATAAGACTATTTACATTTTATTGCTTACTTTAACATTGTTTTCTTTATATTATATTTCTATTCACGTCAATAATTTTTTTATCAAACTATATATTTTGCTCAGTACAAATCTAGACACAAGGTTAAATTGGTAATTTAATGCAACTCAGATTGCTCATTCAGAATAATTATCAAACAATAATTTTCACACATAATCAGTTTCACTCAGCATCTTGAAATCATTCAGCAGCTTTGATTCATTCAGCGCTAAATCATATTTTTTTTTATCAAACAGCCCATTAATTAACTTCATGGCATGCAATTCAAGAGACACAAAACGAGTTGCATTATTGGCAATATATTCCTCAACCATAACGAAACAAAAATGTGGGAGTAAACCCATATGAAATCAATGATACAATTTGTACTATGTAGAAGATCTCTGTCTCAAAGTTGCATCATCACTTAATAACAGAATTTTAACTTTTTCATTAAGAATTCGAGTTGCTTCAAATACAAATGCTCTATGATAAACAGATAAATGGTATAGATTATGGTACTAGAAGTGCACAAGTCGGCATGTAAGCATGTACAATATTATGTGTTTGATAAAATCATTTCATATTTATATCCCACATAGATGAAAGAAATGAAATCTTTTTTGTTTATATACTATAGAGAATAAGGAACACGCATGTTTAGAATAATACTATGTTTTCAAACACATTGTGTTAGTGAAGTTGATTAAAAAAAAAAAAAAAATCAAACTTCACCAAACATGATGTGTTGAAAATTTAATATAAATTCTCGATTTTTTAGTAGTATATCTTTTCGCTTAAAAAGTGTTCGTACTCCAATGTCCAAAGTTAACATGATGTGTTGAAAATTTAATATAAATTCTCGATTTTTTAGTAGTATATCTTTTCTCTTAAAAAGTGTTCGTACTCCAATGTCCAAAGTTTTTATTTATTTTCAAGTTTTTCAAAGACATTATCAAATTTCACTTTTATTTACATACATTGTTCACAATGTTTATAAACCTTCTATCTGTTTAAAAAATCAAATAACTAAAGATAAAAAAAATTAACACTAACTATATGTTGGGATACCATATTCCAAGAAATGCATTTCGGTGTTGCCGTTCATTCCAAACTGTGAACGTTTCACTGATCCACCTGAACTAACCTAACGCCTACCGTACAAATGTACAATGCCATATTAGTTATGCAGTGACATGTTATAAAAATGAGTTTATGGTGCAACTCTTTTCTTTAAGCTCTCTTGGTTGCCTACATTTCTCATGAAGGTACCACGAGAAAAAGTGACAACTTTGTTCTCCTAAATAAGTATGGGTACCATGCACAATAACTCAATCGATCACAAGGTACTAACGAAAGTGAGTCAACAAAAGTATCCGAAATGGATAGATGTGTCACACTCACCAACGACGCTGAGTTTGAGTTAGGTTCGCCTAATCCTAACTAATGACGTTTCCCATCGGGTTACTTGATCAGTAACATAAAAATTACCCATTGGTGATACACCAACTAATTATGTTTAACAAATATAGTGCTTGTATTAAGCTACTTGCATAGCATAACACTAAACTAGTCATAGAAATTAAACATAGGAAGTATACACTAATATATCATCATAAACTACAACAAAATTTAACTAAAAAAGACAGACGGTTAGATCGAGTGAACTTCTCGACCAATTTAGACACACAAAAAAATACTTTACAGTACCAACGACACTTAATTAACTTGCATAGCATGTAAATTAAGAAACACAAAACGAGTTGCATTATCGACGGCAACCAAACCAAAAGTAACATAAATAAGAGAGGAAACCCATATTAAATTAGTAATATAATTTGTACGTATAGATTATTATCATTTGATTAAAATGAATTGAACCTTACATCCCACACATTCCCACATAGGCTAAAGAAGTGAAATCTTCCTTGCTTATATAGTATAGTATATAAGGACCATACATGTTGAGAATCATGTTATGTTTCCAAGACGTAGTTGTTTATGAAGTTGAGTATACAACACAAAATCTCATACTACGTATTCAATTGCGAACTAAAAATTAACATAAATTCTACGCTTTTTAATATATGTTTACAACAATTGTCCATATGTTTATATAGCTAACTTTCAGCGGTCTTCTAAGAAAACCATGAGGCTAAGTGTTATGGTCATCAAGCATACCATATCCAAATCAATATCACATCACCATTCACCACACCACAAAAAATCACCACCAAACATGTGTAAATGTGTAATGGTCACCACCAAGCCAAAGATATATAAATAATCCACCTTATATAAACATATCATACAATATACCCCCACAAACACATAAACAAAATAAAAAAAAGGGCACCACCTTTAGTGGTCTGCATCACCAAACTTTGGAAGAAACGGGAGACACTACAAGGATCAGGAGAACAGGCGTCGAGGGTTTTCCCGTCGACGGCATAAGGCACAAAACGACAAAAAAAACGCTTGACCGAGCCCAACTGCGTTGAATTTTTCATAATCGTATTTTCCCGTCGACATGTCGACGGGACCATTTTAGAATATTTTTTTAGCCTCAATAATTCACCAAAGTTGGGCGCGAAATTTACCCGCTAATATTTTCCCGTCGACATGTCGACGGGAATATATTAATAACGTTTTATCTCGTAGTTAACGTGTGATTAAGCATAATAATTATTATGTTTTAAGAGTCCCGTCGACATGTCGACGGGAGTATATTACTAATTATAAACGTTTTTACTAAATGGGTAAAATATTGGGCGGGATATTTTCCTGCTTTCTTGTTCCCGTCGACATGTCGACGGGAATATATCTTCAAAAATCAGGCTATATATATCCTCACAAATACATTCCCGTCTCATTTTTTTACCAATATATACATTTTCACAAAATTATTTCCGTCTCATTTTACACATCTCACAAATAATTCAATCGTCAATTTTTACAAGACACACATGACTTGGCGTGGTTGCACAGTTGAAGAGGAGTACTCAAAAATCTTGTCACACGAGCTCCTCTTTAATGAAGTTATGTTAACTTTTGGTCATGCAGTTTATGAGGAATATGGTGATTTTAAGGATGCTGAACCGTGGATGAGAGACAAGATTATCGAATGGTGTAAGAAAAAGCCGTACTACAAAGAGTACATGGACGAGCTAGATGCTGCTGAAGCTCAAGTTCTTGCTGTTGGAGGTGACGACGAAGCTGAAAGTACGTTGGAAACAAAACTTGATAATCTGGGAAATAGGATCACAAATCTTGAAGCTACGTTTGCACATATCAAGGAAATGAGAGCAAGGAAGGGAAAAGATGGTGCGAGTTCGAGTAAAGCGGGAAGTAGCCGCAAAAAAAAATAAACGGGTTGTTTCGTTTGATATGTTGTTTTAGTTGTCGAGTTGTTTCGTTTGGTTGTCGAGTTGTTTAGTTTGAGTTGTTTCGTTTGGTTGTCGAGTTGTTAAGTTTGAGTTGTTTCCTTTGGTTGTTGAGTTGTTTAGTTGTTTAGTTTGGTTGTCGAGTTGTTTAGTTTGAGTCTGTATGAAAATGCATGTGGTTAAGAACTCTTGCTTGTTTTAAATAAACAGTTTGCCTTTGTGTTTGATAATTATTGCTTCTTCAGTTCTAATTATTGCTCCACAACAACAACATTTTATTAAACAACAACAACATTTTATTAAACATCAAAAACATCAACAACAACAGCAAACAACAACAACAACGATAACAGTACTACATATGAAATTTATCCATGTCACCTACAAGGTCACGGAGTATTGCATCCGACTGACATGCGTGGTCGTGGTTGGGATACGTTGCCATGTCAAGTTTTGCCTCCAGCACCCTTAATTTTGTCTCTAACACCTGTTTTTGTGCCTCCAACACCTGTTTTTGTGCCTCCAGCAAGTTTATTCTAAGATTTTTTTCATGACAGTTTGAGCACCTTTTTGGAGTAGATCCAGAACCGCTTGATGTTGAAGCTCCCAGAGAACCGATCATCATTTTGGCGAGTCGTTCCTCCTTCCATAAAAAAAAATTACATCCATGGTCGTCTGTCCCAGGCTGTTAAAGAGTAAAAACTATTATTATTAACAACTAACCAAATTATTTAAAGAAAAAATATGTAATTGTTCACCTGCGAGAAAGGACACGCATAGTATAGTTTACCACGGGAGTAAGGTTTACACGATTCTCGCAGAACCACGTCTCCTCGTTCACAAGGACAAGGAAAAGCTTCAAATTCTGCCATCTTCTTCACCATGATAACAGTGTATGTTTGTGGTTGTGAGGTTGAGTGGTTGAATCGTGACCGGTGTGGCCCGATCTACAAGTTGAGGTGATAAAAGGTGGTGGCCAGAAAAAGATTCCGGCGGCCGGAAAATGCTGGTGTCGCCAGAAAACAGAAACTGATAGAGAGAGATATAGTGAGATGAGTATGTGTGTGTGTGTGTGTGTTTATATTGTGAGGATAAGGTGTTAGGTGGAGAGAGAGATATAGTGAGATGAGACATATCATGTATAACCATAGCATCTCGACTCGTTCGTTTAACATCTCATGTATAACCATTGCATCTCGACTCGTTCGTTTAACATCTCATGTATAACCATTGCATCTCGACTCGTTCGTTTAACATCTCATGTATAACCATTGCATCTCGACTCGTTCGTTTAACATCTCATATATAACCATAGCATCTCGACTCGTTCGTTTTAACATCGCATGTTTAACCATTGCATCTCGACTCGTTCGTTTTACATATCATGTATAACCATTGCATCTCGACTCGTTCGTTTAACATCTCATGTATAACCATAGCATCTCGACTCGTTCGTTTAACATCTCATGTATAACCATTGCATCTCGACTCGTTCGTTTAATATCTCATGTATAACCATTGCATCTCGACTCGTTCGTTTAACATCTCGACTCGTTTATTAATTTTATAATGGTTGGGATTTAGTATTTTGTGATATTTTAATTATTTTATTTTATATTTTAATAAATGATTTTTTTTAATTATAATATAAGTAATTAATTTTAAATTTATATATTTTTTTAATTTTATAAAAGTATTTATAATAAATAATTTTTTTCAATTATATAATTAATTTAGTTTATTAATTTTATAAAACTTATTTTTTTAATATTTTATAAAAGTATTTATAATAAATAATTTTTTTTTAATTATATTAAAGTAATTTTATAAAAGTATTTATAATAAATAATTTTTTTCAATTATATAATTAATTTAGTTTATTAATTTTATAAAACTTATTTTTTAATATTTAATAAAAGTATTTATAATAAATAATTTTTTTTAATTATATTAAAGTAATTTTATAAAAGTATTTATAATAAAGTAATTTTATAAAAGTATTTATTATAAATAATTTTTTTCAATTATATAATTAATTTAGTTTATTAATTTTATAAAACTTATTTTTTAATATTTTATAAAAGTATTTATAATAAATAATTTTTTTTAATTATATTAAAGTAATTTTATAAAAGTATTTATAATAAAGTAATTTTATAAAAGTATTTATTATAAAATTTTTTTAATAAAAGATATTTTCCCGTCGACATGTCGACGGGAATAAAACCGCCAAAATTTCGTGAAAATTTTATACGCCCCGCCAAAACGCAAACGACAAAATAGTGTGATATTACCGTCGACATGTCGACGGTATTAGTGATAACATAAAAAATGTCGTTTATATTCCCGTCGACATGTCGACGGGGATAAAAAACTATACAAAACCAGATCTGGTCAATTATTTCTCGCAAAACGCAATACCCAAAAAAATTAAACCATCGCACTTTCTCTCCGGCGATTATACCACCACCACACCACCTCCACCACTCCTCCGGCTATTATACGACCACACAACACCACCTCAACCACTCCTCCACCCTAACAACATACCACATTATACCAACACCACCACCACAGCTCCACCCCAACAACACCACCACAGCTCCACCACACGAGCACCACTGTGCACCTCCTCCTCCTCCTATTCCCATGTTTAATTCTTTCCTCAACCCCTCATTTGTTTAATTCTTTCCTTCTGGAAAGTCTACGGTTGTGAAAATGATTGTTTTTCACAACGGGTTAGGGTATGAGTCGATACATGCTTGTGAAAACGATTGTTTTTTATATCGGGGGACTGGTGCCGAAGATTTGGAGTATTGTCCGGTCTGTAAAACGAGTAGATGGAAAGACAAGAACACAACGGGGAAGAAAGTTCCTAACAAGGTGTTGCGTTACTTTCCTATCATTCCTAGGCTACAACGTTTGTACAAATCTATTCACACCGCAAAACATATGACTTGGCATGCTACTGGAAAGTCTACGGTAAACGGTATGATGCAACACCCGGTTGATGGTGAAGCATGGCAGAAGTTTGACAGCGGTAAATATTCGGAATTTGCTAACGAACCGAGAAACGTTCGATTAGGGTTGGCTGCTGATGGTTTCAATCCATTCGGCAACCTTAGTCAGACTTACAGCATGTGGCCTGTTATCTTAACAACATACAACTTGCCTCCGTGGTTATGCATGAAAGAGACTACTTTGATGCTGACGTTGTTGATTCCTGGACCTAAATCACCCGCGAAGGACATTGATGTTTACTTAAAGCCTTTGATTGATGACCTTAAGGAATTATGGAAAATACCAGGTATCCCGACTATGGACGCTGTTACAGGCAAAGTATTCAACATGAGAGCGATGCTTTTATGGACCATCAATGATTTTCCTGCTCGTAGTAGTTTGTCAGGTTGGAGTGGGCAAGGTTACTACGCATGCCCTACATGCAAAGTAGACACTCCGGCTACGCGTGTGATAAGCAAAATAGGTTATGTTGGCCATAGAAGATTCTTAAAAAAAACCATAAATGGAGGAGGGATACTACTACATTCAATGGTGCACCTGATTTTACAGATCCTCCTAAAAAAGAATGTCCGGCTGATATCTTGACTCAACTTGCAATATTGCCTACACGTTTGCCGGGGAAACATCCAGATTATGGGGGTGGGAAGATAAAACGTAATACTACAACCGACCTGAACTGGACAAAACGGTCTATTTTCTACGAGCTTGAATATTGGTCTTCTCATACTCTAAAACACAATTTAGATGTCATGCATATTGAAAAAAATGTGTTGGAGAGTATCTTGAACACTTTGTTAATGAATGACAAATCTAAAGACACCGCTAAGGCAAGACAAGACTTGCAAGCTTTGGGCATTCGACAGGAGTTGTGGCTCGGAAACAAACAAAACGGGAAGTGCTCGAAGCCTCAAGCTAAGTACTCCCTCACACCCGATAAAAGAAAACTGTTCTGTCAATACATCAAAACAATTAAACTGCCAGATGGGTTCGGATCCAAGTTCAAGTCGAAAGTGACCAAAGATGATAACAATATAACAGGCATGAAGTCTCATGACTGTCATATAATGATGCAACGGTTACTTCCTTATGGACTTCAGCAATACCTGGACACACCGACTTATACACCATTAATCGAGCTTTGTTCATTCTTTAAGCAAATTTGTGCCCGAACTTTGATGGTGAATGACATGGTGAAAGCTAAAGAACAGTTGATCAAAATTTTGTGCAGTCTCGAGCAAATATATCCTCCTGCTTTTTTTGACATTATGATTCACTTGGTTATGCATTTACCTGAAGAGGCTCTTCAAGGTGGGCCTGTTTCATTTCGGTGGATGTATCCATTTGAAAGATACATGAAGAAGCTAAAAAACTATGTACGAAATAAAGTAAGCCGGAAGGTTCAATAGCGGAGGGTTATGTTGCAGACGAAGCATTAACTTTTTGTTCTCGTTATTTTCGGGGCGAAATTGGGACGAAATTTAATCGTCCCACTGCATCTCAGGGCTGTCCTCGCCCAACAAGTGATTTCCAGGTGTTCCGATCACTATGTAAAACGTCTGGTAAAGTGACAATTATTCGGTTAGGTCTCCAAGAAATGAAGAAAGTGATATGGTATGTACTTCACAACAGTCCTGAGATCGACGCGTACATGAACGAGTTCGAGAGGTACGCGTTTTTATTTTGAAATTTCCTTTTCCCAAGTTATCTTTTTGATTAATTCTAATATCATGTCCATTTTCAGTGAACATCCTGATAGCGACATGCAACAAGAATTTCCTAGATGGTTTCAGACGAAGGTAAACTTATTATATGTAATTCCTTGTATAAATAACGACTATATATATTACTCATCTCCATCTATTCTTATCTTTGTTCATAGATCGGTAAACTTTACACAGACAATGACCCAAGGTGTACTCCCGACTTATTCGCTTTGGCTTGTGGACCATTATCGACCGTAACCTCAATTCACTCTTGCGTAGTCAACGGTGTGAAGTTTGTTGTACACAGCCGCGATGTAAAACGTACAACTCAGAACAGCGGAATTTGTTCTCCTGGCGAGAAGGAAGGAGAAATGTATTATGGTCATCTAGAAGAAATTCTGGAGTTCGCGTATACCCAGTTCAAAGTTGTGCTGTTTCGAGTTAAGTGGTTCGACTTGGTCAAAAGAGGTAGAGTCGAACGTTATAACACTAGAAACAACATGACACAAATTTGGGCATGTAGCACAGCGTTTGAAGATCAACCTTACATTCTCGCAACACAAGCAAAACAAGTCTTCTACCTTGAAGATCCTGCCAGACGACCACTCCATTGGAAGGTCGTCTAAGAAGTGAATCACAACACGACCTGGGATGTCATTGTGGCAGAAGACGATGATGATGTGATACATGGCAACAAATCATCGAATCTCCAACTGTCTGCTAATTTGAATGATTTGGCATTTGATACCTTAAATATCGATGGTCAATCAACGTTAGTTGAGGCACCACCACCAATCATTCATGTTGATGACGACGATGAATTTATTGATGATGAGGATGACGATCCTTATGATTTAGCAGACTCTGACGCAAACAATTCTGATGATGAAGTTGAAGATGCGACTCATGCTGTTTATGATAGTGATGTAGATGTAGCAGATTGATCTTAAATTGTAACTTGTAAAACGAGACTTAGCTTATTTGAATGAAATTGTTATGGATTGTTTAAATGTGTTTATTTATTTTAAATGTGTATGTATTTGAATGTGTGCATGCTTATGTTAATTTGTTCCCGAATTTCTATATGTTAATTCAACTTGTACTTTTTACAGATGGCAGCAGTAGCGCGAGGTCACGGTGGTGACGGTGCCGATGACCCACCACCCCCTCCTCGTTCGATTACTAGCGGTCACCGTAGTGGTAAGAAAATTAAACTTGATAATTTGAAATTTTGTTACTTGTTATTTTTTAACGTTTTCACTCACTTCAATTGTAGGTTCCTCACAAAAACCTCGACGAGGAGGTAGAGCGAGACAAGCTGGCGGCAGGGGTGGAGGTCGGGCTGGCGGCAGGGCACAGGTCCGTGAATCCAACAAAAACAAAGACCTCAGGAAAGCTGTGACTGCCTCGGGCCCGCAATCGATCGAGTTCGAGTGGCGTGATCAGAAGACATTTAAGCATGTTGGGCCCCACCACGCATGGTTCAGTAACTATGTTGGCGAGCTGGTTAGGTCCTTGCCATTGCACTATCCCTCCTGGCACGACCTTGACGAAGCGACTCGACAGGGCTTCATGAACCGACTCGGGGTCAGTTATTTTATTTTCCTTTTAATTATATCTTTGAATGTGTACATTTATTTAAATTTGTTTAATTGTGTATATTTGTTTAAATTTGTTTGCAGGAATTCTTCGACCTGCAGAGCCACATGCTCTCACCCAATTGGACTACCATTTCGACGGGCCTCAATGCGTACATTGCTAAGGTCTACTCCGACAACAAGGGCACGATGAAGAGGGTTTACTTCGACGGGGAGGGTGGGCCTGAAAAAGTGGATGAGATACGAAGAAACCCTCCTCCGAACGTCGAGCCATCTGTGTGGGAGGAGCATATCAAGTTTTACATGAAGGAGGAGAACCTGAAGCGTGCTGCTGTGAACAAGGAGAACCGAAAGAAGTTGAAGGTGTACAGCCGCCACGGTTCCAAGTCATTGGCCGCTATTCGCCACGACTATGTAAGACACATTTTATTTTTATAAAAGTATTTTATTTTTATAAAATTATTTAATTACAACAACGATAAAAGTAATTAATTTTAATTTTATAAAAGTATTTAAGTTTAATTAGAATAAATATGGTGTTTGATTTGCCATTTTTAATTTGTTTCATCTTATATATATGCATGTGTATATACAGTTTCTGAACAGCAAGGACAAAGAATACCCGTCCCTCATCCAGTCGTTTTACGACACACACTGCGACAATGATGGTATGTGGTTGCAGGATGAGGCTCGTGTTCAATATGTAAGTATCTTTTTTTTTTTAATTTATTATTTATTTATTTATTTATTTCCCCAAACACGCACTTTAATGATTCATTGAAACATAATCTTGTAATTAACCAGATATATATATATATATATATATATATATATATATATATATATATATATATATATATATATATATATATATATATACACTTACATATATATATAAATTTTCTCAATTTTTTTCTCAATTAAATAGGAAGAGATGGTCCGGCTGCGAGATCTGGGAGCGAATACGCCGGAAGGGGTGGCGTATACGGAGGAGCAGATACTTGCGATGGTTTTGAAGGGCAAGCAGCGGGGCCACATCGCCGGACGGGGTAGGGTCGTACCCGGGCTCTCCAGGCCACCGTTACCATACACCCCGCCTCCACCTCCAGGTATGTACAGTTTGATAATATATTAATTATAGATTACTCGATCATGACTCAAATTAAGTATTGCAATAGATGTTTTTTAATTTTGATTATTTCATTTTCAGAATATGCTGAGATGGAGAAAAAGCTTGCTGAGGCCGAGAAGAAGATTGCTGAGGCCGAGGAGAAGAGCCGTAAAGAAGCTGAAGAGCGTAAGGTCTTGAAGGCGCAGATTGATCTGGTCACAAGTTTTATGTCCTCCAACCCGCGATGGAATGAGTATGTTAGTCAGGCGGGTTCTCAGCACGTGGATGGCTCAGGCAGTGGCGTTGGAGGTAGTGGCGTTGGAGGTAGTGGCTCAGCTGGAGGGAGCGGGAGTCGCAGAGGCGATGAGGATGGTTCTGGCGATGATGAGGGTCCTACTGATGATCACGAGTGATTTTGGATGTAGAGGTACAAACTTGGGTATTTTGTGTTGTACTTATGCTTGAAACAATATTTTGGCGACCCATATGTTAGTATTGTATAGTTTAACCTTTTGGCGACTTGAACGTCGCGGATATTAAAACATTTGTGGATATGGCAGCTAGGTTTAGATATTACCACACCCCGTTTTGTAAACTTTATATGTTTTTATGCATTTTGAGGGTGTTTAGCGATATTTTGCAAGTGTTATAGCCGATGGCGAGTTATACGTTTAGGACATGTTGATATTGAGTGGTTATAGGTGCTATTACAGTTACAGGTTTTGGTAGATTTTTTCCGGAAAATCCGGAAAAATTCTGGAATATTGCAATATTTGCAGCCTGCTGTTAGCAGGATATTAATAATGATGCCGTCGACATGTCGACGGCATCATTAAACATAGTAATTGGGTATTTATAATACCGTCGACATGTCGACGGTATAATTAAAAAAAAATAATGTTTTTAATTTTATGCCGTTGACATGTCGACGGCATAATATAATAACACTATTATTGTTTTATATAATACCGTCGACATGTCGACGGTATTATATAAAACATAATTATTATTAACTAATTAAAACATTAATTAGTTATATGTTCCCGTCGACATGTCGACGGGATGGGGTTTGACGGACAACAAATCCTTTGACTGGAAAACGATGTGGGACCCACCGTGTCGACGGCGATTTTCGACGGGAACACGGTTCCCGTCGAAGGATAGCCGTCGATATGGTGCCGTCGACATGTCGACGGGACGGTATTATTCCGTCGACATGTCGATGGGTAGGGGTTAAAAAAGTCGCCGGGGAAACCCTGTTTTGTACTAGTGAGACCGCGTTTTGAATTTGAGAGGAGGTAATGGTCACCCCGAGTGAAAGGTAGAGGTGGTGGTGGTAGACCCTCCCATGACACTTAGCCTAATTTTACCATCATGATCAACTTACTAATAAATTTAGATCGCCAATGAATTGTTTTGGACTATATAACCGTATTAAACTCTATAATGAACAAATAAATGGTGTACAAAAATGTAATAGTCAACATGTAGGCGTGTCAATTTTTTATAAAAAGACCATCGAACTTTGCATCCAACATAGATTAAAGAAAGGATATCTTTCTTGGTTATATACTGTCGTAAATGAGCAACATACATGTCAATTAAAATACTATGCTTTCAGGTACATGGTTTCCAAAGGAGTTTATTATCTATACTACTATATAAAGCATTTGAGACTATTCTATAATTAGAAAAACTTAAAATTCAGACTTTTACTTGCTTATTACTGAAGGATTCAAAATTAATTGGTTAGGAAGTAGGTTGGTTGAAACTTAAATAATCAAAACTCATTGGGGTATCATGTATCCGAAAATAAGTATAAATGCTTGACTTTTTTTTAAGTATCTTTTCACTTAGAAAAGGCAAAACGCAAAACTAACATAAAGTTAGTATATTTTATGTTAATCTAAATTTTAATTACTCAACTACTCCGTATTTTTGTTCTCAGTATAGTATCAAAGTTAATTGTACGTGCAATTTAAGTTTTTTTGACTTCTCAAAGGAGGTTGTCAAACATAATTTTAACCGTAATAACTTCTAAATGTCCAACTAAAACGATACATCACATTAATTTACCATTCCAACTAAAATATGACAGGTAACAACTTTCAGAAACTCAAAAAAACCTTTTATTACATAGAAAAGTTCACTTCGATATCTCAAGTTGAGAATAACAAAAGTAAAAAACTTAAAATTTAATTTAACCTAATGTATAATACATTTTTGTAAGGTTTGCCCTGAGTTTATTCATTACTATTTACCACATTAAGATGTCGTCACCAAGGTCCAGTTTGATGTACTAAAGTTGCACAGAAACTCTTGACAGTTCAGAATGTGAAAAATGTCAGTTTATGTATATAAGTGATTGACGACATGTAGATAATTATCGAATCGAAAACTGGTATAAAAGACAATAATAGGCTGTTGTGGCCAATAGCTAATCAAAACCAAGTATATTTCTTGCCCGCAAAAGTGCATACAACACTAACCCTTTCATCACTGATAGGTAACAACACATAATGCTTCGATTAATTTAACCAAGATACAAAGAATGTGAGACCCAAACTAACAATCTCATAAGAGATGTCTTAATTTAAGTTACTGAAGTCTTGCTAACAATGTAAACAGGTTTCATAATAAAGAGATGTTTAGATGTGCTGCAAACCTAAAGTCCCAAATATGTCAGCTATCCGATTTTGATAAAACTTTTAAGATAAGTAGTTGTTGTAAAACCCAGAAATTTCAAAACATGTAAATACCCAAAATACCCTTGAATCTCGAACTTTAAATAGACGTTTAATTATTTAAAACATTACGTTTCGATTTTAATCTATGTATTTAACGCATTAATATTTGAACAAATAAACTTAAGACCTATACTAATTATTTAAACGCTACACTTGATGACAAAAGTTCTTTATAGATCTAATTTTTACCATAGAACCTATCAAGCAATCTTAGCCACTCATTTTTTTATCAAAATAAAAAAATAAACTTCCACCCTTTTTTTAAAACTTAAATATTTCGCAAACCGTAAATCGTCAAGCTACAAAAAAAATATCATCGCGACTAGAATTAAATTATATTTCTATAGACATGCATTGTTATATACTTTCGACGATTTTTTTTTTAATTTCCGCCCAGAAAGAATCATATATGATTCTTTACGAATCATATATGATTCGTAAAAATCATATATGATTCGATTCTTTACGAATCATATATGATACGAATCATATATGATTCGTAAAGAATCATATATGATTCTTTCTGGGCGGAAATTAAAAAAAAAAAAAATTCGTCGAAAGTATATAACAATGCATATCTATAGAAAGATGATTTAATTCTCGTCGCGATGGTATTTTTTTTGTAGTTTGAAGATTTACCGTTTACAAGATATGTTGTTTTGAAGAAAAAAAATGAAAAATATAAATGGGTGGCTATGATTGGCTGATAGGTTCTATGACATGTATGGGTTTTTAATTGATCTCAACTCTACACTTGATTTTCCCTTTTAATAATTTTTGGCTCAAAATATACCTTATATATGTGATATATTAAAGATTAATAGATAATTACAAGATATATTCACAATACACATCTTATGTCCCAATCAAAGAGTAATATTCGGCCCATATATCTTTACCATATATGTGAAACGCGTTTTCTCATATTCCATCCCATAATATACACGATTATTCTCTCTA
Organism: Artemisia argyi; assembly: GCA_030686995.1. Classification (NCBI taxonomy): domain Eukaryota; kingdom Viridiplantae; phylum Streptophyta; class Magnoliopsida; order Asterales; family Asteraceae; genus Artemisia; species Artemisia argyi. The sequence goes on along the minus strand of CM060687.1, from coordinate 15,244,691 downwards.
CCCATTCAATACAGTATCATCTAAATATTCTCTCCATATTTTCTTCACAAATATACGGCTCCAAGATGGTGAAGAACAAGAGGGTAGTGATTTCTTTTGGTCCTATTTTACGAGGCAACAAGGTGAAGAAAAGGGTGTTGGTTTCGGTTTTAACGGTTCGTAGTTTCGATTGAGTCTCTGATTCTTGTTCTGAATCCATCTTGCACTTCGACTCAAAGGTATCTCTACCTTCGTCCTGGTCTTTTGTTTTCTCTTTATGCACATGAATGTATATAACCAGTAACTTGAAACTAATCTTTGATCGTAATTATAAGTACTCGAATGTAATATTTGTCGCATGATATAATGAACATGTCAAACTAATATCTGATCGGTTTAATAATAATACGAATGACATATATTAAACGCCACATGAGATGATGATAACTAAATAACTTATACGTCGATATGTACGTGTTCGAAAATGACTATCACATACGTATTTAAACTGGTCCTTAAGTCTATACATTCTGAAAATTAACATGGGGACTAAGAATAAAATACAAGTAATAAGAGAAGCAGTTTATCCGTTTCGTTTTTAGGTCCGAATCTTTTGGTTTTCAAGCATATATATGGCGTAAGAAACATTTAAAATATACGTATCTTGGCATTGAAATCTTTCTTGCATATATTTAGAACCTGGTCATCTAGAATGAAAGAATAAAGGATGCATGCATGTAAATTCATATATATAAAGGTTATCATTTCATGTGGATATGTATGTGTTGAGCATAAATTCTTGAGGTGTGTGTTGCGTGTAAGAACTAAGACGTATGGACTGGTCATGGTGTTGCAAGTAGTCGTATGGGCTATTAAAGGTGTCGTGTGTTTGAGTTAAATGGTGCGATGTGGTCGCGGTCTAAAATGAAGTCGAAAATACGTTAATAAATTATGAACGACGGGGTCTAAAATTATCGTCTTAATATAAAATTATAGTATAAACGTTAAAATAATTTTATTTGACACTCTTAATATTTAATTTTGATAACTTATATTTTGACCCTAAACCTTACTAAATTGACGTGTTTAAACCCTAAACTATTATAATTGCCATTTGTGACCCTAATCTTTAAAAGTTACTAATACGGAAAAGCTACTAAATATGGGAACTTACTAAATATGGCAAGTTACTAAAAATGGAAAGCTGACTAAAATGAGAAACCTGATTTAAATAAGTTATTAATTATAAGACGATCGTGAATTCGTGTAGATTCGCTGAAGAAGGAGTTTGCTTACGATCTTTATGTTTCTGTTATGTTTGCACTTGCGGTCTAAGGTACAGATATTCTAACCTATCTACAGGTTTCTCATGCACTCTTGTCTTTCCTATTCCGTTGATATCTTGAACCTTGTTATGTCCCCTTGATATCTTAAACCTTGTTATGTTCCCTTGATTATTAAACTCAGCTATGTTCCCTTGATTATTGAACCTTGCTATGATCCTTTAAAAATCGAACCTTGCTTGAAACTTACACTATGATTCTTGAACCTTGAAATAACCTTGTCATGATACACTTGATATAATAAACTTGATATGGTAATATTGACTTGAACCTTGATTTGAACCCTATGTTAAAATCACTTACTTTGATCTTTGACTTATACCTTGTCTTGAAAACCTATACTATGATACTTGATCCAAACCTTGACTTGAACTTGATATAACCCTTGATATTTTGAAAGTACTTTTAATATTATAACCGGATGTGAAAACTTTTAGTAAATATATTATGAAAATGTTTCGAGGAAAAACTATTTTAAAATGAGGGTTATGAACATTATGTAACACCACTTTTATATGAAGTTTCACTAATTTTATGAATATTTATTTTAAGGACTACCTTATTGAAAACCATTATTAAAAGATTTCTTTTAAATGAACATTTGACATAAACATTTGAATTGAACCCTTGCCATAAGCTTTTATTTGGAACCTAATATGAACCTCTACTTGAACTTATGACATGAACCTTTACACTAAACTCTATGTACTCTCTCACTATTGAACCTTTACCTTGAACCTTAAACATGAAATCCACATGAACCTTCTCAGTATGAACCTTGGTATAAACCTTTCCATCTTGAACCTTTTTACTATGGGCCTTGATAATAAACCTTTTGATTTGAATCTTGACTTGAACCTTTGATATGAAACTTGACTTGAACCACTTGATATAGACTCTTGACTTGAACCACTTGATATGAACCTTGTACTTGTACACTTGATATTTGACTTGACCCTTGACCCACAGTTTGAGACTACGAGCCACCACTTGTATACTTGGTATTACTTGTTGTGGAGTAGCCACAACCATAGCATTGATGCACCAGTGTTATGTACTCTAGTGTGGTTGGAGAGATGTACCACACCGTCCCTACTTGATTATCGACTACTGCTATGATTATGACTTGTTTACAGGGGCGTATGGATGCATCCTAGATTTGTTTCTTGCTTTGATGGATATATCATATTACTTGTTATATACTTGGTGACTGACGGTGTGTGCGATACACGTCTTTCACATCTTGGGAGCTAGCTACTCCAACCCTTGGAGGTATCCCCTCATATTATACTTGGTATCCCGAGGTCTCCCCTCCGAATGCATGGTTACTTGATTACTTGACTTGACTTGATACTTGACTTGACTTGGGCTCGTGGTGGATAACTAACCTGACCATTATACCTTTATACCTTACACCTTTACAACTTTAATACAGGTTATTCTTACTTCGGTTATACTTCCTTTATGCTTTACTTTACCTTTCCATTGTCTTATATATATCATTCTATATTTTTTGTTACTTTCATATCTGTTCACTGGGCTCTCGTAGCTCAGCCGCAATTCTTTTCCTGCGGCAGGTTTTAGTAGGAAGCTGGGTTATGAGTGAAGAGTGCATTGGACTTAGAAGACTTTACCTTGATAGCTTTTGGATTTCTAGGAGCTTTTGTACATTCCAGACTTACTCATTTGTACTACTTTCTTTTGTACTTGTACTTCAGTCTCCCTTGTAACCTTGATACTCCTTTGTATTACTTGAGATGTATGCTTGTGCTTGCTTTGATATGTCACCATAATGTGGCACTTCTACCCTTATCGGGTTGGGGTGTTACAATTATGGTATCAGAGCCCAGGCTGCGACTTGTAGTACATTAAACCTTGACATGTGAAGTTTGGACCACTAAGTTTCCACTGTAGGCGCTCATAAGATAACCTTTGATATTTGCCTTAAGATCTCCCCTTAGGAGCCTAAGTTACTGACCGGTGAGGAATGGGTAGACTAGGACGTCTATGCTTGTAGCACTTGCTTCCGCATTACTCTGATTCTTGCCATTGCCTTTAAGTTAAGCCTTGTAAGGACTTGTACCCTGGAAGTTAGAAAGTCTTGCAACCCATGTTTGATTTCCAAGTAAGTTGGAATACTCAAGACACTACGTTGATACCTTACACCATTTAAGTTTCACAGCCTGACTTTGATCTCCATCTCTGATTTGCTTGATAAGCATTTTGATACCTTTCCGATCGTTCCGAAGATTATTCAACCATAATGTGTTTGACACACTCTTTGAATTTCGTACATATGATAGACACAATGTGTCGTTTGATACAACTTGACTTTGCAAAATCAAATTCTTCCCTACGAGAACTCTGGTATTTATTAACCATGGATATAGGAGTTTTGTTCCCTTCCTTTGAATGGTGAACCTTGTCTGCCAATCAGTTTCCTTGGGAGGTTATGATAAAATCTCTATATGGAATTGTTAGCTGAACATGATGATACCGAAGACTGTTATCCCGTACACCTCATTTTTGACAACCATACTATGTTGATTCACACTCTACCTATCACTTGTACTAATGAGCTACACCGGATCCTAACCTTTGAAATGTTTGCTTATCCATCTCGATACTTTTGACAAATCATGTACTTGACTCTGACATATGAACTACCTATCCAGTTTGACGACCGTATTCGTTCTATGAATTCGTTTACTTTTGGTATACCAAAATTTTTAGGCCTCTTGATTTTGGATTGGATGGCCCTTCATAAGCTACCATGTACTGCCGTATCCGATTTGTGACCTTTAACAATCTACTTCGTTCTACTTTTGTTTTGATGACTCTCGATCACTTAAATATGTTACTATAGAAGATGCTCACGACTGACGTTACCATCAACGGAGTATACCTCATGCAACACGTAGAGATTTCAGTTCGGGTATCAAGATAACCAGACTGGAGAAGATGAACTATCAACACATAACCTAGAATTGGCAGCGGCGGTGTTACCTGAAAACCTGGAGCTGTGATAGAAGACCTGTCAAAGACCCGCAATCTTGCTTATCTATTCATTTTAGTTGTACTAAGATGAATTGAGAGTAGAAGCAAATTTACGGATGGAAGGATGCTCGGTGATCAAGATATAGATTCGCAATTCCACACCACAATTCCATGAAGAACTGCCGAAGGCTTGAGGAACCAGACTCGAGTTTATTGTTTTTATTTTCACCCTATGAGCTGATGGACAACCATGGACCTACTAATCGAGCTTGGAACCTTGAAATTTATGTTATGAATGGATTGACTCTTTTGACGACGTACCTTGCTTTTAATGAACATTCTATGATTTTCGTTACTCTTACGAGTAGTTTCATTTTTACTCTTGGTTATAAGGCTTGATTTGGTTACGTCATTGCGAGTTTCACTTGTTTTGCCGACTTTGTTTCATTATTGATCTTGACTAGGACCAACCCTAAGTCTTAGTTGGACTGTTAGGTGGTTTATAGATTTTGTTTCACGATCTTGAGATAGAGTATGACCATCATGAGGGCATATTATGTGAGGCTAGTATTATGACGCCTGATCAACGTGATAATACTAACGTCATATAAGTGCACTTATTGTGTTCATAGGATATCTTGAGTAGTACTTAAGAGAAGCCTTAGACTCTTGTTTTCGTTGGTGACTATCTGCGATTAATGAGACTTTAGGTTCTTTCGATCTAACGTTTGATCTTCCTTATCGCCGTATGATTTGATATGTTTGGATCTTCGAGAATACGTTTGTTGATCTTTGTATCTTGATAATGATCTTAGGGTTCATAGTAGAGCTTTCTACCGTCCGATGTTATCGATTGAATTGTCTTCTATTAGTTTGAATGACATTGTTCGTTTTGAGGAGTACACATGTGTTTTGCTACCTATATGATTCACGCCTGTGAGACCGTTACTTTTTGACTATTTGATTAAGGACCGGATTTATATGGAACCAAATTTGGACTGTTTGATTCTTGTACGTTTCGGAGGAGGTTTCCTATCATCTAACTCTACCTCCTCATTTGTCGCATGTTCATAACATCCCCCGAGTATCTCTTCCGAGGGAATCACTCTTATCATTCCTTGCATGTGACACCCTACTCGTTTGATTTGAAGTCACTTGTTATGTTCTTGGAAAACCATATTAAATCGACAAGATAGAGTCATGAGAAACCAAGTTTTCATGTTTTGCGTAATTTGATACGTCTTCGTTTAATTGCATTTCAATTTCGCGGACGAAATTTTCTTTTTAGAGGGGAAGAGTTGTAAAACCCAGAAATTTCAAAACATGTAAATACCCAAAATACCCTTGAATCTCGAACTTTAAATAGACGTTTAATTATTTAAAACATTACGTTTCGATTTTAATCTATGTATTTAACGCATTAATATTTGAACAAATAAACTTAAGACCTATACTAATTATTTAAACGCCACACTTGATTTTCCCTTTTAATAATTTTTGGCTCAAAATATACCTTATATATGTGATATATTAAAGATTAATAGATAATTACAAGATATATTCACAATACACATCTTATGTCCCAATCAAAGAGTAATATTCGGCCCATATATCTTTACCATATATGTGAAACGCGTTTTCTCATATTCCATCCCATAATATACACGATTATTCTCTCTACCCATTCAATACAGTATCATCTAAATATTCTCTCCATATTTTCTTCACAAATATACGGCTCCAAGAAGGTGAAGAACAAGAGGGTAGTGATTTCTTTTGGTCCTATTTTACGAGGCAACAAGGTGAAGAAAAGGGTGTTGGTTTCGGTTTTAACGGTTCGTAGTTTCGATTGAGTCTCTGATTCTTGTTCTGAATCCATCTTGCACTTCGACTCAAAGGTATCTCTACCTTCGTCCTGGTCTTTTGTTTTCTCGTTATGCACATGAATGTATATAACCAGTAACTTGAAACTAATCTTTGATCGTAATTATAAGTACTCAAATGTAATATTTGTCGCATGATATAATGAACATGTCAAACTAATATCTGATCGGTTTAATAATAATACGAATGACATATATTAAACGCCACATGAGATGATGATAACTAAATAACTTATACGTCGATATGTACGTGTTCGAAAATGACTATCACATACGTATTTAAACTGGTCCTTAAGTCTATACATTCTGAAAATTAACATGGGGACTAAGAATAAAATACAAGTAATAAGAGAAGCAGTTTATCCGTTTCGTTTTTAGGTCCGAATCTTTTGGTTTTCAAGCATATATATGGCGTAAGAAACATTTAAAATATACGTATCTTGGCATTGAAATCTTTCTTGCATATATTTAGAACCTGGTCATCTAGAATGAAAGAATAAAGGATGCATGCATGTAAATTCATATATATAAAGGTTATCATTTCATGTGGATATGTATGTGTTGAGCATAAATTCTTGAGGTGTGTGTTGCGTGTAAGAACTAAGACGTATGGACTGGTCATGGTGTTGCAAGTAGTCGTATGGGCTATTAAAGGTGTCGTGTGTTTGAGTTAAATGGTGCGATGTGGTCGCGGTCTAAAATGAAGTCGAAAATACGTTAATAAATTATGAACGACGGGGTCTAAAATTATCGTCTTAATATAAAATTATAGTATAAACGTTAAAATAATTTTATTTGACACTCTTAATATTTAATTTTGATAACTTATATTTTGACCCTAAACCTTACTAAATTGACGTGTTTAAACCCTAAACTATTATAATTGCCATTTGTGACCCTAATCTTTAAAAGTTACTAATACGGAAAAGCTACTAAATATGGGAACTTACTAAATATGGCAAGTTACTAAAAATGGAAAGCCGACTAAAATGAGAAACCTGATTTAAATAAGTTATTAATTATAAGACGATCGTGAATTCGTGTAGATTCGCTGAAGAAGGAGTTTGCTTACGATCTTTATGTTTCTGTTATGTTTGCACTTGCGATCTAAGGTACAGATATTCTAACCTATCTACAGGTTTCTCATGCACTCTTGTCTTTCCTATTCCGTTGATATCTTGAACCTTGTTATGTCCCCTTGATATCTTAAACCTTGTTATGTTCCCTTGATTATTAAACCCAGCTATGTTCCCTTGATTATTGAACCTTGCTATGATCCTTTAAAAATCGAACCTTGCTTGAAACTTACACTATGATTCTTGAACCTTGAAATAACATTGTCATGATACACTTGATATAATAAACTTGATATGGTAATATTGACTTGAACCTTGATTTGAACCCTATGTTAAAATCACTTACTTTGATCTTTGACTTATACCTTGTCTTGAAAACCTATACTATGATACTTGATCCAAACCTTGACTTGAACTTGATATAACCCTTGATATTTTGAAAGTACTTTTAATATTATAACCGGATGTGAAAACTTTTAGTAAATATATTATGAAAATGTTTCGAGGAAAAACTATTTTAAAATGAGGGTTATGAACATTATGTAACACCACTTTTATATGAAGTTTCACTAATTTTATGAATATTTATTTTAAGGACTACCTTATTGAAAACCTTTATTTCATGAAAACCATTATTAAAAGATTTCTTTTAAATGAACATTTGACATAAACATTTGAATTGAACCCTTGCCATAAGCTTTTATTTGGAACCTAATATGAACCTCTACTTGAACTTATGACATGAACCTTTACACTAAACCCTATGTACTCTCTCACTATTGAACCTTTACCTTGAACCTTAAACATGAAATCCACATGAACCTTCTCAGTATGAACCTTGGTATAAACCTTTCCATCTTGAACCTTTTTACTATGGGCCTTGATAATAAACCTTTTGATTTGAATCTTGACTTGAACCTTTGATATGAAACTTGACTTGAACCACTTGATATAGACTCTTGACTTGAACCACTTGATATGAACCTTGTACTTGTACACTTGATATTTGACTTGACCCTTGACCCACAGTTTGAGACTACGAGCCACCACTTGTATACTTGGTATTACTTGTTGTGGAGTAGCCACAACCATAGCATTGATGCACCAGTGTTATGTACTCTAGTGTGGTTGGAGAGATGTACCACACCGTCCCTACTTGATTATCGACTACTGCTATGATTATGACTTGTTTACAGGGGCGTATGGATGCATCCTAGATTTGTTTCTTGCTTTGATGGATATATCATATTACTTGTTATATACTTGGTGACTGACGGTGTGTGTGATACACGTCTTTCACATCTTGGGAGCTAGCTACTCCAACCCTTGGAGGTATCCCCTCATATTATACTTGGTATCCCGAGGTCTCCCCTCCGAATGCATGGTTACTTGATTACTTGACTTGACTTGATACTTGACTTGACTTGGGCTCGTGGTGGATAATTGACCTGACCATTATACCTTTATACCTTACACCTTTACAACTTTAATACAGGTTATTCTTACTTCGGTTATACTTCCTTTATGCTTTACTTTACCTTTCCATTGTCTTATATATATCATTCTATATTTTTTGTTACTTTCATATCTGTTCACTGGGCTCTCGTAGCTCAGCCGCATTTCTTTTCCTGCGGCAGGTTTTAGTAGGAAGCTGGGTTATGAGTGAAGAGTGCATTGGACTTAGAAGACTTTACCTTGATAGCTTTTGGATTTCTAGGAGCTTTTGTACATTCCAGACTTACTCATTTGTACTACTTTCTTTTGTACTTGTACTTCAGTCTCCCTTGTAACCTTGATACTCCTTTGTATTACTTGAGATGTATGCTTGTGCTTGCTTTGATATGTCACCATAATGTGGCACTTCTACCCTTATCGGGTTGGGGTGTTACAGTTGTTGTGACAGAACTAAAGTTTCAGGATAAAACTTTTAGCACATAACTTAGTGAATCCATTTGACCAAACATGTCAAGTCTATATAAGAAGATTGATATAACCAACATTCGAATAGAAATATGAACGATTTTAACTTGTGACACAATGCTTTTATGCGAGACACATTGACAGGAAGCCATTAATTAAGCATCACCTTCAAGTCTCAAGAGAAAAAAGAAAGTGCGGCGAGGTAGACTTACATGCAAGGCCCTGCAAACAAAACAAAATATGGAGAATGTACGTTAAAACAAACTATATTTTGCTTTCGTATCAAGCTTACTTAAGAAAGTGGCACTCCTAGCTTTTTATTTACAAATATTGTCCATATGTTTATGCAACTAAATATTTAGTACTCTACTATGTATATCCATTAACCGTTTGGTGTTTATTTTGATCTCTAAACGTTTCACTGATTCGCGTTAGCTTAATTACCGAGCCATATTGATTATGGTGTGACATGTTACGAGAATGAATAAAGGCTTGGCCCTCCATGTAACGTCTAACATATGAGCTTGGTCCTTTTTACTCTTACCATTGCCATTCATGTGACTAAAGATATGAGGCAACTCTGATACAACATGGGTGATTTGAGCTCTCTTTGTTGCCTATATTTCTAGTGAAGGTATCAAGAGACAGAGTCAAAGCTTTGTCCTACCAATGTACAACGCAATCAATCACAAGGTACTAATGATCGCGAGTCACCAGAATAGATGTGTTGCACTCACGAGTCCCACTCCCACCAAAGTATTGGCGTTTTGCAAAGGGTAACTTAGTCAGTCACACAAAGAATGCCTACTGATTTTATATAAAAAAAAACTTCGCTTATATGCTAAGAAAAATATATGTAACCAATAAAAGGCTTGAACTAAACTACTTGCAGTGTAAAATACTTGATTAACTTCATGGCATGCAATTTTAAGAAACAGAAACTGAATTGCATCATCTGCAATTTTTCCTCGACCACAACCAAACAAAAAGAACCGAAATATGAGACTAAACCCATATAAAAAAAGTTATTAGGTTTGTACTCCATAGAAGATCTGTGCCTCAAAATTGCATCGTGACTTAATAACATTATTTAAACTTTTTCATTAAGAATCCGAGTAGCTTCAAATTCAACGTTCTATGATGAACAGATGAATGATATAGATTAGAGTACTACAAATGCACAAGTCGGCATGTACAATAATATGTGTTTGATAAAATCATTTCATGTTTATATCCCACATAGGTGATAGATATGAAATCTGTCTTGTTTATATACCACATAGAATGAGGACTACACATGTCTAGAATATTACTATCTTTTCAGACACATTCTGCTGGCGAAGTTGATTATAAAACTTAAAAATTCAAACTTTACCAAAGAATTTGTCGTGAAAATTTAATATAAATTCTTGATTTTTTAGTAGTATATCTTTACACTTAAAAAAATATTCGTACTCCAAAGTCCAAATTATTTAATTGTTTTCAAGTTTTTCGAAGACATTATGAAATTTCCATTTTTATTTACATACATTGTCCATAAACTTTAGAAACCTTCTATCTGTTTAAAGAAACAAAATAACTAAAGATAAAAGTTAAACACTATAGTTAGGATACCATATTGTTGGAAACACATTTCACGATTGGTGTTCATTCCAATCTTTAAACGTTTCACCGATCCACCGGAACTTACCTAACAATGCCATATTGGTTCTGCAGTGACATCTTATGAAAATGAGTTAAGGTTCTGCTCTCCATGTGAGGTCTCTATTAAAACTGATCCTGATGACTATGGTGCAACTCGATCTGGTCTTTAAGCTTTCTTGGTTGCCTACATTTCTAGTGAAGGTATCAAGAGAAAAAGGTACCATGTACAACTCAATCGATACAACTCAATCGATCACAAGGTACTAACGATGTGAGTCACCAGAAGTATCCGAAATGGATAGATGTGTCGCACTCACCAAACGACGCTGAGTTTGAGTTAGGTTCGCCTAATCCTAACTAATGACGTTTCCCATAGGGTTACTAGCTTGGTCAGTAACATAAAAGTTACCTATTGGTTCTACGCCAACTAATATCTATAAAAAAACCGTTATAATGCTAAATAATTATATTTAACAGATATAGTGCTTGTATTAAGCTACTTGCATAGCATGACACTACAATAGTCATGTAAACAAAGGAAGTATACTCATGTATCATCATAAACTACAACAAAATTTAACTAAAAAAGACAAGACAGTTAGATCGAGTGAGTTTCTCGATCAATTTAGACACACAAAAATTGCTTTACAGTACCAACGACACACTTGATCAACTTCAAGGTATGTAAATTAAGAAACACAAAACGAGATGCGTTGTCGACAACAACTAACAAAAAAGAACGAAAATACGAGAGTAAACACAAATTAGATTAGTGATATAACTTGTACTCCATAGATGATCTCTATTTAAACTTAAGCTTTATTATTCTTTCAGTAACTCAAGCTTTATTTTCAAACATAAAGCATTCAACTTTAAATGTTATTCTAATATTGTCACATTTTTAAACATTTATTTAACCACCGGGACCAAAATGAAACAATTTTTGAATTTGGTATCATTTTGTGGCACTTAAGGTTTGTTGGAAGAGTTAAATTAAGAGGTAAGGTATATTATTTTAGTTACAAGTTATTAATGCATTTAAAGACAATTCTAAATGATACTTTTATCAAATTTCTTACAACATTTCACAAAAAATAGAAAATATGAGAAATAAAAAAGAGTATTTACTCTATATTTAGTAAAATAAATAAAATGTTTTTTAATATAAAATGATAGGGAAAATGAATTGTATGCCTAAAACTAAGACCTAAAATTAGACATAAAGATTTGATTAGTTCATTTAAAAAATTAATTGGTGAAAAATGATGAGAGAGAATTAATGATTAACACTTGTCATGAAATGAATGGATTAGATCCATTAGTATGTCTATGTCTATATATCAACACTCAAATGATAGAAAGAATATACGGAGTAATATGTATCGTCAAAGACCAAAAATTTGAAATGAATGGGTCCAAATGAGTACTGGTAAGTCATTTTAAGATGTGTTTTTAAATGGGTTAAGATAACCTTTTGGAAAGAACCCCCTTACCTAACCCTAGTCATATTCTCTCTCTAGCTAGCAGCTTTATTCTGAACTCATCATATCTATCTGAACCAGTTCAAAAAAGAGAAGTAAACTGATGGCGAAAGAAAGGTAGTCCTCTCCTTTTAACCGTATGTTCATTTGCTTCTTCATATGAGTGATCGTTTGTGTTAAATATAAGAACAATGTATCAAGATATTAACATGGGTTCTTTCTTGTATGCCTGGGTATAGATTTAAATGGGTGGATTAGGCGGATTGGGTGACTGGTAAAAAGGCGACTTTCTTTTATCATTTTGACCCGTTAGAGATTAAACAAACTCAATTATAACTAAATGGATTGAGACAACTCTTGGTACAACATTTCTAGTGAAATCAAGAGACATGGTGACAACTTTGTTGTACTATCATACACCTTAATCATCACAAGGTGCCAACGCGAGTCATTAGAATTATCCAAATGGATAAATGTGTCGCCCTCACCAGTTCATACCAAATCACTCACGAAGCGACAGAGTTTGAGTACGCTTGACGTATTCCAAACTATTGATGTTTTGCAAAGGGTAACTTACGAGCCATACAAAGATTGCCTAAAGAAAATATGTTTAATTATAGTCTAATTATAGTCTGAAATGCCCGATATCACCCGCTTCGATCAGTAAATGTTGTACAAATTTGGCCTTGACTCACCCATTTTGACCTGTAAGATTTTTACTAAGTTTGACCTGATCGAAGCGGGTGATATCGGGCATAATAAGTTCTTGCTTTAACGTAATCACCATGTCACGTTTGAACACGATCCATAATGGAGCCTTTTGTATGACAGCATGACGTAGGGTGCCTGGTCGTGGGTTAACAGGGTCATCGTCTCTGGAATCAGTGACTACATAAAACCGACCGTCACGGCCTCCAATGGCATTTCGCCCAAACCCAATGCCACAGTTGCGGTTATGCTGCCAGTTTTTGTCACACCTCCAGCAGTCATCAATAGGATTGCCGGTCCCACAAGAGAAGTATCCCAGTTTCCTCCTCTCGGTGTTATTTCTCATGGTCCTGCACAACATCACATATTATTAGAATTTTCAGGTCCGGTCAAAATTGGTAAGAAAAAAATCTAATGGGTGAAAACCGGTAAAAAAAAAAAAAAAAAAAAAAAAAAAAAAAAAAAAAAAAAAAAAAAAAATTTACTAGTAGAAACTTTAGGCCAGGTCAAGACCAGTAAAACTATTTACGGGTCAAAACAGGCGGGTCAGGTCAAACTCTTCAGTTTATTACCAATGTTATCATTCACGGTTTACACATTCATGACTGTAAACCAACTGGTAATGCGTTGGTTAGAAGCTCTCCATCTCATTATGGTTGGAGGACAATGGCTGATGGTGATGCTATTTCTATCTTTGGATCAAGTCATATATGGATCGATCATAACTCGCTCTCTAAATGTGCTGACGGACTTGTGGATGCTGTTATGGGCTCGACTGCCATCACCATTTCCAATAACCACTTAGCTCACCACAACGAGGTACATCAATCTTGATATCATAACTAGAAAAGGGCGGGTCAAAAGGGTAACTTTGTTTTGTGTCAAAACAGTCAAATGGGTTGTCCTAAAACGCGTTAGAGGTCACATATAACCACAATCAACGCGTATATCAGCACATGCATCACATTATCATATCTACTAATAATTGTAAAAAAGCAAAAAGATCCACACTTTAATGATTTAAACTTTGATAACAGGTGATGTTGTTGGGCCATAGCGACTCATATGTAAGAGACAAGATGATGCAAGTGACTATAGCTTATAACCACTTTGGTAAAGGTCTAATTCAGAGAATGCCAAGGTACAAATCCATTTATTACTAGAAAATTAATTCACTGTTTTGGTACAATGTAAATTAGGTGCATATCTGAGTTAATTTTGGTAAAAAAATAATAATGTTGCAGATGCAGACATGGTTATTTTCATGTGGTAAACAATGACTACACTCACTGGGAGATGTATGCTATTGGTGGAAGTGCAAGCCCCACCATTAACAGCCAAGGCAACAGATATCTTGCCCCTGCCAATCCTTTTGCTAAAGAGGTAACTTTAATACTAATTGACTCTATATTTATAACTTGGTTGGTGTACTTTGGTGTTTGAATGTCATTATGGAAATAATGTAATTATTTACACTTTATATTTAAATTGGCGTGAAAACTCTGACCCGTGCGTCCTTTTTGGATGCCGACTAAAGACATTGGGCACCTATTCCATTAACCTTTAGCTAGGATTGAACCCAACACCTGTTTCTTCAAAACCCTCATTGACCGGTCAACTGTACGTTTGTGGTGAGGGAGTGATGCCACTCGGGGCAATGGTCCAATGTACACTTGTTAATCAAATAAGAAAAAAATAATAATAATAAAAAACAGTTTCGTACTATTTAGAAGAAAACTTAGTTATTTAGTTATTCAAGCGATGCCTTTTGGTTATGTGTACAGGTTACAAAGAGGGTGGATACGGCTGCAGGTAAATGGCATAGATGGAACTGGAGATCAGAAGGTGACTTACTTCTTAACGGCGCTTATTTCACCCCATCTGGTGCTGGAGCCTCTGCTAGCTATGCTAGAGCCTCAAGTTTGGGTGCTAAATCATCTAGCATGGTTGGTAGCATGACCTCCAATGCTGGTGCTCTTGGCTGCCGTAGGGGTCGCCAGTGCTAGCCTCCGTCTATCCTCTCACCATAAACTTATTTCAATGTTTTTCTAGTGTGTTCATTTCACATTCTATATTTTTCTCCCTTTTGATCCTTTTTTTTTCTTGCCCTATTTCTGGCACGTGAGTGTTATTTACACATCAACATGTCTCGTGCAACCTCGGCCAAGCTTCAATTGAGAACACGAACTATGTATTCACTATTTTCGGGAGCAGTTTTGAAGTGTTGTTCACACGTGTGCTTTGTCTGCTAGTTTGTGTTTTAGATCTGACTAGGTATATTGGTTTTAGGATACATGATCCAAATGGCTTCCTTTTTTTTTTTTTTTTTCTTTTTTTTTTTCCCGTTCTTTTCCGCTTTCTTCCTAATTTTTCAAGTGAAATTTGGGTGTCTTGAGTCGATACAAGTTGTAATGTCGGATGTTGTCATGAAATGAGAAGGATAGTTTATTTTCTGTGACTGTTATTTATGTTCTTTGACATACAAAAAGGCTAAAAGCATATGCATCTAACAAACTTAAGTTCATAAGAAATATTGTTCTTTGACATACATTGTACTTTTGCAATTTGCATATGTAACGTATCGGGTAAACATATAAGGTCAGGACTATTGAGGTTATTCAAGAAGCGTGAGCCTTTAACTCAAATGAAGGTAGCTTAATCGGGGTATGTCCTTGAACTTTTTTGACCCTTTCTATAGCTACTTCCAAGATGTGTAATAAATAATGAAAAGAAACATAAGCTATGCAAAATGATGAAACTGTTATGTTTCTTGCTTTGTCTTGTGCCTAGCATGATCTTGTTTCAACTTTTCACTTTTGGTGTGAAATTTAAATGTTTTGGAGGGTGAGTTGGTGTGGTCATGATTTTGGTTTCTTTAATAATAATGTTGTTTTTTTCTTTGTTATTACCAAAAGGTCTCATGAAGACTTTTCTTTTGTCAAAGCTAGTAATGATCCTGTCTCAAGGACATTAAAGAGCATTGGATCCTTCTTCACCAGCTTTTTGTTCCAAATTTATCAAATTTTCTACATGGTTTTTCCCTCCATATCAACTCTTGTATTTGAAATTTAGACCCAAAGAAAAGTTGCCTTGCATTACCAACGACACTTAACTAACGTTGTGGCATGTCATTCGAGAAACACAACATGAGTAGGGATGGCAATGGGTCGGGTTCGGGGCGGGTTTTAGTGTACCCGTACCCGCACCCGTTTATAATATCCAAACCCGTACCTGCCCCATTACCCACCGGGTACCCAAATATTATTCATTGGTTTTTCGGGTTTCCCCGCGGGTATCGGTTATCCCGATTAGTATTATTTGATTAAAGTCAATTCAACCTTATATCCATAGTCCCACATTGGATAAAGAAGTGAAATTTTGCTTGAATATATACTAAAGTGTATGTGGATCACACATGTAAAGAATTAGTGGCATGTATTTCAATATGTGTATCACTAAAGTCATTTCAACATGTAGGTATGTATGTACTTTATCATGTATTTGATAAAGTCATTTCAACAACCTTACATCTCACATAGGTTAAAGAAGTGAAATCTAGCTTGTTTATATAGTACTAGTGAAATGAGTACCATACTTGTTGAGAATAGTGTTATGTTTCAACAACCTTACATCTCACATAGGTTAAAGAAGTGAAATCTAGCTTGTTTATATAGTACTAGTGAAATGAGTACCATACTTGTTGAGAATAGTGTTATGTCTTCAAGTACATGGTTAATGAAGATTACAGATTAGTTCAAACATAAAAAACTTGATTGTTTTGTGTACTGTGAAAATTTAATATACATTCTTAGCTTTTATAATCTTTTAACTTACGAAATGGGCACTCCAAACCTTTTATTTACAAACTTTGTGTTAAGAGTGATCACGGTCCAAAAACCGGACCGGACCGGCCAAGACCGAACCGAGTTAGGAAAAAACCATAGACCGAGACCGGACCGAATGTGGTCGGTCTAGTCTCGGTCCGGTCTAAATAGGCTAAATGTCCGGTTTGTAAGCCGGACCGGACCGGACTGAGACCGAAATAATGAAAATCCCCGGACCGAGACCGGACCGTTGGTCCTTCAGTCGGTTTTGTCGGTCGGTCTGGTCTAAACGGTCGGATTGCTCACCCTTACTCTGTGTTGATGCTTCAATAAAAGGGTCAATCAGCATTCAAAAAAGGTGTACAACATGATTTAAACCTTTTAGAGAAATATTTACTTACCTTTACTCTATCTACATAATAAAACAAAAACACAATTACATCAACATTCTCAATTTTGGTTTTTCAAGAGGTTTTTTTTAAGAAAATGTGACGATGTCATCAATAATAACTTTAAAAATAAAAAATCAACACTAACCTGGTGATTCATGCACATTCATGTACCATCAAAAATGTTGTGTTCATGCACTTTCCACCACTCTAGACGAAATTCCCTATGCCCCTACCGTACAATATCAAACGCCCTTTGCAGTGACATGTTATGACAAATGAACTATCAATTGAGGTGACTGTGTTACAAAACAGGTGATTCGAATCCCTCTTGCTTGCCTTCATTTCTATAGAAGAAAAGGTGACAACTTTGTCGTCCTACCAATGTTCATTTCTAAAACGGATAGCTGTGTCAGTGTACGTGTGTTCATCCTCACAAATCCTACTAAACAAATCACCGAACTTCACACATGTCGACTACAGTTCACTTATCCAAACTATTGATGTCTCACAAAGGGAGCTTAATTACTCACACAAAAATTTCCTAATTATATGATATGATATTTAACATATAAAACGCTTAAACTAAACTATTTGCAGCGTTGAATCTCTAATTAACTTCATGCCATGAAACACAAAACGAGTTGCGTTATCGCCAATTTTTCCAACAAAAAAAGAACGAAAAATATGATAGTACACCCATTTGAAATCCGTGATAAAATTTGTACCCCATAGAAGATCTCCAAATCAAATTGCGTTGTCACTTGATAAATGTATTAAAACTTTGGCATTGACTTTCCGAGTAACTCCAAACTACAAACTCATAGTGAACATAAGAACTAGTGCACATTATTATTATTAGATAAAAACCAATCCAACCTTATATCCCACATAAGTTAAATTAAAGAAATGAATTATTTGTTTATATAGTACATTGTAAGAGGGTAACTTGTGTTTAAAATGATGTCATGTTTTCGGTTACATGATGTATTGGTGATTTGAGCCTTATTTGTTGCCTACACTCCTAGTGAAGGTATCAAGAGACAATGTCATGTTTTTTTTTTTTTTTTTTTTTTTTTTTTTTTTGTTAAATATTAGATGGTGAACTTGATGCAGAGTAAACAACATTTGGTGGTAGTCATGCATTTGCCTCAAAATATATACAACAGGTTACAATAACTTCTTGTCCCACTTTAACTTAAATGCAGAGTAAACAATGGGTCCAATTTAGAATATGTTACAAAATCTGCAAATATTGTTAATAATTTGTTACAAAATATGCAAAGATAAACATTATTGTACATTCAAGCATTGATTCATGAATTCATACCAATCACTTCTAGAACATGGTGTTGTAATGCAATGCAAGATATGGCTAAAGCTATTAAGTATAATGAGCTAAATTTAGTATACGGATAAATCTATCTTACATGGCGTTGTACTATAAATAATGGGAGATAGCATCTCGATACGTATGTGTCTATTCAGACTCCTTTCATGAGCTTCATCCAATATTAAACCGAAAAACTGAAAAACCGAAACCGATAATAAACCGAAAAAACAGAACCGCCAAAAACTAAACGGTTTCGGGTTCTATAAAAACCGAACATTTCGGCTCGGTTTCGGTTTTAGCCAAAAACCGACCCAAACTAGTGATCAAAAGTTCCAAAGTTTTACTAGATTCCAGTAAAATCAAAGGCTATACTAGATTCCAGTAAAATCAATTCTGCATTTTTGTTTTTTAAGCTGTAAAAATATTCAAAACAACTAAAACATTGCAAAAATACAAAGAATTGCAATATAAAGAACAGTTCGGGAAAGAAAGAACAATATGATCATATAACTTCATGGGTCAAGTATTTTCCTGCATTTTCTAAAACAAGTATGCTCTAAAACATGTATTCTCTAAAACAATCTTAAACTCTAAAAAAACATTAAGAAAAGTGTTCCACAATGTATGCTTCATTACTGTCATGCTCATAAACCATCTTCGTCACTCCATCACACCAATATCTGCAATAAAATAACAATAATTACCATCTTCCAATAACAATATACGAGGCCGTTTAGTTGAACGCATATTGATAACTAATAGTAACTACTCGGAAAAAAGAGATACCTCAAATGATTAAAGTTACAGCCTTCTCAGCAAATAGTACCTGCTTGCAAATAGTTAGCTTATGTTAAATCGCTGATGGGTAAACTGATAATAATATAACTTCATGGGTCAAGTGGGTAACGGGTCAAACAGGTCATCAGTCTAGTGGGTCATGCTTAGAAAATATGTCGGACGGGTCACCACTTTGTAGATACATCCACATATTAACTGATTTGCAGGTAAACATAAAATATTTACAGGAAGAGTAATGAACTTACCGTCCCAAATCATAGAAGTTTCGCCAAACGGTTCTGTTTGCAGCATCCTCAATGATACCTAGCTTAACTGATTTGCCAAACTCATTCCAGAACTTGGTATATCGGGCTATTGGCCTCTCTTCTCATCATTAACCTTTGATTCTTCGATCTCTGTAACAAGTAAATTAAATATCAAAGTCAATAAATATGCATATATGATAAGAGAGTTCAGTAATAATGACTTAAGATCCATAGTTCAAATATTTGCAATGATTATTGGTCAGCTAGAGGTGAGAGCAACAAATGTTTAGGATGCAGCATGTGTACCTTTCTTTTCTTTGTCGTGAACTTCATCAGGGGTCCTCTTCAGCAAGTTTTCGGATCATGTCAAGGGCCTTCCCGATAAGTTTCTTTATTGTTTCTAAGCTGTTGTGTTGTTGAAGCATGTCACGAGAAACATTTAGTGGTAGGGTGTGAATCAACAAAACCCTGATGGAACAGTAAATGTTAGCAACCATGTCCAAAGACAATTATCAATTATGGCGTATTCCTTATATAGCCAAACACATTATAAACAAGAACGATAAAGACTTACCTATAAGAGCGATAGATAAATACTCTTCTAACGTAGAGCTTGAGGTTAGATTTGTTGGCATTGTAGTAGCTCTCGTATAGATCGGTAGGAGCCTTGGAAGGCACAAACAGAACGGCCTTGAACTCAACATCACCTTCAGCGTTGAAGTGGCTCCATGCCATTGGCTTCTCATCACCAAAATCCTGACATACGAAAAACACCCACTAGGCCACTACTGTTACAACTGCATGGCTCAAATTTCATCTTATTTACTTATGTATGGCACGTGATTTTAGCTATATTTTATCTTTAACAGTTCACACGGGTTTAAGCTTTTAGATTTTAGAACACATGGAGTCGGCCCAGCGTAAATTGTTCCAAAATTGACCTTTTGACCAAAACCCATTTTACACATTAATTAACCCACCCGAACCCATTTTGAGCATCAAGTAGAAATTATCGGTATTCACCTTAGCAAGAGAGTGATAGAACTTTGTGTACTCTTCTTCGGCGACCTCTGGATTTCTTAACCAGATAGCTTTAACATCGTTCAAGCGTTCCCATTCGTATGTTGTTTCCTTGATGGTTTTGGTCTTCAATTTTTCTTCATCTTCCTCCTTGTCAGAACTTCCTCTTCTTTCTCTTCACCCTCGGTGGCTTCGGCTGTTCAAACCATTCAAAGGAATTACAAGTTATTAGAGTAAATAAGCAACAAATATCATAAGTTCAACAAGGATTTCCGACATACGTTTTTCTTGCTCATCATTGGAGTCATCCAGGCACCTCAACATCAAAAAGTTGTAAATTCGTGCATCTACGAATATCCAAGAGAAGACAATCGTATATAGCTACAAATGATGGAGAAAACATAGCAACATCAAGCAGCCTCATGATTGCACCACCTAAACAACCATTTTGCACCAACACAAAATAAAATCACCACGCATCAGCAGATGCCCCCATTTTCTTGTTACATTTGAATTGGTTACTGTGACAAATGTGGACGATAACTGCTGTTTGGGCCTTTTCATACCTCTCTCAAACTCCTTTGGAACAACAGAATGTACAGAATCTGCTTGTCTTAAACCAACTTTTATGCCCATCCTTTCCAAGAATTTAGGCATAGCATTATGAAGACCACCAATTGCAACCTCAGTAGACTTCTGAAATTCCTGCAAAAGCACATATTTTGTAAATATGAGAGACGAAAAAAGGTAACCGTCAGGAAGAAATTACAATTTGATCTCTATCATCAATTACTGTGACATTGTCATAAATTTATACCTTTAAATATGTCTCTAACATTTCAAGTCTAATAAAATATTTCTGAGATAAGGAAGTTGACTGTTCCTTTTGATGTTGATCTCTTGTTAATCACACCTTGATTCACTAGTTTACTACGGAGTATAATCAAGTCAGTAGATGAGGTTGGCACACAACATTCCATAATATAGGACGCTAAAGCAGGTGCTAACTACACGTTTTCTTTGCATTTAGTCGACTTAATTCATTAAGTCCCCTCCTCCCCTGTTTCGTTTATCTTGTATCTGGTACTAGGAAAAGGTTTGATTACCATAAATGAAGTTTGAAGCCTATATCCTGTAACGAAAGGTCATTCCATTCCCACTGTAAAAGCAATAAATTATCCCTATAAGAGTGAGGCACACTTTTCCACCCTTAACCAAATTGTGATATTCAATAATGATCAAAACAAGATTTTACAATTACTACTTTCAAACACATGTAAATGAGTAACCAATAAAAACACAGGTTATAACTTATGAACAACACCAAAAGTGCTCCAATCAACTAAAAACATCGCAATTACCGCATCTTTTTATTAGAACATGAATCTAATAGAATTCAAAATATCTGAATCACTAACACAGATTAACCCACATTGCAATATCCAAATTAAACTAAATAAAAACATTCTGGTAACACCAATTAATAACTTCAAATTCAAAAGTCCTAATTACCTTTTATCCTATATAAATTGGGTTCATTACGCAGATACAAACATAAACCAAACAACTTGCCTGAAAACAGATCTCGTGTATGAGTGATTTGAGAGAACATCATCGGTAACTAGCGGAGTACATTCCGGTGCCGTAGCCGTAGCCGTGGCGGTTGGCCTGAGACCCTGATTCTCTTCCATATATACTTGATATCTAACCACTCCAAGTCCACTTGTCTCAAGTTTGGAATTTCAGCAACACTTGGTGAATCAAATATCTGCTCAATGTCCCGACATTCACTACAATGGACAGTTTCAAGCTTTTGCAGTTGTAGCATCTTATCGGATGAAAAAAGAGCCTGTCCACCACTGGTCTTATAAACCGTATCCACTTCGTAACTTGGTAATCGGTCCTGCAAGATAAAAAAAACAAGCTTATGTCACAGACAATTGTACATCAGTTTGTTCAATGATTAAAAAAAAAAAAAAATCCTTCATATGCGAGTAAAATAAGGCAAAAGGCTCTACATGATTGTAAAACCGTTGGGTTTGGGGGATCACATACATAACCAAACCGTTGATATTGCTAATCATATTACTTTCGATCCAATAATTAGGCTGTAATTTTGATGAAGATTACAATTATCAATAAGGTTAATTGACTCTAATACTAGAAAAGAAACTGACATGGGAAGGCTTTTTTCTTTTTTACTTTAAAATAAAAATAATACCTGATACCGTTATTTGTGGGCATCCTAAGATCACAACCTCTTCCAATGCTGGCCATATGAAGTCATTCTTCCCCAAGAAGAAACCCACAAAGTTTGGTAGATCGACTAGTGAAAGGGACTTCAAACGAGGAAAGACCATCCCAACAGAAGCAGTTGTGTGGGAATTTATAGACGCATCTTCATCATCTCTGTTTGAAATCACCTCTTCAATAGCATCACAATCCTGTATATCAATTTCCTTTAGGCTGGAAAGAAGTTTCACCATGAGAGGTGAAAACAAGTACTTGATGCTGTTGCACCAGTACATCTTTATGGTTGTGAGGTTATGGAATGAGGACTGTGATGGTTGTTTTTGAAGAATTAATTCATTCCAATTGCACTTCCACACATGACTCATCTTCTCCAAACCATACAAATACAATACTTCAAGATTGGGGAGTATGATCAGTTGTTGCTGGGTATTGTGAGGTGATTCTCTACTAATTGGACTCGTTATCTCAAAAACCACCTCCACATCTAAATAGCTCAGCCAAAGATTAAGTTTATGAAGGTGATTAAAAGTGGGTAATGGGAATGCAATTTTAAAAATCTGCATATCACAACCACAAATGATATATTTAGTAATAATTCCCATTGACAAAATATGAATATAACTGCAACAAATTTAAAAAAAAAAATTATAATTTATTCAAGAAGAAAAAATTCCCATTGACAAAATATGAATATTCCTGCTCACCCCTAAACAGCGTAGAAATAGCTGGCAACACTATGAAAAGAGTATTATTTTTCTATTTATTTTAAAAATAATAAAAACCCCAATATTATTTTTTTATTTATTTTAAAAAGAGTAAATAACATTCAAGTAGAGGTCACAAAAGATAAAAACAAAAATGGTTCATTTATTAAGTTGTACCTTTTTCTCTTTCTGAACCAATTCATTCTTTCTCTCCCTTTATGTGCCGCAGTAATAAATATCAACTTCTTTGAGTGCTCTCATATCAAAATTTGTTGTGGTAGGTGTGATTAGTTTTTCAAACCTCTCACAATATCCAATATATATGCTTTCAACAGCTTCAAATCCATGGATCAAGTTGTTATTTCGAGCATCTTTTATCCTCCACACCTCTCTAAGCTTCCTTAATCCCGACAAACGAATGCTTCTCAACCTGCTTCTGCTAACTTTATCCATTTCACCAACACATCCCATGTCGATGTCGAATATCACTTCAATGGAACCACAAAATTCGATTTTAAGCTGTTGTAGATTATTTAGGAATGGAAATGGATTGCATGAAAAAAGCTTCACAAGACTTTTGCATCTATCCACTTGAATGCTTCTCAAACTGCTGCTAAGTTGCTCGATTTCACCAAAATCCATGTTGAACAAGACTTCAATGGAACCACAACCCTCGACCATAAGCTCTCTCAATGGGAAAAGATTAGTACTGCTAAACTGAGGAGGCCATATCTCCTTCAAATTCTCCATATCAGAAACAACCAGTTTCTCCAGTATAGGAGTCGCATCCTGCAAAGTAAAAAAATATTTGTTCATTCATTAGATACTCACCACTTTTTGAACCACTATTAGTATAAAAGATTGTTAAAATAAAACACAGACTTACCTCTTTGTGAAAGAAAGAGTGCACATAGGAAATACTACTCGACATAGAAGATGATGCACTACTGGGATAAATGCTTGTAAAATTCGGAAGGCCTTCAAGTCGCAACTCCATGAGATGTGACAACTCAATTACATCAACTTTATTGCAGAAATGCAATAACTTTGGTAGCTCAGCCAACCTGAGATACTTTAAGTCGGAAAACATGATTATATCAGATTGATTATTCTGGATATGTATGACTGCTTCCATATTAGGGCATCCAGAAATATTAAGATACTCGAGCTTTGACAAATTTGTTGCAACACTCGGGGTGAAAAGGTTTGTCAACTCTGCACATTCTGAAACTACAAGGATTCTCAAATTGGAAAACGAAGAGTTTGGAGGAGGATGTGGTATTTCAACATCTTCAAGAGAAATCATATCATTGACTTTTAGATAAAGTGCATGTGTGAACTTAAACAGCTCGTTGATTTTTGATTTCAGTAGTTCTTTGTTGGTGACCAGCTTCAAGCTGTTTTCATATGAATGCGTGTCAACATTCCATGTGTTCAGCTCATTTCTAACTTCTGTAAAATAACATCCCACTGAGAGCTTGAATCATTTAAGTTTCTCACAAGACATGTTCTTCATATGCGCATTGTTACCAATAAATTCAAACTCTAATGCACAAAGGTTCTTTGAACGTTCTGCAAGTTCACTATTGTTGTTGTCTGTGAAGCAGCATGCTTTTTCATCATAAGATATCATATAAAGCTCTTCAAGCTTCACTAAGCCTTTCAAGACACCGACATCTATAACAAGACTGCAACAACCTGTTACATCCAGTAGTCTTAGCTTCTTCAAATTTCCGAATGTGGAAGGTATGGTTGTAATGCCAGAATTAGCAAAGCTCAGCACTTCCAGATTCGAAAGATTTCCGATACAAGCTAAATCAAACGTCAATGAGCATTTATGGAGACAAAGAGTTCGAAGGTTGGTGGAGCACTGAAATGATGTTGGAACAAATGCATACTCCATTCTCTCAAATGCTATAACTTTAAGCTTTTTCACTGTTGCATAAAAGTCTTGAGGCCTTAGCGACACATCTCCGTGCATAAGTTTCAAAAGTGAAAGGTTTGGAAACTGAAATTCACTAGGAAACTCAGACATGCCCTTGCATGTTAACGAAAGTTGCTTGCAAGATTGGCTCATACTATTAGCTTCACTCGAATTTGAGAAATCATCTTCATGGTGAATGATCCAGCGTCCATCCTCACCACCTATAGAAACACCTTTAGAAACAGTACCCACCACAAATGCAAGCACAAGATCATGCACTTTCACACGCTCACAGTGACGACTATCACCATCCATCAACAAATATGCATTTTTGAGATTGCTCACACTTGTTTGAGTGCAGTCTCTAGCTTTTTCCATAGTAGGAACGTTGCTTAAAAGTTTTAATCCCCATGCATATCTTGTCAGATCTTCTATAGGAATATTGGAGTCCTCCGGGAACAAGCCACAAAGCAGAAAAATTGCTTTATCCTCTCGTTCTAAACTGTCGTAACTTATCTCAATAATTTGTTGCACTTTCTCTTCAAGATCATTTATCTTCAAACGATCAAGTGCACGTCTCCATACACTAATGTTCTTTTTACATTTAACTGTTGCAGCAATGATTTTGATGGCAAGGGGCAAACAACCACATTTTTTGACAATTTTACATCCTATTTCATAGAGATCACCATCATCTTTGGCTGAAATCTCTGCAATTTGACAAAAGAAATCCCGTGCTTCCTCTTCCTCTAAGACATCAACTCTAACAGCTTGAAGAACATAACCAGCATCAACTGCAATCTGTTGGCAAATATTTTCATCTCGTGATGTGAGCAACAACTTAACCCCATTTGGCAAAGGACTTCCTAATCCGATATCTTCAAGTTTAATCTTGCTCTCCTTCCACACATCGTCCATTATAACCAGACTCTTTTCTTTACGCTCTGAAAATACTTCAAATCTTTTTGAAAGATAAGTTGCCATTAGCGTTTCATCAGTTTCGGTTAGAGGATCGCCGATCTGCACTGCTATGGCATTCTGAATGTCAAACAAGTTGGAACTTTTCCCAACAACTAATTAGATGATGTCAGAACTCTCTTTAATTAGACCTTCGATATCCTCGGTTAGCCTCAATGCGTTTCTTCCTGCTAGATACTTCTTTTTGACATTAAAGCATCCAATGTCGTTGCTTGGAATTTTTTCAACTTCTTTCTTGATGTCTTCTACTTCTTTCAACCACCCCGGTACACGAGCAGGTATCTCTTTATTGTTTACAATGTTTGCTTTCATACGATTTTCGTTATCAACTCTTTGACTGTCCAGAACCTCCATTTTTTTTATCATTTTCTTCACACGATCGGCGGAGGAAGTGAGATTTCTCAACTTTTGTGTAATATGATTCGTCAAAACATTCACAACAGGCTCAATGATTGCAGATGATACAACTTCCATTTTCCTGAGACATAAGAAATTGTATAAACAAAATTAGGGGTGGCAATTCCCGAAACGATAGGAAAATAAACAAGTTAAGCTTGGGTCTAAACAGGGTTAATTCACATGGTTGGTTTGCTGTTATCAAAACACGATAGAACTACCAACAAATGGGATGAGAATCTTATTACAGTATTCATACTGTTGGATTGCTTATTATTGTCTGCTTATAAACAAGTACTTATATGCTACTTGAAAATAAGCACTTGGGTTATGAAAATAGCAATTTGTTACAAAATTTCATTCAAATCAATCTATCAAATACATTAAGGTCAAATATGAAAGTAAAAAACCTGGCTAATATTAATTTTACCTCAAATAAATAAGCATGCATATAAAAAACTTGTTTATTTTAACTAAAAATAAATAGGCAATACTAAACACCAACTTAATCTATAAGACTATATAAATAAACAGATTTATTTCTCCTTAGATTAGTAGATATCAAAGAAAGTTGTATAAACATGGGGTCTGCAATTAGTGACTTATAGAAAATATATGCTAAATTGATATGTTAAAAAGACCTTATACAGATTTCAGAGATTCACCAGCTAGCTCACAAGGATCAAATAATGTTTACTGAACAAAAACAAGTTGGTTGAAAATTTCAGGAGTGTGAAATGAAGCAATCATTGAATGTGGTAGATTAAGGCTTGTGACAGAGGGACGGAAAAAATCGATCGAGCATATGGGTCAACCGATCTTGAGATCGGTCGTGACCATTGTGAAGAAATCGGTCGCCGGCCACTTTTGTGCAAAATCGGTTGCTTACACGACCGACTTGAAACACACAAAAAGCTTCCAAGTTTGTATTTAACCTTTGCATGCAACTTCTTGTATTTAACCTTCAATGCATTTCCTTCACTCATCACCTTTGCAGGCATCTTTTTTTTTTTCTTCTCAACTATGTATGTGTTTTGTTTTTGTTTATGTTGTTGTTCTGTGATGTTTTTTTCTTGTATTAAAGTGGTTCTCACCGAACCACCGCTTTGAGTCACTTGCATGAGGTTCCATGTGTCCTTCCATGTGTCTACTACTACTACTATAGTTTATAGCCCAAAAAAAGTAAGAAACTTATGTTAAAATGTTTAAAATAATAATAATAATAATAAAATAAAATAAATATGGGTCACCACTGTGAAGAGAGAGGTGAATATGGGTTGAGGAGAGAGAAAACTGAGGTAGCAACCGGAAAGATGGTGCAATATAGGTTGCCACTGTCACCAGCCTAAGGGGAGTAAATAATAAGAGAGAGATAACTTGTTAAATTGGAGCAAACTTTATGCATGAAGTGACTCTTCATAGCAGACAGTGCATTATTGACTTTAACAGTACCATTACTCACGGGTTTTGAAAGGCTGATTCTATCTGGGGTCGGGTCCGAATAACTTGCGTTTACACCTTTTTTTCAAGTCAATGCATTTACAAGGTTTTTTTCTTTCGAATTTCTTATAGTCTTGGGGGTCTTTGTTTAAGTTTTTCTTTTTTTAGCCTTTTAGGTGCTGTTTGGTTGGGAGAAATTAGAGAGATTTTGAGGTATTTGAAATTAAAATATCTTGGTAAGTATTTTTGGTAGACTCACATGGAGATTTTAAACTACTCCAGCTACCTTTATTTTGAGGTTATTTAAATGGCCCACTTGAGATAGGCAATTATAATGCCTAAGATTCTCATAGAAATTATAATTCTAGAATTTAAAATTTTTGAACCAAACAACACCTTAGGGATTTGTGAGGTTCTTTAATTATACGGTCCAAGTAAAGTTGCATGAATGTTTTGTGTAATTTTAGGGTGTGTTTGGTTAGAAGTGGGGAAAGGGAAAATGAATGCAAAGAAATGGGTAATGGTGTGTAATCAATCTTTTACCTCTCAATTTACTCTATAATGGTCAATTATCTATTAGTGGGTAATCATTATATTAACTCATCCACCCAAGCATCTTTAATTAATCCCTTTCTCATTCCTCACCCCCTTAACCCCACCAAGCACCCCTTATTAGCTTGAGATTATGAGCTTACAACAATGGATGTTTATAGATTTTGCGGCTTATTTTATATGGGTATACTAATTTGAAGATAACAAAAAAGAATGAAAAAAATGAGAGTAAAGTCACTAAACCAATATGAAAATAGTGATAAAGTTTGTACTCCATAGATGATATCCGAGTTCAATTGCAGTCATCACTTAATTACCGTATCTAAACTCTGGTATTAGTTATCAGATTAGCAATAAAATACAAACGCTCTATAATGAACATATAGCTTAATTAGCATGTACCGTTTAATATTCCCACATGGATTAAAGAAGTGAAAGCTTCATTGGATATATACTTAAGTGTATGAACACCATACATGTCGTGAAATAGTGTCATGTTTTTAGTTTAGATACTTCATTGTTGGGGATTGTAAAACGAAAAAAATCAAACTTCAGTGACAAACAATGTGTATTGGAAACTTGACATTTTTTTTATTATTATTATTTTTAAATATGTGCGTCACTAAAAAGAACTTTCATGGTATCTATTGTCACTTGAAAAAAATGGCACTCTATGCCTTTTTTGCTTACAAAGATTGTCCATACATGTTTATGCAACTAATATACAGTAATGTTCATCCAATAGCCGTTGTTGTACTTTTCGATCTCTAGATGTTACACCAATCCACATGAACTTACATAACCGTTACAATACAATGCCATATTGATTCTGCAGTAACATACTTTAAAAATGAACTAAAGCATGTCCCTCCATGTATGGTCTTTGTTGAGCACATACGACTTTGGTCGTTTAAGCTCTTAGCATTCTAGAGTTCCATCATGCAAAAGGTACAACATTGGTGATCTAAGCCCTCTTTGTTGCCTACATTTCTAGTTAAGATATCGATTGTACCATTCAAACTGATCCAAATGTCTCTTAACACTCATTGGGATTGTCCATGTAACGTGTTTGGGCCTTTGTACTTTTTGTGATTATCTATAATACTTTACGTTTCACCAAATTTTAATATTTTTATATTTGAAAACTTAGTAAAACAAACTAAACTAGATAGCACAAAATAATCATGTAAACCCTCAATACCATGATATAAATATTGGTGGATCTATTTAACATAGAAAAAATTATTACTGTACAAGGACGAATGGTTTATATAAATGCGCTTAGCCCATACAATATTGACAGGCCCATAAGACATCCATATTGCATAAGAGAGGCCCATAATTCCCCTAATTATACTATCATTAATTCATTTTCATGTCCAGTAGATCAATAAACATTTATTTATTGAAGATTTCCTAAGAAAATGTTCATCAATAGTAACTAACCGTATTTTAATAAACCCATTTCGCCATTGGTACTCATTCCAATCTCTAAATGTTTTACTGATTCACCTGAACTTACCTAACCCCTACCGTACATACAATGCCATATTGATTATGCAGTCACATGTTACGAAAATGAAGTAAAGTATGGCTCATTCCATGTATGGTATCTATTGAGCACACATGAGTTTTGTCATTTAAGCTCTTAGAGTAAAGGGAGTGATAACTTGAGTTAAAAAATAACGCCGCGCCACGTCAGCGCCATATCATCTCAGCACCAAATAACATAACACTAAAAAACACCAGAAAATCATAACACCAAATAACACCACTTTTTACAAATTTACAAATTCCACCCTCAACAATTTCATTAATTAAACATTCATACACTATATTATTAAATATATATCCCGCTCATATTTGAATTTGAATTATAAATATAT
Source organism: Artemisia argyi (assembly GCA_030686995.1). Lineage (NCBI taxonomy): Eukaryota > Viridiplantae > Streptophyta > Magnoliopsida > Asterales > Asteraceae > Artemisia > Artemisia argyi. Next base: position 15,213,918 of record CM060687.1, on the reverse strand, counting down.
ATATCCCGCTCATATTTGAATTTGAATTTTAAATATTTATCCCGCTCCTATTGTTTTAAACGGCTATAAATAGCATACCAATTTACAAATTTTTTTCAAACTTCAAACATTCGAAATGAGTAATTGTTGGTCAGTAGAAGAAGAAATCTTGCTAGCTCAAGCTTAGGTTGCAGTTCATGAAGATCCTTACCAACACGATGCATACTCTTTTTAGAACCGAATTGTTATCATTTTCAACAATCTTTTTGGCGGTCCCAATCGAAACAAAGATATGGTGTCGAGTAAATGGAGCAGACTCAACAGTGAATGTATTGTATTCAATGGTATTTACAAACACTTGCGGCTAACAACCAGGGATGATCACACTGTTTGTCTCACGAATGCAATGAGAACTTTTAAAGATCGCTATGGTGGAAAAAGCTTCAATTATGTTCATGTGTGACAGGTTTTGAGAAACAACCCCAGATGGGCCGAATTGTAATGTCTTTTGTGTTGTATCTGTTATTTGTGTCGTATGTCTTGTTTCTCGTATCGTATTGTAATGTTTTTTTAGGAAATGAATTTATTTAACATAAATACTAAAACATTACATAAACATTACATAATCCTAGCTTAAAACATCACATAAATTAAAAACGATACTAAATTAAAACATCACATAACCCTAGCTTCAGTTGTAGTCCGGGTGATCTCAGGTCTGAGAGTTGTTTGAGTCGTAATCGTCGTCATAAGGATCAAAGCTTGCCAACATCTCTGCTTCTAACTCAGCTTCCATCCTGCTCAACTCACGCTCTTTGTAAGAGTTCCAGCCACTATCATCAACACCTCTTGGAGCAGATGAACTTGATGCACCTTTCTGTTGTTGTTGCTCAACCATAGCAGCTTCCACATTTTCTTCATAACTCCAACGAATCTTGTTTGCTTTTTGGGCATGTATCTGACTCACACAGGCCCTCAATTTCTCAACAACGGCATGATCTTTGCGAAATTCAGCATACAAAAAATCATTAATCACAAATTTTATGTCGTCAGAGATGTGATTGCACTCTAAGTATTGTGTTCTCAGTTGTTGTTTGAGTTCCTTTGCGTGCTCAAACTTGTTAATAAGTTCGACAAGTGCCTCTTGTCGAGCCATGTCGTCTATCTCGGCCTGTTTCCTGACATATTCTTGAATTTGTTCGACGATATGAGGGAGTTTGTTGCAAGCCATTGTTTTTTTTTTTTTTTTTTTTTTTTAATTTTTTTTGTGAGTGAATAACATAAGTATAATAGTTGTATTTATAAGGGTTTGAAAAAAAAATAATTTTGAAAAACATAACCGTTGTATTCAAACGGTAAGTTTTGTTTTGTTTTTTTTTTTTTTTTTTTTTTTTTTTTTTTTTTTTTTTTTTATCCTTACTTTCCAAACGGCTATATTAGGGGGTGTTTTGATGGTGATAGTTTTACATGGTGGCAAAAGAAGTTGCGTTTTTTGTTGGCTACGTTGAATGTGGCATATGTCCTCAGCAAGCCGTATCCGGTGGAGACCAAAAACGTAACTCTTAATGCTTCTCGTGAATGACTCAAGTTTGAGAAAGATGACTTTATATGACATGGGAACATCCTCAATGCTATGTCAGACCCATTGTTTGATGTTTACCAAAATATCGAAACGGCAAGGGAACTCTGGAATGCTCTCGAGGAACGATACTTCACGGAGGATGCAACAAGTAAGAAATTTATTGTTTCTAAATTCAATTCTTACAAAATGGTAGTCTTATGTATGCCATGACATATGCTAGACCTAATATTGCATATGTGGTAAGAAGATTAAGTAGACATACTAGTAATCCTGGTAAGGAGCAATGGAATGCTGTAAATCGAGTATTTAAATACTTGAAGAAAACCATGGATTATGGTTTGGAAAACAGCGTAGAGCCATGAGTATTAAAAGGTTATACTGATGCAAGTTGGATAACTGATCAAGCCTATGCATCCACGAGCTGATGGATATTCACTCTTGGTGAGGGTGTAGTGTCTAGGTGATCAAAGAAACATAGCTGTTTAACAGACTCTACTATGGCAACGAAACTTATGGCATTTGTTTCATGCTGCAAAGAAGCAGAATAGCTATGGGACTTATTAATAAACATACCCGTATGGCCAAAACCTATGCCACCAATCTTTGTGCATTGTGATAGTCAATCTACACTATCAAGAGCATACAATCAAGTGTACAATAGTAAGTCCAGGTATATCGGACTTAGGCACATACAAGTCAATCAGTTGATAATTGAAAAAGGTGATCGCCATTAGTGTCTTACTATTGAGTAACATCTTATCATGCTAAAACTGATTGAAAAGTGTGAGGGATGGGAGCAAGCCCACATCAAATAGTCACCCATGATGGAACCTTGCCTTGACGCTTGGTATTTCACCAAGTCTCGAGATCAAGTAAAAGTACATCATCCGAATGTGACTGAAGTTCTACAACATTTACAACAAACCATCCCAGGCTTAGTAGAACTTGGAATCGTAATGTAATAAAAGGTTGAATAGAATTCTTAATGGACTTATAACACAATTGTGTTGGATTGTTTTAAGTTACGTGAACAATCTTGATAAGGTCCACCTATTTGAATGTGGAAGTGAGGCCACTTCCTACGAGTTCTAGGGCTTGGCTCTAAAGCATTCTGAGAAACCAAAATAAGACCCATGTCCAGTTAAAGGGTCGGTACAAAGTGGATTGAATGAACGCGAGGAAGGATATGCGTGAAGCGTTGCCATTTAACATATAAAGGAAGATGGTTCAATGATTTTGGTTCTACCACTTTTACCCTAGTTAAGCTTGAGCACTTTCCTTACATAAAGATTCAATGTGTAATATTCCATCTTTACTTATGCATAACACCCCAGGGGATTTCTGAATCGGGTTAGGTCTTTATGTGTCGTTTTCAAAACCTATGTCCATTTTGAAAATGGTGGGGGGTTATTAGGTAGTTATTTTCAAAAGGCACATTAGTCATTTGGGTTGAATCTTATGAAGGAAAAGAGAGGTTTGTTGTGTTTTGGTCTTTGCCATGAAATGGAGATTAGCGACAGTTTTTCTGTCATAAAACCGACGCTAATGAACCATTGCCAACGTAAAGACACGCCTAATCGAAATGGTAGCGGTTATATCTGTTAAAAAAGGCATAACTGAGTGAACCATCGTGACTGTTTAAAGAAGCATCGGTTAGTGACGGTTTTTGTCGTTAAGTCGTCGCTGAAGCTTTGCTAAATGCACCTTTTAGTGAACCATTGTGACTATTTGAATGGTCATGACTCTCCCTGTATATAGTGCCATCATTCTAGTGTTTTTGATCATCCAATCATCCCAAAAGAAACGAAAAACACATAAAAAAAATCCTCTCTTTTGGTATACCCGAATGCTATAAATAATAATGCTATAGAATTATTATTTTTAGTGTCTTGAAAACCTTGATAATTCGGTAGTTCATCCGGTTTATCACCACCTCCTATAGTGTTGATAAATTTATACGTACGTTGCTTCATTGTATCTTGGGAGGTGATTCTCCAATAACCCGTTGCATGATATTCATTCGAATAGTGGGGGCGAAATCACTTTAAGAAAAGAGAGCACTTGCCTTGAAGTAACAAGTAGTAGATATTTGTTTGTACATATTAGCCATTAACATTGAACCCCGGAACCAACATGTTCTATAGTTTGGTTCAGGAGAGAAATTGAATGAAGATCTAAAATCAAATATACTAGCTCAATTAATCAATCTGTCAATCCAATTCATGATTATTGTCATCCTCTCTAAAAATATGGTGGCTAACAATATAGCTACTAGGACTAATATGGTGAATAACAATTATCGAGGTTTTCATGCTGCCAATCTGCTATGTACTATACCTAAATGCTCTGTTGTAAAAATCGGCCCAGGTAGCCATTTAATCCTCGCATAATCGCTGATCGCTCACTAAGCGCCTTGATTTATCATAATCGGCCTATTTAATCGCTTTGGTCAAAGATTGCATAAAAATTGGTCAACAAACCGATTAATCGGACAAAATCGGTCTAATCGGAAAAATTGCTTAAAATTCGGTCAACAAAATCGCTTAAAAGTCGGACAAAATAGCTTACAAATTGGTCAACAAACCGATTAATTAGACAAAATCAGCCAAAGATCGCTTTAAAATGGTCAACAAATCGAGTAATATCTATGTTTGACTTTGAACTTTAAAGAATTATGTATTATGTTTATATTTGAACACTTGAAATATTTGAACTTTGATGCATTATGTTTATCTTATACATATAATATAATATAATATCTAAAATTACAATTTCGTGCATAAAAATTCCAATCCGATTAATCTCCGTCTAACCGATTAATCGCTAGGCCCTACCCGACCGCCTCACTAGCGCCTAGCGATTTTTACAACCTTGCCTAAATGTGTACATGTAACACAACGCTAAATAAATGAAAACACACAAGTTTAATTAAAAAAAAATGTATTTCGTCAAACAAATCCATGTGTGGCACGTGCTAGACCTTGCCCATATCTGCATCCTTCCCTGCTTGCTGAGCCCACCCGTAGGTATTACTAGTATGTAGTATCATGATGATATCACATATGCCAACGTACCTAGCTAGTCTTTGCCGGTTTCAAATATTGAATGAAAGGCAAAGGTCACACGTTCAAGGCATGGTACTTAGCAAAATGACTCGGTCGACCTCTTAATTAAAGAAACATATGCGGGTGTGGCAGTTTATTAGCATATGATGATGTCATTGTTTACCCAAGCTATCTATTACCTACCCTTACATTATCGGAATGGTATACATATCACCCTTATTCCTAATAATGAAAGCCTAATTAATCTTTACCTAAAACTTTACGTATACGAGACAGCATGGCCCGTGCGATGCACGGGCTTTGTTCATCACGAAAGAATCATACATGTATTTCGGGTAAAAAGGTGTTCGGCTTAAGTTGACACATTGATTTATTTTGAATAAAACATTTAAATTCATCGGTTTAATCATTATAACCCATTACCATGCCATAGACAATACATGTCAATAAAGTTATACATTTATGTCAAAAACTCAATGCAAACATTCTCTGCATGCACGTCCCCAACATTACCTCCTTCGTTTCCTTTAGTTTCATTTGAGGTGGATTTAATTAAAGACTTTTGAATAAGTTTAAATGATTAACCAATATAGGCAATTCGTTCTTCTCAGTTTCATATAAAGTGAGTCCAATTACGGACTTGCCAAGACTTATTTGATGGTCAACAGATTCAAATGGTTCATTTCTTTCGGCTTTCTTTGATGTTTTAATCAGAGATTCTTGAAGTTTGACTTCATCATTGACTATTGATTTACATGTTTTGTTTCTTTCAGTTTTATTTAAGGATGTTTCAGTCAAAACCTCTAGAAAATTATTTTGATTATCACCAATGGTTTATGTAATTATTAAAAATTATCAGGCGCCTATTGGAATCACCCTTTAAATGGTAACAAACTCAGCATCATCACTGTTAGAATTATCTATATCAAATAATTAGAATGCTAAAGTAAAATCTAGATCTTAATAATTGTATATATATCTACTAAGCTTTAATAAAGACACACATATATATCACATTCAGAGTAATGCATCTACATGTATTAATATACATAAACTCAAATGCATTAACATTTAAGTTGTTAGGAAGTTAAGTCTGAATAAGAAATGAAATTTGATCCGATTAAAAAGGATGAAAACTCCTTTGTTTTAAAATAAATTCTTGCTAATCGTCATAATCTAATTTTAAATGTTTATACGTCATTGTTTCAATCATTTAAATGAATACATTCATAAACAAATTTAGACATGTCGCTTCAAAGCTAACAGAAAGTGTGTACTCACGACATTTCCAAAATGTGCACTTTTGTTACGGTTAGAGTTTTATATGCATAGCTAACAAAATTACAACGCTTATAGCTATTTTAGTTTTGTGTTACAAATGACTTGATTCTAGAACCATAATGCTCAAGGCTTTTCAGTTGGGGTTTGGTGAAGCACTGGTATATGCAAGGTTTCTGGAGATGGAGATAGGAGCAAGCTGATGACCCATAGCAGGAGCAACCTGTACCACCAACAACAGCAGCAGTTGCAAGCTGCAACAAAAAAGGATCAAAATACTTTTACATTTACATTGACTCCCTTGGTTCAATGTCTCAACCATTTAGCAAAATATCCAATGTTACTTTTACAACATAATGACCTAATATAGCAAAGTTACTTTTTTTTTAAACGTCAAGATTAATTTGTTTGACTCCCTTGGTTCAATGTCTCAACCATTTACAAAAATATTGCAATCTTTTGGTCACATTTAAGAGACCGGGGATATTTCTATATCGCAATCTTCGTATTAAACATGGTACTGTCATACTTTCTTTTCGATTAATGTATCCTCTCTTGTCTTTGTAATTGTAATACAATCTGTTGTGTAACAAAATGGTAACTTATGTATTTGTTTCTTCAATGTTATTATGTTAGCTTATTAATGATTCGGAGATTGAAATTCACCAAAACATATTGCGTAACATCAAACACTGAACACAAATAACACTCCTTTTGATTTAAAGAAGAAAAAAGATGCTGCATAAATGTTTGATTGATCTTTAAAATCAGTTGAGCATATGTTCCATGTGTTGAATTAACTAAAAATCGTTCCTTCCTTATTTGTTCAAGCTCTACCATAAGTGCTTCTGTGTAATCCTCATCGTCATCCTCATCTGAATCAATCTATGGATCAACCAAGAACGGACTTTTAGATGCACTTGCACAGACTTCGGTGGGAACACACATAAGTGATCTTCATTGGATTATCAGCATATGTTCCAAATTCCGGGCGAAGGACCTCTGTGGCTATGATCATGAGTAGATACACATAATGACAACATTAACAAAAATTATGGTATTAATTCAAATAAACCATATCAAAAGAATGAGAAAGTCCCATAAACCTTTTGACACAGGTAAATCTTGATCCAAATAGAACACTAAACAAAGTATATCCATATTGCATGAACGTTATCGTTTACCCTCAAAATCAAGTTTTTATTTTCTAACTTGGGGGTGTTTGGGATTGCTTATGCGCACAAAAACATAGTATTAAAAAACAAACACACATGCGCACGCGCACACACACACATATACACACACGCTTACACGGATACATACATATAACCTATAATGTGTCTAGATACCTCGAGTAGAGAACTTGGGGTACAACCAGGCTGTGACTCATCAATAACTTCATACATTTGCCTCGTATTTCAAAGTTAATTTGTTTCTGCAACGATTCCTGTAAAGTGGTTTTGAAAGAATGATAAATAAAATACAATTTGAAAAAACAGGTTGTATAATTATTGTTTCAAAAACATATATTAGGTATGATAACTCACCATCTGCTCTTCCTCGTTTTTCAAATCACCAAGCTTTTCTTCATTGATTACAGGTGTCTCGGACTTGCCCTTCTCAATATCTATATCTTTTTTAGTGCATTCAGAATACGCAGCTGCATTTTCCACCATCATCATTTGATCATCCAATGAAGACCGGATCTTAAGGTTAACATAACATCCATTCAATTCGATAAAGCTACTGGCAGTGATGTACAGTGTTGGCTTCATCCGTCAATGTAGCAGCACTATAAGTATAACAACCCCGCACACGCTGAAGTTAAGACTCTGCTCAAGTTAGAATAATTATCAGTTTATTGTTTGTATATAGCATCTATTCACACATAAAATTAATTAATTTTAGGCTATTTTGACCCATTTACTTATGAATGGGTTGTGTTTTATCTCAAACGGATCAACTGGGCTCAAAGACACCCAAAGTATATTCTTGATGCACAAAACATTATTAATCGTTTTTATTTGAAGGTTTCATAAAAATGGAGAGATTGAGACCTGAAAAAAGCTTGCTTCAAGAGTCGTTGCAAGATTAGTGCAGCCTTCAAGATATATTTCTGCCGTGGCGTTAACCACCCCTCGATTTCTGCTATTGTTATCTGCTCAAGGCGTTGTTCATGTCAATGATATGCTCAAATGTAGACCTGATTGCAACAACCCTACATAACAAAAAGAGTATTCAAATGCTTGCAACCCATTAGAGAGAGAAAAAAATACAGCTCAAATGTGGTGAAATTTCACACTCCACTCTCACCCTGAATAATATCTAAAATTGTCCAATAATTTCTAAAATTTCCCAAAGTATATTCAAATGCTTGCAACCTCTTCAATCATTTTATATAGAATTGAAGATTTTAACTTTCACAATGTTGTATTGTCAATTGGAGTGCTTTCAATACACATGTTATTATCTATTTTTATGTGAACAATACTATCATTTTCGCCAATTTTACTGAGCCCAGATGCTACTTTTGTATATTCGTATTTTTTACAAATCAACGGTGTAAGACAGTCATAGCGTAAAGCAGCATTCCTAACCCCATCGGCCTCTTCTACACAACGTCTTGTGCAATATCCTATTTCACACAATAAAAAAACATTAACAAAAAAGAATCATGCAACATTTAAGAAAAAAAATAGCACTTGAAGTTTACATCAACATATAATTTGGTTTGCTTGTCGTTTGAAAAGCTTTTTTTCCTGCTCACTTTTAACAGCTTACAACTGCATTAATAAACCAATAACATATCACAGAAAATAATCAAAAGTAACAAACCCACGCGGCCAATCTCTCATTAAAACATTTTATCAAACACATGATATGCACCATCAACAAATTAGCAATTTTTTTCTATTCCATTAAAACAATACATAACCATCTTAATCCTGACAAATCTAAACTTTTTTTATAAAAAAATTAAAAATAAATAAAAGATTTAAAAAGCCTTACTTTTGGAAGATCAATATAATCATCATCATCATCATCAATCTTTTCAACTTTTGTTTCTACAGCTTGTTCTTCAACCTTAATGACGTGGTCTTGGACTCACCGTGACGCCAACCCAGGAAACATTTGTGTTGTTGTTGAAGATTTGGATGTGTGTTATTTATAGGATCCATGGATGATAAACTGATACAAATAATGGTGAGCAAGTGAAAGGACATGGCATGGTACTTGAAAAGGTTTGGTCATGATTGTAGCTTCATTCCTTGCATTTAGAGGTGAGCAAGTGAAAGACAGCAGCTCCTTGAGTTGCTAAAGAATACGAACTGAAAGTTAAATAAGCCTTTACAGATTGCTCTCCCTATTTTCTTAAAAAATACAAACATGTATGTCTTGTAATAAATCTATGGAACTTTAAAAGCTCTTTTAAGGCTTGGAAGAAGCTGAAGACCATTGGCTTCTCTTAGCTTTATCTTTATGTTTGAGTTACTTATCTTATACCATTAATGCTCACATTCAATAGGGGGAACTCAATTTTTATATATATATAGATTATTTACACTTACATAATCAAAAAGTTTTTACATATTCGTGGTACGAGGAGAGTTATTTTATATACAAGGACTCATCCTCACCATTCATTTAAAAAGAAAAGAATTGTTGAGATTAAAAGTATTTTAATATTTTACCTATTTTTTATAATTTAAATATATTATAAACCGTTAATCGTTAATCGTTAAGCGAAAATAGTTACATCATCGCGACGAGCATTTAATTAAGTTTTTATAGAGGAGCACTTTGATATACGTTCGACAAAATTTTTTATTTTTCGTTATTTATTTATTTATTTATTTTTTTGCCCAAAAAAATCACATGTGATATGTAATATCACATGTGATTTTTTCGGTAATGAAAAAAAAAGTGAAAAAACGATTTTTTTTTTTCGAAAGTATATCAAAGTGCTTATCTATAGAAAGATAATTAAATGCACGTCGTAACGGTATATTTTTTTTTTCGCTTAACGATTAACGGTTATCCTGATGGTATTGCTACTATAAAAACTCCTAATTTGAAAGTCATCAACTATGATTACTCGAAATTGGGATAAACAAATCCTTTTTTGCTCTTATTCCTAATAAAACAACCCAAAATAAAATCTATTCAACAATGATTAATTGAAATTAGACTACAATCAAACAACTCGATTGGCAAAGCATAATGCTCAATTTTGCTGACGTGGCAAAATTGAACAATCTAATCGGTTCTTGTATTTTTATTCTTTCTCAATTGCGTCCCAAAATATTTTTTCTTTTATTATACAATACAAAAGGTTTCTAATAAAAGAGCATAAAATAAAAGCTTTTTAACAGTAATTACTCAAATCTTTTTTGGGCAATCAAAATTGGACACTGCGATTGCTTACTCCTTTACGCAATTACATCAAAAGGCCAGGTCAAATAAGTACTGTAACCAATGTTTACTGAACAACCAAAATTTATCTGGGACCCATCTCTGTTATTTATATCCAGTCACACAAATTCAGTTAAAGCAAGTTAAGAGGGTAGGAACAACTTAAGTCTAGCCGCTTAAGATGGCTTTTTAACCACATAGGATCATCATGAGTGCAATATATATTATGAATATATCCATAGCTGCATTTGCTTAAAATACATAGCTTTTTGAATTTAACAAATGACTTGGCTAACTAACTTTTTCTAACAAACTGATTTGAACATATAAGCTGCAACTATAATTTAATTATATATATAGTGCATGCCAATTAACATCAACTTATCAAACACTTTTAGCAAAACCCAAATAAACATGATCAATGCTCCCATTAACAAATAAAAAACCGCTTATATAACCTTCTAACAGAATCTAAAGTAGAACCCACGACAATTACTCGTAATAAATATAAAAGCTATTTTCTTCATTGACATATTTATCAAACAGTTGTTGGCATGCGTGTGTAAAATCAGGTGATAATATAATACATGTAAAAGCAAAACAGATTATAGAAAGCTCACCAGTTGTAAAAGAGGATAGCTACAAAGCCGCAATGAAGGAAGTAATGGTATATCAAAGTCCAATGTGCACTGAACAAATAATTTGGTTGAGCTGGATCATATGATATTAAAAGTGCTCCAAGGAATAAACCAACAAACAAGCAAAGCAATCTTGTGCCATGGAAATAATATGCTTTTCTCCATCTTTACTCTTTATTTTTTTAGAAAAGCATCTGATACTATGTGGTATTGTGGTTTACGATGGATAACCTTTAGTCACAAGTTTATCTATATCATTTTTCTAAACTAAAGGCATCTTTGAATTGAGAATCTAAAACGAAATCAGGCAAGGAAATAATAAAAAGAGTTTATGAAATTTGAAGAAATATTTGCTAAGTTTCACTATTTGCAGAGTGCACACTCGTTTGACCTAATATGATTTTAACAAAGTCAAGACGCGGAACATTGCTCCAAAATAAGCTACCAGTTTTTCTGGCCAAAATACCCGACAAGTGTGTTTGTTGGCCCACCAACTCCTCTTAAAATTGGTTTCGTTTGAACACATAAAATACTTTATTTTGAAAGTGAATTCAACACGATTCAAGCAGATAATTCAAGATTCTCATCACACCCAGGGACGAACATACTTGAGACACAAAGTATCCACATGCATACCCTTTTTAGGACCATCGGTATTGTAAACTGTTTGTTTTTTTAATAAACCTTTTAGATTTTAACACGAAACCCTAGGCAAAAAATGAGAAAAGCTACTAATCCCAAACACCACAGCATCTAAAATTGATCCATCTAACAATTAATAAAAATAAAAACCTTTTTCTTCATTCACGCATTGAATTAAACAGTTGGCATGCATGTATAAAATTAAATCGTCATATAAAAAACGTAAAAGCAAAAAAGGTTAGAAAGATTTCACCAGTTGTTGGCTTGAAGTTGATGCCAAGGTATAAACCAACGAGCAAGCAATGTTGTAAGCCGGCCATGGAACCAAATACTTTGCTTTTCTCCATCTCTACTCTTTAAATATAACATTTTCTAAACTATATATAATCTTACCTATATAATTAATGTGGGTGTGATCAGTATTAAAAAATATGAAACATTTGTTTACACAGGTGGTTGTCTATACAGGGATGGACTCAGGATTTTTGAGAGAGTGTTGCACAAATTTTTTTTTATAACCATGAATATTAAAGTTGCCCGATAAAGAATTTATTATGTAGAAAAGGCATATTTTATAAAAAAAATTTACATTTCGTGACTTAAAATTGGCTGTGGCCCGTGCTACACCCGGCTCCTATGTGAGTCCGTCTATGTGTCTATATGGTTTACGTTTATTAAGAAGTATAGACGGTAGACTTTTGGCCTCTAAAAAGTTACTACTACATGTATTGTATATTTTGGTTGAGCATAGAAACTACATGTTTTTGTTACTAAATGGAGAAATCAGGGCTGTCTCATTGATTTGGGTGGCCCGATGCGAAATCACGAATGAGACCCTCATAAATCACGAAAAATTTAACTATTTTTGAAAATAAAAAGTTCTTTGATATTACGCAAAGACACTAAAAATTCAACCTTGATAATATTTAACAGATACTAAAAATTCAAAACATTATATACTTAGATATGTATAAAACTATAAATATTAATGGATGTATACTAAATTGGAGGCCCCTTACAACGAGAGGCCCTGTGCGGTTACACCACTTGCACATGCTAATTACCGACAGAAACTGAGGAACACAGGTTATATTTACTTGCGTCCCTTCACATGTGTAAAAGCAATCAGGCACAAAACATATTGCATACGGCCCCTTCAACAAAACAGTTTACAATACCATATCTTTGTGCATATTTTGAAGTAGAACATGTGTCTTTTGAAATCTTATTATCTTTAAAACATGGTAGCAAATTATCAAATAGTCTGACTCCAATAAACGTACCTTCGAATACCTTAATAATGATCACCCGAAAATGGTAATAGAAAACGTCAACATAATGTGGTGAGCTTCTAGGTTTGAAAGTAAAACCATGGAGCTATGATTAGAGTAGTGTGTGACAAAAGTGAGCAAGAAATGCATAAACAAGCACAAAATAAAGTTCACACGTTTCGCAACAATTAATCATCATGATGACATATACGTATAGCTCGCTCGGATAATACTCACCAACTCAAGGGTGCGGGTGCCAACCCAAATAGTATAGAGTGCTACTTCCAAAATGGTACTATCAATACATCCTAACCTTATAACTTGTGCGGAGTGTATTCATCTTTTCATGAGGTGTGGGTGTCAACCCAACTAGTACAGGTTGCTACTTCCCAAATGGTACTATCAACACAATCCTAATGCTACCGAGTGCTACTTCCAAAAAGGTACTATTAATACATCCTAACCTTATAACTTGCGCGGAGTGTATTCATCTTCTCATGAGGTGTGGGTGTCAACCCAACTAGTACAGGGTGCTACTTCCCAAATGGTACTATCAACACAATCCTAATGAAAACATCAAATTAGCCTGATATTTCATATATCAAATTCCCGTGTTTATTGTCTCATTTATATTAATATGGTACTTAATTCGTTCATATTCGTTCACATTTGTATTTCAGGTTAATTGAAGCGTTCGAACGGAAAAGATGCGAGAAAAGGCCATAAGGCCAAGGAATTTTCTAAGTAGCAAGAAAGTTATGGCGTAGCTTGGTTATTGAGGTTACACCGTAGATATCCAAAGAGTTAGCTGTATTCAAGAGCTATGAAGGTTATGCCGTAACCAATTAATAGGTTATGGTGTAAAATTGGAAAAAAGTTTACGAGAGCTTAACGACCGTAACCTACTCTTGAGTTGACGCCGTAGTAACCAAAAGTGAAGGTTACGACATAACTTGGGATTTAGTTACGCGAGAGTGATGGATATACATGTGGATAATCATATACTAATGAAGACTTACGGCGTAAGTTGTCATTGACTTACGTCGTAATTAATAACTTGGGCGCGAAGGAGTTAAAGTCTAGGGGATGAAGCGGCAAATTAATATTAAGTTTATTTAATACGAGGACTGAAAATAATAATACGAAGTACGATGAGGGGCCAAAAGTGTTAAAATCAATTGACGTTTCAATACATATTTATGTATATGTACGCATGAATGGTGAATAAAGGCCACAAGGACTAAAATGAAATTAATGCATGATCAGGGACTAAACTTGGCTGAGGCCAAAGTATATAATTTTTACGTATAAATTGATACTATATATTATAGACGGGAGTTTAGAAAGAAAAAAAAATTAATAAACAAATATTAAAATATATTTTCTCAATAAAATTTTTTTTCCCCAATACTATATATTATAGATGAGAGTTTAGAAAAAAAAAATTAATAAGTAAATATTAAAATATAATTTCTCAATTAAAAAATTTGTTTTTCCCAATGAAAACGACCCATACAATACTAAAAAAAAAAAAAAAAAAAAAAAAAAAAAAAAAACCTCTGAACTTCTTAATATTTACGGGTTTTTTTATATAACAAACTTTATTTGCCAAATATCTAACAGATATCTAGCGGTTTCTTAAATAAAAAAAATACTGACAAAAAGGTGACTCAATAACGAGCAAAACAAGTCCAATATTGATATGTTTTTTACGCTGAAATAAAAAAAAGAAAGAAGTCAAAAAAATTATTAAGAATCGCTAAAAAAATTCAAGAAAGAATCGTTTTCATGGTTAAAATGTATTATGATATTATGGTTTTTTTTTAATATCACTGTAAAACTCATACTTTGTTTTTGAACTTTTTTAATATCACCGTAAGTTTTTTTTAATATCGCAATAAAAAAAACAACGATATTAAGTTTTTATTAATATCAATGTAACTTTTTCAATATCAGAGCTCATTTTTATATGTAGAAAAGCTTAATATCACGTTGGTTTTATAATATCACCATAACAATCATAAAACCCTTCATAATATCCTTAATATCATGGTAGGACTCATAATCACAAAAACAAAAGTGCTCAGATTAAACTAAAAAAATTAAAAAAGTTAAGATTACAACAATAGTAAGGATCGCTCAAATGGAAAAAAAAATTAAAAAATTATTTTAAGGGTCAATTGGCACCGTGATAATAGCGTGTGTATGTGTGTGTGATTAGATCTAAATCAGATCTGGATGGACTGTCCAGATCTGTCCGTGCGTTCGCACTAAAATCCAGAATCCGCACGTGATCCTCACTATATATATATATATATATATATATATATATATATATATATATATATATATATATATATATATATATATATATATATATATATATATATATATAGGGGGACTTTCTTACGAGAACCATTTTATCTGCGAGAACTGAGAGAACCACCAAAAACATACATGCACGCCTTTTAAAATAAAAAAAAAATACATGCAAATCATCAATAATCGTAACCATCCACCTATGTTCTTCAATATCATTATGAACTCATCCTCTTTTTTTCACAAAAACCTTACACACGGCCGCAATATTGTCGTTGCACGTCTTATAAGAACATACATGCACACTTTAAAAGAAAAATTTTGTATTTTCAATTTCTTATCAAATTCTTTAAAACAACTATGTTTTTTTAAAAACATATGTGTTGTTTTTAAAACATATGTGCAAAAATACAATTATTGAAGGCGTGCATGTATGTTTTTGGTGGTTCTCTCAGTTCTAGCAGTTAAAATGGTTCTCGTTTGAAAGTTACACTATATATATATATATATATATATATATATATATATATATATATATATATATATATATATATATATTGATGCGTGGGAATCGCAACAGGCTTTACCTCTCGAGGGATCTCGAGAAGCTTACAACCCCCACCAGGCAGTGTACCTGATCGTTGTAGTATAGTATAGTGACAAGTACCGGGGGATTGATCGTTCAGCTTAGGAATAGTGTCGCTAGGATTAGAAAGCCTAAATACTAGTTCTAAAGGTGAGGGATGATTATTTTTGTGTTTTTATATTTTATAGAAAGCAAATTAAAATCTCGGGTTTGAAAGATTTGGGTGGAATTAGTTGCTAATCAACTAACCCAATACTAAGATGCAATCAAAATAAAATACTAAAAATGAAAATAAACTAATTTATACTAAAGTTGTGAGCAGTAATTGGAGAAAATGTGTTTACTTAGATTTCACTACTCCCTAGATATCTTTTACATGTTAATTACTTGTTATAATTGCATGGATGACGGATCGTATTCCTTAATACCATTCATGGGGTGGCACACATAACTTCCCAATTCTATGAGCTCTTATCTCCTCCTACACCATGCCCAGCACAACTATAGGGATTGTAAACAGTGGCTCATGCATTAAATACAACCAATAAAGACCTAGTGCGCGTTGGTTCATGTTTCTTAAGACGTTCAAGCATGTTACCAATTGGAGATCTGCCAGTTTTCTTAAGCCTAACATATAAATCATTCATCCAAGACAAGAATAGACAAGTAATCAACACATAATCTATATCTAGGTTTCATTAGATCTAAGCAAACACAAGATAGATCTAGCCTAGCATGATGGAATTAAGACAAGAACATGATATAGACAACCAACACATAGACATATTGATTGAATTAGAAGAACACTTATCTTGATTAATCATGCAAGGTATCAAGGGGTTGGAACCCTTGAAAAACCTGTAAAGTTACGCCAAAATCGTACTTAGGGTTTCTCCCAAAACTTCGCTCTCTTTTATGTGAAAAATTAGAAAACGATATATAGGAAAAGGGGTATGACTGCGTCAAGACCAAATAGGTGACGCCGTCACCTCGCCGCCAAAACAATCCTCGGACTGCCTAGATCTACATTTGACGCCGTCAAGAACAATACATTTTCAGGCCGTCATGACTTTAACTCTTGACGCCCTACCATCATGACGCCGTCAAAACTCTTCTGGGTCGTCATGGAATTTTACTCTTGACGCCGTCAGGGAACTATTCTTGACGCCGTCATGCACTGTTCCCAGCATGGAAAATTAAGACTTTGGCGTTTTCTTCACTTTTATGCTCCAAAAAACGTCCGAATTGCTTCCTTTTCCAGATTTCACTCCCAAAGTACCTAAAATCACAAAAGGAACGCTTTAGGGCAATATTTGATCAAATAAATTCGGATTCGGGCTTAAATGACCCCCTAAAAACGGATCATTTTTCGCCTCATCATATACCCTTACACTTGAGATTTGCTTCTCCTCAAGCAAATGCGCTTTTATTCTACTCAAAAGACAAGTTAGGGGTCATTTAACACTAATATAAAAGTAATTACAACAAATAATCGTTCCACTAAAGACCAATAGACAAGCACGAAGGTCATACACAAGCACCTCATAAATAGTGTTTAGATACTCACATCTCTCGGGTGTAATAAAGTGTAAATTACAATATGGAAATGGAAAATATCTCTCACTACCTGTCATAGCAAAATAGATTACCATAGGCTTGGGAAAGGATCAAACCTCCACCACATGGCGTAAGCACCTAGAATAAACTATCAAAGAGGTCTTTTAAAGGGTTGTAACGTTAGGTGTAGGGATATGAAATACACGGTTTTGTTGGATAAAGGAAGTTTTACTGGTGGCGAGTTAACAATCTTCGTTAATTACATGTACAAGATGGCGTTGCTAAGCCAAGACTAGACTCGACTTAAGCTAATAAATGAAAAATAACAAAAACATAAAATGAACATAGAATAAAAACGGGATGGTAGTCCGTATGTTTTTTTTTCTCTTTTCTTTTTCTAATTTTTTTTTTCTTTTTCTTGATTTTTTGATTTTTTTTTATTTTTTTTTTTTATTTATTTTTTTTTTTTTTTGCATACACTCTTACCCTACCATCCAAAATAATACATCATAGGGAATGAACATTCCCCTTACACTTGAATCTTTACATACTTTACAATAAACTAATCTAATGACTCTAATTAAGAAAATCAAAACACTTTGAGCACTTTTAAGATTAACGTACATATGGGGGTAATAATATTATGTTCTTCCCCATTACTCCATAAATAAGTACTTACCCATGAGTCCCAATCGTCCCAAAACAATATGTACAAGGATATGACTCGACTTAGAAACCATGTAATCAATTAGAAAGTTAACTTAGGGTTTAACAAATAACAATAATGCACTAAAAATGAGCGCATACACGGAAGGCTAAGGCGATTTGGTTGTACATTTAAGTGGGGTGTAACAAATTCTTCCTTTAAGTAAAATGCTTAAAGTTAGAAACGAAAAGATAGGCTCGGAGGGGTGTACTAGGGGTTTCGTGTACTAAAAATGAGTACAACGCTAAGGGTGTGGGAAAAATTAGTTGATTTAACTAGCCAAGTAATATGACTTAAATGGTCAAGTAATTATGATACGGGTTTAACACAAGGGTAATCCTAATGCCTCTTATCATGTAGTAAATCCTACTACACGAATGTAGTCTCACTAGCGGTCTCGGGATGCATCACTAACGCAAGTTCTAGAATCTAAATGCTACCGGTACACTCATAAGCACTAATAGTAAATGCTTTTCCTATCAAATCTAAAGGCGAACCTCACATATTTGGGTGGAAATTTTTCTGAACATACGGTTATGTGCTAGTCATACAATCTCCTATCCATGAGACGCTTGCTATGGCTAAAGCTTCACTCCTAAATGTTGTAAAAAATTTTAAATTTGGCGCTAAAATTGCACTAACAAGTATTTCTCATAGTTTTATTACACATCTACCATTAAATAAAACAAACTCAAGCGAAAGTGCATATGTAAGGTATCATCTTTTTACCCTCCCCTTACACTTAAGATGAACATTGTCCCCAATGTTCAAGTAAAGAATGTAAAAGTGAAAAAGTAAAGAGCATAAAATCAAATACTCCCCTGATTCGCTCGGTATGGATAATAGGATGGCCAGGTTAAATCTTCCTCCAAGAAAATGAACAATCAAAGCTTCCCTTCCAGAATACAAATCATCTTCTTGTCATACATAACCTGTAAAACCTGACAAAATAGACAAGACAACCTCGCGTAAAATCGGCGGCATCCTATATAAGTTTCTAAATCCTAGAAAACAAGATAAGATATAATGCTTGTGGAATGAAGTTTGCAGATCTCCTGGAGATTATAAAACTTAATAATTCACAAAAACCATAAGACTCCGTTAGAAAAACAAAACCGGTAAAATTTCCAGATTTTAACTCCTGACGCCGTCAAGAGTAAACTCCTGACGCCGTCAGAATTGACCTACAGAAATTCTTATGTTAAGTTTCCGGAAAATTTCTGGAAAAACTTGGTCCTACTTCCTGGAAAATCCTGCAAAACTTCATTATGACTCAATACAAGCATTTGACTCTAACAAATACGAATATACATGTTCATTTAATATTGTGGAGAATCATGATCGGTTTGTTTCTTAAAAACATATTTGGGGTTTTCCCTTACACTTATCTTTTGCAAAAATACTTCTAGGTGGAGTTAAGAGTAGGCCAAAACAACAAAGTAAAGTATTTCCACATTTTAGTTTAGAAACATGATCTACCAACAATAAAAATAAAGCATGCATACGGAAGCAAATAACAAACAAACAAATAAAATCACACAAAACATGGGTTGCCTCCCAATAAGCGCTTGTTTTTGTTCGAGTCACGAGCCTGACTCTACCCTTATTTAACGGAAATAGGGGAGGTTTTCCCTATACTTAGGATTAAGTGTGGGTGGAAGTAGCGATACACACCCTTAGGGTGGAAATATGCCTCGTGAGGAACGTGTGGTGGATGAATTATATGCTCAAAGGGGTGTGCTCCTATCATCATAACCTTACCTAATTCAATCGGGTTAATGGGTGGATTAAGATTTTCTCCTAGAAAGGGATCATTTTCAATCAACTTCAAGAGATTACTAGTTGGGGATCCATCTTGACCTAATAAACCCGGTTCAAACCCATAATGTTTCTTGTGATCAAACATGAATGGGTGATGTAAGCATGTAAGGTCATTTTCCACTCCTATATTGGTTTCCTCTTTACAAGGGTTAGAGTTCACTACCTTTATCCTAAGACTACCCGGACTATATGGTTTGATGGGTGGATCGGAACCTACTTTAATTCCTAAATTTTCATCCAAGGATGGAAGATTAGGTAACGGTTTTGGTTGAGGCTCTGGTTCATCAAAACTAGGAACCTCCCTAGAACTAAGAGTAAGGTTATCATTATAAGTATTCAAACCTATATCCTCTAGTTGTGTTTGGTCCAAGGGTTCTACCTCCATCGGAATTCCTAAAGTTTCTTCTACTTCTTCCGGGTAAGTCACGGGCGGTGTGTATTCCTCAAGTGATGGTGGGAGTTGCGGGGTATTTTGTAGGTTTGTGTTATTTACCTCATCCTTCCTTTTCTCAACATCACCTATATCCTCATCAAGTGTTTTTGTAGAATCTAACTGGTGAGTGCTTATTTACTCACCATTTTATGGCCAAACACCAACCCAATATGACTATTTAAGCTAATAATCGCCAAGAAAACGTGTGTTTTTGTGATTGTGATATGCAGGTACGGATGAATCAGAAATTGACGAAAAATCACCAGAAAACCGGAAAAACGAGCATGAGAGTAAAAGACGGTCAAATAGTCAATGCCTGGGATCCAAGAATCAGTTTTAGTCCTTCATCTTCTCAAATTTGGCAAGAAAATTCCCTGGAATATTATTTTGGAGATTGGCAGATTTTACCCTTGAAGTTTTGAAGATTTGCATTTTTGGTCCTTGAATAATCTTACCAAAAATCTGCATTATAAGTTTTGGTCCATTATTATTGAAGTCCAAATCCAAAATTCATTCCCATGGCCCATGTCCATCCATTAAACATCCAAAGGCCCAATCCTATAAATTTGACCCGAGCCCACCAAGTGTTAACTTCGGTCAAAAAGGTCAACATTCCTAAAACAAATAACAAACCACTTCGCGCCCTAGTTCATCCCCAAATACCCCAGTGCCCAGAACCATGAACCCTAGCTCCACAATTCACATCAATTGGCTCGAATCATACTACCCAACCATCAATTGAGCCTAAATAATTACCTTCTAGAACCTCACGTGGCCTAAGCACATGTCAGAAGTTGTAAGAGAATCCAATAAGGCTACGTGTCAGACACTCATTGGTCACGGCACGTCATACCAATCATTGGGAGTACTTCTAGAAGATTGCTGACACCTCTCTGACACGGAAAGAGAGTGTACACGCTTGGATGGGACAAGTGGTGCTATTTGAGTGGTCAAGACACCTCACGGATCATCATCCTATGGCTCACAATGAATTGAAGAAACACAAACTTGATCTGAGGGCTCACAATGATTCAAAGAAGCACAAGGTTGTGGATTGCCAGCTTGGCATTTGATCATCCCTCATCCTCATTTATCTATAAATAGGTGTCTATTTCTTTCATTTTGTAAGTAGTTTTTAGGCAATGTTATGCTGCTAAATTGTAACTAGAACTAGTGTTTGTAATAGATAGTTTTTAATAAAATTCAAGTTTACTTTTCATTAATCTCAGCTTATTCCTGTTTTTATTATTGCTTATTTTCATTTAATTCTGCTTTTATATAGTTCATTATCAATTGATTTTCAGCTTATATCTGTTCTCATTTATGCTAAATCATGTTTCAATTTGTTACTCTTATATATAGTTTTATATTCATTTTCATATAAAAAATAAAAAAATAAATATAAAAATTATAAAATTAAATAAAAAAATAAAAAAGTATCATATATATAGTAATAAAACTCATCATAGAGTTTATTTTTCTTTCATGCATTTCACTTTAGCTTGCTAGCTAATAGTGAAATGGTTGAGTCTGAGTAAGGAAACAAAGGTCAGATGTTGATTGAAATCAGAAGTTGAATACCTGTGTTGCTGAGGTGAATGTTGATAGCTGATACAGAACCAAATAGACATCAGCCTATCATAAAGATAGGCCTCTGTGAACTCCCTCTGTTCTAGCTGAGGGAGAATTTGGGTAACCTTTGTTTAATTTTCAGAATTCTAGAATAAAAATAGATAGTATAATAAGTAGCTATTATCTGTTTGATCTTTGAGTTTTGAGTATTGATTAGTATAAGTTTTGTTAGCATAATTGTTAGACTTGTATTGTTGTAGAAGTTGTTAGTTTGAATCTGATTTGAATTAGTTTTTGATACTGATAGTGATAACTAGTTGATAGAAATTGTGCATCTGAGTAGTACATTGAGATTTGATAATCTGTCTTCTTGCTTGTCACTAGTAGATTTTGAAATTAGATCTGCAAATCTGTGTTAAGGATGTGTCTGTGGTTTTCAGTTGCTATTAGTTGTTTGATTGTGATCTGATTGAGTTATCTCAACTGTGTAGATTATTGTTTAGTTGGATTATAGCTTGTTGCATCATCTCTGTTTGAAACTTGTTGGATCAGGGGTGTTTGGATCAGCTAGTTTAGCTGATCTAGAGTGGTGATATTGTTGTTCTAATTACACTTGTAGTTCACTTTAGGTGTATATAAATTGGATCTAGCAATAAAACAGTAGCTCAATACATTAATAGTCAAAAATTAAATCTCATTTCCCTTATTTGTTAGTTTAAAATTGATTCAGTGAGTTAATTAGTTAGAGTAGTTGCATATCAGTTCTCATTAGCTTAATTCAGCTTAATCTCAGCTTAATAAATCATCTAGGAGTAGAATCAAGCAGTTAAAATTAGATTAAGTCAAATTTATTTGCATACAAATTAGTCAACTGTTTCTTACACTCAGTTTACGGCGTGAATTTTATTTGAACTTGTAGGTTTCATTAGTTAGCATAGATAGTTAGTAATTGTGGATTTGTATTATCTGGTAGCTGGTAATTCAATTTCAACAAACAGATTCATGATTTGAATTCATTTGCTTATCTGATTTTTGTCTTATAGTTGACTGAGTGGAGGTTTATTTCCCTCATACCACAGTTGTGCACCCAATTTCCTTTACTGATTTAGTTAGGTTAAGTGATTGGAGATCCTAATCTTTGGTTATTTTGTAATCTTAGATTAGTTGGGAATTGTATGATCTCATGTGCTTATGATTTGTAGCTTATTTCATCAGTTTTAGAGGTTCTTGAAGTTCATAGATTGTAATTGAGTACTTAATTGAGCTTGTGATCTGATTAGTTGAGTTTGAACTTATTTCTGACAGTAGACTAGATATTTGCTATTTGTTTGAGTAAATTTAGCATTGGTATTGGTCATATAAATCTGATTCTATATGTGCTTATCCTGCTTAGCTTTGTTAGCTTATTTGTGAGCTTATTGCTACATTGCTCTTGATCTGTGGATCCTTGTGTTTTACTTTGGTCATTTCCTTGCATATCTGAGTTTGTCATTCCATTTTCAGACAGTGTGTCAAGTTTCAATAAGTTTTAGTCACAAGTGCTTATAAATAAGCACTTGTGATAAGCAGTTTTGCTTGAATAAGCAGTTCTACTTTTCAATTTTTCTTCAAAATTTTATTTTAAGTTCTTTTTAATATTTTTGTTTTTCTGGAATTTTTCCAGATTTTTCTGACCATTTTTACTATTTTTAATAATTTCTTTTAGATTATAGTCATTTTTAAATCATTTTTAAATTCCAAAAATCCATAAAAATTAGAAAAAGGTTCTGAAAAATACAAAAATAATTTTTAAATTTCTTTTATAATATTTTAGAATTTTTAGAATTTAATTTTCATTTTTTCCAACTTGTTTTTCTAATTTTCTCTATTTTTAATTCACTTTTAATTCAATTAATACAAAATAAATTCTAGAAAATAAAAGAAAAGTCTAAAAAATATTTTTCTTTTTTCTAAAATTCTTTTTATAAGTTTTTAATTTTTAGAAAATATTTCCAAGTTCGTAGGGTCATTTTTTGTAATACGTTACGTTTTAATTTTTACGGTTGCGTTTCCGTTTTTACGTTTTTCAATTCGGTGCTTAGTTAGCTTATAATCTTTGCATGCTTTATTGTTGTTTGTTAATATTTGATTTCCTTGATTGCTATTTTCACTCTATCACTCTTTCACCACTCACTTTCACTACACGATTCCCAATTCGATAATTCAAATTTTCCATTTGAGCTTTCGTTGGGAAGAACGACCCGGGAATTACTTTAACCGGTATTTCCTCGGAATATAATTATACTATAATTGACACGTATCACTAACCTAAACATGTTCCTAAGTATCTCAAATCCTTCTCTAGCCATTTCAAGTTCTAATTAGTCTGATTCATAAGAACCTTCCTCAATAACTTGATTACAATGTTCAATTTGCCTAAAGGATTCATCTTTTTGCTCAATATGATCATGTTCGGCTAAATCCTCCTTAATTGTTTCCTCAAGTTGTGATGTATACAAACCCATCAATTCATTGAACTCATGGTTCACGGTTAGGAGGCTTTCCTCAAAATTTTTCCAAATGGTCTTACTAAAAGGAATTGATCCTAACAATGATTGTTTAATATAGGCCACACATGCGCATAACTCATCAAACCTATCAAACTTTACACTCATCTCTTCTTGTATATATCTAAGATCACTTAAAAATTCATTGGAACAACAGGAAGCAAATCTATCCGAGTAAACTAATTGTTCCTCTATTGTTAATGATCTAAATGGAATCTCATCCGCCATGAAGACAAATGAAAATGGTTTTACAAACAAAGGGCACAAAGAAAAAGATAGACTAAAGAAAACCTAAAAATAAAAATAAAATCTTACTAGAAAGGAATCTAGCAAGTAGACCTAATAAAAAGAAATTCTAACTTAGACAATAACTATTCCTCGGGCTGCGGCGCCAAAAACTTGATGCGTGGGAATCGCAACAGGCTTTACCTCTCGAGGGATCTCGAGAAGCTTACAACCCCCACCAGGCAGTGTACCTGATCGTTGTAGTATAGTATAGTGACAAGTACCGGGGGATTGATCGTTCAGCTTAGGAATAGTGTCGCTAGGATTAGAAAGCCTAAATACTAGTTCTAAAGGTGAGGGATGATTATTTTTGTGTTTTTATATTTTATAGAAAGCAAATTAAAATCTCGGGTTTGAAAGATTTGGGCGGAATTAGTTGCTAATCAACTAACCCAATACTAAGATGCAATCAAAATAAAATACTAAAAATGAAAATAAACTAATTTATACTAAAGTTGTGAGCAGTAATTGGAGAAAATGTGTTTACTTAGATTTCACTACTCCCTAGATATCTTTTACACGTTAATTACTTGTTATAATTGCATGGATGACGGATCGTATTCCTTAATACCATTCATGGGGTGGCACACATAACTCCCCAATTCTATGAGCTCTTATCTCCTCCTACACACAACTATAGGGATTGTAAACAGTGGCTCATGCATTAAATACAACCAATAAAGACCTAGTGCGCGTTGGTTCATGTTTCTTAAGACGTTCAAGCATGTTACCAATTGGAGATCTGCCAGTTTTCTTAAGCCTAACATATAAATCATTCATCCAAGACAAGAATAGACAAGTAATCAACACATAATCAATATCTAGGTTTCATTAGATCTAAGCAAACACAAGATAGATCTAGCCTAGCATGATGGAATTAAGACAAGAACATGATATAGACAACCAACACATAGACATATTGATTGAATTAGAAGAACACTTATCTTGATTAATCATGCAAGGTATCAAGGGGTTGGAACCCTTGAAAAACCTGTAAAGTTACGCCAAAATCGTACTTAGGGTTTCTCCCAAAACTTCCCTCTCTTTTATGTGAAAAATTAGAAAACTATATATAGGAAAAGGGGTATGACGGCGTCAAGACCAAATAGGTGACGCCGTCACCTCACCGCTAAAACAATCCTCGGACTGCCTAGATCTACATTTGACGCCGTCAAGAACAATACATTTCCAGGCCGTCACGACTTTAACTCTTGACGCCCTACCTTCATGACGCCGTCAAAACTCTTCTGGGTCGTCATGGAATTTTACTCTTGACGCCGTCAGGGAACTATTCTTGACGCCGTCATGCACTGTTCCCAGCATGGAAAATTAAGACTTTGGCGTTTTCTTCACTTTTATGCTCCAAAAACGTCCGAATTGCTTCCTTTTCCAGATTTCACTCCCAAAGTACCTAAAATCACAAAAGGAACGATTTAGGGCAATATTTGATCAAATAAATTCGGATTCGGGCTTAAATGACCCCCTAAAAATGGATCATTTTTCGCCTTATATATATATATATATATATATATATATATATATATATATATATAGTTTTTGAAAATGCACCATTAACGTATCAAATAATTTTAAAAACTATAAGGACAAAAAACGTACAGTTCTATAAGAGTTAATATATAATTCTTTTGTTTATATAGCAAAGTTTATTATTATCCTAAATATTTTTAAAACTATAAGGGCAAAAAAAAAAGAAAAAAAAAAGCAAAAAATATTTGCGAGCGAAATTTTTGCCCCCCCCCCCCACCCTCCCCGCGAAGCGCGGTTTGATTCCATCTTGTTGGACATGATGGCGTACAATATTATCATCAATTGGGAATATCAAAAGTGGTGAAGGGTTACTGTAGTGCAGACAGAAACAAGAGAAAAAGAAGGCGTGTAGTTGTAGCTTTTTGAGGGGAAATCCTTCGAGGTTTTGCCCCGATATTGGACTAGGGGATCTATGACATTTAATTAGCACGAAAAGTAATCATTTTTCGACTTTCATTATTTATTTTAGTTTCATTATTAATTAATATAATTTTGATTATGCTTAATGGACATGTTATTAACTTCACGGACATGTTATTCAAGAAATACAAAACGAGTTGCATTATTGCCAATTTTTCCACGACCCCAACCAAACAAATAAATGTTATACTGTTATATAGAAATGCAAGTCAACATGTAGGTAGGTACATTATTTGATCAAAACTAGTCCAACTTTTGCATCCCACATGGTTAAAGAAGTGAAAATCTTTCTTGTTTATGTACTATGGTGAATGATGATCACACATGTCTAGAATATTACTATATTCTCGGGTATGAGAGCTGATGAAGTTATAAAATCAAAATTTTCAAACTTCGTCAATCTTCGTGTCTTAGAAAATGAATATAAGTCTTGACTTTTTTAGTATTTGTTGTCCCTTAAAAACATAGGTAATTTAAATTATTTATTACAAATATTCTCCATATTTTTATACAATCAAGAGCAAATGAAAAAATAATAATAAATAACGCAAGAAATTGTGGAAAAAGTAAAACATTCCAAATACATTTTTTTTTTCTTTTTTCTTCTTTTTTTTTTCAATACAAAATGATGATTCACTAAATTTGCAAATTAATTCAAGACTTTTAAACTCTGATAAGATTTTACATATATGGTGCATCAACGGGGTCTCTTGGATCATGAATTTGTTTTTAATCAACTAAAAAAATGCAAAAATAAAAATCATAAAAAAACATGATTCAAGGTTATAAATTGCATTTTGGTGATCATTTCTCGCATTTCTTAGTTTATCACCGGAACTAGATTTATGTTTATATAACTAAAAATATCTAGTAATCTTCTATCTATCTATATAATATAACAAAACTATAACTATATCATCAATAGAAACGTTTCACCGATGCAATTGAACTTACCTTACCCCCACTATATGTACAACCACATTGATTATGCAGTGACATGTTAAAAATATGAATCAAGGTGTGGCCCTCCATGTTCTTATTTGGATTCTTGCACCAATGATCTCCTTAAATTTGCATTAATCAAAATACGAAGTGTTATAGACCGGAAATTAAAATTCAGTTACTTCTTTTTTTCTTTTCTTTTCTGTGTCGAATACATGCCCAACCTCAGCAAAGCGGGATGTTCCCATAGGCTAACTCGATCAGTGACACAGAAGAATGGCCAAAATTTTAGCTTTTTTTATTCTCATTTTGAGAAACTGGATTTTGAATGTTGCACAAAGTATTTTCGTTAGCTAACCCAACAGTTTAATCATCGTGTGAAAACGGCAAAAGAAGCTAAACCCAACAGTCCAATCGTCCCTACTTTGTTAGAATTAATAATGCATGACAATCATAATATTAAGTAAATCAAGTAGTCACAATATGCGGAAGCATAGGAACATTTATAACATATAAAAGATTAACATAAACGTAAATAAGAACGTACCGTTAGATTCTAGCTAAACAAGAATCACTTCAATAAACCTTGAATGAGAGTAAAGATGGATCTATGATAAACCCCTTAATTTTTTGTTTATCAATCCCTTGATAATAACTATTGTGAGTTATTACCTCGTTTTTGTACACACAAACTACTAACGAATTAAAGGTTATGCTAGTAAACGAAACACAACAATTTTCTTATGAAAATTTTCGATCCAAAAACCTTTGAGGGTGGTTTGGACGATCGGCCAAGAAGGGAAAAAACAAGAAGAGAAAAAACTTTTTAGGGTTTTGTGTGTGTGCACAAAAGATAGAAAAGTTTTTACCCTAGGTTTGCTTTTAAACTAAATGTAAAACTTTAGGAACAAGTTAGGGCAAAGGGGAACCCCCTTTGTGTGTGGATCGACCGACCTAAGGACCCAAGGGGTCCTTCCAGATCCTTCTTGCCTCCTAATTACATTCTAGTCCCTTTCGTTTGTTCGTTAGTCAATTCCGTTAAGTACTAACGACCGTTAGCCATTTCTTGCGTTTAAATAATTATATATATACAACATTTAATATATATAAATTATTATTCTTTAATTCTCATTTGTAATGTGTGTAATCCCCGAGGTCTCAAGTTTGATTCTAGTCATACACGTATTAATATTTGTCCACAAACTCTAACATACTTTATAACACCATACGGCCTATACAAGTATACTACAAATTAAGTTGTGGTTCCATGTAAGGCTCTATTGAACACATATGACTTAATACTTTAGGCTTCTAAATTGCACAGCTCAGTCATGGATAAGGTGCCATTCAAACTGACCCACAGATGTCATCCATGTGACTAACAAATGAGTCGACTAGGGTGATTCGAGACTACCCTCTTGGTTGCCTATATTTCTACAGAAGATATCAAGAGACATAGACAGCTTCATCCTAAACTCTTGTCAATCTAAAAATCAATCAATCACAAGTTAGTAACGAAAAGACTCATCAAACCCACACAGAGTTTTGAATCTTGTTCACCTAAACCAAACGTTTATAGTTTCCAAAACGATAACATGGCCAGCCTCATAAAAATAGCCTATTGATTTTATTCACAAATGTTCTCCTAGATGCTAAATGAATATGAAATAAGCACAAACACTAACCTACGATTATTCATTTTATTATCAACAACCAGCATTACACATAACAAGCAGCCAATCGAGCTTTCTCTTTAAAAATATCCTCCGGATCACCTTGCAATTTGACTATTATATAAGTTTGATTAAACAATTTACTTACAGTCAAGCTTTAGTGAGTGAAAAGGAATATATTGTCCCAAAATAAGACCACTCGCTATGTTTATAGTTGAATTTTATTCTACTAGATTTACAGTTACCAACTTCTATGATGGGAAGTCACGGGCCTGTTGTTGACTTCTTGTTGTCATATATGAAAAGTTTGTGAGTATGATTTACAGCTATAATTTGTTCAGTTATGACAAGTATAAGTTAAATAGACGTAGCAAGATATGAATCATGTGTTACGAGTTGGTGTACTGGTAAATTAAGTGTGTAAGTTACCCTTTACGATCAACTTCCGCATTTTTTTTTTTTAATTTTTACCTTGCAGATTTACAGTTGACTATTAATATAGTTGGTGTTATTTTTTATTCAAAGTTATGGGCATGTTACTGTTACTATGGGCTAGGCCTATTTTGAAAGTACACATAAAAGATGAAAGTTTTTGTCCTGTTATAGAATTTATATGGTAAGTTAGATGATATGTGGTGAGGTAGTCCGTTGATAGTTGAAGTGCATTTTATCTTGAATGTTTGTGGTTCAATTCTCACCGGATTCTCCATCGCGTTTCTATTTTTTATTTTCCTAAAATATCATTTATTTTCAATCCTTTTTGGAATTTCTCTAGTACTTTTAAATGTACAAAACGATTTATCATTTATTATTTTCATAAAACATCATTTATTTTTAATCCTCTTTGGAATTTCACTCTCACTTTTTAATGTACAAAACGATTTATCATCAAATAACACAAAGAGAGTAACAAAACGATTTATCATCAAATGTCAAGTTATTCGGCTTTGTCGAAATCTGAAAACAATTTAAGTAAAGAATTCCTAATGCCATACCCCAATACTTAAAATACAAGTTGAAAAGATAAACAAACAATTTAAGTAAAGAATTCCTAATTCCTAATGTATTATGATACCTAGAGCTCTTAGGGTATTGACACTTGAATCGTGTACATCACTTTTTTAATACAATATTTGTATTATATTTGGTGCTTTGGGTATACGAAATTCATCTTGAGTAAAAACAAGAAAACGCTCACATTCAAGTCACTAGAAAAAGTGCTAAACATAGAGATTTATTGTTGATATGGATATATTCATATGAAAGACCAAATTGTGATTGTATATAAATATAAAGTGAAAAGCCACAATTTTTTTTGATGGTCACACATTTTGGTGAATAACTAATGTTGGTAATCAAATTAATCTACGAGTGTGCATTCACCAACTAACTAAAACTCAACCAGATTCACATGAGCACCACTTGTTTGAATGTCCATTTTCAATTAAAGTGTGAAAGTCCATGGTGGAAGCGGCTGGTATGAGAGGTGTATCCTTGAAATGGAGTGACATTGTTGCATGGTTACTTCCAATCTCCAAAGAAAATAAGGTAACTACAATTGTTGGTCGATTACTCGTGGCTGCCTCTACTTACGTCGCGTGGCAGGAACGCAACAACCGAACCCATGGGAAGTGTGGAAGACAGCCTGATGGAGTTGCACAAGTTATTCTTGATATGGTTAGGTTAAAGTTGTCTTCCATTCGGTTCAAGAAGAGTATTCGAGTGGATCAAATGAAGAGAACGTGGAAGATTGCAGATATTCAAGTCGACGACATAAGCTAGCCTTGGTTCGGTATAGAGGTTGCGCGGTCACTGTTTATATTCTTTTATAGCCTCTATTTCATTGTTGTTATGTTTTGAGTATGTTCAAAACATATTGTTTTGAGTTTAGGGTCGCTCATTACCATCCTTTTTTGTACCGAACCTTTATTCTTTTTTAATATATTCACCGGGTATAAACCCTTTACAAAAAAAGAAAAAAATAATATAAAATAAAAAAATAAAAAAAAAACCTTGACGTTTTTATATGTTACAATTAGTATTCAAAAAACTTCACTTAAAATGTTACAAAGACTGCCAACTTATTATATTTATTAAAAAAACTCTCTTATATGACAAGGAAGGTATATGTATCATAAGAACTAAACTACCTGTAGCGTAGAACACTTAGGTGTCGTTTGTTTTGTCAGAGCTTTTAACTCTTTATTTGCAAACCATGTCAGCAGAATAAGTTGTACATTTAAGCTCTTCATTTGCAAGAAGAAGACCGTTTGTTTTTTGTGTTATTGAAGTATTTTTTTTTTCACTAGTATCTTTTGTGCTATTGAAGTTTTTTTTGTTTTTTTTTCAGTACCATTTTTGTGCTATTGAAGTACTTTTTTCTTTTCATTTTTCTTTTTCACAAATTTTTTACGT
Source organism: Artemisia argyi (assembly GCA_030686995.1). Taxonomy (NCBI): domain Eukaryota; kingdom Viridiplantae; phylum Streptophyta; class Magnoliopsida; order Asterales; family Asteraceae; genus Artemisia; species Artemisia argyi. Next base: position 15,182,227 of record CM060687.1, on the reverse strand, counting down.
TTTTGTCCGTTTGTTACCGTTTTGGTACGTTTTTTTACGTTTTCAACCGTTTTTCTACGTTTCGTCTCTTTTTTTACGTTTTTGTCCATTTTTTACGTTTGCATCCGTTTTTTTACGTTTTCGTCTGTGTTTTTAAGTTTTCGTCCATTTTTTTACGTTTTCGCTAGTTTTTTTATGTTTTCGTCCGTTTATTTATGTTTTCGTCTGTTGTTTTACGTTTTCGTCTATCTTTTTTATATTTTGATATGTTTTTTTTACGTTTTCGACCTTTATTTACTTTTTTTGTCTATTTTTTAAGGTTTTGTCCCATTTTTACATTTTCGTTTTTACGTTTTCGACCGTCTTTTTACAATTTCGCTTTCTTTCTCGTTTTTTAACCTTTTTTTACGTTTTTACTTTTTTTTTAAGTTTTCGTTTTCATTTTTGTCTTTTTACGTTTTCATTTTTTACATTTTTTACATTTTCGTCATTTTTTTACGTTTACGTCTGTTTTTACGTTTTTGTCCGTTTTTTGCATTTTCGTCTGTTATTGTACGTTTTTCTAAGTTATCTTACGTAAACGTAAAAAAAAGACAAAAACGTAAGAAAACGGACGAAAACGTAAAAAAAATAAAAACGTAAGAAAAAAACGAAAACGTAAAAAAAACGGGTGAAAGTGTTAAAAAAAGACAAAAACGTAAAAACCGGACGGAAGACCTAAAAAACGGGCGACAACGTGACAAAACAGAAGAAAACATAAAAAAAGACGAAAACATAAATAAAAGACGCAAAGAAGTAAAAAAACGAGCGAAAACGTAAAAAAATGGGCGAAAACGAAAAAAATGAATGAAAACGTAAAAATACAGACGAAAACATAAAAATACAGACGAAAAAGTAAAAAAAAAAGGCGAAAACGTAAAAAAAATGTTTGAAAACGTAAAAAAATGACGAAAACGTAAAAAAAAAAGGCGAAAACGTAAAAAAATTGACGAAAACTTGAAAAAACAAACGAAAACATAAAAGAATAGATATTGAGAAAGAGATGTATGGTTTGTGAAAGCAGATGCAAGAAGTGAAAGAAGAGGTAAGAAGTGAAAGATAATATCTGAAATTTAGAAGAGGAAAGAAGTGAAAAGAAACACTTATGTCTGCAAAAAAACAAACATAAACCTCTGCCCTCCGCAGACAAAAGAAGTGAAAGGAGCTAAAAAGTGCTTATTATAAAAAAGAAATGACACCTTTACTTTCATGGCATCTAATTCGAGAAACTCAAAATGAGTTGCATAAGAGGATCTCCGATTCAAATTGTGCCGTCAGTTGTCACTATAAGCGTATTTAAACTTTCGCACTATTTATAGTAGCGTCAAAAAGAACGATCTATAATAGACACGTACATAGTATATAGAAATGCGACACGCACTTTGTACATTATTTGATAAAAACCATTCCAACTTTACATCCCACATAGTTAAAATTGTTAATATACGATAGTAAATGTGAATCATGTATGTCAATAATATTACTATGTTTTCATGTAGCGTTTGTTAGTAGAGTTGATTATAAATCTAAAAAAAATCATACTGTATATTCAAAATTGTATAAGAAAATTAGTATATAATTCTTGGGAATTGATCCAATAAGAAGAGAAAATAAAATAAGAAGAATGAGAAATGTTTATAGCCACGCATTTCAAATGAGGAAGGAGAATTTCATGGGAGATGCATCTTATTTTGTAGGTGCATCTGAAATGTGCGGTTGTAATCACTTCTCATTCTTCTCATTTTACTTTTATTTCTCATTTGATCCTTACTCTATAATTTTTAACTTTTTAATAATGATGAATATAAATATTTTTGACTTTTCTATTATTTGTACTAAAAAAATGAATTAAAATGTGGACAAGGTAGCTATAGAGCACACACGAGCTTGTTTCGTTAAGTTCTTAACATTGGACTACTCAATCATACACAAAGTTCCATTCAAATTGATCCAAATGTCCTTTACCATCCAGGGGCGGACCTTAGGGAGTTCCGGGGGTTCACGGGAACAAAATAGGCTTTCCTCGATCATTTAGTGTGAAAAAATGAATGTAAAATTCTTGACTTTTTTAGTATCTGTAGTCACCTAAAAACGGGGGAGTCCAAACTTTGTACTGGAAAATGGATTAAGGCGTGGCCCTCCATGTAAAGTTGCTATTGAACACATATGTGTTTATTCCGTTGATGATACACATTTGATCCTTAGATGTCCATTGCCATCCATGCGACTAAGATATGAGGTAACCCTAGTACAACATAGGTGACTCAAGCCCTCTTAGACTCTTGGTTGCCTACATTTCTAGAGATGAAGCAAGAGACAGCGTGACCACTTTTGTCAATGTTCAATTCAATATATTACAAGGTACCAACGAATGTGTGTCAATATCCAAAATGGATAGATGTGTCACCCCCGTGAGACCTACTAAAAAACTCAAGAAACCTCGAGTTTGAGTTCGGTTCACCTAACTAAACTATTGATGTTTCGCAAAGGGTAACTCAATCAGCCACACAAAGATTGCCTATAGATTTTTATACACCAGACTCATCTTAAATTCTAAACTAAACTACTTGCGGAATAATTCAGCCGTCACAGAAATAAAGAATGTACACTGATCTATCATCACAAAGATGAAGGTTATGCATGGATCTTGCAAGACTTTGTAGAAGTCCTAGTAGTATATTCACTAGCACAATGCAAAATTAAATATAGGGTCACGATCTCGATTCAAGATTTCATTTACACCACAATTTGGATTAGCCACAAATGAATTGTTTGTTGACTATCTAAGGTCTCATTTTCAACTCATTTCACACGAACATTGATAAATGTGGACTAGATTAAGTCTATACCTTGTGAAATGTAACTATAGAGTTGTGCTTAACTTATGCTATATAAAAATTAAAGACAAACAATTTTCATAAACAAAAATTAAAGACAAACAATCTTCATAAACTACAACAAAGTTTAACCAAAAAAGACAGAAAGACTGAGTGAGTTTCTCAACCAATTTAGACCCAGAAAATTACTTTCATTACCAACAACTTCATGGCGTACGTGTAGTTCAAGAAACACAAAGCACGTTGCATTAACGCCAATTTTTAACTCGACCACTACCAAACATAAAAGAAGGAAAATAATAGAGTAAACCGGTATGAAATCATTCAAATTGCGTTGTCCCTTTATAAAAAATGTCAAATGATTGCTTTAATATAGATATACATCCACTTGTGTCAGCAGCGATTTATTTCACTGGTTTTTGCTTCCTTTTAGTAAAAAAAAAAATTGTCACTTTCTTTCGAAAAGAGAAGATCATAAGGTTAAACAAAGACCCTTTAAGTTTAAATCCCACATAAGTTAAAGAAGTGAAATATTTCTTGTTTATATACTCTGGTTAAGGAGGATCATACATGTCTAGAATATTACTATCTTTTGAGATACATGTGTTTATGAAGTTGATTATAAATTCAAAATTTCAAACTTCCCGAATTAGTGTATCTCAAAATAAATATAAAATTCTTGACTTTTTATTATCTTTTGTCACTTAAAAAATGAGGTGTCATTCTCTCTCACACATTCTCACTTTTAATCTCTCTATCTCTCTCACACACATACACACTTTTAATTTTTAAATAATAATTTTAATTTTAATTTTAATTAAAAATATTTTTTTCTCTTACCTCAAAACCAAATCCAAATCCAAATTCTAAACCAACTCCAAACTTAATCTTAAACCCACCAACAAACCAAACCGGCCCTGAGTAATCTAATTTTTTTTATTTGCCAAGATTGTCCACATGTTAATATAACTAAATATTTAGTAATCTTTTATCTATCTTTATAATAAAACAAAACCATAACTATACTATCATTCTCAATTTAACTGTAAGAAATAATTTTAAATATGTGATAGATACTCGCCATCCAAGTTCTTTAGGGTTCTTGAACCAAATGATCCTTCAATTTGCATTAATTAAAATGCAAAGTGTTATAAACCATGAACGTATCACAATTTTTTTATCCTACATGTCGAATACATGCACGGTCTCAACAAAGCCGGATGTTTCCCAAAGGCTAACCCAACAGTCCAATGATAGTGTGAAAATGGAAAAAGAAGCTAAACCATCTCATATAATGCCATACGGCCTTTACAACAATATTGTGCCTCCATGTAAGGGCTCTATTGAACACATATGACTTAGTACTTTAGTCTTCTAAATTGCACAACACACTCATCCGGAAATGAGGTGACTAGGCTGATTCGAGACTCTGTTGGTTTCCTATATTTTTGGATAGGATATCAAGAGACAAGGGGACAACTTTGTCCTATACTCCTATCAATGTAAAACTCAATCAAGCACAAGGTACCAATGAACATATGTCACCATAATTATTCAAAATGAACAAATGTGTCACCCTCATGAGCCCTACCAAAAGACTCACCAAACCCATAGAGTTTTGAGTCCTGTTCACCTAAACCACCTGTTCTCCTAGATGCTAAATGAACGTTTATCTTATCTTATCTTACATTAATATAAATCATTAGGACCTTTTTTATATTAGTTTTCAAAAAATTGAGTTACACACTTACTATTTATAGTATGATCTTAATATCGTTGAAAAAACCACAAATTTGTAACATTCATCTTAAAATTTTCCTCTTACAAAAGCTCCTACTCGCAGGATGCTAACAAATGTCAGAATGAACGGTTTGTGGAAGCAGAGAGATAATTAGTGGGAAAAAAAACTATGCAATATTGTTGTTTGTGTAGGAGGATTTGTAGGATGAAAAGATAGGAGGGTGTAGCAAAGCTCTATTATTATATGTGAAAGATTTTTACATTAAATAGATGGAGTGTGTGGAAACTCATGTCTAGTGTGGGTGATCGGATGGTAAGTGGAGTATGGTATATTTGAAATGTCCATGGTTAAATTCTCATTCGTTGCTTGCATTAGTTGGTTTTTTTTTTTTTTTTTTTTTTTTTTTTTTTTTTTTAAATTATATCCATGTTACCCGTCATTTCACTTTCAGAAACATCATCTTCGGTGTCAGTTTTAGTGCAACAAAATAAAATGATTAGTGTCATTTTTATGATCAAAGGCTACAATTGTTGGAACAATAGGGTTTAAAGACGCTTTATCCAACTAAATAATATAGGACAAGTTGAAAAGAACAAAACATCAACAATCACGCAAAATTGTCTCAGTTCTACTATTTTCAAAATCTGGTTATTTTATCTTCAATAAAGCAATAGGATTTTGAATGTTATATTTTGATTTTAGTTCAACAACTAGCATAAAGTTGGATTATAAAGTTAAGTTTTACTAGTTTAAAAGAGTGAATATATCAGATACTCCACTTCAACGAGTTTATGTATACACTACAAGAAAAAGTGTCTATAGTGACCAAAATTTAGTGCCGACTTTTTTTTTTTTGTCACTATTTGGGCAAAATAGTGATCATATAGTACATTGACACTAATATTTAGTCATCCGTAAACAGTTAGTAACCAAGCTTAAAAGTGGTCATTAATTTCGTCACTATACATATGCGTTGTTTTTCGGCATAAAAAGTAACGAACATTGTTGGTCACTAAATTTTTAAAAGCCGTTCAAAAACGAAATAGAGGATGACTCGTCATAATCGGTAAAAATGGGTGAATTGGGTCGGATTGGGATCATGTTTTTCTCCGGTTAATGAGTTCGCAATTGTTATTTTGTTGGCGACAACTTTAATCACAGGGTACCCGCCGCTGCATCGCGCGGGTACCCTGCTAAAAAATCCATGTCAAAAGAATTACAATGTTTTTCAGGCACTTGGTTGTTAATGAAGTTGTATTAAAAAATGTCAAACTTCGTTGACAACGCACGTACACGCAAAACAGATTAAAAATGCTTGACTTTTTTAGTGGAGTATTTTTTTTCACATTTAAACAAAAGGGCAATGCAAACTTTTTATTTACAAAGATCATACATATCTTAGGATACCAAATTCTAAAAAATCCATGTCGTCATTGGTGTTCAATTCAATATCTAAATGTTTCATCGATCTACCTGAAGCATCTAACCTATACCATACAATGCCAAATTGATTCAGCAATGATGTTACGAAATAGAAGTAAGGCGTGGTTTTCCATGTAAGGGTCTCTAGTGAGCACATATGAGTTTTGCCTTTTAACTTCTTATCATTGTACACTCAATCATGCACAAACTATGTACCATTCAAACAGATCCAGATGACTAAGATACCATGAAACTCGGGTAGTCAGGCACAACATTGGTAATTTCAGCCCTCTTCGTTGCCTACATTTCTAGAGAAGAATCAAGAGACAGGGTGACAACTTTTAACCTGCGAATGTTCAATTCAATATATTACAAGGTACCAACGAAGGTGTGTCACCCGAATGATCCAAAATAGAAGGACATGTAAACCTCACAAGTCTTACCAAAAAACTCACGAAATCCCGAGTTTCAGTCCAGTTCATCTAAGAGATAAATGGTACATAGAAATTCATGAGTGAACATGTAGACATGTACATTATTTGATCAAAACCATTCCTAGTTTATGTTGGAATTATATAATCATGACATGCATATAAATAAATCAATTAACATCAAGTAAGCATAGCGGAACCAATTATAACAAGATCATATAATATGTAATTAATTAATCAAATATAAATAGTAAACATACCGTAGTGATTCTAGCCAGAACAAGAATCAAGTGAATCTTCAATTCAAGAACCCTAATTAGGGTTTATATGGATTATAAGAATTACCCCTTACCTCTTTTGTAATTCAATCCAATAATCAAACAATAGTATGTTTGAATCGCGTTCTTGTACACACGTACTAATTCAAGTAAAAGTTTATGCAAGTAAAATAAACACAAAACTTGTTTTAGCTATGAAAATCGAATCCCTTAAAAGGGTTTAAGTATGGATCGATTATGGGACAAGAGAAAGAAAAAAAACACCAAGATTTGTGTGTACAAGTTGTATGGAACAATGAATCTTGGATGTGTTTATATAGTTGAGTAAACTTGGAGCTCAAGGCAAATAGGAGGTGCCCTCTTGCCCCTTGCCGATCGGCCTAGACCCCCCAAGGGAATTCTAGAACCTTCTTGCCTCCAATTTAATCACAAATAAAACTTTCCTAATCTTTGTCTAACGGTCGTTAGTCATTCTCCGTTAAATACTAACGGTCGTTACTCGTTTTGTGTTTATTAATAATTATATATAACATTTATAAATAATTATTCATTTACTCTTCATACGTAGTGTGCAATCCCGCGATCTTGAGTTCGATCCTAACACACATCTATTATTTTATCGTCTATAAAACTAATAGTTTACATCCCACATTGTTAAAAGAAGTAAAGTCTTTCTTGTTTATATACTATAGTGAATGTGGATCAAACATGTCAATAATATTACTAGTTATCTAGTACATGCTTGTTGATAAACTAAATCATACTTTGTCCAACGAGTTGTACCAGAAAATGAGTATCTGATTGTTGACTTTTTTAGTAATCTTATAATTGGAAAGTGCATATTTTGTACTAAAAAATGAATTATGGCATGGCCCTCCATGTAAGGTCGCTACTGAGCACATATGAGCTTGGTGTTGTTAAGCTCTTAACATTGTTCTACTCAATCATACACAAAGTTCCATTCGAACTGATCCAGATGTCCATTGCCATCCGCGTTAAGATATGAGATAACTATGGTACAACACAGGTGATTCGAGCCCCTCTTGGCTGCCTACATTTCTAGAGGAAAATATCAAGAGACAGGGTGGCAACTTTTAGACAAGAAAAAAAAATTACTTTACATTACCAACGACACTTAATTAACTTCATTCGCAATTTCTTTCAAATAATAGACTACTGATTAGAAACTTTTTAGCAAATGTGATTATGTTAATAGTAACTAAAAAATAAAAATTTAGCAATAACCATTTTTTAAGAGACCTGTTTCGCCGTGGTGCTGTAAACATTTCACCAATACATCTGAACTTACCTAACACCTACCACAAGGTGCCAACGCAAGTGAGTCAACCCGAATTATCCAAATGGATAGATGTGTCGCCCTCACGAGGCCTACCAAAATACTCACCAAGCAACAGAGTTGAGTCCGCTTGACATAATCCAAAGGATATATGTTTCACAAAGGGTAACTTAATGAGTCACACAAAGATTGCCTAAAGAAAGTATGTTTAACAAATAACTAGTTGCAGGCTTGCGACGTAGAATACTGTAATTGATACTAAGACAATGTACACTGATATATCAATACATAGATGAGGGGTTATGGATTTTGCAAGGCTAGAGTCTCCACCCTCCGTATGTTCACTCATACAACACAACAAACCATCTACAATCAAGAAAACACTTTTGGTTGGTTTATCATGTTAACTCACATGTAGAGTTCTGTCACCATAGACTTGGTCAAACATTTGTCACAAAATTCAGTTTTTTCAACCATGTTCTGTTGTATCCTTGAACCAAATGAATTCTAGTTTTGCATTAATCAGTTCTGATCCCCATATATAGAAATAAGTTTCACAGCCACAAACTCCCATCCAAAACAACTTTCTAATGTTATACACCAATATAAATAATTTTCAATCTTATGTGTCAAATACATACCAAACCTCAGTAAAATGGAATTTTATCAGTGCAAGAGCTCTTCCGCGATGAGATATCTTGTTCTTTTCTTCCTTGGGCATTTCAGCATATCTATAACATGATATGACACTTTTCTCGTTAGATATTTGAGATCTATACAAGTATGCAGATCTAAGTTGGATATTATACTAGTAGATGGCAAGATGAGCGGGTTAGGTAACAGGTTAAAATGGGTTCAGGTGGACAGGGGACATAGTTTGGTCCACGTCGGGGCAAAATTGGTTGACATGAAAACACTTTTTGTCCGGTTTCTAACTGTATTCAAACTTTGCACTAACTGTCAGAATAGCTTCAACCCACAAACACTCTATAATGAACTTCTAACTGGAGTTAACCTTTTATCCCGCATAGGTTATGGAAGTGAAATTTTCCTTGGTTATATACTACATGTAAGAGAACAATTTGTGCGTTAGTGTTTATTATATTTGGTGAAAAATAAACATTAGTGATGCCATGATCGAAAATTAATATAAAAGTTTTTGTATTTGTCTGTCACTTTATTTGTTATCATCACTAAAAAAACTGATAACTGTCCATTATGTTTATGCAACAAAATATGTAGTAATCTTTTATTTTTATCATTAAAAAATGCACGAGTCAACATGTGTGTGTACATTTTATAATAAAACACCATGAAACTTTGCATCCCACATAGATCAAAGAAGGGAAATCATTCTTGTTTATATGCTATAGTGAATAAGCAACATACATGTCAATGAAAATACTTTGTTTTCAGGTACTTGGTCAACAATGGAGTTGATTGTGAAACTTAAAGAATCAAAACTCCTAGCCTATCAAGAACCCGTAAATAAGTATAAATTCTTGGCTTTTTTTACTATCTTTTCACTTAAAAAGGCAAAACTTAATAACTTATGTTAAAAAGGAAAAACTTACATAAAGTTTGTATAACTTATGTTAATTTAAATTTTTTGTACACGACAATTTTCGTTCTAAGTATTCAAAGTTAATTTCATGTGCAATTTAAGGATTTTTATTTATTTATTTATTTTTTCATAAGAGGTTACAAGACTTAATTTTAACCAAAATTACTTTTAACTAAAATGGTACATGGCATTAGGTTACCATTCCAACTAAAATATGACATGTAAAAACTTTACAAAAAAAAAAAAAAAAAAAAAAAAAAAAAAACAAACATGGTTAACATATAAAAGTTGACTTTGATATATTAAGTTGAGAATAACAAAAGTTGAATACTTAATATTTAATTTAACTTGATATATAATGTATAGTACGAAAATATTAATTTAACCTAAAGTATAATGTATAGTACATTTTTGTGCGATTTGCCTAAGGTGATAGTTACTACAATTGTTTCCATTTTACCATCATTTACAATTTCTTTAAAATAACAAAGACTACTAATTAGAAACTTTTTAGGAAATGTGATTATGTCAATAGTACTTAAAAATTAAAATTTAGCAATAACCATATTTTAAAAAACTTGCTTCGCTGTGGTGTCTCTAAACATTTCACCAATACTTCTAAACTTAACTAATACCTAGCTACCACACAATGCCATATTGATTCTGCAGCGACATGTTACATTTTAATTAAGGCGTGCACAAGGTACCATCGATTAAGATATGAGACAACTCTTGGGACAACAATTCCAGTGAAATTAAAAGACAATTAATCATCACAAGGTATCAACGCAAGTGAGTCACCAGAATTATCCAAATGGATAGATGTGTCGCCCTCATGAGTCCTACCAAAAAACTAACCAAGCAATAGAGTTTGAGTCCGCTTGACGTAATCCAAACTATTGATGCTTCACAAAGGGTAACTTAACAAGTCAAACAAAGATTGCCTAAAGAAAGAATGTTTAATAAATAACTACTTGCAGGCTTGCAACGTAGAATACTGCAATTGATACTAGGACAATGTACACTGATATATCAATACATAGATGAGGGGTTATGGATCTTGCAAGGCTAGAGTATCCACCCTCTGTATGTTCACTCATACAACACAACAAACCATCTACAATCAAGAAAAATGATGATTGAACTGCAATTTTGTATGTTCAATCACATTGTCATTTTATACCACTTTTGGTTGGTTTATCATGTTAACTCACATGTAGAGTACTGTCACCAGAGACTTGGTCAAACATTTGTCACAAAATTCAGTTTTTTCAACCATGTTCTGTTGTATGACTTGTATTCTTGAACCAAATGAATTATAGTTTTGCATTAATCACTTCTGATCCCCAAAAAAAATAATATTGACAACCCCAAACTCCCATCTAAAACACCTTTTCTAAAAGCTCAGTATGAATCTATAATGTTATACACCAATAGAAATAATTTTCTATCTTATGTGTCAAATACATACCCAACCTCAGCAAAATGGAATTTTACCGGCGCAAGAGCTCTTCCGCGATGAGATATCTTGTTCTTTTCTTCCTTGGGTATTTCAGCGTATCTACCACATACATGAAGACATTTGTAAGATTAAAAAAGTTAAACAAACAATTGAGAAAGCTATTTTTCTTGTTAGTTATATTTATAACTATCCTGGTGTTATAAGCATGATGAGGGACTTTACCGAAAACAGTGAGTTAGCTAGCTGTGGAATAACTAGATTTGCAACAACTTTTCTCACATTTAAAAGTTTGCATACTAATAAAAATGGTTTGAGAATGATGTTTGCTGATGAGAAATGGACCACAAGTAAATGGTGTAAAGAGATGAAGGGGAAACGAGCTAATGATATTGTTTTCACCCCTGGTTTTTGGAACAATATCTTGTTTACTATAAAAGTTATGGGCCCTATTGTCAAAGTGCTTCGTCTAGTTGATAACGAGAAGAAACCCGCAATGGGTTATATATACGAAGCAATGGAAAGGGCTAAGCTTGCAATTAAAAGTGCTTTAAGCCAACAGCAAGACGAGTACAAGATTATCTCGGACATAGTAGACAACCGCTGGAACTCTCAACTTCACCATCCGTTACATGCAGCGGGTTATTATTTAAACCCGGAGTTCTATTGTTACAATGACGAAATTGAAAGTGACCCAGAAGTATCAACCGGTTTAAACGATTGCATCACGCGGCTGGTCCCGGATAAAAACGTTCTAGATTTGATCATGGTTGAGATGATTCAGTGGGTACACCAAGAAGGGTTCTTTCAATTAGATGTTGCAAAAAGGGCACATGGGAAAATATCTCCTGGTAAGACAACTTGTATGTTATTTATTTTATTTTATTTGACAAATGACAATAGATGAGTCTAATTTTATGATTTTATACAGCCGAGTGGTGGAAGCTATATGGGAAAGGGACACCAAATCTACAACAATTTGCAATTAAGGTGTTGAGTTTAACATGTAGTGCATCAGGATGCGAAAGGAATTGGAGCACATTTGAGCACGTAAGTATTTCAATTTTATAAAAGTTTCTGTAATTTTAGTGAGTCATAATATGAACACGTCTTAAATTTTATAATGTATGGCAAGAGACTACTAGTGGGTTTTGGATGTTTAAAGTGGTTAAACGTCTTAAATTGCTTAAAAAGCCTCTCCGTAAACTGTTATTCGATTATGGGAACATACATGAGAATGTGAAGAAGCTTAGACATGAGCTTGATGAAGCGCAAAAAGCTTTGGACTCTGACCCGTCTAATGTGGAGTTACGTGAGGAGGAGGCTACTTATCTTCATGCATACCAGGATGCTATTCTTATGGAGGAAAGACTTCTTGTTCAAAAAGCGAAGCTTGATTGGCTTAAACTTGGTGATGCGAATACGGCATACTTTCACAAAGTGGTTAAAAGTCAAACAGCTAGGAATAGAATTGATAGTATTGTGGACAATAATGGTGCTACAATTGATGGGGACAAGGTGCCCTTAGCATTTATAGATCATTATACCGAATTCCTTGGTCAGCAGGGTACTACTACTGTTTTTCATTCTAATGATATCTTTTGTAATAGGTTGTCCATGAAAAGTGCAAATAGTATGATTCGTGAAGTCTCTGATAAAGAGATTAAAGATACTATGTTCTCTATGGGTGATAATAAAGCCCCAGGTCCTGATGGTTTTTCTGCTGCGTTCTTTAAGGATGCTTGGGATATTATTGGGGTGGATGTGTGTAAGGCAATTAAGGAATTTTTCACTAATGGTATTCTTCTAAAGGAGCTTAATCATACGATCATAGCATTGATTCCAAAGGTTAATTCTCCCGTTAGAATTAATGATTATCGCCCTATTTCTTGTTGTAATACTTTGTACAAATGTATTAGCAAGATTCTTGCTAATCGTATGAAGGAAAGCTTGTTTGAGCTGATTAGTTTTAACCAATCTGCTTTTGTTCCGGGAAGACGTATTGCGGATAACATCTTGTTAACTCAAGAGCTTATGCATAATTACCACTTGGATAGGGGTCCTGCTCGTTGTGCTTTCAAGGTAGATATTCAAAAAGCGTATGATACAGTGGATTGGTTGTTTTTAAAGGATATTCTTACGGGTTTTGGTTTCCATCATTGAATGATAAGATGGATTATGGAATGTGTCACGACCACATCATTCTCTCTTAGCATTAATGGATACTCTCATGGTTTCTTTAAAGGTATGAGAGGCTTACGACAAGGTGATCCGATTTCTCCTTATTTATTTACTTTAGTAATGGAAGTGTTGACGCTAATGTTGAATCGTAGGGCTCGTGAGTCGAATAGGTTTATGTCACAACTCGTAATTTCATGTCCTTTTTCAAATGTCGGAATTTCATTTTTATTCCAGAAAGTTACTATTCATTTCTACTATTCACTATTACTATTCATTTTCACTATTCATCTCCGAAAATTTTATTTCATATTCTTGTAAGTTAAACTATTTTAACGATAATCCGAGAGTTTGACGCTCGTCGGATCATTTCTGTGAATATCACGAAGCCGTGTCCGAGATTTACTTTTGGGTTTAAACGTCCTTCCGGCATCCCGATATGTCCATAAAATACTATAAACGATAGAAATATGATTTTCTCTCATTTTACGACAATTTTAAAAGTTTTAGAATTTTATGTTTTTCAGTTTTAACAACGTTTTTGCAACCTGCGTTTCCAGTTTTAACAACGTTTTTGCAACCCGATGGAACTTACCATTCATTTTATATTTTATTATGGAGTATTTTGACAAGTTTAGTCATTCTTTCAAGTTTCATATTTTTACGATACCCGAATTTACGTTTCGCGATTTAACAAGTTACGTTTTGCGTTTAACGGAACCAAAACCGACTCCGTGAACCAGATAACACCAAACTTCTCACATGCTCATCCAATTTTACACATGTGCCGCCCCCCCCCCCCCCCCCCCCCCCCTTATCCTAGATACTTCAAGTTGACCATATACTTACAATAATGCCATCACCTCAAAGATATTTGTATAAACTTCAAGACTTAACATAACATAATCTTTTTAGATCAAAAAGGCACTATTCTCTCTTTTCTCCTCTCCATAGCCACGACAACAACAAGAACACCAACAAAGATCCATCATTTTTTCATGATCCAAGTATTTATCAAGTCCTATGAGTGATCTAGTTAGGGTTTTGAAATAAAAACCACAAAGATTAAATGGGTTTCATCACCATCTTTTGATAATCATCACAAGTAAGTTATATTTGAAATGTCCATGGTTAAATTCTCATTCGTTGCTTGCATTAGTTGGTTTTTTTTTTTTTTTTTTTTTAAATTATATCCATGTTACCCGTCATTTCACTTTCAGAAACATCATCTTCGGTGTCAGTTTTAGTGCAACAAAATAAAATGATTAGTGTCATTTTTATGATCAAAGGCTACAATTGTTGGAACAATAGGGTTTAAAGACGCTTTATCCAACTAAATAATATAGGACAAGTTGAAAAGAACAAAACATCAACAATCACGCAAAATTGTCTCAGTTCTACTATTTTCAAAATCTGGTTATTTTATCTTCAATAAAGCAATAGGATTTTGAATGTTATATTTTGATTTTAGTTCAACAACTAGCATAAAGTTGGATTATAAAGTTAAGTTTTACTAGTTTAAAAGAGTGAATATATCAGATACTCCACTTCAACGAGTTTATGTATACACTACAAGAAAAAGTGTCTATAGTGACCAAAATTTAGTGCCGACTTTTTTTTTTTGTCACTATTTGGGCAAAATAGTGATCATATAGTACATTGACACTAATATTTAGTCATCCGTAAACAGTTAGTAACCAAGCTTAAAAGTGGTCATTAATTTCGTCACTATACATATGCGTTGTTTTTCGGCATAAAAAGTAACGAACATTGTTGGTCACTAAATTTTTAAAAGCCGTTCAAAAACGAAATAGAGGATGACTCGTCATAATCGGTAAAAATGGGTGAATTGGGTCGGATTGGGATCATGTTTTTCTCCGGTTAATGAGTTCGCAATTGTTATTTTGTTGGCGACAACTTTAATCACAGGGTACCCGCCGCTGCATCGCGCGGGTACCCTGCTAAAAAATCCATGTCAAAAGAATTACAATGTTTTTCAGGCACTTGGTTGTTAATGAAGTTGTATTAAAAAATGTCAAACTTCGTTGACAACGCACGTACACGCAAAACAGATTAAAAATGCTTGACTTTTTTAGTGGAGTATTTTTTTTCACATTTAAACAAAAGGGCAATGCAAACTTTTTATTTACAAAGATCATACATATCTTAGGATACCAAATTCTAAAAAATCCATGTCGTCATTGGTGTTCAATTCAATATCTAAATGTTTCATCGATCTACCTGAAGCATCTAACCTATACCATACAATGCCAAATTGATTCAGCAATGATGTTACGAAATAGAAGTAAGGCGTGGTTTTCCATGTAAGGGTCTCTAGTGAGCACATATGAGTTTTGCCTTTTAACTTCTTATCATTGTACACTCAATCATGCACAAACTATGTACCATTCAAACAGATCCAGATGACTAAGATACCATGAAACTCGGGTAGTCAGGCACAACATTGGTAATTTCAGCCCTCTTCGTTGCCTACATTTCTAGAGAAGAATCAAGAGACAGGGTGACAACTTTTAACCTGCGAATGTTCAATTCAATATATTACAAGGTACCAACGAAGGTGTGTCACCCGAATGATCCAAAATAGAAGGACATGTAAACCTCACAAGTCTTACCAAAAAACTCACGAAATCCCGAGTTTCAGTCCAGTTCATCTAAGAGATAAATGGTACATAGAAATTCATGAGTGAACATGTAGACATGTACATTATTTGATCAAAACCATTCCTAGTTTATGTTGGAATTATATAATCATGACATGCATATAAATAAATCAATTAACATCAAGTAAGCATAGCGGAACCAATTATAACAAGATCATATAATATGTAATTAATTAATCAAATATAAATAGTAAACATACCGTAGTGATTCTAGCCAGAACAAGAATCAAGTGAATCTTCAATTCAAGAACCCTAATTAGGGTTTATATGGATTATAAGAATTACCCCTTACCTCTTTTGTAATTCAATCCAATAATCAAACAATAGTATGTTTGAATCGCGTTCTTGTACACACGTACTAATTCAAGTAAAAGTTTATGCAAGTAAAATAAACACAAAACTTGTTTTAGCTATGAAAATCGAATCCCTTAAAAGGGTTTAAGTATGGATCGATTATGGGACAAGAGAAAGAAAAAAAACACCAAGATTTGTGTGTACAAGTTGTATGGAACAATGAATCTTGGATGTGTTTATATAGTTGAGTAAACTTGGAGCTCAAGGCAAATAGGAGGTGCCCTCTTGCCCCTTGCCGATCGGCCTAGACCCCCCAAGGGAATTCTAGAACCTTCTTGCCTCCAATTTAATCACAAATAAAACTTTCCTAATCTTTGTCTAACGGTCGTTAGTCATTCTCCGTTAAATACTAACGGTCGTTACTCGTTTTGTGTTTATTAATAATTATATATAACATTTATAAATAATTATTCATTTACTCTTCATACGTAGTGTGCAATCCCGCGATCTTGAGTTCGATCCTAACACACATCTATTATTTTATCGTCTATAAAACTAATAGTTTACATCCCACATTGTTAAAAGAAGTAAAGTCTTTCTTGTTTATATACTATAGTGAATGTGGATCAAACATGTCAATAATATTACTAGTTATCTAGTACATGCTTGTTGATAAACTAAATCATACTTTGTCCAACGAGTTGTACCAGAAAATGAGTATCTGATTGTTGACTTTTTTAGTAATCTTATAATTGGAAAGTGCATATTTTGTACTAAAAAATGAATTATGGCATGGCCCTCCATGTAAGGTCGCTACTGAGCACATATGAGCTTGGTGTTGTTAAGCTCTTAACATTGTTCTACTCAATCATACACAAAGTTCCATTCGAACTGATCCAGATGTCCATTGCCATCCGCGTTAAGATATGAGATAACTATGGTACAACACAGGTGATTCGAGCCCCTCTTGGCTGCCTACATTTCTAGAGGAAAATATCAAGAGACAGGGTGGCAACTTTTAGACAAGAAAAAAAAATTACTTTACATTACCAACGACACTTAATTAACTTCATTCGCAATTTCTTTCAAATAATAGACTACTGATTAGAAACTTTTTAGCAAATGTGATTATGTTAATAGTAACTAAAAAATAAAAATTTAGCAATAACCATTTTTTAAGAGACCTGTTTCGCCGTGGTGCTGTAAACATTTCACCAATACATCTGAACTTACCTAACACCTACCACAAGGTGCCAACGCAAGTGAGTCAACCCGAATTATCCAAATGGATAGATGTGTCGCCCTCACGAGGCCTACCAAAATACTCACCAAGCAACAGAGTTGAGTCCGCTTGACATAATCCAAAGGATATATGTTTCACAAAGGGTAACTTAATGAGTCACACAAAGATTGCCTAAAGAAAGTATGTTTAACAAATAACTAGTTGCAGGCTTGCGACGTAGAATACTGTAATTGATACTAAGACAATGTACACTGATATATCAATACATAGATGAGGGGTTATGGATTTTGCAAGGCTAGAGTCTCCACCCTCCGTATGTTCACTCATACAACACAACAAACCATCTACAATCAAGAAAACACTTTTGGTTGGTTTATCATGTTAACTCACATGTAGAGTTCTGTCACCATAGACTTGGTCAAACATTTGTCACAAAATTCAGTTTTTTCAACCATGTTCTGTTGTATCCTTGAACCAAATGAATTCTAGTTTTGCATTAATCAGTTCTGATCCCCATATATAGAAATAAGTTTCACAGCCACAAACTCCCATCCAAAACAACTTTCTAATGTTATACACCAATATAAATAATTTTCAATCTTATGTGTCAAATACATACCAAACCTCAGTAAAATGGAATTTTATCAGTGCAAGAGCTCTTCCGCGATGAGATATCTTGTTCTTTTCTTCCTTGGGCATTTCAGCATATCTATAACATGATATGACACTTTTCTCGTTAGATATTTGAGATCTATACAAGTATGCAGATCTAAGTTGGATATTATACTAGTAGATGGCAAGATGAGCGGGTTAGGTAACAGGTTAAAATGGGTTCAGGTGGACAGGGGACATAGTTTGGTCCACGTCGGGGCAAAATTGGTTGACATGAAAACACTTTTTGTCCGGTTTCTAACTGTATTCAAACTTTGCACTAACTGTCAGAATAGCTTCAACCCACAAACACTCTATAATGAACTTCTAACTGGAGTTAACCTTTTATCCCGCATAGGTTATGGAAGTGAAATTTTCCTTGGTTATATACTACATGTAAGAGAACAATTTGTGCGTTAGTGTTTATTATATTTGGTGAAAAATAAACATTAGTGATGCCATGATCGAAAATTAATATAAAAGTTTTTGTATTTGTCTGTCACTTTATTTGTTATCATCACTAAAAAAACTGATAACTGTCCATTATGTTTATGCAACAAAATATGTAGTAATCTTTTATTTTTATCATTAAAAAATGCACGAGTCAACATGTGTGTGTACATTTTATAATAAAACACCATGAAACTTTGCATCCCACATAGATCAAAGAAGGGAAATCATTCTTGTTTATATGCTATAGTGAATAAGCAACATACATGTCAATGAAAATACTTTGTTTTCAGGTACTTGGTCAACAATGGAGTTGATTGTGAAACTTAAAGAATCAAAACTCCTAGCCTATCAAGAACCCGTAAATAAGTATAAATTCTTGGCTTTTTTTACTATCTTTTCACTTAAAAAGGCAAAACTTAATAACTTATGTTAAAAAGGAAAAACTTACATAAAGTTTGTATAACTTATGTTAATTTAAATTTTTTGTACACGACAATTTTCGTTCTAAGTATTCAAAGTTAATTTCATGTGCAATTTAAGGATTTTTATTTATTTATTTATTTTTTCATAAGAGGTTACAAGACTTAATTTTAACCAAAATTACTTTTAACTAAAATGGTACATGGCATTAGGTTACCATTCCAACTAAAATATGACATGTAAAAACTTTACAAAAAAAAAAAAAAAAAAAAAAAAAAAAAAACAAACATGGTTAACATATAAAAGTTGACTTTGATATATTAAGTTGAGAATAACAAAAGTTGAATACTTAATATTTAATTTAACTTGATATATAATGTATAGTACGAAAATATTAATTTAACCTAAAGTATAATGTATAGTACATTTTTGTGCGATTTGCCTAAGGTGATAGTTACTACAATTGTTTCCATTTTACCATCATTTACAATTTCTTTAAAATAACAAAGACTACTAATTAGAAACTTTTTAGGAAATGTGATTATGTCAATAGTACTTAAAAATTAAAATTTAGCAATAACCATATTTTAAAAAACTTGCTTCGCTGTGGTGTCTCTAAACATTTCACCAATACTTCTAAACTTAACTAATACCTAGCTACCACACAATGCCATATTGATTCTGCAGCGACATGTTACATTTTAATTAAGGCGTGCACAAGGTACCATCGATTAAGATATGAGACAACTCTTGGGACAACAATTCCAGTGAAATTAAAAGACAATTAATCATCACAAGGTATCAACGCAAGTGAGTCACCAGAATTATCCAAATGGATAGATGTGTCGCCCTCATGAGTCCTACCAAAAAACTAACCAAGCAATAGAGTTTGAGTCCGCTTGACGTAATCCAAACTATTGATGCTTCACAAAGGGTAACTTAACAAGTCAAACAAAGATTGCCTAAAGAAAGAATGTTTAATAAATAACTACTTGCAGGCTTGCAACGTAGAATACTGCAATTGATACTAGGACAATGTACACTGATATATCAATACATAGATGAGGGGTTATGGATCTTGCAAGGCTAGAGTATCCACCCTCTGTATGTTCACTCATACAACACAACAAACCATCTACAATCAAGAAAAATGATGATTGAACTGCAATTTTGTATGTTCAATCACATTGTCATTTTATACCACTTTTGGTTGGTTTATCATGTTAACTCACATGTAGAGTACTGTCACCAGAGACTTGGTCAAACATTTGTCACAAAATTCAGTTTTTTCAACCATGTTCTGTTGTATGACTTGTATTCTTGAACCAAATGAATTATAGTTTTGCATTAATCACTTCTGATCCCCAAAAAAAATAATATTGACAACCCCAAACTCCCATCTAAAACACCTTTTCTAAAAGCTCAGTATGAATCTATAATGTTATACACCAATAGAAATAATTTTCTATCTTATGTGTCAAATACATACCCAACCTCAGCAAAATGGAATTTTACCGGCGCAAGAGCTCTTCCGCGATGAGATATCTTGTTCTTTTCTTCCTTGGGTATTTCAGCGTATCTACCACATACATGAAGACATTTGTAAGATTAAAAAAGTTAAACAAACAATTGAGAAAGCTATTTTTCTTGTTAGTTATATTTATAACTATCCTGGTGTTATAAGCATGATGAGGGACTTTACCGAAAACAGTGAGTTAGCTAGCTGTGGAATAACTAGATTTGCAACAACTTTTCTCACATTTAAAAGTTTGCATACTAATAAAAATGGTTTGAGAATGATGTTTGCTGATGAGAAATGGACCACAAGTAAATGGTGTAAAGAGATGAAGGGGAAACGAGCTAATGATATTGTTTTCACCCCTGGTTTTTGGAACAATATCTTGTTTACTATAAAAGTTATGGGCCCTATTGTCAAAGTGCTTCGTCTAGTTGATAACGAGAAGAAACCCGCAATGGGTTATATATACGAAGCAATGGAAAGGGCTAAGCTTGCAATTAAAAGTGCTTTAAGCCAACAGCAAGACGAGTACAAGATTATCTCGGACATAGTAGACAACCGCTGGAACTCTCAACTTCACCATCCGTTACATGCAGCGGGTTATTATTTAAACCCGGAGTTCTATTGTTACAATGACGAAATTGAAAGTGACCCAGAAGTATCAACCGGTTTAAACGATTGCATCACGCGGCTGGTCCCGGATAAAAACGTTCTAGATTTGATCATGGTTGAGATGATTCAGTGGGTACACCAAGAAGGGTTCTTTCAATTAGATGTTGCAAAAAGGGCACATGGGAAAATATCTCCTGGTAAGACAACTTGTATGTTATTTATTTTATTTTATTTGACAAATGACAATAGATGAGTCTAATTTTATGATTTTATACAGCCGAGTGGTGGAAGCTATATGGGAAAGGGACACCAAATCTACAACAATTTGCAATTAAGGTGTTGAGTTTAACATGTAGTGCATCAGGATGCGAAAGGAATTGGAGCACATTTGAGCACGTAAGTATTTCAATTTTATAAAAGTTTCTGTAATTTTAGTGAGTCATAATATGAACACGTCTTAAATTTTATAATGTATGGCAAGAGACTACTAGTGGGTTTTGGATGTTTAAAGTGGTTAAACGTCTTAAATTGCTTAAAAAGCCTCTCCGTAAACTGTTATTCGATTATGGGAACATACATGAGAATGTGAAGAAGCTTAGACATGAGCTTGATGAAGCGCAAAAAGCTTTGGACTCTGACCCGTCTAATGTGGAGTTACGTGAGGAGGAGGCTACTTATCTTCATGCATACCAGGATGCTATTCTTATGGAGGAAAGACTTCTTGTTCAAAAAGCGAAGCTTGATTGGCTTAAACTTGGTGATGCGAATACGGCATACTTTCACAAAGTGGTTAAAAGTCAAACAGCTAGGAATAGAATTGATAGTATTGTGGACAATAATGGTGCTACAATTGATGGGGACAAGGTGCCCTTAGCATTTATAGATCATTATACCGAATTCCTTGGTCAGCAGGGTACTACTACTGTTTTTCATTCTAATGATATCTTTTGTAATAGGTTGTCCATGAAAAGTGCAAATAGTATGATTCGTGAAGTCTCTGATAAAGAGATTAAAGATACTATGTTCTCTATGGGTGATAATAAAGCCCCAGGTCCTGATGGTTTTTCTGCTGCGTTCTTTAAGGATGCTTGGGATATTATTGGGGTGGATGTGTGTAAGGCAATTAAGGAATTTTTCACTAATGGTATTCTTCTAAAGGAGCTTAATCATACGATCATAGCATTGATTCCAAAGGTTAATTCTCCCGTTAGAATTAATGATTATCGCCCTATTTCTTGTTGTAATACTTTGTACAAATGTATTAGCAAGATTCTTGCTAATCGTATGAAGGAAAGCTTGTTTGAGCTGATTAGTTTTAACCAATCTGCTTTTGTTCCGGGAAGACGTATTGCGGATAACATCTTGTTAACTCAAGAGCTTATGCATAATTACCACTTGGATAGGGGTCCTGCTCGTTGTGCTTTCAAGGTAGATATTCAAAAAGCGTATGATACAGTGGATTGGTTGTTTTTAAAGGATATTCTTACGGGTTTTGGTTTCCATCATTGAATGATAAGATGGATTATGGAATGTGTCACGACCACATCATTCTCTCTTAGCATTAATGGATACTCTCATGGTTTCTTTAAAGGTATGAGAGGCTTACGACAAGGTGATCCGATTTCTCCTTATTTATTTACTTTAGTAATGGAAGTGTTGACGCTAATGTTGAATCGTAGGGCTCGTGAGTCGAATAGGTTTATGTCACAACTCGTAATTTCATGTCCTTTTTCAAATGTCGGAATTTCATTTTTATTCCAGAAAGTTACTATTCATTTCTACTATTCACTATTACTATTCATTTTCACTATTCATCTCCGAAAATTTTATTTCATATTCTTGTAAGTTAAACTATTTTAACGATAATCCGAGAGTTTGACGCTCGTCGGATCATTTCTGTGAATATCACGAAGCCGTGTCCGAGATTTACTTTTGGGTTTAAACGTCCTTCCGGCATCCCGATATGTCCATAAAATACTATAAACGATAGAAATATGATTTTCTCTCATTTTACGACAATTTTAAAAGTTTTAGAATTTTATGTTTTTCAGTTTTAACAACGTTTTTGCAACCTGCGTTTCCAGTTTTAACAACGTTTTTGCAACCCGATGGAACTTACCATTCATTTTATATTTTATTATGGAGTATTTTGACAAGTTTAGTCATTCTTTCAAGTTTCATATTTTTACGATACCCGAATTTACGTTTCGCGATTTAACAAGTTACGTTTTGCGTTTAACGGAACCAAAACCGACTCCGTGAACCAGATAACACCAAACTTCTCACATGCTCATCCAATTTTACACATGTGCCGCCGCCCCCCCCCCCCCCCCCCCTTATCCTAGATACTTCAAGTTGACCATATACTTACAATAATGCCATCACCTCAAAGATATTTGTATAAACTTCAAGACTTAACATAACATAATCTTTTTAGATCAAAAAGGCACTATTCTCTCTTTTCTCCTCTCCATAGCCACGACAACAACAAGAACACCAACAAAGATCCATCATTTTTTCATGATCCAAGTATTTATCAAGTCCTATGAGTGATCTAGTTAGGGTTTTGAAATAAAAACCACAAAGATTAAATGGGTTTCATCACCATCTTTTGATAATCATCACAAGTAAGTTACGAGTTATTTTTCTACTCTTTCAAACATATACTTGATGTATTTTCATGATCTAGTAACAAAACATGCTCATATATTTATGTTATTCATACTACTTTACAAGTTTTATGATTTTTAGAAGTATATATAAGCCTATGATCATTCCCATGAAACCCACCAAGGTTGGTGATGTTTAGGAACCCATGACACATTAAGAAGGTGTATGGTAGGATTAGACTAGATTTGTGGTGATTGGAGTGGATTTGGACAAGTATTAAACAAGAAAAATGAATTTTAGCCACTATATAAATGTTGCTGTCTCATTTTGAAAAATCCAGAAAAATCAGGGGATTCCGGGTAACTTTGGGCTAGAGAATCAGAAAATACTTTCAAAAACGAAGCCGTGGGCGAAAGAACGGATTAAAACGAGTTTATAACGAAGGAGATACGATTTTTGCAAGTTTAACGACGAAAACTATTTTCTGAAAATTTTACTTGCTGACCCACGATTTTCAATGGGCAATCTGAGGTGTAAAACTTGATCTAGCCATCCCGAATTATCAAAAATATATTAGTATGTTGTCCCACGATTCCGGGGATATAAAGAACGTAGAAAGCAAGCTTATAACGACCAAGATATACACATTTGAAAATCGACGAAACTCTATTTATTTCCATCAACTTTTTAGCAAAATATTACTATAGAAAAACGGTTTTTGTAATACATCATGTTGAGAGCCATTTATCTTATTGATAAACCCATTTTCGGAAAATTTACATCATTGACAAAAAGTTAGTTCTCCCTGCCTAGTTTCGAAAACATCAAACCGTTTGTCAATAAGATTTATAACGTATAACTTATGGTCTTCCAAACTTTCCTGACGGCTATTTATCTTTATGATCGAGACCCGTATGGACAAACTTCACTTCTGTGACTTTTTAGATGAGGTGAAAATTTTCTAAAACTACTGATCTTCCTTCCTAACTCTTAATATTCACTATTTTGCGACTAGTTTTGCGAGACCACTTTGGTCATATTTTTCAAGTTTTCAAAGTGTCATTTTATGTCGAAAACCTTATATTTGCCGATAGAACACCAAACGAGGATCGTGGAGTACCGTTTCAACATATTTATACGAAAAGTGGTTATTAACTTAACGAGACGTCAAAAACGTATTTTTCGACGATAAGCGTTATTTTCAAAACTAACGAGTGGTATCGATAACATACGTATTTGCATGTGTAGCATCATTTCATTTCTTACATTAGATCATATCATTCATATTAGGTTGCGGTTAGAGATCGAACCTCATTTCTGTGTATCCACTTTTGTCATCGTAGCTATCGCACCAGGTGAGTCATAGCCCCTACTCTTTTAATTGTTTTGTAAACTCTTTGGGGGAGAATACATGCTCGTTTTACTTAAACGCATTACTCGCTTTACATGGTTGATTACCTGCATTTCATTGGTATGTTTGATTACCTGTATTTCATGTGATTTGTCTCCTAAACATTATTATTTATTTATCTGGCCTTATTGTCTGCATTCTTTATCTGGCGACATTGTCAGCATTGTTTATATAACCTCATTGACTGAATTATTTATATAGCCGTTTTGCTACATTTATCTTTGAATCTAGATACAAGTATTACCTTTGTTCACGTAAACATATTACATTTGGCAGTGGGTTGTAAACACACAGGTTACAAGTCTCTTATGGCGGGACTTGGAACTGAGTGGATTTACGATGCCTTTGCTGGGAAATCTTCATTCATATGCATAACATTCTTTTTCACAAGACTCTATGAACTCACCAACCATTGTGCTGACACTTTAGCATGTATTTTCAGGTATTAAGCAATCGCACGCTACTGGAGGTTTTGGCAGGGCATGGCATGGTCATAGAAGACTCTGATTATTCATATGGGGACCGTTTTAAAGCATTTTAAGGGCCTACTTCCGCACTACTTTTAACGATGTAAATTCAATATTTTTGGTTAAACGATTTTATTCTAAATGATTCAAGTGAAAACCATTTCTGAACATGTGTTGTAATACCAATTGAGTTACACCCCAGCTACATGTATGCTTCCGCTGGACCCGATTTTGGGGGTGTGACAGTTTACCTATCATCGATATTGTTCTAAGCTTAATATTATAAACCTTTGTTTCGCCGATGATTTGTTTTTATTTGCTCATGGGGATGAAAATTCAGCCCGTGTGATTATGGATTCTTTGGAAGAATTCAAAAATGTTTCGGGTTTAACTCCTAGCTTACCTAAAAGTACGGCCTACTTCTGCAATGTGTTGAATTATGTCAAGATCAGAATCCTTAGTATTCTCCCGTTTGAAGAAGGTACGCTTCCAGTTAAACACTTAGGTGTTCCTTTAGTTCCTTCTCGGCTTGTGTACTGTGATTGTTCGGAGCTTATGGAAAGGATTAAAAAAGGATTAACGATTGGAAAAACAAAGTCCTTTCTTTTGCGGGTAGAACTCATCTTATTCGTTCGGCGCTTGGTTCGATGCATGCATATTGGGCGTCGGTTTTCATTCTTCCGTCTAGTCTTATGCATGACTTGGAGCAAGTTATAAGAGGGTTCTTATGGTGCCAAGGCGAGATGAAAAGAGGTAAAGCTAAGGTCGCGTGGGAAGTTGTTTGTTTGCCCAAAAAAGAAGGGGGCTTGGGTATTCGAAGGTTGGAAGTGTTCAATAAGGCGTTAATCTCTTCTCATATTTGGAGTATTATCACGCATAAAGAATCTTTATGGGTGAAATGGGTACATTTATATAAACTAAATGGGAGATCTTTTGGGATATCCCGCTTCATGGTAATATGTCTTGGGGGTGGAGAAAGATTTTGCAAGTGCGGTCATTGGTTCGTCCTTTTATTTGGTCTCGAATTGGGGATGGAAAAAATACGTTTGCTTGGTTTGATAATTGGTCCGCTGCAAGCCCTCTCTCTAATCTGATATCGAATAGAGACATATATAGAGTTGGTTTGGCTCGTGATGCTAGAGTGTCGGACATTGTTTTCGATGGTTCGTGGGTTTGGCCTACTGATTGGCTTGTTAAATACCCTCCTCTAGCTAATATAGTGGTGCCTAATTTGACGAATGCAGCTGATTGTTCTACTTGGTTAAATCGTCAGACTATGGAGGTTGGTTATTCTGTAGCTGCTGTGTGGGAGTGCATTCGTCCTAGGAACAATGAGATAGATTGGTTTAATGTTGTTTGGTTCAATCATCAGATTCCTCGCCACGCTATTCATTTATGGTTGGTTATTAAACGGAAGCTTAAAACTCAAGATACATTAAGGCATTGGGATGTTAGCTCTGATTTAAACTCATTACAATGCCCTTTGTGTGATTTACAGCCGGATACCCATGAGCATCTATTTTTCGGTTGTCGTTTCTCGTTTCAGGTGTGGGAATGTATTAAGAGTCTTACGAGTATTACTGGTATTCCTTCAGCCCTTAACTCTATTGTGGATTTCATTATTCCATTAGCGCATAGGAAATCAGCTAGAAGTGTTACTCTTAAACTTGTTTTTGCGGCTGCTTGTTATTTTTTATGGCAAGAACTCAACAATAGACTTTTTAAGAAGACTATGAGAACTCAAGATCAGATTTGTGGGCTTATTAAGGATACGGTTAGGCTGAAGTTGATGTCTTGTTCCTTTAAGAGGTCGTCAAATGTCCAGCGGTTTCTTCAGTTGTGGCAACTGCCTAATTCGCTTATGCAACCTGTTCATAATTAGTCTCTATGTGGTATAAGATGCAAAGTATTTTGAAGGTTCGTATTGTGAAGGTGTCTTGGAAGTTTGCTGTTCGCAATAGGTGCTTTGTGTGGCATCGTAATAGTTTTAAGGCTTTATGCACCGTGAGAGGGTTATTTCCTATTGGAGCAATTGTTATAGTAGTTTTTTGTTCTAATGCTGCTTGGGGCATGTCTCAAGTAGGTTAGTGGGTGTTCAAGTTTTTTCGCTTGAGGTTAATGTGGTACTTCAACCACATTCCATTGTATGTAACTGATTTTTTGGAGTAATATATTTTACAGGGGATTGTTGTCCCTTTTACCCAAAAAATAATATGAACACGTGAGATAAAAGTTTCTTTAATTTTACTAATTTATAATTCGGAACAGATACATTCAAAGAAAAGAAACTGACTTGAACACGTGAAGTTGCAAGAGTTGGTGTATGTCAAGTACAACAACATGCTAAAGAATCGTCGTGACACAACCGACGCATATGATCCAATATCACTAGAAGATATTGATGATAGCAATGAGTGGTTAACAGGAATCGTGGAGGAAGATCGTGTTCACAGTGACGAGGATTTAACTTGGACCACGGTTGGAGAGGCGAGTGAGGCAGGAGAACCCACAAGAAGAACAATATCTCATCCATCACCATCAAGACCTTCATCTTCAAGATATGTGAGCCTAATTGATGAAGAGGACGACATTTGACGATCTCATCCAACATCTTCAAGACCTCATCATCTTCAATACTTACATCTTCAAGACTTACATCTTTAGTTGAATGCATTTTAAATTGAACTTTTATGTTTAAACTCATTATTGTTTATCGTAATTTGAATGACATTTGCTGGTTTTTTACTTAAGCGCGCTTTTTTTTTGGAGCCCGCGCTTTTTTTGCGCTTCTCGCTATAGCGATTTTTGGGTCTTTGCGCTTTGCAATCGCTATCGCTTTTGACAACTATGCATGACATAACACTTTTTTGGTCAGATATTTGAGATCTATATGAGCATGCAGATCTAAATTGGATATTATAGACGGCAAGATGAGCGGGTTAGGAAACAGGTTAAAATGGTTCATGAGGACACGAGACATAGTTTGGTCTACGTCGGGGCAAAATTGGTTGACACGAAAACACTTTTTGTCTAGTTTCTAAATTTTCTTACATACAATTCATGCATTAAAAACAGACATTGGCCACCTATAAATTGAGTGACTCGTTCTACCCGTTTCCATTTAGGGAATACTAATTCAACCCACTGTACCCGTTTGAAATATTGTCATCCTAAATCGACCCATTCCTAGTAAATTGGTCAAAATTGCCTCCTATAACAAGATGATCATAAAGAAACAAATGAAAGAACATGATTATGTTTGATCATAACCATCAGGTTGGAAGAGCGGGTCCCATCCAACGTCGTTTGGTCTACTTGTAGGAACAATTTTCCCTGAAAGCGTAAGTATTGTGTTAAATTATCTATTATACCATTTGGTGTATGATTGGCACATACAAAATAAGTCACATGTGCAAAAAGCAAAGTGGATAAGTTAACCCATACGTGGTCTTTCCCACAAACGTAATTGTTTCAAGATCTTTATGAAATCAAAAGAATTGTAAAAGTGAGAAAAATACAACTATGTAAATCGAAAGAATTAATATACAATTAAACAACTACTAACTCCGAGCTTTATAGTATCTCGTTTAGAAGTACAATATGATTTGACCCATTGTGCCTGTTCTCATTAACTTCATGGGCATGTTATTCAAGAAATACAAGACGAGCTCCATTATCGCCAACTTTTCCACGACCACAACCAAAAAGGAATGAAAAATATGGGAGTAAACCCATATGAGGATTTCGGAATCCAATAGCGTCGTCACTTAATAACCGTATTAAACAATGGTATCCCTATTATTAAAGTGGCTTCAAAGTACAAACACTATATAACTATATAACGAACAGATAAATGTCATATAGAAATGCAAGAGTAAACTTGTAGGTATGTATATTTATTGGATCAAACCCTTCAAAGTTTACATCCCAGTATCCCACATAGCTAAAAGAAGTAAATTCTTTCTTTTTTGTGTACGATAGTGAATGAGGATCATACATGTCAAGAATATTACTATGTTCTAAGATATAGGTGTTAATGAAGTAGATTATAAAATAAATAAATAAAATCAAAATTTATTAATTCCCATATCCTAGAAAATTAATATAAATTCTTCACTTTTTTTAGTATCCGTTGTCCCTTAAAAAAGGTAATCTAAAATATTTATTTATAAATAGTTTCTATATGTTTATAGAATCAAGAGTAAATGAAAAAGATATTAACGTGAGAAATTGTGGATAAAAACATCACAAAAGCATTTAGTTACATTAATTCATACTTTATATGCGTAAAATTTGTTTTTTTGTTTAATCAATACAAACTGTCAAACTGATGATTCATTGAACTTTAAATTAATTCAGGACTTTTACACTCTAGTAAGATTTTGCATATATGATGTATCAACGGGGTCTCTTGAATCGTGAATTTTATTTTAATCAACTAAAAAACATATTTGCAAAAATAAAGAAAAAAAAATCATAATATATATATATATATATATATATATATATATATATATATATATATGTACTAGACGAGTACCCGTGCATAGCAACGAGATTTTATATCGACAAATAGTTTATTGATAAAAAAAAAATTTATAGGTTATAAACAAAAAATAATGTTTTGAAACCCGGTTCGACCCGGGTGGTTCAACCGGTTGAACCCTTCCGGTCGAAAAATAGGTCGATTTAAACCGGGTCAACTTGCTAGGTTGGGTCGAAAACGGGTCAAATTTAACCGGGTCAATCTGTCGGGTTTGAAGCGTCCCGGGTCAACCCGGTCTGTGTTTTAATTGGTTGTATTTAATTTGGTAGATATGTTTTTTAATTGGTTGTACAATGTGAATAAATCATTGTACTTTTAAGTAAAGGATAATGTTTTGAAACCCGGTTCGACCCGGGCGGTTGAACCGGTTGAACCGTTCCGGTCGAAAAATGGGTTGATTTAAACCAGGTCAACTTGCTAGGTTGGGTCGAAAACGGGTCAAATTAAACCGGGTCAATCCGCCGGGTTTGAAGCATCCCGGGTCAACCCGGTTTGTGTTTTAATTGGTTGTATTTAATTTGGTAGATATGTTTTAAATTGGTTGTACAATGTGAATAAATCATTGTACTTTTAAGTAATGAATAATGTTTTGAAATCCGGTTCGACCCGGGTAGTTCAACCGGTTGAACCGCTCCGGACGAAAAATGGGTCGATTTAAACCGGGTCAACTTGCTAGGTTGGGTCGAAAACAGGTCAAATTACCGGGTCAACCCGGTTTGTGTTTTAATTGGTTGTATTTAGTTTGATAGATATGTTTTAATTGGTTGTACAATGTGAATAAATTATTGTACTTTTAAGTAATGAGGTGTTTTAATTAGAGTATTAATTACATTGATTTTCTTTCACATTTGACTTTCAATACTCAACTTTCAAAATTCAACTTTTCAAGTTTGACCATTTTTCATTATAGATAGTATAGATAAAACACATGATTCAAGGTTTTAAACTGCATTTTTTTTAATGATTTCTCACATTCCTCAGTTTATCATCGGAACTCATTTATATTTATATAACTAAATATAGTAATCTTCTATCTATTTATACAATATAACAAAATCATAACTATGACATCAATACACCGATCCCATTGAACTTACTAATCCCTACTATACGTACTATGTCACATCGATTCTG
The DNA here is from genome assembly GCA_030686995.1 of Artemisia argyi. NCBI lineage: Eukaryota > Viridiplantae > Streptophyta > Magnoliopsida > Asterales > Asteraceae > Artemisia > Artemisia argyi. The sequence continues at coordinate 15,150,961 of CM060687.1, read as the reverse complement.
CAATGACATGTTATAAAAATGAATCAAGGTGTGTTCCTCATGTTCTTTTGGATACATGCCCAGCCTCAGCAAAGCGGGATGTTCCCCGAGGCTAAATCGAATAGTCACACGAGATAAGCCAACAATTTTAGGGGCCGTTTAGTTGGTGAAAAATTTCTCAATTTTCTATCTTTAGATTCCTTGAGAAGAGGATAGTTTTTCTTCTCTAGAGAAGAGTTGATTACCTCAAATTGCGACGGTGGTGGCGACGATCGGCGGTGGAGAATGACACGAGAGATTAGGGGTAGAATGGTGTATGTTGTTTTTTTTTTTTTTTTTTTTGAGTTGAGAAAAAAATGAGAAAGAAAAAAGTGAGAATGGTAGAATGGGCTTTTCAATTTCTTAGTTAAAATTTAGAAAATGAGAATTTCATTTTTTTTTTGAAAATTGTTGAAAAAAAGTGCGACTACACGCGTTTTCAGTTTTTTCATTATCTTATGAAAAATTTCTTAAATAAATGAAGAATTTATCCCCAACTAAACGCACCCTTACCTTTTTGTTTTGTTTTTGAAAAAAATTAGATTTTAAATGTTGCACAAAGTATTTTTGTCGGCTAGCTAGCCCAACAATTCAATCATTGTGTGAAAACGGCAAAATATGTAGTACATTATTTGATCAAAAGAAGCTATGTACATTATTTGATCAAAAACCATTCTAAGTTTACATCCCACGTAGGTTGAAGAAGTGAAATCTATCTTGTTTTGATACTACATTGAATAAGGATCATCTGTGTCTAAAAATTTCAAACTTTGTACTTTCTTAGTATCTGAAAATGATATAATATTCTTGACTTTTTTAGTATATGTAGCCCCTGGAGAAAAATGGGTAATCCTAAAATTTTATTCACAAATGTTTTGATTCTGCTGTGACATGTTATAGACATGAATTAAGGCAGGTCCTTAATGTAAGGTCTCTAAGCTCTTAACACTCTTTAACTCAATCATGCACAAAGTACCATTAAATTGATCCAAATGACTAAGATATGAAGCAACTATCGTATAACATTGGTGATTTGAGCCCTCCTGGTTGCCTATATTTATAGTGAAGGTATCAAGAAAAAAGAGGCAACTTTGTCCTACCGTGTACTCAATCAATCACTAGTTACTAACGAACGTGGGTCACCAATATTATCCAAAATGGATATATGTCTCAGCCTCGCAAGTCCTACCAAAAAATACTCACTATACGACAGAGTTTGAGTGCGGTTTACTTAATCAAACTATTGATGTGAGGCAAAGGATAACCTAATCAGTCACACAAAGATTACCTAGCTAAGGGAAGTGTATTTAACAAATAAAACGCTTAACACAATTTAACTAAAGAATGCCTTGTCCAATACTTCGAAGACAAGCTGGAAAAAAAAACATTAACGATCACACAAACCACGTTCGTATGCACAACTAGTATATTTTCTATCTTACGAGGCAAATACATGCACAGCCTCAACAAAGCGAGATTTTCACGGAATCTTGACCAGTCACGTGGCCAAAAGAAGCTAAACCATCATTCATATATTCCAAAATATCCATAAACTATAACAAAATTTTACTAAAAGTGACATAAATACCGAGTGAGTTTCTCGACCAATTTAGACACAAAACATTACTTTACATCAATTACCAACAACTTCGTGGCATGTAGTTCAAGTAACACAAAACAAGTTGCCTTATCACCATTTTAACTCGACCACAACCAAACTAAAAAGAATGAAGATATTAGTGTAAATCCGTATTAAATCACATAATTGCGTCATCCCTTAATAATTATTACACCCTCCGTCTCATATTAAGCGTCCACTTTTAAAATGTACAAAGTTTTAAAAAATTCCACTAACTACCTTCTCCACCAATCAAATATCATTTTTACCCACTAAAGTCTTATCTCATTGGTTGGAGTACAATATAGACACTTAATTTGAAACATCTCAAGATTCCATTATGAACACTTAATATGAAACGGAGGTAATATGGAACAGAGGGAGTACTATATATAGGGTGCGTTTGGTATGCTGCCATAAATGACAATAGGTATGAGTTTGATATTAGTAGTAGGTGTCTCACTTATGAAAGATTCATACTTAGCTCTCTTGATGTACATGGAGTATGGATTATATTTATCATTCATTACCATAGTGGTAGGTCATTTCATTTTAAACAAACACCTTTTATCACTTTCATAGTAATAGTCTTATTCCCATAGTGTGATATCAAATGCACCCTTTAAACTTTGGCTCAAGAAGGTCAAATGATTACATTTCACTAATCCACCTAACTTACCTAACCCCTAGCGTATGTGCGAATTATCCTTCAATTTGCATTAATTAAAATGTGAAGTGTTATAGACCAGAAAGTAAAAATATTTTTTTATCTTTCGTGTCAGATAGATGCCCAGCCTCAGCAAAGGCTAGGCATATGTTCCCAGAGGCTAACTCCAATCACGCAAGAATGGCCAACAATTTTAGTTTTTGGGTTTCCTTTTAAGAAGCTGGATTTGAATAGTTTACAAAGTATTTTTGTTTGCTAACCCAACAGTCCAATCATCGAGTGAAAAAGGCAAAAGAAGCTAAACTATCCCATACACTCAGTTGAGTAATGTTCACCTAAACGGCTAAACCAAACAATTGATGTTTCCGAAACACGAACGTGATTAGTCACATAAAAATAGCCTACTGATTTTTTTCACAAATATTCTCTTAGAGGCAAAATGAACGCTTATATTGAGCAACAAAGGAAGTAAACTTATATAACATCATAAAGATGAGGACTATGAGTCTTGCTGGACTATGCACGAGCCACAACATACTCACTATGCTTTTATTTAAGTGGATCATGGTTTTTATCTTTTCATTTCATTAGATATCATTTGAGTTGTTTTTACTAAATATACAAGTCGTTGAATAATTGTGTGTTGTGTTGTTTTGGATTTTCTTTATTATTTGGCTATTCGTTTTGTGATTCATTGTCTTGAGTGTACGATCCCATCACATACTTATCGCACAGCAAAACAATTATATAGGTCCGCCATTTCTGTTCAAAATTTCATTTACACCACAAATGAATTGTTGCGGACTATATAACCGCTTTTAAACTCTATAATGAACCAATAAATGGGGTAAAGAAATGCAAGAGTCAAGACGTAGGAATGAATGTACATCTTTTAATAAAAAGCCATCAAGTTTTGCGTCCCACATAGACTAAAGAAGGAAAATCTTTATTGTTTATATACTAGAGTGAATGGGCAACATACATGTCAATATGAATAATATGTTTTCAGGTACATAGTTGCCTATGGAGTTGATTGCAAAACGTAAAGAATCAAAACTCGTTGGCAATTTGGGTACTTGAAATAAGTACTAGACGAGTACCCGTGCATAGCAATGTGATTTTATAGCGACAGATCGTTTAGTGATAAAAAAAAGTTTATGGGTTATAAACGAAAAATAATAAAAGTTTGAAGATTTAGAGATTAAACATAATATTTTGAAACCCGGTTCGACCCGTTCTGGACGAAAAATGGGTCGATTTAAATCTAGTGAACCCGACGGTTGGGTCGAAAACGGGTCAAATTAAACCGAGTCAACCCGCCGGGTTTGAAGCGTCCCAGGTCAATTCGGTTTTCGATGTGTATTAATAGTTTCATTTTGAAATATATGTTTTCGTATGGCTTTTATTAGTTAGACGAACCGGTGGTGACACCGGTCCCCGGTTGAACCCGTTGGTCGGTCCAGTTTTCAAAACTATATGTATCATCAACCTATTAGCTTGTATGAAGCTTTGTGTGTTTTATTAATTTGTATAATGTGTAAAATAATATTAGTTAGTGTGTTAATTATTTTAGAATTAGATTATGTTGTAGCTTGTTTAAATTGTACATTGTGAAATTTTATTGTACTTTTTAGTAAGGGGTGTCAGGGTTAGGGTGTTCTCGCCAATCTACACCTTTTTGTGGAATTGGTTGTTTTTAATTTGATATATATGTTTTTACTTGGTTATACAATGTGAATAAATAATTGTATTTTAAAGTTATGGGGTGTTTTAATAAGAGTATTAATTATACTATGCATTTCTCTCACCTTTGACTTTCAAGATTTCACTTTTCAAGATTTGACCATACATTCTTTATAGCGACAAATAGTTTATTCGACAAATAGTTTATTCATCAAAAAAAGTTTATAGGTTATAAATGAAAAATAATAGAAGTTTGAATATTTAGGAATTAAATAAAATGTCTTGAAACCCGGTTCGACCCGGGTGGTTCAACCGGGTTAACCGTTCCGGTAGAAAAATTTGTTAATTTAAACCGGGTCAACTTGCTAGGTTGGGTCAAAACGGGTCAAATTAAACCGGTTCAACCCGTCTGGTTTGAAGCGTCCCGGGTCAACTCGGTTTGTGATTTGTATTAATTGGTTGTATTTAATTTGGTGGATATGTTTTTTAATTAGTTGTACAATGTAAATAAATTATTGTACTTTTAAGTAATAGGGTGTTTTAATAAGAGTATTAATTATATTTCATAATTTCCTTTAATAAGATTTTTCAAGATTTTCACTTTTCAAGATGGACCATTTTATCAAGATTGACTATTTTTCATAATTTATATGTAGTATAAATAAGTTATTGGCTATGTTTGGCGACACGTAGCAGTAGCAACAAGCAGTAGCAGTAAGCAGTAAGCAGTAAGTAGTAGCAGTAAACAGTAGCAGTAAAAAGGTGTTTGGTAACGTAGCTGTAACTGTAATTATAAAGTGTTAAACAAGTAAATGTTTACCGCTTGTCGCTTGTCGCTTGCTGCTTCTCCAGGAAGCATTTAAGATTGGAGCGGTTAATCATGTTTCAGACGCTTGTTGAGGTGTTGCCAAACAATCAAAATAATGATTACCGCTTGTCGCTTATCGCTTATCGCTCTTAAACGCTTCAAAAAAGTTGTTGCCAAACATAACCATTGACTTTTTATTTTCACCTTGCACAGATTTACAGTTGACTATTTCTATGTTTTTGGGTTATAACAAATAAGTTATTATTATATAGATGTAGGAAAATAGCAGTTATGTGTTACGAGGTAGTGTAATTACACGTAATAATCATGTTTTTAACTATTAAATGTACGAAAGTAAAAATTCTCACCGTGTACGAAAGTATAAATTGTGAGTTCAAGCTTTGTTTCCAAATATGTTACTTGCCAGTTGCCACAGAAGTTTTTTGTGTAACGTTTATCTTTATTACATATAACATACAATTTATACTTTTTACTACAAGTATTTTGTGTATTTATACTTGTTTTTTTATAATTTTTACTCTCTCTCATACGAATATAACCAAAGTTCTGTAATTTTTTGTTTTGTTCGATGAGAACAGAGCATCTTTCATTTTTAATTCCCAAATCATAAGTTGAAATGCTCTGTTCGTTTTAATATACGAGCATTTCATTTTTAATACAAATAGAGCATCTTTCATTTTTTACAAATAGAGCATTTCATTTCATTTTTTAACCAAAGATCCATTAATAATAAAAATAGAAAGTAATATAAAATATCAAGGGTGGTAATCCTATCCTTTTACGACAAATGAACTATCAATTGAGGTGACTGTGTTACAAAACAGGTGATTCGAGTCCCTCTTACTTGCCTTCATTTCTATAGAAGAAACGTGACAACTTTGTCCTACCAATGTTCATTTCTAAAACGGTAACAAAAACGGATAGCTGTGTCAGTGTATGTGTGTCCATCTTCATGAATCCTACTAAACAAATCACCGAACTTCACACATGTCGAGTAGAGTTCACTTATCCAAACTATTGATGTCTCACAAAGGGAATTTAATTACTCACACAAAAATTTCCTAATTATATGATGTGGAAAGTACTGTATATTTAACATGTAAAACACTTAAACTAAACTATTTTCAGCGTTGAATCTCTAATTAACTTCATGCCATGAAACACAAAACGAGTTGCGTTATCGCCAATTTTTCAAACAAAAAAAGAACGAAAAATATGATACTACACCCATTTGAAATCCGTGATAAAATTTGTACTGCATAGAAGATCTTCGAATCAAATTGCCTTGTCACTTGATAAATGTATTAAAACTTTGGCGTTGACTTTCAGAGTAACTCCAAACTACAAACTCTATAATGAACATAAGAACTAGTGCACATTATTATTACTCGTATTAGATAAAAACCAATCCAACCTTATATCCCACATAAGTTAAAGAAATGAATTCTTTGTTTATATAGTACATTGTAAGAGGGTAACTTGTGTTTAAAATGATGTCATGTTTTCGGTTACATGATGCATGTATTGGTGATTTGAGCCTTATTTGTTGCCTACACTCCTAGTGAAGGTATCAAGAGACAATGTCATGTTTTTTGCTTTTTTTTTTTTTTTTTTTTTTTTTTTGGATAAATATTAAATGGTGAACTTGATGGAGAGTAAACAACATTTGGTGGTAGTCATGCATTTGCCTCAAAATATATACAACAGGTTACTATAACTTCTTGTCCCAATTTAACTTAAATGCAGAGTAAACAATGGGTCCAATTTAGAATATGTTACAAAATCTGCAAATATTGTTAATAATTCGTTACAAAATATGCAAAGATAAACATTATTGATTTATTGTACATTCAAGCATTGATTCATGAATTCATACCAATCACTTCTAGAACATGGTGTTGTAATGCAATGCAAGATATGGCTAAAGCTATCAAGTATATGGATAAATCTATCTTACATGGCGTTGTACTATAATGCGAGATAGCATCTCGATACGTATGTGTCTATTCAGACTCCTTTCATGAGCTTCATCCAATATTAAACTGAAAAACCGAAAAACTGAAAAACCGAAACCGATAATAAACCGAAAAAACCGAACCGCCAAAAACCAAACGGTTTCGGGTTCTATAAAAACCGAACATTTCGGCTCGGTTTCGGTTTTAGCCAAAAACCGACCCAAACTAGTGATCAAAAGTTCAAAATTTTTACTAGATTCCAGTAAAATCAAAGGCTATACTAGATTCCAGTAAAATCAATTTTGCATTTTTGTTTTTTAAGCTGTAAAAATATTCAAAACAACTAAAACATTGCACAAATACAAAGAATTGCAATATAAAGAACAGTTCGGGATAGAAAGAACAATATGATCATATAACTTCATGGGTCAAGTATTTTCCTGTATTTCTCTAAAACAAGTATGCTCTAAAACATGTATTCTCTAAAACAATCTTAAACTCTAAAAAAACATTAAGTGTTCCACAATGTATGCTTCATTACTGTCATGCTCATAAACCATCTTCGTCACTCCATCACACCAATATCTGCAATAAAATAACAATAATTACCATCTTCCAATAACAATATACGAGGCCGTTTAGTTGAACGCATATTGATAACTAATAGTAACTACTCGGAAAAAAGAGATACCTCAAATGATTAAAGTTACAGCCTTCTCAGCAAATAGTACCTGCTTGCAAATAGTTAGCTTGTGTTATATCGCTGATGGGTAAACTGATAATAATTTAACTTCATGGGTCAAGTGGGTAACGGGTCAAACAGGTCATTAGTCTAATGGGTCATGCTTAGAAAATACGTCGGACGCATCACCACTTTGTAGATACATCCACATATCAGATAATGGGCAATCTAAAAATTGTTTAACTGATTTGCAGGTAAACATAAAATATTTACTGGTAGAGTAATGAACTTACCGTCCCAAATCATAGAAGTTTCGCCAAAGGGTTCTGTTTGCAGCATCCTAATGATACCTAGCTTAACTGATTTGCCAAACTCATTCCAGAACTTGGTATATTGGCTTCTCTTCTCATCATTAACCTTTGATTCTTCGATCTCTGCAAGAAGTAAATTAAATATCAAAGTCAATAAATATGCATATATGATAAGAGAGTTCAGTAATAATGACTTAAGATCCATAGTTCAAATATTTGCAATGATTATTGGTCAGCTAGAGGTGAGAGCAACAAATGTTTAGGATGCAGCATGTGTACCTTTCTTTTCTTTGTCGTGAACTTCATCAGGGGTCCTCTTCAGCAAGTTTGCAGATCATGTCAAGGGCCTTCCCGATAAGTTTCTTTATTGTTTCTAAGTTGTTGTGTTGTTGAAGCATGTCACGAGAAACATTTAGTGGTAGGGTGTGAATCAACAAAACCCTGATGGAACAATAAATGTTAGCAACCATGTCCAAAGACAATTATCAATTATGACGTATTCCTTATATAGCCAAACACATTATAAACAAGAACGATAAAGACTTACCAATAAGAGCGATAGATAAATACTCTTCTAACGTAGAGGTTGAGGTTAGATTTGTTGGCATTGTAGTAGCTCTCGTATAGATTGGTAGGAGCCTTGGAAGGCACAAACAGAACGGCCTTGAACTCAACATCACCTTCAGCGTTGAAGTGGCTCCATGCCATTGGCTTCTCATCACCAAAATCCTGACATACGAAAAACACCCACTAGGCCACTACTGTTACAACTGCATGGCTCAAATTTCATCTTATTTACTCATGTATGGCACGTGATTTTAGCTATATTTTATCTTTAACAGTTCACACGGGTTTAAGCTTTTAGATTTTAGAACACATGGAGTCGGCCAGCGTAAATTGTTCCAAAATGGACCTTTTGACCAAAACCCATTTTACACATTAATTAATCCACCCGAACCCATTTTGAGCATCAAGTAGAAATTATCGGTATTCACCTTAGCAAGAGAGTGATAGAACTTTGTGTACTCTTCTTCGGCGACCTCTGGATTTCTTAACCAGATAGCTTTAACATTGTTCAAGCATTCCCATTCGTATGTTGTTTCCTTGATGGTTTTGGTCTTCAATTTTTCTTCATCTTCCTCCTTGTCAGAACTTCCTCTTCTTTCTCTTCACCCTCGGTGGCTTCGGCTGTTCAAACCATTCAAAGGAATTACAAGTTATTAGAGTAAATAAGCAACAAATATCATAAGTTCAACAAGGCTTTCTGACATACGTTTTTCTTGCTCATCACTGGAGTCAACCAGGCACCTCAACGTCAAAAAGTTGTAAATTCGTGCATCTACGAATATCCAAGAGAAGACAATCGTATATAGCTACAAATGATGGAGAAAACATAGCAACATCAAGCAGCCTGATTGCACCACCTAAACAACCATTTTGCACCAACACAAAATAAAATCACCACGCATCAGCAGATGCCCCCATTTTCTTGTTACATTTGAATTGGTTACTGTGACAAATGTGGACGATAACTGCTGTTTGGGCCTTTTCATGCCTCTCTCAAACTCCTTTGGAACAACAGAATGTACAGAGTCTGCTTGTCTAAAACCAACTTTTATGCCCATACTTCCCAAAAATTTAGGCATATCATTATGAAGACCACCAGTTGCAACCTCTGTAGACTTCTGAAGTTCCTGCAAAAGCACACATTTTGTAAATATGAGAGACAAAAAAAGGTAACCATCAGGAAGAAATTACGATACCAAACTTTGGTTCATGACGATACAAAAGTTTTGGGGGAAATTACCATAGTTCAAAGTCATATTGCCCACATAATTATAACTCAAGTAAAATTGCAATTTGAATACGTCTCTAACATTACAAGTCTAATAATATAACTGGAATATTTCTAAGATAAAGAAGTTGACTGTTCCTTTTGATGTTGATCACTTACTTGTTAATCACACCTTTTTGATTCACTAGTTTACTACGTAGTACAATCAAGTCAGTAGATGAGGTTGGTACAGAACATTCCATAATATAGGACGCTAAAGCAGGTGCTAACTACACGTTTTCTTTGCAGTTAGCTAACTTAATTTGTTAAGTCCCCTCCTCCCCTGTTTCGTTTTTCTTGTATTTGGTACTATGAAAAGGTTTGATTATCATTCCCACTCTAAAAGCCTATATCTTGTAACGAAAGGTCATTCCATTCCCACTCTAGAAGCAAGAAATTATCCCTAAAAGAGTAAAGGCACACTTTTCCACCCTTTAACAAATTGTGATATTCAATGACCAAAACAAGATTTTACAATTACTACTTTCAAACACACATGTAAATACCAAGTAGCCAATAAAAATACAGGTTATAGCTTATGAACAACACCAGAAGAGCTCCAATCAACTAAAAACATCACAATTACCACATCATTAATCTTTAACTTGTCTTATCAAGACACATTACACATCATATTATCATAAAAACACATGTTATAGCTTATGAATCACTAACATAGATTAACCCACATTGCAATATCCAAATTAAACTATATAAAAACATTCTGGTAACACCAATTAATAGACAAACACACGAATCAATTAGACTAAAACATAAACCCTAAATTAATAACTTCAAATTTAAAAGTCCTAATTACCTTTTATCCTATATAAATTGGGTTCATTACGCAGATACAAACATAAACCAAACAACTTGCCTGAAAAGAGATCTCGTGTATGAGTGATTTGAGAGAACATCATCTGTAACTGGCGGAGTACGGCGGTTCACTACAATGGACAGTTTCAAGCTTTTGCAGTTGTAGCAGCTTATCGGATGAAAAAAGGCCTGTCCACCACGCAACCATTCCATAATACCTCTTCCAATGCAGATAACGTTATTTGTGGGCATCCTAAGATCACAACCTTTTCCAATGCTGGCCATGTGAATTCATTCTTCCCCAAGAAGAAACCCACAAAGTTTGGTAGATAGGCTAGTGAAAGGGACTTCAAACGAGGAAAGACCATCCCAACAGAAGCAGTTGTGTGGGAATTTATAGACACATCTTCATCATCTCTGTTTGAAATCACCTCTTCAATAGCATCACAGTACGATATACGAATTTCCTTTAGGCTGGAAAGAAGTTTCACCATGAGAGGTGAAAACAAGTACTTGATGCTGTTGCACTTGTACATTGTAATGGTTGTGAGGTTGTGGAATGAGGACTGTGATAGTTGTTTTTGAAGAATTAATTCATTCCAATTGCACTTCCACACATGACTCATCTTCTCCAAACAATTCAAATCCAAATATTCAAGATTGGGGAGTATGATGAGTTGTTGCTGGGTATTGTGAGGTGATTCTCTACTAATTGGACTCGTTATCTCAAAAACCACCTCCACATCTTCATAGCTCTCCAAGTTAAGGTAATTAAGGTTATGAAAAGTGGGTAATAGAGAGGATGAGAATGCAATTTTAGAAATCTGCATATCACAACCATAAATGATATATTTAGTAATAATTCCCATTGAGAAAATATGAATATAACTGCAACAATTGTTTAAAAACAAAAAATATAATTTATTCAAGAAGAGGTTATGAGATAGAAGAAACAGCGTAGAAATAGCTGGCAATACTATCAAAAGAGTATTATTTTTCTATTTATTTTAAAAATAATAAAAAACCTGATATTATTTTTTTATTTATTTTAAAAAGAGTAAATAACATTCAAGTAGAGGTCACAAAAGGATAAAAACAAAAATGGAAATCATTTAATTAAGTTGTACCTCTTTCTCTTTCTCTTTCTCAACCAATTCATTCTTTCTCTCCCTTTCTCTGCTGCACCACGTAATTACAACTTGTTTGAGTGCTCTCATATCAAAAGTGGTTGTGGCAGGTGTGATTAAATTTTCAAACCTCTCACATTCTCTAACCGCTATGCTTTCAACAACTTCAAATCCATGAATCAAGTTATTTCCAGCATCTTTTATCATCCACACCTCTCTAAGCTTCCCTAATTGACTCAAACAAATGCTTCTCAACCTGCTGCTGCTGCTAACTTTATCCATTTCACCAACACATCCCATGTCGATGTCGAATATCACTTCAATGGAACTACATCTTACAACTGTAAGCTCTTCTAGATGATTGAATAATGGCATTGGATTGCTTGGGAGAAGATTCACGAGACTATGACATTCCTTCACTACAATGCTTCTCAAGCTGCTGCTACAAACCTGCAAAGTAAAAAAAGATTTGTTCATTCATTAGATACCCGCCTGTTATTAACAAACACTTTTAGTTGAAGGCATTGTTAAGATCAGTATATTAATACAGAGCATATACTTACCTCTTTGTTGAACAAAGATTGCGTGGGGGAGATATCAGTCGACACAAAAGATGTTGTACTGCTGGGATAAATGCTTGTAATTTTTGGAAGGCCTTGAAGTTGCAACTCCGTGAGACGTGGTAGCTCAATTACATTGAAGTTATTGCAGAAACACAATAGGTTTGGTAGCCTGGCCAACCTGAGATACTTTAAGTTGGAAAACATGATATCGGATCCATTATTCTCAGTATGTATGACTGCTTCAATAGCATCGCAGTCGGAAATTTCCAGATACTTGAGCTTTGACAAATTTGTTGCAACAATCTGTGTGAAAAGGTATTTCAACTCTGCACATTTTGAAACTACAAGGGATCTTAAATTGTAAAACGAAGAGGATGGCAGAGGATTTTGAGGATGTGGGGATTTCACATCAACATCTTCAAGTGTATTCATATCACTCACTTGTAAATAAAGTGCATCTGTGTTCATAAACAACTCACTGATTTTAGATTTCAGTAGTTCTTCTTTGTTGGTGATCAGCTTCAAGCTGTTTTGATATGAGTGTGCGTCAACTTTACTTCTTCCCAGCTCGTCTCTATCTTCTGAAAAATAACATCCCACCGAGAGCTTGAATCTTTGAAGTTTCTTATAAGACATGTTCTTCATATGAGCATTGTCACCAACAAATTCAAATTCTAATGCACGAAGGTTCTTAGAACGTTCTGTAAGTTCACTACTGTTGTTGTCTGTGAAGCAAAGTGCATGTCTTTCAAAACTTCTCATATAAAGCTCTTCAAGTTTCACTAAGCTTCCCAAGACACCGTCATCTATAACAAGATTGTAACAACCTGTTACATCCAGTAGTCTTAGCCTCTTCAAATTTCCGAATGTGGAAGGTATGGTTCTAATGCCAGAATTAGCAAAGCTAAGCACTTCCAGATTCAAAAGATTTCCAATACAAGTTAAATCAAGCATCAAGGAGCATTCATGGAAACAAAGAGTTCGAAGGCTGGTGGAGAACTGAAAAGATGTGGGAACTAATGGATACTTCAACTTCTCAAAAGCTATAACTTGAAGCTTTTCCATTCCTTCATAAAAGCCTGGAGGAAACCTTAATGACTTATTTCGGTGCATAAGTTTCAAAAGTGAAAGGTTTGGATACTGAAATTCACAAGGAAACTCAGACATGCCCTTGCATGCTAACGAAATTTGCTTGCAAGACTGGCTCCTACTATTAGCTTCACTCCAATTTGAGAAATCATCTTCATGGTGAATGATCCAACATCCGTCCTCAACACCTTTAGAAACAGTATTTACCACAAATGCAAGCACAAGATCATGCAATTTCACACAATCACTGTGATGACTATCTCCATCCATCAACAAGTAGGCATTTTTAAGATTGCTCACACTTGTTTGAGTGCTGTCTCTAGCTTTTCCAATTGTAGAAACTTGTTTTAAAAGTTTTAGTCCCCATGCATATCTTGTGAGATCTTCTATGGGGATATTAGAGTCCTCCGGGAACAAGCCACAAAGCAGAAAAATGGCTTTATCCTCTTCTCGTTTTAAACTCTTGTAGCTTATCTCAATAATTTCTTGCACGTTCTCATCAAGATCATTTATCTTCAAACGATCGCGTGTACATCTCCATATACCCCTGTCCTTTTCACATTTAAGAGTTCCAGCAATGAGTTCAATTGCAAGCGGCAAACAACCACATTTTTTGACAATTTCACATCCTATTTCGTAGAGATCACGATCATGTTCGGCTGAAATACCTGCTTTTTGACAAAAAAAATCATGTGCTTCAATTTCCTTCAAGACATCAACCTCAACTACTTCAAAAGCAGCATCATCTGCAATCTGTCGGCAAACTTTTACATCTCGCGATGTGAGCAACAACTTAACCCCTTTTGGCAAAGGACTCGCTAATCCGATATCTTCAAGTTTAATCTTCTCCCACACATCGTCCAGTATAACCAGAATCTTTTCTTTACGCTCCCAGAATCCTTTAAATCTTTCAGAAAGATAATCTGCCCTCAGTTTTTCCTCAGTTTTAGTTAGAGGTTCGAGTTCTTCATCAGTTTTAGTTATTGGTTTGCCCGTGTGCTCTGCTATGGCTTTCTGAATGGCAAACAAGTTGTAACTTTTCCCAACAGTTACATGCGCAATCCACTTAAACATCTTTTTATCTGTTGCAGCCTCTTTCAGTTGTTTCATCAGTGTGGTTTTACCCACGCCACCCATTCCACACAAGGCTATCACTCGAGCCGTATGATCATCATCTTCTTGAAGGAGCTTAAGTGCATCATTGAACGCCTTTACTCTTGAGTCAAACACACTTACACCTGATGTTGATGTTGATGTTGATGTTGATGTTGATGCCGGGCTTTTGGAATCGACTCTGCCAAGACATCCTTCAGCTTCACGCCAGAGGGTGTCATCAGAAATCATGCCAGAACTATCGCTGATAAGACCTTCGATAACCTTGGTAAGCCTTAATGCATTTTTTCCTGCTAGAAACTTCTTTTTAACACTAAAGCATCCAATGTTGTCGCCTGGAATGTTGTCAACATCTTCCTTGATCCTTTTAACATCTTCCAACCACCCTGGTACATGAGCAGGCATATTGGGATGTTGTCTCTTGAGGCGTTCGATATCAGCACTTCGATCTTCCAAAAACTGCATTCTGTTTCTCATGTGCTCAACATGTTCAGCGTATGAAGTGAGATATCCCAGCTTTTGCTTAATATGAACCGTTAAAACATTCACAACAGGACCAACGATTGCAGATGCAACTTCCATTTTCCTGAGACATAAGAAATCTTATAAACAAAACCAAGGATGTGGCAATTACTGAAACAACATGAATATAAACAGGTTAAGCTTAGGACTAAACAGGTTTCGGGTTGACCCGTTAACCTGTTAGCATAAACAGATTACATGGGTACTGTTTTTAACCGAAACCCGACTGAACTACCAACAAAAGGGTTGAGCTTCGGTCTAAACAGGTTTCGGGTTGCCCGCCAACCTGTTTAGATAAAGAGTCACGTGGGTCTAAACAGATTTATCTCAATATGTTTCATTTGTTGAATTAATACTTTTGGATAATTGCTTATCTTTTTTGCTTATGAGTAAGTACTTATAAATAATTGCTTATCTTTTATGCTTAGGAGTTAGGAGTATGTGTTAGCAATTAGTAGTAGCTTGTTAGTTGTAACTATTTACTCCACTTATAAAAGCGTTTGGTTTGGTATCGTAGATGTATGTGTATTTTTAAAGTATAAAATGACGAAAAAAGAATAATCTTAAATTTATCACAAATAAGCCTATTGAAATAAGCAGCTTCTACCTCAAGCATTAAAATAAGCAGCTTCTACCTACTTATTGAGACTTGCTTATTTTGACCTGCTTATCATAAACTTGCTTATTTTACTTAAAAATAAATATGGAATGCCAAAACCACCACTTAATTTAATTTGATCCAAACAGCTGATTTATCTCACTATGTTTCATTTGTTGACTAAGAAAGATAGAAATATTGATACATCAAACTTAAGAGGTTACACAACTTGTAAAATACTAGGAAAAGGTAAAAATTTGGTGTATACAGTTAGTAACTTAATTCTATGCCAAAAATATGTAAGAGTACCTTGGAATACAGACTTCAAAGATGTAACCAGTTCTCAAAGATGTATTTTTTTTAGTGTTCAAGCAAAGAAGGTTGGTTGAGTTCTCTAGATAATTAAAAACAAATGGAGAAGACTGTTGGAGAAAACATGCAGAAATTTTCAAAAGTGGAAAGTGAAATGGCTACTTTTTTGCCCACTAATTTTCCATTACATTCGACCATGTGTCAAATAAAGCTAGTTAATAATTGAGTGATCGTGAAATATCGACGTAGCCACTCAA
Source organism: Artemisia argyi (assembly GCA_030686995.1). Lineage (NCBI taxonomy): Eukaryota > Viridiplantae > Streptophyta > Magnoliopsida > Asterales > Asteraceae > Artemisia > Artemisia argyi. The sequence goes on along the minus strand of CM060687.1, from coordinate 15,134,967 downwards.
AAAAAGTAAGCAAATTATAGCAGTCCTGGGCCTAGTTGCTTAGAGGCGATAATGGAAGGGGCCTACAATCACATGGGCTTATTCTTTTTCTCAAAACAAATCTTTATAAGAATTTATGAGCTTATTAGATTATATATAGCCGAATGCTTGATCTAACGATGCCCATTTATGCTTGATATCAAGAGAGCTAGGTGGAGTGAGGGAACGAATAATACTTATTGGGGTGTCACTTCAGTGTCATCTCAAGTTCTCAACACTTCTCTAATAACACAGTAATAACTAAAACAATATTTTTAGCACAAAAAACAAATAACACTTATTGTTACATATGAGCATCGCAAAAAAAAAACCCACAAAAAATATTCACTTACTCACTAAAAAGAAGAAAAAAAAGTGAAATACCAACAATGCTAGTTGGTGGGTAGGCTAAAGGATGAACGACGGTGCAGTATGGCGGCCAACGACGGCTCCATTAGTGATGTTATTAGACGAATGGCTGGTAACTCCCTCTGCACCGTGCTCTCTAATAATTGATCATTAACATTAAATTCTTAACTTCAATTAGCCGTTTAATCAAAATTAATAGTAATTATATTATGTGACATTTTTATATTTTACTTTAGAATAATTACAAAATGTAATCCATTAAACTCTAGGTGATAAAGAGTAGTGAAATAATACTAGTCCTAGTTATTTGTTTTATGGATAGCAAAAGTCAATAAAGATTGCTAAATGAGTGATCGTGAAACATCGACTTGTGGTAGTCCTAATCGTTTAGAGGTGATAATGAAAGTGGCCTACGATCACATGGTGTATAAGTTAAATGATGGGTCTCACTAGTCACAATCTCCGATTTAAAGTTCTTTTTTTTTTCAAAACAAAATTTTAAAAGAATTTATTAGCTTATTAGATTATACTAGCCGAATGCTCTATCTAGCGATACCCATGTATGGTTTTAGATAAAATTAAATTGCGTTGATTTTTGTATGTTAGTTTTTTATTTATATTTCATGTATTTGTCTTCATGGTCTAGTGAGCAGTCATCTCTTTGTGCATGAGTTCTTACACGTAAGTACGTAACAAGTGATTTGTTCACGGATGTGTATTAAATTTAACGATTAACTAACGATATAATAAGGTACCTAGAAACAACGGCGAAGACGAATAATTTTTTATGAAAAAATTTATCATGCAACATTTTATGAGGTAAGGCCTGGATAAACAAATAGCCGATGGAAAGAGTCACATATGCACAAATCTTATAGGGTGTATAGTGTCCTTGAATGGTAAGCGTTTGATTAAAAAGTGGATAGAGAATAAAAAATCTACAAACTAATACGAGCCGAAATGTGTTTTCTAATATATTTGATTATGTTATCTAATATATTTCAAAACATAGTTCTACTTGTTCTTTTTTTGTAAATCATCATCTCACGTTTACAAAAAAACAAAGCAACTTCACCACAAAATGTGTTTTTTTTTTTTTTCGTGTCAAATAGACTAAGAAAAGTCATATGAATATGACACTTTCGTAAAAAGTTGTATAATTAATATCAAATCCAATGAGTTAACATCAAGGTACTAGTAATCTGGTGGTAAAATAGTACGCCTAGGCATTGGTTGGGTTAAGGCAATCCTGAGCTTCACTTTTTTTCCTCAATGATTATACTTGCAATCGCAAATTGTGTATGACTTCAGTTCCAAGGTTCGTTTTCTTTTACTCTTTCTATATTTATTTCTAGACATGTAGTATCGCCTAGGCAACCCAAGTATGTATAGAGAAATCTGAACGTATTAGCGTACTAGACAATGTTAATGGGTTACACAAAAGAAAAAGTGATCCATCAAGTATTTATGAACTTAAAATGAAGATGATTGAATGATGAAACAAATTTAACTACAAATTATGTATCGAAAGGTTAGGCATTTTCCCCGGCATACGGAAAAAAATTCCAGGATGATGCAAAAGATGAGTAAGGGACGGGGAGGGGGAGGCTCTCGAAACCAAACGAGACTCGAAGGAACATGTATAGAAAGGTTACCAGGGTGAGGGTTGTTGTGTGCATTATGTATTGGGGATCGAACAATGGACCTTTCAAATAGGTAACACTGTACTTATCAAAAGTGTGTATCGTATATACATGGGCTTAGCCCAATTAAACAATACAGGCCTATTACATGCTATTGCCGTTCAGTTAACCAAGTAGTTTAGTACATACATATAATGAATAGCAAGTTTTGTAATATTTAATAGAACAAAAAATTTGATACACACTATAAACTTTTGTGTCAAGTAAACATTTGGAATGGGTTATCTGTCTTTTCTATCATGTAACGTGCTTTGCGTTTTATATTTAGATTTTTTTTTTGGAACGACAACTATTTATCACGATATATATACAACAATTTTACCTCACATGTCGTAGGTAAGACTTGAACTTACAACCATTTGATTCATGAGTTTTTCACACAACAAGAGTTGCCTTTGGTACAAAAAACAGCATTATATGTTCAGATAAAACATTCTCAAAACTATATTGTCACATATTTCTAGAGATGAAACTTGCATTCCTTTATTATTAATTTTATATCTTAAAAGATTTTTTGATAGGTCTATTGTTTAAGTAGACCTATCAAAAAATCTTTTTAAGATATAAAATTAATAATATAGTCTATGTGGGACGCAAAGTTTGATGGCCTTTTATTAAAAGATGTGCCATTTATTGGTTCACTATAGAGTTTAAAAACAGTTATATAATCCGCAACAATTCATTTGTGGTGTAAATGAAATTTTGAACAGAAATGGGGACCTATATAATTGTTGTGCTGTGCGATAAATATATGGTGCGATTGTGCACTCACGGCAATGAATCAGAAAACGAATAGCCAAATAGAGAAAATGCAAAACAACATAACACACAATTACTCAACAACTTGTATATTTAATAAAAACAACTCAAATGATACTTAATGAAATGAAAAGATAAAAAACATGATACACTTAAAATACAAAGCATAGAGAATTAGTAGACCTTGGGTTTAGATTACACTCCAATTGCCAAACGATTGCAAGAGAAATACTTTGTATCGTATGAGTGAATATATCGTGGCTCCTGCATAGTCCAGCTGCAAGACCCATAGCTTCATCTTTTTGATGTTGTATGTCGTATAAGTGTACTTCCTTTGTTGTTGCTTAATATAAGCATTCATTTAGCATCTAGGCGAACATTTGTGAATACAATCAATAGGCTATTTTTATGTGACTGATCAAGTTATCCTTTTGGAAACTTCAGTAGTTTGGTTTAGGTGAACATGACTTAAAACTCGTGTGTGTATGGTGAGTCTTTTGTTAGGGTACATTGTAATTGATATTTAATTACATTGGTAGGACAAAATTGCTACCGTCTCTTCATATCTTCTCAAGAAATATTGGCAAACAAGAAGGGCTCAGAACACACGCGTTGTGTAGAGTTGCCTCATTTCTTAGTCACATGTCTAGATCGGTTTGAATGGTACCTCTTGCATAATTGAGTTGAAGAGCCTACCTGCTTAAATGGAGAGCCGCACCTTCATAATTAATACGGTAAAGATTACGTAAGTTCAGGTGGATCGGTGACAAGTTCCTACTGATGAAATCATCTTGTATTCTAAAAAATCTCTAGATAGCAGCTAAATTGAGAATGATGGTATAGTTACGGTTTTGTTTATAATTAGTTATATAAACATATGGACAATCTTTGTAAATAAAAAAATTTAGATTACCTATGTTTTTAAGGGACAAAAAGTCAAGAATGTATATTAGCTTTTTCAAAGACATGAAATTAAGAAGTTTGACAATTTTAACTTTATAATCAACTTCACCAGCACATGTATCTGAAAACATAGTTGCATTCTTGACATGTGTGATGGTCATTCTCTACACCATATAAACAAGAAATATTTTACTTCATTAACCTATGTGGGATGTAAAGTTTGAATGGTTTTGATCAAATAATGTACATACCTACATGTTGACTCTTGCATTCTATATACTAACATTTATCTTTTCGACTGTTCGTTATATACTTATACGTTGTTTGTACTTTAAAGCCACTTAGATAATACTGCCATTATCATTCTTTTTTGTTTGGTCGTGGTGAGTGGTGACAATAAGCTATAATGCAACTTGTTTTGTGTTTCTTGAATAATAAGCCACTGAAGTTAATGAGAAACCAGTACAATGGTTTAATCATATTGTACTTCTAAACAAGATACTACGGAGTAGATCGGAGTTTGTGATTGTTGCAAATACAGGATGGTGCAAAATCCACGTTTATTTTTGCAAGACTAGCAAGGATGACACATCTATTCATGATGGATAATTCTGGTCACTCAGGTTCGTTACTACCTTGTGAGTCATTGCAGCGTACACTAGTAGGACAAAGTTGTGCCTTTGTCTCTTGATACCTTCACTAGAAGTGTAGGCAACAAAGGGCTCAAATCACCAATGTTTACCATAGTTGCCTCATATCCTAATAATCTGGATCAGTTGAATGGCACTTTGCACATGATTGAACTGTACAATGGTAAGAGCTTTGTTAAAATGATACCAAAACAACTAAACTCACTTGACTAATCACCCAACCAACCACCCCATGGTGATCATTCTTTATTAAAACAATATACACAGATGACTTGTCCCCAACACAGATTCAAGCCTACAATACAAAAGAAACTAACAGTCCCTCTATAAGGTTCTGTTTACATAAACTCACACTCTAAACCAAACCCTGATCTAAACAATGTACCAGAAACTAAACCTAACTCAAGATCAAGATGATCTTTAAACTATAACAACCCAGAAACAATATGAAAACCAACAATCTTGAGAAGATGATATAAACTTGTGAAACGACTTTATTTGAGAGCTGAGAGAATAATGAAACCCTAATCAGGATGAGATGAATATATAGCCTCCAATAGTACACTTAGCACCCTGCATTTAAAGATAAGACAAAATAACACTCAAACTTGAAATATCAAAATGTTAGCTAAAATATTTTACATTTATAACCCTGAAGGTTCACAAGTTTGATAAAAGATATTAATATTTCAACACCCCCTCTCAAACTGATGAACCTGCAAACAGATTAACAATGCCCAATTTTTTAACCATCACATTATGTTGCACAGACCCAAGAGCCTTAGTCAAAACATCAGCGGTTTGATCTTTAGAATCAACCTTGACAGTTTTGATCAAGCCACTAGAAATCTTTTCTCTTATCAAATGAACATCAATATCAAAATGTTTGGTTTTCTCATGCATAACTGGGTTAGCTGCAATCTGAATAGCAGCCTTATTATCACAATACAACTCAACAGGCAACAAATCTTTGAAAATACCAAGATCTTTTAAGATCTTAATAATCCACATAACTTCACAAGTTGCAGAAGCCATTGCCTTGTATTCTGCTTCAGCAGAAGACTTGGACAAAGTATCCTGCTTCTTACTTTTCCATGAAACCAGATTGCCATTAACAAAAACACAGTAACCAGAAACAGACCTTCTAGTAATAGGACATTTAGCCCAGTCTGAATCACAGTAAGCAACAACTTTAAACCCACTTTGACTTTTGTCAAAGCTAATACCACTACCAGGTGCTAACTTCAAATACTTAAGCAATCTTAAACCAATATTAAGATGAGACTGAAGAGGAGAATGCATATGTTGACTTAAGCAATGAACAGCATAAGCTATATCAGGCCTAGTCAAAGTTAAGTAAATCAACTTTCCCACAAGTTTTTGATAATTTGTAATATTCTTCAAATATTTATCATCATCACTTTCTTCGTGAGCTAGAACAATATTTTCAGGCAAGGGAGTCATAACAGGTTTACATGCTAATAATCCAAATTCATGCAAAAGCTCAAGACAGTATTTTCTTTGATTTAAACATAAACCATTTTTGCTTTTCAAAACCTCAATGCCAAGAAAATACTTTAGCTCACCCAAATCTTTGATTTTAAACTTGTTCTTCAAGAAAACTTTAAAGCTTTCAATTTCAGATTCACTATTACCTGTGATGACTAAATCATCAACATATACTAGTAAAAATAAAACTGTATTACCTTTAGCTTTAATAAACAATGAGTGATCATTTTTAGACTGTTCAAAACCTGCTTCAAACAAAGCTTCAGACAGTTTATGATTCCACTGTCTTGGAGCTTGTTTTAAGCCATATAAAGACTTTTTTAACAAACAAACTTTGTTATCCCCTTCATTAAAAAAACCTGGAGGAGGTAACATATAAACTTCTTCATTCAAGTCACCATAAAGAAAAGCATTATTAATATCCATTTGAAAATTTTTCCAATCCATTTGAATGGCTAAACTAATTAAACATCTAACAGTACCCATTTTTACAACAGGACTGAAAGTTTCTTCATAATCAACACCCTCCTTTTGACCATAACCTTTGGCTACTAACCTAGCCTTATATCTTTCAATCTCTCCTGAAGATTTATATTTGATTTTAAAAACCCATTTGCAGCCAATAGCTATCCTGCCATCAGGAAGCTCAACTACTTCCCAAGTACCATTTTCATATAAAGCTTTCATTTCCTCAGTCATAACATTAAGCCAATCAATGTTTTTAGAAGCTTTTTCAAAAGATTTTGGTTCAGAAGATTTATTCATATTAGCAACAAAACAATAATTCTCAATAGTAAGCACAGCATGATTAGCATATTTATGTAAATCATATTTCACTTTATTGTCAAGCACATATTCATTCAATTTAGCAGGTAACTTAGAAACTCTACTAAACCTCCTACTACTACCTTCCTCAGAATGAATGGGAATGTTTTGAAAAACAGGAACCTTATTTTGATTTTGTAAATTGTTTCCCTCAGAATAATTTTGATCATCTAAGGGAGTTGCAGTATGTTGTTCATCATGTTCAGGATGGATAACTCTAAAATCTGTTTGTGGTATCTGTTCTTCACTGTCAGATTTATCAGAGTTACCATCAGATCCCGATTGATGCATACTACCCTCTCTACCAAAAACAGATGTTGTATTTTCAGGATGGGACAAAAAACTATTTGAATCTTCATCATTGGGAGTTGGAGTTTTGGTAGCTATTTCAGACTCAAAAGAATCAAAAAAGTTTAAACTTGTTACATCAGAATTATCATCAGAAATAGAAGTATTATTTTGACTCATTTTAAAAGGAAAAACAGTTTCATAAAATTTGACATCTCTTGAGTACAAAATAGATCTATTTTCAAGACTTAGCAACTTATAAGCCTTTTTTCCACTGGCATAACCAACTAAGACACATTTTTCAGCTTTTTCAGAAAATTTATCAGTATCTTTTAAAATGGTGGCAAAACACAAGCAACCAAAACTCCTAAGATGAACAAGACTAGGTTCCCTACCATATACCATATAAAAAGGAGACTTTCCATTTAAAACAGAGGAAGGTAACATGTTAATCAAATAAGTAGCAGTTAAGATACATTCAGACCAAAACACAAGAGGAATCCCCCCCCTAAAACATAAGACTTCTAGCAACATTAAGCAGATGTCTATGTTTCCTCTCAGCAACACCATTTTGCTGAGGGGTATAAGCCACAGAAGTTTGATGAATAATTCCCATAGTATTAACAAAATCATTCATTTTGTTATTTATAAACTCAGTACCATTATCAGATCTTATAATCTTAACCTTTTTATTAAACTGAGTTAAAACCATATTATAAAAACTGACAAACATATCAAAAACTTCATATTTCCTCTTAAGCAAGTATACCCAAACAGACCTGCTATAATCATCAACCACAGTTAAGAAGTATCTATAACCTTCCCTGCTAATCACCTTATAAGGTCCCCAAACATCAAGATGAATTAATTCACCAAAAACTTTAGATTTATGTTCACTTAATGAAAAAGAATCTCTAGTTTGTTTGGCCTTGTGACAAACATCACAAGGACCATTATAATCAACATTATTAAGTTTAAGAGAATGTTTAAGTAACTTTAAGACCTGATTAGCAGGATGACCAAGCCTATTGTGCCAAACTTCTTTAGAAACAAAACAAACAAAAAACTCACTTTTAGACACACAAGTAGACATGCTACAATTCTCATTAAACAAGTAAAGACCACCAAATTCACTACCAGTCCCCAGCACTTTCTGCTTGTTCAAATCCTGAATATAACAAGTAGTTTCATCAAAACCAACACTGAGTTTACTATCTTTAATTAACTTGTTAACAGATAACAAACTAACACAATACTCAGGAACCACAAGAACATCAAATAAAACCACATCATTATTAAGTCTCAGATTTCCAACATGAGTAATGTTAGCTAAGGTACCATTAGGATGACCAACAGTAAGTTTTAATTCAGAAATATCAACAAGATTAAACATATTTTTAGAACTATTAGTTAAATGTTGATTAGCACCAGAATCTATAATCCATCCCAAATGATAATTCACACCATTCAACTTAATATCAGCACAGAAGAATTGATAAAAATTTTGATTAAAGAAAACACTACAGTTAAAGAAGGAACAAGAACTACCTGCCATATTAGCATGAGCAGTGCTAGGTTTCTCATTCAAAAGATTCATTAACTTCATAACCTGTTCATTGGTAAAAGACAAAGTACCAGTACTATTTTTTGTACCATGATTAACCATATTAGCACTTTTTGGATCATTGATTTTATTTAAAAAAGGTTTAAGATTTGGATTCTTTTTGAATCCTGGAGGATAACCAATGATCTCAAAACATCTATCAACATTATGTCCTTTTAAACCACAATTAGTACACAAAAGACTGTCATAATTTCCCCTGTTACTGTTTCCAGAATTATTATTATTATTCCAAGTACCATAATTCCATTTCCAATTAGTATTCTTGTTATCATTAGTTTTAGACACAAAAGCAGATACCTGAGCCTTCTCAGTTTTCACAGAAGTACTAGGAATCCCTCTGTGAGATTCTTCCCTAGATATGATCACAAATGCATCTTTAACCTCAGGAAGGACTTCCCTGGTTAAGATAGTACTTCTTATGGGTTGATAAACATCATCAAGACCCATAAGAAATTGCATTAATTTCAACAATTTACCATGATCAATTAACTCCTGCCTAGCCTCACAAGTACAATCAGGCAATTTAGTTAAAATATCAAATTCTCTCCAAAGAGAATTCAACTTATGATAATACTCAGACACAGGTAAACCACCTTGTTTAAAATAGTTAATCTTTTGAAGCAAATTAAACACAACAGAACCATCAATTCTATCATAGGTATCTTTCAAATCTTTCCACACAACAGAAGCATTATCAGAGAAAACATGTCCAAGATAAACATCCTGATTTAAAGAAGATAAAACCCAATTCAAAACAACAGCATTACACCTATCCCACTGTGCCTCCAAAAGAGGACTTGCAGCGTAGGCAGACCTAAGACAAGAACCATCAAGAAACCCCATCTTATTCTTAATTTGCATAGCTAACTTCATAGCACTAGACCAAACTCTATAGTTTTCAACACCAGACAATTTAACAGTCACAATAGAAGCACAGTTAGAGTCATTAGGATGCAAATGAAGAGGATTACTCTGATCTAAACTACTAATCATAATAGCCATGATGCAAAACAAAAGAAACACACAAGAAACAAAAAACAGTAATCAAGAACAGATAGAACAATAACCTAACAACCAACAAACCAAACAATAACCAAGTAACAGAATTAATAACACCAACAAACCTAAAAACTAAACACACACCCAAGAAAATCCAATTATCCAGCAGAGTGAATTGGGACAGACCAGAGCACGTTTCCGTACCAATCAAGTTGGCAGGTCAAGGAGTTAATCTGCCCATTTGCACCCACTCTTACCAAAATAATGGACTCTTAAGAGAAAGAGAATACTTACAGTACAATAAACGACCAAACAGGCAGCGGAAGACAACTCAATAACCCTAGATTCACTTAGTCTAGAGCTATTGAGACCAAGAACCAAGAATCAGCCCAAAAAAACCCAGATCCACACGGGCCAACAACAAACCCCAAATAAGAAATTAGGGTTTCTCAAGAACCAACCAAGAATCAACAATTAACCGTTAATTCTTCAATAACCAACCACCAATTGCTTCCAATCGAGCCAGAAACAAAAAACCCCAAAAATTAGGGTTTCAAGAAAAAACCCTAAAAAACTCAATTAAACTATCAAACCTCCGATTAAACCACCAATAAACCCAAAATCAGCACCTAATCGTAGATCTAACCAAGATCCCCAAAAAAACTAAACCAACTAAGAGCTAATCCAATCAGAACCTAGAGCTCTGATACCATGTTAAAATGATACCAAAACAACTAAACTCACTTGACTAATCACCAAACCAACCACCCCATGGTGATCATTCTTTATTAAAACAATATACACAGATGACTTGTCCCCAACACAGATTCAAGCCTACAATACAAAAGAAACTAACAGTCCCTCTACAAGGTTTTGTTTACATAAACTCACACTCTAAACCAAACCCTGATCTAAACAATGTACCAGAAACTAAACCTAACTCAAGATCAAGATGATCTTTAAACTATAACAACCCAGAAACAATATGAAAACCAACAATCTTGAGAAGATGATATAAACTTGTGAAACGACTTTATTTGAGAGCTGAGAGAATAATGAAACCCTAATCAGGATGAGATGAATATATAGCCTCCAATATTACACTTAGCACCCTGCATTTAAAGATAAGACAAAATAACACTCAAACTTGAAATATCAAAATGTTAGCTAAAATATTTTACATTTATAACCCTGAAGGTTCACAAGTTTGATAAAAGATATTAATATTTCAACAAGCTTAAAGGACCAAACTCATTTGTGCTCAACAAAGACGTTACATGGAGGGCCATGCCTTAATACATTTTTGTAACATGTTACATACAAAAGAATCAATATAGCTAGGTAAGTTAAGGTAAATCGATCAAACATTTAAAGATTGAAAATAACATTAACATCTATTGGATATACATAGAAGATTACTAAATGTTTAGTTGAATAAAGATATTGACATTTTTTGTAGTTAAAAAGTTTGGAGCACCACTTTTTTTAAGTGACAACAAATAATAAAAAAAAAAGTATTTGTTAATCATAAACTACACAACATCCCTCACGTCACCTCGTAACCTTTGTATATAAGTTGTGGTTAAATACTTTAAGTTCATAAATACTTGATGGATCACTTATTCTTTTGCGTAACCCATTAACATCTTTTATATAATACAACAAAACCCCTAGTGGGGACTTTCGTATTTCAAAAAAAAGATTATTTCTTTATTATGTAATATTTTAATTAATTATTATTTTTTAATTTATAAATTTCTAAATTCATTTTGTTGATATATACTACACAAGTTGAAGATAAATACAAAAAATATAGATAAGATGCAAAATCTTTAAATGATTATCTTTAATAATAAAAAACTATAATTTTAAAAAATATAATTATTTATTTTAAAAACTATAATTATAAATCAAATAAAACAAAGATTAAATTATTTATTTTTTAATAAATAAAAATATGTTATTCAAAAAACTTTAAAAAAAACATGCGCGTGCACGGGTATTATAACTAGTTGTATATAGTACCCTAAATCCTAATATGTTTAGATTTCTCTATACATACTTGGGTCGCCTAGGTGATGCTACATATCTGGAAATAAGTAGAGAGAAAAAGAAAACGAACCTTGGAACTTAAGTCATATGCAATTCGCGATTTCAAATATAATCATTGGAAAAAAAAAATGAAGCTCAGAATTGCCTTACTTTCATATCATTTAAGAGATGAAGTGCACTGGACCCAACCAATGCCTGGGCATATCATCACAGCTAAATTGCAGCGGCAGTGTTTCGAACCCGGGTCAATATCTTGGTAGTGGTACAATTCCACCGCTAGACCACTGGTGCCTTGTTGTTAACTCATTGGATTTTATAATCATTATCAACACAAGTTACGAAAGTGTCGTATTCATCTAATTTTCTTACAATGTCTACTGACATCAACTCATTTTCTTATAAAATACTTAAATATGTTAAATTATACTTTTACATCTTTTGCCTCTCGTGTTTTCTTTTACTTCTTTTCATAATTACATTGTCGAATCTAGTTCTATGCGTAATAAAGCTTATTATCTTAAATGTCATTTGAGCTGTTTATTAGCCGGAGTGCGGACGAGATGGGCAACAAGCTTTTAAATTCTCCCCATTGTAACATGTAGCATGAGTCATTATGTAGGTATGTAAGTTATCATGCATTTGATGAAGTCATTTCAACAAACTTACATCCCACATAGGTTGAAGAAGTAAAATCTTTCTTGTTTATATATTATAGGGAATTATGATCCCACATGTTAAGAATGTTTATGTTTTCAGATACATGTGTTGTTGAAGTTGATTATAAAATTAAAGATTTTTCAACTTTAACTTTTATATATACATTTTGTATACCGAAGGGTAGAAGTCTAAATGATAAATAGAGTATGAATTGAAGATCCAACTAATGAGTAATGAAACGGGTCATGAGCCACAACATTTATCTTTTTGAACATTCATTTTTAAATAACAAAATGACCCTATTTATTTAAAGACTTTTATCCAAATACTCCGTAAAATATTTAATTGTACTAACAATAAGACACATATCTCTCTACATGCATGCTGCTAGACTAAATTAAACATGAAGCAAATGATATGTAAACTATTGAGCGTATAGAATTTTCATACTTTTTGCGTCATCACTTAATAGCATAATTTAAACTTTGGCATTAGTTGTGCAGATTAGAATGCTAGAAGTGCACAAGTCGGTATGTAAGCATGTACAATATTATGTGTTTGTTTGATAAAACCATTTCATATTTATATCCCAGAGAGAAGTGAAATCTTCCTTGGTTATATAATATAGTGCATGAGGATCATGCATGTCGAGAATGGTATGTTTTCAGAAGTTGATTGTTGTTGAGGTTGATTATATGGGTTTAATCCCATTTCTAAAGTTTTTGTCTTGCTGTAAACATTTTATGTTAAATAGATGTGGGTAAGGATCCAGTGAGAAGAAAACTTAAAATGAGAAGGATAAGAAATAATTATAACCACACATTTGAGATGCATCGACTTGATTTAGATGCATCTCTATTCATTTAGATGCATCTCAATTAGTTTCGAAAGTGATTTTAAAGTGAAAACGATGCAAAGTAGTACTAAAAACAAATTTGACCCGCAGAGGACGAAAAATGTATAAGATTCGTTTAACTTGATGAAATGCATCTAATTTTTTGCTAGAAAATATATTATGATGCATCTAAAAGATTAGGGATGCATCTAATTCAAGTCGATGCATCTCAAATGTGTAGTTATAATTATTTCTCATCATTCTCATTTTAAGTTTTCTTCTCTTTTGATCCTTGGTCAAATAGATGTAGGAAAATATGTATAACATGATGGAGAGTGGTTCTTTTGGTAAGTATACCGTGTTATAACCAAATGGTCAACGGTTCAATCCCAAAAAAATGTCTCTATGTCGTTTTTATTTTCATTTTATTTTTTTTGTTGCTAACAACTCACTTCTTTTTTATTTAGGATATATTTCAAAAAAAAAATAAATAAATAAATAAATAAAATAAAAAAATAAAAAAAAAAACTCTTGATGTCACATAAAGTCAAGTAAACATATTCTTCCTCAAAATTGCCATAGAATTTATTGTTCTAAAATAACTTTTAACATTTTAACTTCATCAAGCTAGATGTTCAAAAACATCCATGTGACTATAAATTGAGGGCTTTGAGGCGACTCAAGTCCCTCTTAGTTGCCTTCATTTCTAGCAAAGACAGAGTGACAAATTTGTCCTACCGATATTCATTTTTACATAAGGTACTAATGGATGTGTGTCACCCGAGTTATCTAAAAAGATAGATGTGTCACTCTCACGAGTCCTACTAAAAAACTCACTGAACCTCACACAAGTCGAGTCTAGTCCACTTATCCAAACTATTAATGTTTCGCAAAGGGAACTTAATCACTCACACAAAGATTTCTTACTTATATCATATTGAAAGTATATTTAACATATAAAATGCTTAAACTAAACTACTTGCCACGTTGAATACTCGGTTAACTTCATGATTCATGAAACACAAAGGGAGTTGCATAATCACCGGCTTGAGAAAAATATATATAAAAAATTGCTTTACATTTCTAAAGATTAGTTCATCCTTATATATCAGACATAGGTGAAAGAAGTGAAATCTTCTTTGGTTATATACGGCATTGTAAGGCAACAATTTATGTTGAGAATGCTATCATATTTTCGGTTACATGATGCAATTTGAGTTTATTATAGGGCTAATGACCTGAAAATGCATCCAAGTTGTCACTTATTGTTGTTCTATGTAGCTAACTTTATTTTTTGCTATTATAACACAAATCTTTTAAATTTCGTCTATTGTATGTATTTTGTGACCGTTTTTTCATGTAAAATGACAATTTTACGCCTCAAAATTTGAAAAAAATAAGGGTAAAATGGTCACAAAATACACACAATAGAAGAAATTCAAAAGGTTTGTGTTATAATAGCAAAAAATAAAATTAGCTACATAGAACAACAAAAAGTGTCAAGTTAGATGTATTTTCAAGCCATTAGCCTTTTATTATATTAGCGAAAAAGTAAATTTCCGTTCATTAAGGCAGAAAACAAACACATATGGCTGGTTACTAGACTAATTCATTTAGAAAAACCTATAGCCTGAACATAAATAAACATGTCACAAACATTCAACAATAAAACTTCCGTTCATTTACTTACATTGTCTTTATGTAAGCTTGGTAACTACATATATAAACGAACTTTATGTTGTAAAACGAATAAGAATGTAGATAGTAAAATGACTGGACTGGTAAACCTTTGAGAGCATTGAAACAAAGACAAAGTATCTTCCACCAACACCGGTCCTTTCACCTACGCAAACAAAACACAAATAACACTTCCACATCAAAACCTTAAAACCAAAACATCAACCTTAAAAAACATAAAACCATAAAAAAGCACAAAAAAACAAATGATAATGAAACTCCGGTTCACCTTGCAATTCTCGCACTGATAAATAAACACAATAATTATTGGATAAAATGATAATGATACTTACAGTCGAGTTTTAGTGACTGAAAAGGAATAGGTTGTCCCAAAATGAGTTTAACTTCTTCAAGCTTCTTTTCATTTCCAGTCACAAATGTCACCGGAGGTAGCTTCACTAAACCCCCACTCGCACACGCGTAGCCGCATTTACAGTTCGCTGTTTATTTTTACCATGCATATTTACAGTTGACTTTTTATTGTATAAACTATAAAGCTTTTGTATTGTCACACCAAGTGTAAGTTAATATAGGAAGATATAAATTGCGTGTCATGAGCTAGTGTGCTGGTAAATGAAGTGTAACTTTCATTTGACCTACGGTTTAATTCCTTACATGTTAGTTCATTTTTTTTTTTTTTTTTTTTTTTTTTCTCTTTCTCTTTCAGTTGACTACTTAACTAGTCTTATTCAAAGCCATGGGCCAGTTATTATTATCATATGGGGTAAGCCCATTTATAACAAGTTTGTGAATGTCATGGGCTTACTGCTATTATTATGGAAAACGCTAAAACATGCTACATTTTCCTCCTACAAAAGCTTCTACTCACAGGATGCTGACAAATGTCAGAATGAACGGTTTGAATGCAGAGAGAGAATGAGTAGAAAAAACTATATAATATTGTTGTATGTGTAGGAGGATTTGTAGAATGAAAAGGTAGAAGGGTGTAGCAAAGCTCTATTATTATATGTGAGATTTTTACATTAAATAGATTGAGTGTGTGGAAACTCATGTCTGGTGTGGGTGATTGGATGGTAATTAGTAGGGTATGGTGTATTTGAAATGTCCATGGTTCAATTCTCATCCGTTGCTGGCATTAGTGTTTTTTTTTTTTTTTTTTTTTTTAATTATATTCATGTTACCTGTCATTTCACTTTCAGAAACATCATATTCTGTATCAGTTTTAGAGCAACAAAATAAAATGATTAGTGTCATTTTTATGATCAAAGGCTACAATTGTTGGAACAATCAAGTTTAAAGACGCTTTATCCAACTAAATAATATAGGACAATGTGAAAAGAACAAAACATCAACAATCACGCAAAATTGTCTCCAAGTTCTAACAACTACTATTTTCAAAATCCGATTATTTTATCTTCAATAAAGCAATAGTATTTTGAATGTTATATTTTGATTTTAGTTCAACAAGTTAGGGTTTAATTAATTTAAGTTTTACTAGTTTAATTCTCGAAGCGAAATCTTATTCTTGGATAAAAGAGTCAATATATATCACATACTCCGCTTCGACAAGTATATGTATAATTATCGTCTTTGTTTTCAAACAAAAAAGCTTAAACAAAAGTTTAAATAAAAACAAACCATGTATAAAAAAGACTTTAATGACCATTCCAATATCGATAGGATTGAGTTGAGTCGAGTCTAAGGGTAACAAAACAAAAAACAAGTTGCATTATAGCCAATTTTCACCACAATCAAACAAAAAAGAATGATAATGGGAGAGTAAACTCATATGATGATTTCGGAATCCGATAGCATCGTCACTTAATAACCGTATTAAACAATGGCACCTTATTGTCAAAGTGTCATTGTTTATACAAGTAATAACCGTATTAAACAATGGCACCCTATTATCAAAGTAACTTCAAAGTACAAACGCTATATAAGTATATAGCGAACAGATATATGGTATATAGAAATGCAAGAGAACATGTAGGTATGTACATTATTTGATAAAAAGCATTCTCAGCTTTGCATCCCACCTAGGCTAAAGAACTGAGATCTTCGTTTTTTATATATTCTAATAATGAGCTTCAAAACATGTTGACTTTTTTAGTATTTTTTTACATTTAAACAAAAGGGCAATGCAAACTTTTTATTTACAAAGATCCTACATATCTTAGGATGCCAAATTCTAAAAACCCACGACGTCCGGTGTTCAATTCAATATCTAAAACGATTTGCCTCTTGGTTTTTATTTGCAAAACTTCTCTTATATGCTAGGAAAGTATATTTAACATATAAAACGCTTGAATTAAACTAACTGCAGCATAGAATATATATACTGCAATCATCACGAAACAAAGAAATTGACCAATATATTGTCACAAAGATAAAGGGTTATGGATCTTGCAAGATCTCACTTACACCAGAATTCGGATTTCACTTACACCACATATGAATTGTTGTGGACTATATAAGGTCGCTAGCTATATCAAGTCATTTTACACGAACATTAATGAATTTGCACTAGATTTAATGTAAACTTTATAACTATAGAGTTGTACTTAACTTATGATACATAAAGATATACCAAATTTCATGAACTACAACAAAATTTAACTAAAAGGGACCGAGTAAGTTTCTCGACTGGAAACAAATAAAAAGAGCAGGGCTTGTCCAGGGCAAGGGATGCAGGGATGAAAGATGAAGCTTGACCAGTTTACACACAAATAAGTTACTTTACATGTCAACAAGACTTGCTTAACTTAATGAGATGTACTTTAAGAAACCCCGTATGAAATCACTCAAACTTTGTTGTCCCTTAGTAAGTACCACGTACATTTAAACTTTGGCGTTAATTATAAGAGTAGCGTGCTCCAAAATACAAACGAACTATAATGAACAGATAACTAGTATAGGTTAGATAACTAGAAATGCATGACTCAACAGGTGGGTAGTATGTATATATGCGTACATCCCACATAGGTTAAAGAAGTGAAATTTCCCTTGGTTATGTACTATCGTCTATGACAATCACACATGTCAAGATTCAAGAAGGTTATAATGTTTTCAAAATTCCTGGTTGTCCGGGAAGAAGTTGATTAGAACGACATGTTCGACCCATTAAACTCATTGTACCCGTTTCTCATTAACTTCATGACATGTTATACAAGAAACACAAAACGAGTTGCATTATCGCCAATTTTTCCACGACCACAACCAAAAAAAATGAACGAAAATATGAAAGTATACGTATACCCATATGAGGATTTCTGATGTCATCACTTTTCACTTGATAACTGTATTAAACAATGGCACCCTATTATCAAAGTGGCTTCAAAATACAAACACTATATAAGTATATAACGATCAGGTAAATGTTATATAGAAATGCAAGAGTCAACATGTAGGGATGTACATTATTTGATCAAAACCATTCAAACTTTACATACCACATAAGTTAAAAAAGTGAAACCTTTCTTGTTTATATAGTGTATAGAGAATTACAATCACACATGCCTAGAGTAATAATATGTTTTCGGACATGCGTTGGTGAAAGTAGATTATAAAATTAGAAATTTTAAACTTCAAACAATACCAATGTCCGAAAATGAATATAAATTCTTGATTTTTTTACTATCTATGTCCCTTAAAAACATAGGTATAGTAATAGTAATCTTACTTTTTATTTACAAATTATTTAGTAATCTACTGTATTTATTTATATACTAATAAAACAAAACCATAATTAGTATACTATCATTCTCAATTTAACTGTTAACTATTGATTTTCTAAATTACATGATGATGTCATCAATAGGGACATTTCACCAATCCACATTAACTTACTTTGTTTGAATTAGAAAATCAAAGAACACGTATTGCGGAAGCTAGGATCAAGTATAACACATACAAAGATTAACTAAAACATAAATAGTAACGTACCTGATGCACTTCAATAAATCTTGATCTTGTGCAATAATAAATCTATGATAAACTCCTTACCGTTTTGTTTATCGATCTCTTGATAATAACTATAGTGAGTTATTACCTCGTTCTTGTACACACAAATTAAACCGTATCAAGGTTAGGCAAGTAACTACACAAGAATTAGATTTTGACAAACAAAAATCGAAACCCTAAGTAAATAGGGGTGTTCGACTGGTTTTCAAAGCAAGGGAGAGAGGAGAAAAAGTTAGGGATAATTGTGTGCACAAAAGATGTGAAAACAATGACCCTAGGTTTGTATTTATAGTGATTTGGTAACTTTGGGAACAAGCTAGGGCAAGGGATCCCCCTTGTGGAGTGTTTGGCCGACCCAAGCCCAAGGAGGGGGGTTCTAGACCCTTCATTGGTTACCAAATTACATAAACACTTTTTTTCCTTCTTTCGTCTAACGGTCGTTAGTCCCTTTACCGTTAAGTACTAACGGTCGTTATATTCTCGTGTCTAATAATAAATATAATAAAACATTTATTATTTTTCCTTAATACTCATTTGTAATGTGTGTAATCCCGAGGTCTCGGGTTCGATACTAGACATTTACACATTAATATATATACGTATATTTAACATACTTAACCCCTACGGTACATACAATGCAATATAAATTATGCAGTGACTTATTATGAAAATGAATGAAGGTGTGGCTCTCCATGTAAGGTAGGCTCTTCAAGTCAATTATGCAAGAGGTACCATTCAAAACGATCAAGATGTGCATAGCCACATTCATATGACTATGAAATGAGGCAACTCAGGTACAACATTGGTGATTTGAGTCACTTTTGTTGCCTATATTTCTAATGAAGGTATCAAGAGACGGTCACAGCTTTGTCCTACAATGTACAATGCAATCAATCACAAGGTACTAATGAACGTGAGTCACCAGAATTATCTAAAATAGATAGACGTGTTGCACTCACGAGTCCCTCCAAAAAATCTTCATCAATCAGACAGAGTTTGAGTCGAGCTCACCTAATCAAACTATTGGCATTTCTCAAAGGGTAATTTAGTCAGTCACACAAAGACTGCCTACTGATTATATTTATGAAACTTATATCATGTGATAAGAAAAATATATTTAACTAAACAACTTGCAGCGTAGAATACTTGATTAAGTTCATGGCTGTAATTCAAGAAACAAAAAACGAGTTGCATTACTGACAATATATTCCTCAACCACAACTGAACAAAAAAGAACGAAAATACAAGAGTAAACCCATATGAAATCACTGATAAAATTCGTACTCCATATAAGATCTCCATCTCAAAATTCTCGTCGTCACTTAATAACGTAATTTAAACTTTTTCATTAAGAATCCAACTATCCAAGTAGCTTCAAGTATTAACGCTCTATGATGAACAGATGAATGGTATAGATTAAGTCGGCATGTAAGCATGTACAATATTATGTGTTTGATAGAACCATTTCATATTTATATCCCACATAGATGAAAGAAGTGAAATCTTTCTTGGTTATATACTATATTGCATGTCGAGATTAGTATTATGTTTTCACACATGTGTTGGTGAAAGTTGATTATAAAGCTAAAAAATTCAAACTTCACCAAAGGGGTTGAAAATCTAATATAAAGTTGTGATTTTTTAGTAGTAGTAGTAGTATATCTTTTCACTTATAAAGTGTTCGTACTCCAAAGTCCGAACTTTTTATTTTTTCCAAAGGCATTATGAAATTTCGCTTTTAATTTACATCCATTGTTCACAAAAAGAAACCTTCTATCATTTAATTTCGTGATTGGTGTTCATTCCGATCTTTAAACGTTTCACCGATCCACCTTTACTTACCTAACACATACCGTACCATGCCATATTGGTTCGGCAATGACATGTTATGAAAATGAGTTAAGTCGCATGTGGCTCTCTTGGTTGTCACAACTTTGTCCTGCTAATTATGTACAGGTAGCACGTACAACTCAATCGATCACAAGGTACTAACATATGTGCGCCACAAAAATTATCCAAAATTGATAGATGTGTCGCACTCACCAAACAATCGACTTACTTAGTTTGATCAGTAACATAAAAATTACCTATTGGTGTTACTTGATCAGTATATTTAACAGTTATAGTGCTTGTATTAAGCTACTTGTGCATAGCATAAAACTACAATAGTCATAGAAGCATAGGAATTATACACTAACATATCATCATAAACTACAACAAAATTTAACTACAGATGACACAAAATTTAACTACAATAGTCGTAGATCGAGTAAGTTTCTCGACCATTTTAGAAATACAAAAATTGCTTTACATTACCAACGACACACTTGATCAACTTCATGGCATGTAATTTAAGAAACACAAAACAAGTTGCATTATTGACAACAACCAAGCAAAAAAGAACAAAAATACGATGGGAAACCTTATATAGTTATATCCCACGTTCCCACATAGGCTAAAGAAGTGAAATATTCCTTGCTTATATACTACAGTTAGTAAAGACAATGCATGGCAAGAATAATGTTATGTTCTCAGTAACATAGTCGTTTATGAAGTTGACTATGAAATAAAAAACATCATAAACGTTGGTTGTTGAGAATTAATGTAAATTCTACGCTTTTTAATTAATGTATGTTTTAACTTTGGAAAATGGAGCTTCAAGTCTTCAACTATCGATTTACAACGATTGTCCATTTGACAAAAAACTTTTATTTATTGAAAATTTCTTAAGAATAAGTGATGATTTAATCAATATTAACTTGAAAACTCAAACAATAAGAGTAACCATACTTTAAGAAAGGGAAGTGATACTTACACCACTTTTTTTGATGCACACACCACAATTATGCATATAGGATATTGTAACATGTGTATTAATGATGTAACATTGTGGTGTGTGCATCAAAAAAAGTGGTGTAAGTATCACTTTTTAAGAAACCCATTTCGCCGTTGGTGTTCACCATTTTTTATTTTTTATTTTTTTTTCTTTCTTTTGATTGTAATATAGTTCTAGTTTTTTAAAGCAAGCTAATCATGAGTGATCAAAACCCAAACCCGATCCGACCCGTTTCATCTTTTCTACCATCACCAAGTTTTTTTAACACCTTATTTTCACCAAAAACCCTAGTTGAGACAGAATCATCACCCACTTCGATTCTGGAAATTAACCAATTTCAATTCCGTAAACGACCCATTTGAGATCAACAAATATAGAATCAAACCCATGAAGGTTTTTAAAAAAACGAAAACACAAGTGAGAAATATGATCATGAAGGTATAGCACTTGCACTAATAGATGACCAACCAAATGATGATCAAACTATTTACAAGCCAAATAAAAGAAACCGTAAAATACTATTTGCATCAAAACTCAAGATACAAATATTATGGGCTAACAGTTCATTCCAATCTCTACATCTTTTACCGATCCACCTGAACTTACCTAACCGCTACGGCCCTACCGTAAATACAATGCCATATTGATTCTGCAGTCGCATATTACGAAAATGAAGTAAAGTGCTCTCCATGTAAGGTCTCTATTGAGCACACACGAGTTTGGTCCTTAAGCTCTTATGGTTACCATTGTACAACTCAATCATACATAAGGTACCCTTCAAACTGAGCCAGATGTCATCCATGTGACGAGTAAATGAGGCGAATCGGATACAACATTGCTGATTTGAGTCCTCTTGGTTGCCTACATTTCTAGTGAAGGTATCAAGAGACAAAGTCACAAGTTTGCCCTACTAATGTACAACGTAATCAATATTCAATAAACAACACATTGTTTATATGGTCAAACATTCAGCCACATAAAGGTGGCTTTTGCACCATCCCGTATTTGCAACAATCAGTTATTGAACCCAAGATACAAAGTGGATACCTCCTTGGAAAGGGAAAAAAAAAAAAAAAAAAAAAAAAAAAAAAAAAAAAAAAAAAAAAAAAAAAAAAAAGCAATGTGAAATCACATCCACAAATTCTCAGCTATAATAGTATCTTGTTTAGGACCACAATATGAATCTAAAGTGGGATTTTACCAACGCAATAGCTTTTCCGCGATGAGAAATCTTGTTTTTTTCTTCATTGGGTATTTCTGCATATCTATAACAACAGAAATCGTAAAATTAGTTTGGTTTTATTGCAATCATGTGATGATATAAAGGTGCAGGGAGATTACAAATGGTGAGTCAAGATGGGTCGGGTTGAAACCGATCAAAATGGGTTTGGTTCATATGAATGTCAAATATGATTCTGGTTCAAACAGGTTGCCAGGTCAGAATGGGGACTTACAAAAACTTCTTTCTCCACAATTTATAAGATTCTACTCTTAAAAGATAGCCTTGACGTGACTTTCAACCTGTTTGACCCATATGACCCATTTGATGTGTTCCTCTTTTAGCTAAACTTGCTTTGAACCACAGGACTCATTAAAGATATGAAAAATCCAAGACCCGTTAATAAGTTAATTGGTCAAAATTGCCATCTACTATAGGGATGATTGTATAGATGTTGAGATGGGCTTACGTTTGATCATAACCATCATGTTGGAAGACTGGATCCCATCCAAAGTCAGTCGGTCCTCATGCAGGGACCATCTTCCCCTGAAAGAGTACATTGTGTAAAAAAGTTATTCGAAATGCAATCAATCAAAACATAGTACACCCATTCAAATATAGAGCATACCGGGGTCTTTCCCACAAACATAATGGATTCATGATTTGGCCCAATAGCAAGAGAAAATATACACAGAGCATAGGCAGATTTGTCCTCAAAAGCCATCAACATATTGAAGTGGTTAATTAACATTATATTTTTATAGTTTAATATCAAGGTAATTACGACATAAAGATTATTATATGTACCTTCTTGACCAAGCTTCTGAAGGAACCACTTGCTATTGATCAGCATTTGCCATCCTGTAACACACATGAGAAAGTAAATCAATAAAGCCAGAAAAGACCAAAGTTCACCCATATCAAAGAGATTCGTTTGGAGTTTATTCTTAACTATTTAGTATTTACAACAAAAAATGTCAAAACAATCAAGTTTTATGTACTGAAGTTGACTGTAAGATGATCGTCGAAAATTGGTTAAAAGACAAAAAAAAACACTAGCAGTCCATTCACTGACAATTATGTGATGGAAACTTTTGCTAATTTAGGAACCATTGTGACCAATAGCTAGCCGAAACCTAGAGAGCTTCTTGGCTTGAAAAGCTTCTACGTACAACACTAATCCTATCATTACCAAAAGATAAAAACACGTAATGCTTCCATTACATGCATTAACCAAGATGCAAACAATGTGACATCCGAACTCATAATCTCACAAATGTTACCAGGTCTTGTTAACAATATAAATAGATTGAACAAGCAAATTAAGGAATGTTCAAATGTGCTGCAAACCTACAGTCCCAATAATCAGCTTTGCGGAGTTCAACTATCAGATTTGATAGAACATTCAGGGTAATATTATCGGATTACCTGAAACATATATGCAGTTGCTGTAACAGAACTGATGTATTGGGTAAATTTTATAATGCTTAACTTTAGTGACTCCATTTTGGGCAAATCTGTCAAGTCTATAATAAGATTAATCTGACCAGGATTTAAGTGAATATGTGAATTAAGTAGCTTGTGACCAAAGGTTTTATGATAGACAGTTTGAACAAAAAGCCATAAAACATCACCTTCAAGAGAAAAAAGAAAGTGCAGCAAAGGAGACTTATATGTAAGGCCCTGAACAAAAAACAGAATACGAGAATGTTATCCTTTTAAAGACCATGGTGTTTTAAGGTATTTGATTTATTATGTGTTTAAAAAAATAATAATAATAAGAGTTAATTGCAAAAATAGTCCCTAAGGTTTGCTCAAATTGCAGATTTTGTCCCTAATAGTTTAAAATTGCAAAAATCGTCCCTAAATCAAACCTTTTGGCAAATTTTGGTCCCTAGCTTTAACTACCGTTAAGTACATTCCGTTAGAATTTGCACCGTTAGTCCTTTTTCACCGTTATCTCCTAACGAGCTAGAGCACATTGCACCGTTAGTCCTCTGGGTTAACTGTATTTGCACCGTTAGTCCTTTTTTACTTTTTCTTCCGTTTTTTTCGTTTTCGTCCGTTTTTTTTACGTTTACTTCCGTTTTTTTACGTTTTCACCCGGTTTTTTACGTTTTTTTACGTTTTCGTCCTTTTTTTACGTTTTCGTCCGTTTTTTTACCTTTTCATCCGTTTTTTTACGTTTACGCCCGTTTTTTAACGTTTTCTTCCTTTTTTTTACGTTTTCACCCGGTTTTTTTTACGGTTTTTTACGTTTTTTTACCTTTTCGTCCGTTTTTTTACGTTTACGTCCGTTTTTTTACGTTTTCGTCCGTTTTTTTTACCTTTTTGTCTCTTTTTTTACGTTTACGCTCGTTTTTTTTTACGTTTTCTTCCGTTTTTTTACGTTTTCTTCTGTTTTTTTACGTAAAAAACCGGGTGAAAACGTAAAAAAAACGGAAGAAAACGTAAAAAAACGGGCGTAAACGTAAAAAAAACGGACGAAAAGGTAAAAAACGGACGAAAACGTAAAAAAACTGACGAAAACGTAAAATAACGTAAAAAACCGGGTGAAAACGGAAGAAAACGTAAAAAAACGGGCGTAAACGTAAAAAAAGGACGAAAACGTAAAAAAACGTAAAAAACCAGGTGAAAACGTAAAAAAACGGAAGAAAACATAAAAAAACGGGCGTAAACGTAAAAAAACGGACGAAATGGTAAAAAAAACGGACGAAAACGTAAAAAAAAGGACGAAAACGTAAAAAAACGTAAAAAACCGGGTGAAAATGTAAAAAAACGGAAGAAAACGTAAAAAAAAACGGACAAAAGAAAACGTAAAAAAACGTATAAAACCGGGTGAAAACGTAAAAAACGGGCGTAAATGTAAAAAAAACGGACGAAAAGGTAAAAAAAACGGACGAAAACGAAAAAAAACGGACGAAAACGTAAAAAAACGTATAAAACCGGGTGAAAACGTAAAAAACGGGCGTAAATGTAAAAAAAAAAACGGATGAAAACGTAAAAAAAACAGACGAAAACGTAAAAAAACGGGTGAAAACGTAAAAAATTGGAAGTAAACGTAAAAAAAAACGGACGAAAACGAAAAAAAACGGAAAAAAAAACGTAAAAAAAGGACTAACGGTGCAAATACAGCTAACCAAGAGGACTAACGGTGCAATGTGCTCTAGCTCGTTAGGAGATAACGGTGAAAAAGGACTAACGGTGCAAATTCTAACGGAATGTACTTAACGGTAGTTAAAGCTAGGGACCAAAATTTGCCAAAAGGTTTGATTTAGGGACGATTTTTGCAATTTTAAACTATTAGGGACGAAATCTGCAATTTGAGCAAACCTTAGGGACGATTTTTGCAATTAACTCTAATAATAACAGGTTATCGTGTAAGCCTTTTAAGAAGAAATAAGCTTGTTGGTGTTTGTTTTAGTAGACTAATTCATTTAAAATACGAATTAGAATGTAAATAAATGACTAACCAGGTAAACCTTTCAGAGCATTGAAACAAAGACAAGTATCTTCCACGTCAAAACCTTAAACAAAAACATAGAACCTTAAAAAAAACACAAAACCTTAAAAACACACAAAAAAGTAAAACAAAAGTACCTGATTAGCAGCCAATGTTGCTTTTTCTATAGAAATATACCTTGCCATTCCGGCACTGACAAATAAATAAACCAATCAATCAACAAAAACACAGTATATAATCTGAAACTACAAAGTTCATATCCCTTAATTAATACATACATTCAAACCGTGCACTACAAGTTTACAACGAAACAAGAAAAGACAACCCGACAATGGGTCTTATCCGGATATATCCGGGTCTAACCGACTCTTGACCGGGTTTCGCCGGGTCTTGGCCGGATATGACCGGGTATAGCCGGGTCTTAGTCATTTTATAGTTGACTTTTTATTAAAGATTCACTAACAGTTGACTATTTATTTGTTTCTTTTATTGAAAGCTATGGGCCTATTGTCTTGATATAAAATTTGTATGGTGAGCTTAGTAAAGAGTGGATTGCGGGTCTGTGGGGAAGTTAACTTTAACTTGTTACTAAGGGGTGGCAACCATGCCTATGTCTAAACATTAATAGTAATTAGCCAATCATGTTACGCCAACTAATTTCATGCCTAATTATACCTAAGTCCATAATTTTAGTGGCAATGTGATGTCTAACCATGCCTAAACCATTTTTTTTTATAATTATATTTAACAATTTAATTTAAAACATCAAATTCCATTAATAATTCAAATAAAAGTTACATAATACTTTAGGAAAATAAAAACAAAACAAAAATTAAAAATAGGAAATCACTACTCATCGAGGTATGGTAAGTCTTGCGCCGCTACGTGCTCCGTAAGATCATATTGAAGACGGTTATGAATATCTTCGTCCAGTAACTCTTCTAGCATACTATCGTCATAAACTGGCGTGACCGACTGATCCATTATATGAACAGGTGATATTGCCACACCATCGTCTTTTAAAATCATATTGCCCAATATAATACACGTATAAACAATTTGTCGAATCTTTGCGACGGTCATAGGTCGTAGAGGACGACTGAGAATAAACCATTTTCCCTTCAAACGACCAAAAGCTCGCTTGACATCTTTTCTTGCAGACTCTTGTAGTTTCTTGAACTTCTTTTCCTTCGGGTCAGTGGGATACGGATATGCTTTAACAAGAGTTGAATATTTAGGATATATTCCATCGGCAAGATAATATCCACGTTTGTAGAGACGTCCACGTAAATAAAAAGAACTGTTTGGTGCCGTACCATTTCGCTCGTTAACATATAATGGAGACTGATTCAAAACATTGATATCGTTGTTTGAGCCGGGCGGACCAAAAAACGAATGCCAAATCCACAAATCATATGAAGTCGTCGCTTCAAGCATAATTGTTGGGTATTGGTGATCACCTTTCTTATATTGGCCTTTCAAATATTTAGGACAATTTCGCCAAGTGAAATGTGTACAATCAATGCTACCAAGCATTCCAGGAATTGATGTTTTTCTTCATGTACCTCGAATAACCGAGCAATGTCATGGGTTGTCGGCCTACGTAAGAACTCTCGGCCGTATAACTTTATAATTGCATCACAAAATTTATCAAGACATTCACCTATAAAAAACAAATATTATTTTATAAAAAAAATATATATATTGAACAAAAAAAAATTACTAACGACTTACAAAAAATAACAAAAAAATTAATAAATAACAAAAAAAAATGACTAAAGACTAAAAAAAAATAACAAAAAAAATAATAAATAACAAAAAAAAATGACAAACGAATAAATATAATAAATAACAAAAAAAAATACTAACGAAAAAAAAAATATTAATAACCTGAAGTTCTTCGTGCCATGTTTAAATAGTCATCGAATCTATCCGGAGGTTCACCCGTTGTGAGTTGCCTTATTGCCGATGTGCATTTCTGTAACGCCGTGAAACTAGTCTTTCCATACGCGTCTTGACCCTCTTGAAACCATTCAAATTGCGCTTCAATGTCATTTACAATTTGTAAATACAATCTTTTACTCATACGAAAACGATCACGAAAAACATCTTCGTTAAACTTTGGTTGTTCAACGAAATAGTCATTCATTAAATTTTCTAAAGCTTTATCACGAAAACGTTTTACATAACCACAGATGAAGGTAGAGCTTCCCGTGTCTTCAAGAGCTTCGTACGCGGCTAAAAAGGTTTCGATTGTACTACTAGATAACCATTCTTCGGATGAGTCGGGTGGAATAATTATGTCGTTTGAGGATGAACCCGATGATGACATTCTTTTAGAATGTAAATTGTATGTGTGATTTGATGTTAGTTTAGATGTGAAAATGAAAAGGAAAATGGTTTAGTATTTAAAGAATTTTTTTTTTTTTTTTTTTTTTTTGAAAATGTACCAAACGGTACAATTTTGAATGCATGTAACGGTCGAATATTTATTGCTTTTCAACCACACCGAATCGGTAATGTATACCGATCCTCTCGCCGATTTTGTCATGCCGAGGTTGTGGCTTTGTTTTGCCGATGCACGCCGAGCCTTGCCGAACCCTTAACCGACTACGATGCCACCCCCCTAAGGGGTGCCAATGTTGCCTAATCATGCCCCAAACTAAATTGTTACTAAAGGGGTTCCAACCCCTCTTTTTGTTTTTCATTAGTTAAAAATTAAATTATGTTGATGTTACTGTAATATTTGCATAATTTGCATTCGTATTCAAGGCGAACACAAAGGGTCTCGGAGGTGCACGAAAACCTCATCAATTTATCCTGTTTAGTGTGAAAATTTGTCAAAAACATTAATTTTTGGAAAATGCATATGGTCTTAAAATTTTGGTGTTACAAATCTTCCTTAATCTTATAAAATGTGGCTTTTAGTGCTGGCTCGCCACTATTTATAGGTCATTTTGATATGTGGACAACAATTTTAAAAAAGACAAAAAATTATTAACTTTTAAGTTTCGCTAAAACATACTTAAGTGTGGTTAAGGAAATAATTTTTATTATAATAACAGCTTTGAATGATTTTGGTTGTATGATAATTCCAAAAGAAAAAGTAAAAAAATAATAAAAAATGAACGCAATTTTGAAAATAGTGCATACCCAGTTAATATTTGATTAAATAGATTATATTCTTACAAGAAATTGTAGTAACACAAAGCCTATTAACTACAACCCTATGTTGGGTAAGTAAAGCCCAAATTTATTGTTATTTATTTTAACATGCAAGCATTAGTTTTTAAAAATAATCTTAACGAATATAAAAGGCTGTGAATGATGGTTAAGTTGGTTTCATAGATTTCAACCGATGAAAGATAACATACTAATTTACCCCATTACAAGGCCTTTACAAGTTTATCTCTAGAAATATTTGACAAACTATTCAGAAACATACAAAGTGCATTACATGATGGAAAAGATGCATAATTAGTTCAAAATGTTTCCAAATTGTCACAAAAGTTTTTAGTGTGTTCAATATACGAAAATTGCTAATCATTATGTGTGTGTAGTAAATTACTTGGTTACAAAGTCACCTTCAACATGTTCCCAAAAAGCAATGCTCCAAATCACCTTGCCCAATAAAAAAGCAATAATCAATTATCAAGATTTGATAATTGATTAATTAATTTTTAAGATTCTCCTAAAATCATTTTAGTGTAATTGAATGATGCGGTTTTTTATTTATTTATTTATTATTATTTTTTAGATAAATAGGTACAGCGGGAAAAGAAGACTAGTGTGGTAGCATGTCATGTTGGTAAGTGCATTGTTATGTATTGAAAGGTCCATTGTTCGATCCCAACAAAATATGCTATTTTTTTTTTTTTTTTTTTTTAATTTTATCTCTCTCCATAGATGATGTCTATTTAAACTTTGGCATTAACTATCGGGGTAGCTATTCAACGCTCTTAATGAAAAGATAACTAGTACGTATAGATTATTATCATTTGATTAAAATCATTTCAACCTTAAATCCCATACATTCCCACATAGGCTAAAGAAGTGAAATCTTCCCACATAGCTATCATTTTAAAATTTTGAAAATGTGTAAACGTGTGTAGCGTTTAAAAAACACATAAAGATATTTAAAAGGTTGCCATTTAGAAGGTTGCCTACGTTTAAACATGTTTTTTTTCTAAGGGATACTATAGGCATTACACATTACTTAAATATAAGCATTTCAACTAATAGTAGTATGTGTTCTTTATAAGTAGTAGAGATGTAGGAAGTTATGAATGACGTGTTGAGAGGTGGTCTTTTGGTAAGTCATGTATAACTTACCAGTAAGGTTTATGGTTCCATTCCTTGTAGACTTCTATCGTAACGTTTTTAAATAGCTAGGTAAAGCGTTTCTATCTTTTCATTTTTGAAAATCATCACTTCACATTAGTTGTTTTTAAATAATGTAAAAAACCAAAACACCACACAGTTTTATATTTTTATTTGCTTTCTTATTTTTATGTGTCTCAAACTACTTTGAAAAATGGGTATAAATGAGGGTTTAGGCTATGTTTGGCACAAAAAATTATTGGGAGATTGTGCTTATTTTTTCAAAAAATAAGCTACTTAAAAAATAATCTTTGTTTGTTAGACATAACTTATAAGAGATTCTAAAAAAAATAATCTTTCATAATCTCTTAAAACCAAAGGTTACTTCATATAGCTTATAAAAATAATCTCTTTTTATAATCTCCAGCACCAGCACCAGCACCAGCACCATCTCCAGCACCAGCACCAGCACCAGTTCCAGGTTTAGCCGAATAATATTTGTGTAATGAAATGATATGCTTATGTGATGAATAAATTAAGTTAGAAATACATTCTTAAATGTTAATGTGGCTTGCTGGTAAGAATGGTGGCTTTTATACGAAAGGTATTAAGTTCAATTCCCAGCAAGGTCTTCTATAACATTTTTATACACTTTTATGCTTGCTCAAATTAGTTAGATTTTTATCATTATATTTTGGTTTCATTCCCAACAAGTATTCACTAATTACAAATAACTATATTAGCTTTAAAAGTAAGCATGAAGGGTTTTTTTTTTTTTTTTTTTTTTTTTTTTTTTTTTTTTTTTAAACATTTTGAACCTAGACATAATTATTATTTACGATTTGGGTATAAGTTGCATAATTCACATTTTGACACCCTTGGTGTTTTTCTTCTTCTGTTCCTCGTATACAATAACTCGGATCTATTTGTATGTCAACGCAAAATTAACAAACTCAAAGTAACATAACTAAAGTGTATAATATTTGCTAGAAAACATAATGTACCGTATATTTATAGGTTCTGCAATAAGATAAATTCGTAACAAAAAGTAATTTAAGTACCTTCATGACCAAGCTTCTGAAGATCCGGACACAAACATTACAAAGTAAAATCAATAATGTCAGAACAGACCAAGTTTGACCCATGACAAAATTTGTGTTTATTCATTATTATTTACCACATTAAAATGTCACAGTGGTCGAGTTTGATGTACTACAGTTGCAAGTTATCAGAAAGTCTTTACAGTTTGGAAAGTGAAATGTCAGTTTATGTATATAAGTGATTGACGACATGTAGATAATTATCGAATCGAAAACTGGTATAAAAGACAATAATAGGCTGTTGTGGCCAATAGCTAACCAAAACCTAGTATATTTCTTGCCCATAAAAACGTATACAACACTAACCCTTTCATCACTGATAGGTAATAAAACATAATGCTTCGATTAAATTAATCAAGATGCAAAGAATGTGACACCCAAACTAACAATCTCATAAGTGATGTCTTTAATTTAAGCTACCGGAGTTTTGCTAACAATGTAAACAAGTTTCATATTAAGGAGATGTTTAGCCGGATATGACCGGGTCTATCCGGTTCAAGGTCGGATATTACCGGGTCTTGACCGGATATAGTCGGTTCTAACCGGGTTATGGCCGGATATGACCTTAAAAAACACAAAAGAAATAAAAAAGTACGTGAATAGATTCTTTGCATTGCCGGTCACAAATGTCACCGTTGGTAACTTTTTTAAACTGGCCGCCGCCATTTTTGTTGACTTTTTATTAAAGATTTACTAACAGTTGACCATTTATTTATTTTGTTGGTGTGCTCTTCTTTTATTAAAAGCTATGGGCCTCTTGTCTTGTTATAAATTTTGTACATGGTGAGTTTAGTAATGAGTAGTGTAAGGGTGAGCAAACGGACCGGATGGATCGGACCGACCGACTGACCGGACCGAGATCGGACCGACCACATTCGGTCCAGTCTCGGTCTAGGGTTTTTCTTAATTTCGGTCTCGGTCCGGTTCGGTCCGGTCCGGTCCGGCTTAAAAATTGGACATTTAGCCTATTTGGACCGAGACCGAACCGGGCGGAGACCAGACCGACCACATTCGGTCCAGTCTCGGTCTAAGTTTTTTGCCGAATTCGGTCTCGGTCCGGTCCAATTTTGGACCGATGAGCACCCTGAGAGTGGTGTGTGGGATCGTTGGTAATTGAACTTTAACTTATTCTCAAGTTCAATTCTCTACCGTGTCACTCTCTCTTTTGTTTTTCATTTTCATGGAACATCATTTTTTAGTAGTATTTTCGCTAACTTGATAAACTGTTTATAGACCATTTTCCATTTTATCATCATTGGTATGTTCCAAGATAATAAAAGTTCAAAATTAAATTATGTTGATGTCACATTATAATATTTAGGTTTGGTCCTTAAAGCTCTTACCATGGTATATATAGTTGAATCATTCAAAGTGATCCAGATGACTAAGATATGAGTCAACTCTGATACTACATTGGTGATTTGAGCTCTCTTTGTTGTTTTAGTTTGTAGTGAGGTATCAAGAGATTTGATTCATAAAAGGCTTTATGCGATTAGCCATGATCTTGGATATGACACGATACACAAACTTGCATAGGCTAATAGGCCGAAATTGACCAATTTGCTCTCGATTTGCAATTTTCGGAATACCAATGTACATCTCAATCAATCACAAGGTTCCAACCAATGCGTGTCACTAAAATTATGTAACTAAAAAACTCATTAAACCGGAGTTTGAATTCGGTTCACCTAACCAAAACTATTGATGTTTCGCAAAGGGTAACTTAATCAGTCACACGACGATTGCATATAGATTTTATTCACCGAGCTTATCTTAAATGCTAAACTAAACTACTTGCAGCAGAATAATTCAATTGTCACAAAAAAAAAAAAAAAAAAAAAAAAAAAAAAAAAAAAAAAAAAAAAAAGTACACTGATATATCATCACAAAGATGAAGGGTTATGGATCTTGCAGGACTTGGTAATATTCACTAGCAATAAATATAGGGCCGCGATTTCGATTATGGATTTCCTTTACACCACAAACCAACTCATTTTACACGAACATAATTAAATTTGGACTAGATTTATGACTAGATTTAATCTATACTTTGTGAAATATTACTATATATAGAGTTGTACTTAATTTATGATACAAGATTTACTTCAATGGTTTTTGCTTTCTTTTAGTAAATTTTATTTGTCACTTTCTTTGGAAAGGAGAAGATCAACTAACGAAGTGAAATCTATATAACCTTAAACAAACACTCCTTAAGTCTACTTCCCATATAAGTTAAAGAAGTAAAATCTTTCTTGTTTATATACTATAGCGAATGAGCATCATACATGTCTAGAAATTTCAACCCTGGTATGTTGATTATAAAACTAAAAATTTCATGTTTTGTTTTGTTGGTTTATATAAAGCTGACTTTCAAAAAAAAAAAAAAAAAAAAAAAAAAAAAATCATTTTAACTATCTCACATCCCACATACGTTAAGAAGTAAAATTTCAAACTATATATAGTGAAAGGCACCCGAGGTCAGGGTGTTCCCCGCCAATCTACATCTTTTGCGGATAAAGCTGCCTTTCCAAAAAAAAAACCCATACTTTCTTGTGTCTGAAAATAAATATATAATTATTGTCTTTTCTTTTTTCACTTATAAAAAGTGAATAATCTAAATTTTTTTCATTTACAAAGATTGTCCATATGTTTATATGACTAAATATTTAGTACTCTTTTATCTATCTATTCCAATCATTCTTAATTTCTATTGAAAATAGAAGCTGTTAACTAGAGATTTTCTTTAAAATATGTGATAATAGAAACGTCTCACTGGTTCACCTCAACTTACGTAACTCCGACCGCACGTACAATGCTTTTATTTTCCTAGATATCATTTGAGTTGTTTATTAGCCGAGTGCGGGGCAACAAGCTTTTACATTTTCCGCAAAGATAACATTTAGCATGAGTCAACATGTAGGTATGTACGTTATTATGTATTTTATAAAATCATTTTAACTATCTTACTTCCAAACATAGGTTAACGAAGTAAAATCTTTCTTGTCTATATAATATAGTGAATGAGTAGCATGCAAGTTGAGAATAGTGTTATGTTTTCAAGTACATGGTTATTCAAGTTTAAAGATTAATCCAAACATCAAAAACTTGTGAAATCCATGTTCTTGGAGAATTTAATGGACATTCTTAGCTTTTAATATCTTTTTTCACCGTGGGTGTTCATTTCAACCCATACACATTTCATCGCTCTAGCGGAACTTATCTAACCACTACGTATAATGCTATATTAATTTTGCAGTGACATGTGACCAACATGATATACATTTCTAGAGGAAGATATCATGACTCATGAGACAGAGTGGCAACTTTAGACAAGAAAAAAACGTACTTTACATTACCAACGACACTTAATTAATTAACTTCGTGGCATGTAATTCAAGAAACACAAAAAGTTGCAGTATTGCCAAACTTTTCCTTGACCACAATCAAACAAAAATGTGAGCGTAAACCATGTTATATTACTATATATATTAGGATCTGTAAATCCGATTGTGTCCTTACTTGATAACCGTATTTATGAAGTTTACGTTATGTTACTAACCATATTTCAAGGTGCTATATTATGCATTTGATAAAAATCATTTCAAAATATATCCCACATAGGTTACATAACTTAAATCTTCCTTGTTCATATGCTATAGTGTGTTGAGGCCTTACATGTCAAGACTGGTACTAAGTTTTCAGATGCATGGTTCATGAAGTTTATATGTAAAGCAAAAACGATAAAAACTTCATGACAATGGCTCTCTGAAAAATTAATATAGGTCCTTAACTTTTATTATATATTTACAATCATATATAAAACTTGTACTCCATAGTTTTTCTCTACATATATTGTTATATGTTTGTGTAACTAAAAACTTAGAACAGAAATATATTATGTCTACATATGTGCACGGTATACCCACACAACAATTCCTTTATTGATCACCAACAAAGCTTTACAACCACATTAATTATATCATCGTCCTCAATTTCAACTGACTAATAACAATTATTATCAATGCAAAATAATTCAGTTGTAACAATAAGAAAGAAAGTACATTGATATATCATCACAAAGATGATGAATTATGGATCTTGCAAGACATTGTAGGAGTCTTAGTACATTCGCACTTACATGCCGAGAGAGTTTCTTGATCAATTTAGACACAAAAAGTTACGTTACATTACAAACAACTTCATGGCATGTAGTTCAAGAAACAGAAAACAAGTTTCATTAATAAGTAGTAATAGATTTAAACTTTGGTCCAAGAACGTCAAATGATTGCTCGAATATAGATATAGTCATAAACAATATTTATTTCAATGGTTTTTGCTTCCTATTAGTTAATTTTATTGTCACTTCCTTTGGAAAGGCTAACGAAGTGAAATCTATATAAGCTTAAACAAACACTCATTAAGTTTACATCCCACATAGGCAATGGCGGACCTATGTAGGGGTAGGGAAGGGTCCCCCCCCCCCCCCCCCCTCCCCCTCCAACTCCAAAAAAAATAATAATAATAAAAATAAAAATAAAAAAATTGCGCCACTTAATGTAAATATTATAGGTTTTAAGGGTAATTTAGTTGAGATTACAAACAAATCTCCGATTCGGCCCCCTAGAAAAAATATTCTAGTTCCGCCACTGCACGTAGGTTAATGAAATGAAATCTTTCTTGTTGATATACTGTAGTGAATGAGCATTATATCAATTGCAAGGAACTAACGTAGGTGCACCACAAAAATTATCCAAATTGGATAGATGTGTCGCGTTTACCAAACGACGTACTGAGTTTGAGTTAGGTTCGCCTTATCCAAACTTGATTAGTAACATAAAAATAACCTATTTGGGGCTACGCCTAGGGGTGGCAATTCGGGTCGGGTTCGGGTTGTCAGGTTGGCGGGTCAGAAAACCCTAACATAAACCTGACCCATTTAAATCATCGGGTCAGCTATGTCAACCCTATAACCTGTTTACACGTAACCCGAACCTGACCCATTTAACCCGTATATATAGTTAAGTTGACATGTTAAATAGGTTACATGGGTTGAATATGTTAAACAGGTTTTGAGTTGACCCATTTAATCCGTTTTATATCTAAAAGTTAGCACATTACACGAGTTAAATGGGTTAAACGTGTTAGTGGGTCGACCCGTTTAACCCATTTAACCCGTATAATTAAATATAAATAATTTTTAATTAAGAAAAAAAAAAACTTAAATAGGTTGCCGGGTTGATACGTTTATTTTATTCTCAACCCGAACCTAACCTGTTTAATAAACGGGTTAGATATGTCGACCTAAACCTGACCCACAATCTATTTAGCTCAACCCGAACCTATTAATTTTCATATCGGTTTCAGGTCGGGTTTCGTGTCGGGTCAGAAATTGCCACCCTAGCTACGCCAACTAATTTCTATATAAGAAAAAAATGTTATAATGCTAAATAAGTACATTAGTGTTAATGATGATCATGGAGACCCATGGTGGGTGCGTTTGTGAAAATGATAAGATAGCAAATTGATAATAAGAGTTCACAATAGCATTTGACTAATTTTTAAACTTTTTGTCATGCTGTAAACATTTTATGTTAAATAGCGGTATCGAGATACGTATCATGTATGGAGTATAGTTCATTGAGTTGCGATCCCTTAAAAAGGGGATCAAAATTAAAAAGTCTAAAAAAGTTTCTAAGCACTAAGTTAATGTCATGTGTCCCCACACACTCATTCATTTTTTTTCTTTAATATTTTTTGTTAAAGGGTACTTTGGTCATTTGAACCATTTTTTTTAATTCCACCTTAAATTTCAAATATAAATAAATTTCAAACGACAAACTTTTACAAAAAAACCGATTTCACCATAATTTTTAAAATTTAATCCTCTTTAATTTGGTATAAATCTTTTTAATTTTTTCGAAGCTTTTTTTTAACATATTTATTGGGTCATGATTTTCTTGAAAATTTTACCATTTTCGGCTCTAATTTTGTCTAGTTTAAAGGCCGAATTTTGCAAAACTTAAAACACGAAAGTTGTAGATTCTTGCCCATTCTGTACCCATAAATTTGAATCACTCAAATCCGATATGATATGAGTGAGATACGCGCGTTAAAGATGACGTCTTAGTCATATTTAGTGCACACAAAGTGTTTGATAAAATGACTAAAAGAGATTTTTCATATAAAAATACATTAAAATGCACTACTTGGTCAAGTTATTTTCAGTTTAACAAAACTATCAGTTTGTTTTGTTAAATAGAATTGATGAACCCAAACATTTGATCAAATTGATAAACCTGAAAAAATTGATGAACCTGAAAATTTTGATTAACCTGAAATTTGATGAACCTGAAAAGAACTGTGATCAATTTGATAAACCCAAACATCTGATCAAATTTGATGAACCTGAAATTGATGAACCTGAAATTTTATGAACCTGAAAAAATTAATGAACCCAAACATTTGATCAAATTTGTTGAACCTGAAATTGATGAATCTGAAAAATTGATGAACCTGAAATTGATGAACCAAAGTAACTGCTGAACAAAATGTCTAACTGATGAACCTATAACCTATAACTTAACTGATGAACAAAACATTATCTAACTGATAAACCTAATAACCTAACTGATGAACCTAATAACTTAACTGATGAACTAAATGTATATTTAAAAAAAAATAATGATTAAAAAATATCACTTTTTGAATGTTACATTAATAAAATTATTAATAATGCGTTGTGAGACAAAAATTAGTGCATTTAACCTAACTGATGAACCTATGATAACCGATGAACCTAATAATATAACTGATGAACCTATAATAACATGGAACAATAACTGATGAACCTATGATAATACAAGTTAATAAGTGATGAACGTATGACAACTAATGAACCTATGATAACACAGAACAATAACTGATGCACCTATGACAACTGATGAACCAATGATAATACATGATAATAACTGATGAACCTATGATAACTTATACCATTTAACTTCCGCAACAGCAAAAATATCATTATATATCTTAGAAAAACATTCATTTTCTTCCTTTATTTTTTATTTTTTATTTTTTTTTGAATAACTCATCTTCAACCTCCTACTTTTCTTAAACAAAATTTAAATTTCTTCTCAGCAAAGTACACCAACACTACAAAAAAAAAAAAAAAAAAAAAAAAAAAAAAAAAAAAAAAAAAAAAAAATCACTTTTTTTTTATTATTATTATTTTTTTGTTATAGCAAATTTATTTAATGTCAGCAACAATCTCCATCACCGACAAAAAACAACAATTTAAATCAATAAAAAAATGATATTGAACATATCATATTCGTCAACACCAATCTCCATTTCTTTCTCAACACCAAACCCTTCAAATTCTCTTACATCATCTTATGAATCGCTTTCTATATAAATCCGGTGTCGAATACTGTTCCCGGACACCACCTACCGTAGGTCTGCCGCTGATCCACCGTCACCATCACCATCGTCATCACCATTTGCACCAGTCACCTTTCAGAAAATCATAATGATTCTTCATTTCGAAACTTCGTCCTTCGGAAAATTGAAATCCTAAATCACATTCTAGAGAAATTAAGAAAACGTGACATGATATAAAGAAGTTATATTTGAAGATCAAATTAATTTTGTAGGAAAGAAGATATGAGCTTGACTTGAGAGAAGTGTGGATCTGACAAAGAGGAGAGATAAAACCCAAATAAGTTAGATGTGGATACGTAAATACCGAAAATACCCCTGTGAAAAAAATATGTCCATTTAATTAACACGGAGTAATAAGGTCCGTTGATTAAAATCAGAGTAGATCTAATGGCTCCAGTTGCTTTTTATACTTTTTAAAAAATGTTGGCTTTTCATTCGATCCTCTACCATAGTTCATTTGGTAAGTTGAAGGTCTGAGGTTCGATTCTCAAAGGATGCATCTCCATATTTTTTTTTGTCATTTTTTTTCTTTGTGTTGCTATAAACTCATCGCTTTTTCATTTTGGTATATTTTAAAATATATAAATAAAGAAAGAAGGAAAAAAACTTTTAAGACTAAATTACACCATTCGTCCTTGTGGTTTACGTTGACCAACAAGTTTCGTCCTTTGACCAAAAAAGGTTTACCG
Source organism: Artemisia argyi (assembly GCA_030686995.1). NCBI lineage: Eukaryota > Viridiplantae > Streptophyta > Magnoliopsida > Asterales > Asteraceae > Artemisia > Artemisia argyi. Next base: position 15,095,045 of record CM060687.1, on the reverse strand, counting down.
TCCATCCTTAAGTGGCAAACGTTATGTAGCGTTAGTCCTCCACTCTAACGGGCTACACTAACCGGTGTTAGTCACTCATCCACCGAGGGTATTTTAGTCTTTTCCCAACCCATCATCATCCACTAGTACCACTACCAATCCATATATAGTTTCTTTTTTCATCCTCTCTCTTATCTCTCCACCTAACAAAACTAGTATTAAATCAAATCAATCCAAAAACCAGATCAAATATCTCCTCATCTCTCTTTTATCTTCCATCTCTGTCCACTATATATTCCAACCAAAAACACAAATCTTTAAAATTCGAAACATAAAAATCCGGGTGAAAATCGTTTAGAATAGGTATGAAGGATGAAGATGAAAACCATGGTTGTTGATATTCAAGTGGGTTTTAATATCGCCTCATCTCTCTCTTATCTTCCATCTCTGTCCACTTTATGGTTTAATTTTCGTTTTGGTTTTGCTGAGAAGCAAGAATCAACCACAGATCTGGGTGAAAATCGACATTGTTGTTGACATTCAAGTGGGTTTTATCACTTCATGTATGTTTTAATTAGAGTTGTTGATAAAAGGGTAGGTGGTGGTGGGTAGTTTTAATTTCCAGGTTTAGTGGATAGTTGTTGTGGATGACGATATGGATGATTTTAGTAGTGGGAAAAAAGAAGCAGCTGGAGTAATATGTGGCAGTGTGGTGGGTTATGTTGTGGTGTAGATGACGGTGGCGGTGGCGTGGTTGTTTGTAGTGATGGCGGTGACAGTTTTATGGCGAAGTGGGTGGGAGTTGTAGCGTGGACGTATGGTGGCTGGAGCAATGGTTAACCGACCACAAAACCTAACCATTCTATATCTTCACTTTATCTTAATAATCACCACAATAATCTGCTGTCCATTCGGAGCGTCACTTCATCTAAATCCTACAATTAGTTCTTGATACATTTTGGGATATTGTTTGTGTATTAATGGTGTGTCATTCAATTATTTATTTTTGTATTCAAATAACTAGTAATTACATACTGTATATAGACATTGGATCTTTTATAAATGTGTTAGTGTATATTAGTTGTTGTTCTTTTAGGTTTATATTAGAATATTTTTATGTGTTAGTTGTTCTTCAATTATTATCCATGTATGTTCATTAGTCGGTGTGTATAATTGCATCAGTTATAGTTTTAGCAGTGAATTGGGGTTACATTTGTATAGAATAGTAATTATATTTTCCAGGAAAATTAATGTTTAAAAAATTAACAAGAGTTGCGATCCCCTAGAAAGGGGATCAAAATTAAAAAGCCTAAAAAGATTTCTAACCACTAAGCTAATGCCATGTGTCCCCACCCACTCCCTCCCTTTTTTCTTTAATATTTTTAGTTAGAGGGTATTTTGGTCATTTGATCTATTTTTTTAATTCCACCTTAAATTTCAAATGCAAATAACTTTCAAATGACAAACTTTTACAAAAAACCGATTTCACCATATTTTTTAAAATTTAATCCTCTTTAATTTGGTATAAATTTTTTTAATTTTTTCGAAACTTTTTTTTTGACATATTGATTGGGTCATGATTTTCTTGAAAATTTTAGCATTTTCGGCTCTAATTTTGTCTAGTTTAAGGGCCAAATTTTGCAAAACTTAAAACACGAAAGTTGTAGCTTCTTGGCCATTCTTTACCCAGAAATTTGAATCACTCAAATCCAATATGATATGAGTGAGATATCGTATGTTAAAGATGACGTTTTACACATATTTGTTGCACACAACGTGTTTGATGAAATGTTTAGCTTAGATTTTTAGTCTTAAAATCGAGTTAAATGCACTAATTTTTGTACAACAATGCACCTTTAGTCATTTTATTAATGTAAGATTCAAAAAGTTTTGTTTTTTTTTTTTTTTTTTTTTTGTTGTTTTTTTTTAACTGATGAACTATATTATTAACTGATGAACCTTATTAACTGATTTTTAAAAAAGACATTTTGTTCATCAGTTACTTTGGTTGAACCATATTAACTGATGAACCTTATTAATTGATGAACCATATTAACTGATGAACCTGATGAACCTTATTAACTGATGAACCTTATTAACTGATGAACCTTATTAACCTTATTAACTAACTGATGAACCTTATTAATCTTATTAACTGATGAACCTTATTAACCTTATTAACTAATGAACCTTATTAACTGATGAGCAAAATAATTGATAAACGTTATCAAAAATAACTGATGAACAATATAAAAAATAACTGATGAACCTTATTAACTGATGAACCATATTAACTGATGAACCTTATTAACCTTATTAACTGATGAACCTTATTAACTGATGAACCTTATTAACCTTATTAACTGATGAACCATATTAACTGATGAACCTTATTAACCTTATTAACTAACTGATGAACCTTATTAATCTTATTAACTGATGAACCTTATTAACCTTATTAACTAATGAACCTTATTAACTGATGAACAAAATAATTGATAAACGTTATCAAAAATAACTGATAAACAATATAAAAAATAACTGATGAACCATATAAAAAATAAGTGATGAACGTCATTTTTTTCAAAAACTGCTGAACATTATAAAAAATAACTGATGAACTATGTCAAAAATAACTGATGAACCATATAAAAAATAACTGATGAACCATATAAAAAATAAGTGATGAACGTTATAAAAAATAACTGATGAACAAAATTAACCGATGAACTAATATAAAAAATAACAGGGACCACTTATGCAGTTAAAAAATGGACTGAACTCGTAGAATCCGGCAAACAACAGGGACCACTTATGCAGTTAACTCTAGAAAGTAACAGCTTGACTACACTTGCACATTGTACCATAAACAAACCATCTCATGATCACATCCTTTACAATTGCAAGTCTCACGTACCATAGTACAAAACCAAAATAACAAAAAAAAGAAATTAATAGAATCTAATTCTCCTATGCGTTGAATAAAAAATCCCAATTTTCTCTATCCCATGTGACATCGTGACCAATCACAAAAGTCCACAATCTCCATCTTCATTAACCTGCTTTCGCCCATGACTGCAATTTTTTCCGATAAATCATCTATGATCCATACATCATAAAAAATTTTATTTATTTTTTCTTTATTGTTCTCCTTCGAAATTATATAATTTTTATTTATTTTATCATACAACACCATTTTCCCAGCACTAAAACTTTGATGCCACTATTTGTTTGATGCCCTGGGCGGTCCCCCACCTCGCCCACCACCAGGGCCGACCCTGGTTCTTGAGAAGCAAATGTAGTGATCATCTTGTGTTTTAAGACCGATTCACTTGCTAGTTGGGTTCCATCATTCAACGCTTCTAATTGATTGGAATGGTGATGGTAATGGAGACGGTGTTGGTGGCGGTGCACCGGTGGTGACGATGATGAAGATCATTGTTTCATTTTTGGATCTGGTGGGAAATAAAGATAGGATCTGTTTGGGAAAGGAGATGATATAAAGAAGATATATTATTACTTTTAGTGGAATGACTAGTATACCCTTATGTGTATATGTCCCTCGTTAATTTGATCAGATGTTGTATTATGATCCAACGGCCTAGAAACCTTTTTATACTTTTTAAAAAAATGGCACTTTCTATTTGATCCGGTACTTACGTATATATTTGTTTGTATATACGTTATATTTTCTTTATTTGACAAGAAGCAAGTTATATTTTCTTTATTTGTTTGTATTTAAAAGAATAAGAAAAAAATATATATAGTAAATTTACAGTTATACCCTCATTTGGGTATCAAGCGAAGTGACTTAACAGCTGTTAACAAGGGCCGTTAGAAGGAAGGACCGACGGTAGATAACGTTTGCCACTTAAGGATGGACGGTAAACCTTTTTTGGTCAAAGGACGAAACTTGTTGGTCAACGTAAACCACAAGGACGAATGGTGTAATTTAGTCAACTTTTAATTTCACTATATAGTCAAGTGAACATATTCTCAAACCCTTAAACTCTTGATTGTTCTAAAACCAATTTAACAGTTTAGTTTCATGAGGCTATTAAACAACTTACTCATACAAAAGGTGCCTTTCAAACTGCTCTAGATGTTTAATGACATCCATGTGACTATAAATTGAGAGCCTTGAGGCAACTTGAGTCCCTCTTGATTGCCTTCATTTCTGGTAAAGACATAGTGGCAACTTTGTCCTACCAATGTATATGTATAACTCAATCAGTCACTAGGTACCAACGTACTCGATCCACCAGAATTGTCCGAAATGAATAGATGTGTCGCACTCATGAGTCAGTACTAAACCCCACAAAGTTTTGAGTCATGTTCACCCAAACCAAACTTTTGTACTTTCCGAATAGATGTGTCGCACATTAAAAACTTAACAAATCTAAGCGATATAACCTCATGTCGTCTCACAAATTGAACCTCTAAAATATGCCTATAAATTGTCGCAGCGAGAAAAGTTACATCCTGATTATATTTTCCCGAGCACCGGGTTTACAATTAATGATTTCGTTTGTGTTTGTAATTTTATTTTTTGATTGAAAGTTACGGGCCTAAGCCGCTAACCTCTCGTAAAAAAATTGTGTGTAAGAAAAAGGAGGTGATATTTATTTCTTTTATTGAAAGCTATGGGCATGTTGTCTTGTCATAAATTTTGTATGGCGAGTTTAGTAATGAGTGGAGCGTCAGCCTATTGGTAAGTGAAGCGGGCCTGTTTGTCTAATTTTTTTTATTAAGTCATGTTAATTAACAGATGACTTAATGAAGACAACTTCAGTTTTATAAATTAATATTTTCAGTCATGTTTCACTATTAAGTCACAAACAAACAGTTTTGATATAACTTAATTAATTCAGTTTTTTTTCATATTAAGTTAATTAAGTCCAAATCAATTTTCAAGGGAGTCATGCTTCCTTTTTTATTTTCACTTTAATGAAACATCAATTTTGAGTTGTATTTTCGATAATGTACAAAACCGTTTGTCGATCATTTTCCATTTTTTTTTTATCATTGGTACGTTCCAAGATAACAAAAGTTAAAAATTAAATTATGTTGATGTCACACTATATTTTTGTATGCAAGCATTCTATCTTGGAATTATTTTAACCAATTTATTTAACTAAGATAACAATGTAACTTACATTTTTGTTTGTTCTATCATAATTTACAAAACAAGTTGCATTATTGCCAATTTATCCACGACCACAACCAAACAAAAAAGAACGAAAGTATTAGGGTGCGTTTGGTTCGCAGTATGTTTTGAAACGAATTGTAATATGTCAAAGAAATTGTAATTTGAATGAATTGTAATTTAAAGAGTTGAAATATGTTGTAATTGTAATATGTTTGAAATTGTAATTGATGTATTCTGTCAATTTGTTTGGTTGGATCTCAACGTAATTGTAATTCGGAAAAAAAAAACTTAATAATAATAATAATAAATAATTAAATAAATAATAATAATAATAACAATAAATAATAATAATAATATAAATATTAAAAATATTAATAATTTGTTGTTATTATTATTATTATTATTATTATTATTATTATTATTATTATTATTATTATATTATTATTATTAATATTAAAATAATAAAAAATAATAATAATACATTTTATTTTTATTATTATTAAAATAATAAAAATAAAAAAAATATATTATTATTATTATTATTATTATTATTATTATTATTATTATTATTATATTATTTTTATTATTAACATCATAATAATAATAATAATAATAATAATAATAATAATAATAATAACAATAATAAATATTATTATAAATATTATTATAATTATTATATAAATATAATAAAAATAATAATAATAATAATTATTATTATTATTATTTTAATATTTATATTAATTATTATTATTATTATTATATTATTTTTATTATTAAAATAGTAAAAATAATAATAATTATTATTATTATAAATATTATTGTAATTATTACATAAATATAATAAAAATAACAATTATTATTATTTTAATATTTATATTAATTATTATTATTATTATTATTATTATTATTATTATTATTATTATTATTATTATTATTATTATTATTATTATTATTATATTTTTATTAATATTATTATTATATTATTATTATTATTATTATTATTATTATTATTATTATTATTATTATTATTATATGGTTATTATTATAATATTATATTATTTTATTATTAGTATATATATATATATATATATTATAATAAATAGTATTTATTGTTATTATATAAATACTATTATTTTATTAATTATATAATAATAATAATAATAATAATAATAATAATAATAATAATAATAATAATAATAATAATAATAATAATAATAATAATAATAATAATTATGAATTACAACGTACTTCAAAACTTTCTATCCAATATCCTATGTAATCTGAATTACCTCAATTGATGTAATTGTAATGGCTGAATTACAATTACAACGCAAACCAAACAGCCTAAGTAATGTAATCTGAATTACAATTCCCTCTATTCTGCGAAACAAACAACCAACGTAATGTAATCAAATTACAATTACATCCAATTACATCGGATTACGGTGAACCAAATGCCCCCTTAGAGTAATCCCACATGAGGATGTATGAATCCAATTGCGTTGTCACTTAAATATTTGTATTCAAATAACCGCACTAAGATCAAAGTAGCTTCAAAGTACAAACACTCTTAATGAACTTATAGATTCTATATAAAAATGCAGGAGTCAACATGCGTCTACTTTCCATTTCTATATTACAAGGTGCCAACGGATGTGTCTCACTAGAATTATCTAAAATGGATAGATGTGTCAGTGTGTCACCCTCACGAGTCCTGCTAAAAAACTCATCGAACCTCACGCAGATCAAGTCCGGTTCACTTATCCAAATACTTAATTAAGTTTATGCCAGGCATAAAATTCAGAAACACAAAACGATGTGCATTATCGCCACTTTTTCAAACAAGAAAGAACGAAAAATGTGAGAGTAAACCTATTTGAATCCAATTTGAGGATCTCCGTGATCAAATTTGAGGATCTCCGATCCGAATCCAATTGCATTGAAACTTAATAACTGTATTCAAACTTAGCCAACATTTGTAAAAGAGTAAATTGCATTTTTGGTCCCTAAGGTTTGGCCAAATTGCAGGTTTGGTCTCTAACGTTTCGAAAGTGCAACGGTGGTCCTCATTTTGAAGTTTTTGCTGCATGTTTGGTCCCTGATCAACATCAAATGACTAAATTACCCTCGCCTTCTTCTTTTTCTATTTACTCATCAACTTTCTTACATAAATGGTCCCTGTGTTGTGACACGTTTTACAAACTTAGTCCCATTTTTTGTTATTTTCTATTATTTTTTATTTTTTTTAATTTATTTTTCTAAAAAAGAAAAAAATTAATTTTTCTAAAAAAAATCGGAAAAAAAATAATTTTTCTAAAAAAATTAATTTCGAAAAAAAATATTTTTCTAAAAAAATTTCGGAAAAAAAAATTAATTTTCTAAAAGAATTAATTTCGAAAAAAAAATCTAAAAAAACTAATTTCGAAAATAAATTAAATTTTCTAAAAATAATTTTTGGAAAAAAAATTCCTAAAAAATTAATTTCGAAAAAAAATAATTTTTCTAAAAAAGTTAATTTCGAAAAAAAAAAATTCTAAAAAAATTAATTTCGAAAAAAAATATTTGTCTAAAAAAATTTTGGTAAAAAAAATAATTTTTCTAAAAAAATTAATTTCGAAAAAAACTAATTTCAAAGAAAAAATCGAAAAAAAAATTCCTAAAAAAATAATTTCGAAAAAAAATAATTTTTCTAAAAAAGTTAATTCCGAAAAAAAATTTCTAAAAAAAATAATTTCGAAAAAAAAAATATATTTCTAAAAAAAATTTCGGAAAAAAAATTAATTTTTCTGAAAAAATTAATTTCAAAAAAAATAATTTTTCTAAAAAAATTAATTTCGAAAAAAAAATTGATTTTGCTAAAAAAATTCAGGAAAAAAATAATTTTCCTAAAAAAATTAATTTCGAAAAAAAAATTACTTTTCTAAAAAAATTAATTTCGAAAAAAAAATATTTTTCTAAAAAAAATTTCGGAAAAAAAATCAATTATTCTAAAAAATTTAATTTCGAAAAAAAAAATCATTTTTCTAAAAAAAATTATGAAAAAAATTAATTTTCCTGAAAAAATTAATTTCGAAAAAAAAATTGAAATAATCAGGACTAAATTTGTGAAATGTGACACAACAGAGGGACCATTTATGTAAGAAAGATGAAAAGAAAATAGAAAAAGAAGAAGGTGAGGGTAATTTAGTCATTTGATGTTGATCAGGGACCAAACATGCAGCAAAAACTTCAAAATGAGGACCACCGTTGCACTTTCGAAACGTTAGAGACCAAACCTGCAATTTGGCCAAACCTTAGGGACCAAAAATGCAATTTACTCTTTATAAAAAGTAGTTCAACCTTATATATCCCACATAGGTGAAAGAAGTGAAATCTTCTTCGGTTATATGTATACCACATTGTAAGATAACAATTTTTGTATAGAACGACATATCATGTTTTCCGTTACGTAAAGCAATTGGAGTTTATTATACTAGCCAAAAAACTAAACTCAAATTGTAGCTTGTAGCTGAAAACTAATACATGAAAGTCTTGACTTTTTTAAATATCTGATGTAACTTAACAAATACTTTTTCCATTATTTGTTGTCACTTAAAAAAAGTGGTACTCAAAATTTATTTACAAAGATTATCCATATATTTATGCACAAAATTTATTTACAAAGATTATCCATATGTTTATGCAACTATATATTTTAGTAATCTTCTATGTAGTGACATGTTACGACAAATGAATTAGGTCGTGACCCTCCATGCAAGGTCCCTATTGAACACATTTATTAAATAACTCATGCAAAAAGTGCCACGCAAAAGGCGAGTTTTGCTAAAACACAGATGATTCGAGTCCCTCTTGGGTGCATCCACCTAAATTTCTAGCGAAGAAGAAGTGACAACCCGATGTTCATTTCTATATAACAAAGTACCAACGGATGTGTCTCACCAGAATGATCTAAAATGGATAGGCGTGTTAGTGTGTCACCCCTGATCCCTCACGCTTCCTACTAAAAGGCTCACTCAACCTCACACCTGTCGAATCTAGTTCACTTATCCAACAATTGATCAGCTAACTTAATCACTCACACAAAGATTTCCTACGTATATGATATGGAAAGTATATTTAACATATAAAACGCTTAAACTAAAATACTTACAGCATTGAATCTCTAATTAACTTCATGGCAAGAAATTCATGAAACACAAAACGAGTTGCATTATCGCTACTTTAAAAAAAGAACGAAAAATTTGAGTGCACCCATTTGAAGTCAGTGATAAATTTTTTTACCTCATGTAGGATCTCCAAATCCAATTTCCTTGTCACTTAATAACTGTGATGGAACTTTGGCACTAACTATTAGAGTAGCTTCAAACTAGAAACACTCTATAATGAACATATAACTGCTGGTGTAGATTATTGTTATTTGATAAAAACTAGGTTAACCTTATAAATATCCCACATAGATGAAAGAAGTGAAATCTCATTTGGTTATATACTAGATTGTAAGAGAACAACTTGTGTTGATAGTGCCGTCATGTTTTCGATTACATGACGCAATTTGAGTTTATTATATTAGCGAAAACATATACTCATCGCATGGTGTGGTCGAAAACTAATATAAAAGTGACTTTTTTTAATATCTCTTGTAACTTAACAACTTTTTTTTTCCTCCTCTCCTGTAATATTTGTTGTCACTTAGAAAAGAAATACCCCAAACCTTTTATTTACAAAGATTGTCAATATGTGTTTATGCAACCAAAAATTTAATAATGCGCAAATTATTAAAAAAAAAAATATTATACTTGCCACTGTTTCATCTTCTGGGTAGCGAACAATTTTTTTTCATTTTGAGGATAATTTTCTTTCAAATTCATCATCTTTAGGGTAATATGTGACATTTTGGCCTTTCGGGAAAAAAAATTTTGTACTAGCTAAGAGGGGCAAAAATGTCCAAAAATTTCACAAAATACCCTAAAGATGATGAATTTGAAAGAAAATTACCCTCAAAATGAAAAAAAATTGTTCGCTACCCAAAAGATGAAACAGTAACAAGTATAATAACTTTTTTTTTTTTTTTTTTTTTTTTTTTTTTTTTTTTTTTAATTTGCCCTTTAATAATCTTCTATGTAAATCCATTAGCAGTTGGTGTTTATTTCGACCTCTAAACGTTTCACCTATCCTTCTAAACTTACCTGTAACCATAAGGATTCTGTTGTGACATGTTACGAAAATGAATTAAGGCTTGGCCATCCATGTACGTTTTTGTCAAGCACACATGAGTCTGGTCCTTTAAGCTCTAACCATTGCCGATTTGCCATTCATGTGACTAAAGATATGAGGCAAATCTGGTACAACATTGCTGATTTGAGCCACTTTTGTTGCCTATATTTCTAATGAAGGTATCAGCCGACAAAGTCGCGGCTTTGTTCTACCAATGTACAACGCAATCAATCACAAGGTACTAATGAATGTGAGTCACTAGAATAATCTAAAATGGATAGATGTGTCGCACTCACGAGTCCCTCCAAAAAATCTTCAAACAATCAGACAGAGTTTGAGTCAAGTTCACCTAATCAAACTATTGGCGTCTCGCAAAGGGTAATTAAGTGAGTCACACAAAGACTGCCTAGTGATTTTATTTACGAAACTTATATTATATGCTAAGAAAAATATGTTTAACTAAACAACTTGCAGCGTAGAATACTTGATTAACTTCATGGCTGTAATTCAAGAAACAAAAAACGAGTTGCATTACTGACAATATATTCCTCAACTACAACCGAACAAAAAAGAACGAAAATATGAGAGTAAACCCATATGAAATCAGTGATAAAATTCATACTCTGTATAAGATCTCCGTCTCAAAATTCTTGTCGTCATTTAATAACGTAATTTAAACTTTTTCATTTAGAATCCAAGTTGCTTAGTATATAGAACAAGGATCAAATGAGAAGAAAACTTAAAATGGGAAGGATGAGAAATAATTATAACTACACATTTGAGATGCATCGACTAGAATTAGATGCATCCCTAGTCTTTTAGATGCACCATAATATATTTTCTAGCAAAAAATTAGATGCATATGAATATATTAGATGCATTTCATCAAGTTAGACGAATCATATATATTTTGTCGTCCTCTGCGGGTCAAATTTGTTTTTAGTACTACTTTGCATCGTTTTTACCTCAAAATCACTTTCGAAACTAATTGGGATGCATATAAATGAATAGAGATGCATCTAAATTAAGTCGATGCATCTCAAATGTGTGGTTATAATTATTTCTCATCCTTCTCATTTTAAGTTTTCTTCTCACTGTATCCTTACCCATAGTATATAACCAAGAAAGATTTCACCTCTTTCGTCTATGTGGGATATAAATATGAAATGGTTCTAACAAACACATAATATTGTACATGCTTACATTCCGACTTAATCTATGCCATTCATCTGTTCATCATAGAGCGTTAGTAAACTTCACCAAAGGGGTTGAAAATCTATATAAATTTTTGATTTTTTAGTAGTAGTAGTATATCTTTTCACTTATAAAGTGTTCGTACTCCAAAGTTCGAACTTTTTATTTTTTCCAAAGGCATTATGAAATTTCGCTTTTAATTTACATCCATTGTTCACAAAAAGAAACCTTCTATCATTTAATTTCGTGATTGGTGTTCATTCCGATCTTTAAACGTTTCACCGATCCACCTTTACTTACCTAACACATACCGTACAATGCCATATTGGTTCGGCAATGACATGTTATGAAAATGAGTTAAGTCGCATGTGGCTCTCTTGGTTGTCACAACTTTGTCCTGCTAATTATGTACAGGTAGCACGTACAACTCAATCGATCACAAGGTACTAACATAGGTGCACCACAAAAATTATCCAAAATTGATAGATGTGTCGCACTCCCCAAACGACTTACTTAGTTTGATCAGTAACATAAAAGTTACCTATTGGTGTTACTTGATCAGTATATTTAACAGTTATAGTGCTTGTATTAAGCTACTTGTGCATAGCATAAAACTACAATAGTCATAGAAGCATAGGAATTATACACTAACATATCAACATAAACTACAACAAAATTTAACTACAGATGACACACAGTAGATCGAGTAAGTTTCTCGACCAATTTAGACATACAAAAATTGCTTTACATTACCAACGACACACTTGATCAACTTCATGGCATGTAATTTAATAAACACAAAACAAGTTGCATTATCAACAACAACCAAACAAAAAAGAACAAAAATACGATGGGAAACCTAATATAGTTATATCCCACGTTCCCACATAGGCTGAAGAAGTGAAATGCTCCTTGCTTATATACTACAGTTAGTAAAGATCATGCGTGGCAAGAATAATGTTATGTTCTCAGTAACATAGCCGTTTATGAAGTTGACTATGAAACAAAAAGCTTCATAAACATTGGTTACTGAGAATTAAATGTAAATTCTACGCTTTTCAATGTATGTTTTAACTTTTAAAAAATGGAGCTTCAAGTCTTCAACTATCGATTTACAACGATTGTCCATTTGACAAAAAACTTTTATTTATTGAAAATTTCTTAAGAATAAGTGATGATTTAATCAATATTAACTTGAAAACTCAAACAATAAGAGTAACCATATTTTAAGAAACTCATTTCGCCGTTGGTGTTCACCATTTTTTTTTTCTTTCTTTTGATTGTAATATAGTTCTAGTTTTTTAAAGCAAGCTAATCATGAGTGATCAAAACCCAAACCCGACCCGACCCGACCCGTTTCATCTTTTCTACCATCACCAAGGTTTTTTAACACCTTATTTTCACCAAAAACCCTAGTTGAGACAGAATCATCACCCAATTCGATTCTGGAAATTAACCAATTTCAATTCCGTAAACGACCCATTTGAGATCAACAAATATAGAATCAAACCCATGAAGGTTTTTAAAAAAACGAAAACACAAGTGAGAAATATGATCATGAAGGTATAGCACTTGCACTAATAGATGACCAACCAAATGATGATCAAACTATTTACAAGCCAAATAAAATAAACCGTAAAATACTATTTGCATCAAAACTCAAGATACAAATATTATGGGCTAACAGTTCATTCCAATCTCTACATCTTTTACCGATCCACCTGAACTTACCTAACCGCTACGGCCCTACTGTAGATACAATGCCATATTGATTATGCAGTCGCATATTACGAAAATAAAGTAAAGTGCTCTCCATGTAAGGTCTCTATTGAGCACACACGAGTTTGGTCCTTAAGCTCTTATGGTTACCATTGTACAACTCAATCATACATAAGGTAACCTTCAAACTGAGCCAGATGTCATCCATGTGACGAGGAAATGAGGCGAATCGGATACAACATTGCTGATTTAAGTCCTCTTGGTTGCCTACATTTCTAGTGAAGGTATCAAGAGACAAAGTCACAACTTTGCCCTACTAATGTACAACGTAATCAATAACAAGGCACAAACGAATGCGAGTCACCAAAATTATCCAACATGGATAGATGTGTCACCTTCGTGAGTCTTACCAAAATTATTCAATAAACAACACATTGTTTATATGGACAAACATTCAGCCACATAAAGGTGGCTTTCGCACCATCCCGTCTTTGCAATCATGTGATGATATAAAGGTTCAGGGAGATTAGAGATGGTGAGTCAACATGGGTCGGGTTGAAACCGATCAAAATGCATTTGGTTCATATGAATGTCAAATATGATTCTGGTTCAAACAGATCGCTAGGTCAGAATGGGGACTTACGAAAACTTCTTTCTCCACAATTTATAAGATTCTACTCTTAAAAGATAGCCTTGAAGTGACTTTCAACCTGTTTGACAATTGACCCATACGACCCATTTGATGTGTTCCTCTTTTAGCTAAACCTGCTTTGAACCATAGGACCCATTAAAGATATGAAAAAGCCAAGACACGTTTATAAGTTAATTGGTCAAAACTGCCACCTACCACAGGGATGATTGTATAGATGTTGAGATGGGCTTACGTTTGATCATAACCATCAGGTTGGAAGACTGAAACCCATCCAAAGTCAGCTGGTCCTCTTGCAGGGACGATCTTCCCCTGAAATGGTACATTGCGTGTAAAAATGTAATATAATCCGAAATTTTATAAAAAGATAATTAAGTAGCTGTAACAGAACTTTTAGAGTAAAAAATGTAACGACATAACTTCTAATGACACTATTCAGCTAACTTTTCCCACTCTTATAAGAAGATTCATATAACAAAGATTTAAACAAATATATGGATGATTTAACTTGTCACCATCGCTATTAAGAAATACTATATGACAGGAAGCCATAAAACATCAGCTTAACAGAAAGAATGAGAAATGAAGTTCAGCAGGGGAGACTTACATGTACGGCCCTGCAAACAAAATAACGGAGAACGTTATATCAAAACAAAATAATCAAAGATTTGGCCATACAAAACTAGGATTGTCAACAAACACGGACAAGATTTATTTTTGTTCATTTAAACATTGAAGAGCAGGTTTTTTGTGTTCGTATCTGTTATGTTTGTTCTTTAAGATAGCAAAAATAAGGGAGTTTGTTTGTTTAAGCTCATATGCGGGCTTATAAGCTTATTTTATTTCGGCATAAATTTCATAAGCCCCAATTTTCCGGCTTATTTTGAGACTTATGGGCTTATATAAGTTTATTACGATAAAACAAGCTTATATAAGCCCATAAATCTCAAAATAAACAGGAAAATTGGGGCTTACTAAATATAAGACGAAATCATATAAGCTTAAATAAACACCCCCTAAGTCACAAATGAACAAAGTTGCGCACAAACATGGTCAAAAATAGATAACGAACAATGAGCCTTTGTATTTCCGTTTATCTATTGACTTGGATATATTATTGGAACATGATCAAACCTTGACAAAACGAGCATATAATTGGGTATAGACTATAGTCATGTTTGATATTTTAACAAATAAACGAGCTTTATTAAGTAAAACAAATGAAATTAGATAGCGTATATTGGTAACTAACCAGGTAAACCTTTAAGAGCATTGAAACACAAAACACATTTTATAGTTTGACTTTTTATCATTTACAGTTGACTACTTGAAAGTTATGACTTATGGGCATGTTGTTATTATCTATACTAAAATATAATGTATTTTAGACTATTCTATAATTATAAATGGTTAAAATTTAGACTTTTTTTTTGCTTATTATGGAAAGATTTCAAAATTAATTTGTTAGAAGCAAGTTGGTTAGAAAGCGGTTGGTTGTTCAAACTAAAATTATTTGTTTAACCATATGATCTGATATCTCTACTTATAAAGCATGAAGACAACTAAACATGTAACAAAATTACGCAAAATATAAACACACGGTACCCGTCGCCGTATTACGCGAGTACCGTTCTAGTTATAATATATGGGTTAAACCCATATGTAAAAAGTTTGTGAAAGTTTATGTTAAATAAATGGAGGTCGAGAAGATTCATGTCTGGCCGGGTGGTATATCGGTAAGTGGAGTATGACTTGCTTTGAAGTTGGGAGGTCCATGGTTCAATTCCCGATGTTCTCCTTGGTCAGCAGTTTTTTAGTTACATCCTATCTTTTCAATTACTATATATATAATTTTGCGTCATTAAACGACGGCACCACTGTCGTTTTGATTCGGTGCCTTCTGATTGGATGGTTTTTGCTGGGCTTTTGGTTTTTGGGCTTGGCCCATTTGCGTTGTCCGGTCCATATTCATATCCATCTGTAAAAAATAGCGTTAGCCTTTTCCTTTTTTATGGTCAACTGATAAATACTCCGTAGATAAAGAAGCTTCACGATTATACATATGCACCCGACGTTCGTTGATCGTGATAAGCAACCTAAGGGCGGCCAGGGCGTGAGCGACAGTTACAGATCTTGGCTCTTCTTCCAGCTCCGTTACATAACCATTTAATTGTCTAACCCACATCCTTGAACACGCCGCCCTCCGTCTACTTCGCCTCTCCTCCCATAAGTTATTCCACCTGTACGAACATCTGCCTGCGTCTATCGTCAGTGTGCGAAACACGAGCGAGCCTCTCAGATATAGGAAAACGCGACGCCATTATACTGCAAAAGTATTTTCAGCAAATTTCAACAAGAGGCGTGCGACAGAAGATGATCAAATTTTGATGGAACGAGAAAGACACAAAACCGGCTTATGATAAACAAAAGCTATATATAAGTTACCTTACAAATTGCATGCATGAGACAAATAGTACACATGGTTATAAAAAAATATTCTACGTGTCATCTTATACATACAAGTCAAGTGCATAGCATCAAATGTTGAGAACGTGTAAACATTTTGAGGTGCTCACATGCGCCATGTCATATGAAATGTCAACGTGTAAGCATGCTATATTCCCACCAAATATTGCATACCCATGCGTATCTATATCATTACTATATATAGTAATAGAGCGTCAAATGACGCAAACTTACGTCATAAAATATTATTATTTTTGTTAGCCCAAATTTAGAGCCCAGTAGTGTCATGTTTGGCCCATACTCTTTTTTGAATCTATTTCACATGTACGTTATAAGATTTCATGGCAATGCTGATTTCCCATTTGTAGTCAAACACAATTACTATACTATTACTATATATAGTAATTCTACGGCAAGTGACGCAAGGTGACATCACTGGGCTGCAGAAATTTTTTTTGGCCCAACAACAAGCCCACTTTGACCCAGGTAAAAGCCCAAAATATTATTTACAAAACATACCCTCTACTATATAATGGGTTAAAAAACAGCGCAAAATACTATTTACGAAACATACCCCTACTATATAATGACTTGCGAAAATTACTTTAAACTTTTATCTAACATATATTTAGCGAGCCCCGCTGCAAAACGCCATCAAGAACCACGCCATTTTAAAAAATTTTTCCGGGACTTTTTAACCCCGTACCAAACACCTGACCCACTTTCTACTTAACAAAAAATATACTGTGCGATAATCAACGACATGAAACAACGCCCCGCCGCAACGCGGCGGACCGTTGCCCACCTCATTAAGAAAATATCACGTCGTCGGTTTTTTTTTTTTTTTTTTTTTTTTTTTTTTTTTTTTTTTTTTCTCTAAAAGGTTAGATTTTAGTAACAATGGCTTCCAAGAGTATACCACAAACGAAATGTAAAAACAAAAAGCTCCTAACATATCTAAAAACCAAACTAAAATACAAAAAGTATGATACGAACCATCTACTAACAGTATGTCTATCAATGGGTTGGTAAACCGGTTATTACTATATCAAGTTTTAAAATATGTTAATAAGCCTGATAAGTGATAATGCGTTAGAGTTGGTTATCCTAATTTTACTTTCTGAGAGCTAAGTTAAGTTTGTTTTACTAACTGAAATTGGAATTGATTGTTTTAATATAACTTTAACTATCAATGGATTTTATTTTGTGGTTATAGCAATGCTCTTGTTATTAAAAGTTATGAAGGCTTAAGTACTATTTGACGTGTAATAGAACTTTTCTAACACCGCATAAATAAAAGATTTAAAGATGTAGGAGAATAATTTATAAGTGGAATCAATATTGAATGGTAGATTAGAAAATGTGGGTTCAATTCCCATGTGTATCGTGTTCTCCATTTTTTATTACAAAGATCGTATTCACATTTCTACATTTTTTTGAAAGCACTTTGTTGAATCATAAGTTTTTTATATATTTACATAGTCGGTTTCTTTTTATTCACAAATATCTTTTAAATTTGTTCACCTTTAGATATACAACACTAGTTATTATTATTATTATTATTCTTAGTAATTTTACATAATTGATAGATGTGAACTGATTGACATTTTCTATTTGAAAACAGACCTAAGGGATATAGTAAAGGGTTTTCATCTCACGTAGAAAAACATATTATTTAACTCCACATTAACAAATTTATCTTTAAGACTTCTGCTATAAATCTGTTAAAAATGCACGGACAAATTGTCCAAAAACATTCATGAACGTTTCACGCACTTATAAAAATTAGAGTCCACATTTCTAAAGTTTTGTGTTGCGTTAAATAAAGGTTGTAAGGGGCTGTTTGATAAAAATTATGCTTTAGCGCTGAATGAATCAAAGCTGCTGAATGACTCTAAGATGCTGAGCGAACATGATTCTGAGTGAAAATGATTGTTTGACATTTGTTCTGAATGAGCAATTTGAGTTGCCTGAAATTACTAATTTAACCTTCTGTCTGATTTTGTATTTAACAAAATATACCTTTGATAAAAAATTCTTAACTCGAATAAAAATATAATTTAAAAAATTACTACACATCGTTTGACAACTTTTCTATATTATAATGTAAAAATAAAATTTAGATGGGTACTGAGGTACATTGATATGCACATTCAAGCAAATATTTGATTCACACCATTTATTTTTAGTTGGCCATGGTGACTTGATTCTAACCACAAATTAACATGTATCATGCAATTGCTAAAGTAGATAGCACCTGACATACTATTATAACAATACGTGGCATAATTTGCATGCTTCTATTGTTTATATTATTGGATAAAATAAAGATACAAAGTGAAAACTATAAAAGTTATGAGTTACCTGCAATAATTGTATGACAGCAGAATCAAAGCATGAAAGAATAACTCGTATGAAAAAAAATAAACAATACAAAGTTAGAGGCGGATAGTAAAGGATACCGTATGAAAAAAGGGTAAAAGGAGGAAATTAAATGACGCTGAATCACAGGGTAAGGACAGGAGAGGTGGCTCATTCAGAACTGAGTTGGCCCACTCAGCATACCTTTTTTTCTACCAAACAACTCAACCTTTGGCCGACTCAGTTTTGTCCTCTGAATTGTTTTGTTAAGTAGGTATCAAACACACCCTAAGAGATACATCATGTGGTGGAGCGTAGGTCATTTGGTAAATCAACCTTACATAAACTGGAAGGCGTGATGTTCGATTCTCATATTATCTTCTCTTTGCCTTTTTCCTTAATTTGATTTTATGTCACTCGCCGCTTTTTTATTTTGGTATCTTTTAAAATAAATAAAGTTAAAGAAAAAGCTCTTGATGTCACTATAAAGTCAAGTAATCGAACATATTCTCAAACACCTAAACTTCTTCAAAATCGTCATAGAATTGTTCGTTCTAAAATCACTTTAACAGTTTAACTTCATCAAGCTATCCATTAAATAACTCACTCATGCAAAAATTAAAGTGTTATTGAAACTGATCCAAATGTTCAACACCATCCATGTGACTATTGAGGGCTTTGAGGCGACTCGAGTCCCTCTTGGTTGCCTTCATTTCTAGCGAAGACAGACTGACACTACAAGAAGGAGAACAGGCGTCGACGGGTTTCCCGTCGACAATATGTCGACGGCATCATCCACTAAACGACAAAAAAAACGCTTGACCGAGCTCTACTGTGTTGAATTTTTCATAATCGTATTTTCCCGTCGACATGTCGACGGGAACATTTCAACATATTTTTTTGACCTCAATAATTCACCAAAATTGGGCGCGAGATTTACCCGCTAATATATTACCGTCGACTTGTCGACGGGAATATATTAATCACGTTTTTCCCCACAATTAGCGTGTGATTAAGGATAATAATTATTTGTTTTGAGAGTCCCGTCGACATGTCGATGGGAGTATATTACTAAATTATAAATATTTTTAATAAATGGGTAAAATATTGGGCGGGATTTTTTCCCGCGTTCTTTTTCCCGTCGACATGTCAACGGCATAATTAAATAACCAATATTTTTGGGTTTAATGTTACCGTCGACATGTCGACGGCATAATATAAAACATAATTATAATCAATTAATTAAAACGTTAATTAGTTATATGTTCCCGTCGACATGTCGACGGGAAGAAGTTGACGGACATCAAATTCCTTTGACTGGAAAACGATGTGGGATCCACAATGTCGACGGTGATTTTCGACGAGAACACTGTTCCCGACGAAGCACAGCCGTCGTTATGTTACCGTCGACATGTCGACGAGAAGGTATGATTCCGTCGACATGTCGACGGAAAGGGGGTAAAAATGTCGCTGGGGAAAGCCTCGTTTGTACTAGTGTGACAAATTTTTCCGAAACAAAGTAGAGCATACCGGGGTCTTTCCCACAAACGTAATGGGTTCATGATTTGGCCTAATAGCAAGAGAAAATACACACAGAGCATAGGCAGAATTATCCTCATAAGTCAACATATTGTTTAGACCTACAAACACAATTCAAGTGGTTAATTAACTTTATTCTTTTATAGTATAACATCAAATTAAATACGACATAAATATTATTCTATGTACCTTCATGACCAAGCTTCTGAAGAAACCACTTGCTATGGATCAGCATTTGTCATCCAGTAACAGCCATGCCAAAGTGAAATCAATAATGAAGTGAAATTTACATGAAAGTGTGAGGGTTGACACTACTACAGATGTGAGTAATCAAAAGGTGTTTGCATTGCGAAATGTGAAATGTAAGTTACTCAATTATCCATTAAGGAAAAATTAGTCTAAAAGACGATCAATATACCATTTGCTGACCATTCACCGATAAGGAGTGATAAAGCTTTAGCTAATCTAAGAACCGATGTGGCCAATAGCAAGCCAAAACATGGTGTACTTCTTGCCCAATAATGTGGTTAGAGCACTAACCCTTTCATTGCCGAAAGGTAAAAACACATAATGCTTCCATCACATTAACCAGGAAGTAAATTAAGTTCGTGTGACATCCAAACTCCCGATCTAAAAAAAGATGTCTTAAATCATGATACTTTTAATTTCTTTCAATGTAAACAAATTGCAGAAGCATACTAGGGTATGTTCGACTGTAGTGCAAACCTAAAGTCCCAATAATCAGTTCTTCGATTCAGCTATTTTTACGCAATTAAGTTTCAGGGGTAAAAATTAGATTTTAGAAGCAGATAAGTGGTTGATATAATAGAACTGATGTATTAGGGTTAACTTTATATTACATAACTTTAGTGGCACAATTTCTTCAGCTTATCGTTAAAAGTCTATAAGAAGCTCATTAATATAACCAAGATTTGAATGAAACTATGAAATAATTAACTTGTGAAACAATGCTTTTATGCGAGACAACTTGACAGTAAGCTATAAAACATCACCTTCAAGTGAAAAAAAATAAAATGCAGCTAGGGAGACTTAAGGCCCGCAAACAAAACAAAATACGGAGAATGGACTACATTTTGCTTTCGTATCAAGGTTTGTTAGATAACATATGCCTTCGTGCGTAATATGTGTTTTGTAAAATCGATAACGTGCAAATAATATGTGTTTTCGATTCACTATAGAAAACGCTCAAGAGATAACTGATTTACCAAGTGCAGTGAGTATTTCATCCATATTATGAAACTACTATAAGTTCAGATTCAGGTCCTTAATTGATACATACATTAAAACCATGCACTAAAACAAAACAAGAAATAAAACTTGGTACCAGTATATATTACCTTGTTGATATAAATAAACAATATTATTCGATAAATTATTTGGCTATTATATAATATAAAAATGGTAACTTTTTATACTGGCCGCGTCATTTTACAGTTGACTTTTTATTAGATTTACTCACCGTTGTCTATTTATTTATTTGTTGGTGTTTCTTTTATTGAAAGCTATAGGCCTCTTGTCTTATAAATTTTGAACATGGTGAGTTTAGTAATGAGTGGGAGCGTGGGACTCTGTTGGTAATTGAACTTTAACTTGTTATCAAGGTCTAAAGTTCAATTCTCAATAAAATTATGAGGCAACTCTGATACAACATTGGTGATTTAAGCTCACTTTGTTGTTTTAGTTTCTATCAAGAGATACGAGTAACAACTTTCTCCTACCAATGTACATCTCAATCAATCACGAGGTACCAACCAATGGATCTCAAAGTGGTCAAAGATCTGTCACAAACTTTAGCTTTTGTATCCTTTAACAAAATGATCTCAGATTTGCATTAATCAGTTTTTTAACCCAAAATACAAAGTGGATACCTCCCTCTAAGATACCTTGTTTAGAAATAATATTCTATCTTATGTGTCGAATACAAACCCAATCTCAGGAAAGTGGGATTTTATTAACGCAAGAGCTCTTCCGCGATGTGAAATCTTGTTCTTTTCTTCCTTGGGTATTTCAGCATAACTACAAGTCTATAACAGCAGAAATCATAAAATTTAATATGGTTTATTGCCAGCAATCAGCATGCGATGATATGAAAGGTGCAGGGAGCTTGATTTGAACCATAGGACCCGTTTCAGAATAAAAAAGCCAAGACCCGTTTATAAGTAAAATTTTAGAATAGCCACCTAAATGATCCAATAGAAACAAAGATGGCCTTACGTTTGATCATAGCCATCAGGTTGAAAGACTGAATCCCATCCAAAGTCATTTGGTTCTCTTGCAGGAACAATCTTTTCCCCCGAAAGGGTACATTGTGTGTAAAGTTATTTGAAATGCCAATTAATCGAAACCTAGTACGTTCATTCATACATGTCACAAATGTCCTAAAATAATCTTAACTTCTTCAAGTATCTTTGCATTCCGGGTCACAAATGTCACCGGAGCTCACTTCAACACACCCCCACTAGCACACGCGCCGCCGCCATTTTACAGTTGACTATTTATTTGTTGTTGTGTTATGGGATTGTGTAAAGCTTTTGTATTCTCAGACCAAGTATAAGTTAAATAGATGTTGGTAAATGAAGTGTAATTTACTCGTGAGGTCTACGGTTCAATTCCCTACAGATTGGTTTGTGATCTTTTTTTATTTTTTATTTTTTTTATTTTTATTTTTTTATTTTTTTTTTCTAATAAATCATCTTTTGCTATCTTTTCTTTCGTATTTTTTCTAAAGATTCCTTCAAAGTCATTTTTGCCCATTTTTTATTTTATATACATTTACAGTTGACTATTTATTAGAGATTTACAGTTGACTACTTAACTAGTCTTCTGAAAGTCATGGGCCAGTCACACAAGAATGGCCAACAAGAATGTGCCTCCATGGCTCCATGCAGGGGCTCTATTTAACACATATGACTTAGCACTTTAGGCCTATAAATTGCACAGCTCACTCATGCATAAGGTGCCATTCAAACTGATCCAAATGCCATTCATGTGACTAAGAAATGAGGCGACTCGGGTACAACACAGGTGATCTGAGCCCTCTTGGTTGCCTACGTTTCTAAGATATCATGAGACAGAAGGACAACTTTGTCCTAACGAACATATGTCACCAGAATTATCCAAATGCAAAGATGCTAAATTAACGCTTATACTAAGCAACAACAACGGAAGTGCACTTATACAACATTATGGGTCTTGCTAGACTATGCAGGAGTCACGGTATATTCACTTATACGATACATTAGACCAATTTGATTAACGAACAAGACAACGTAAATTGCCTTTTAAATGGTCATTTTCTAGAGCTTTTGGTTGGTTTATCATGTTAACTCACATTAAAATTACTACCATTGTCAAAGTGATCAAAGATCAGTCACAAACTTTAGCTTTTGTTTCCTTAAACAAAATGATCCCAGATTTGCATTTATCAGTTTTTTAACCCAAAATACAAAGTGGATACCTTTCATCTAACAGAAATAATATTCTATCTTATGTGTCGAATACATACCCAGCCTCAGCAAAGTGGGATTTTACCAGTGCAAGAGCTATTCCGCGATGAGATACCTTGTTCTTTTCTTCCTTGGGGATTTCAGCATAATCATAACAACATAAATCATAAAATTAGTTTGGTTTTATCACAAGCAGCAATAATGTGAAAGGTGCAGGGAGATTAGAGATTGTGAGTCAAGATGGATCGGGTTGAAACGGATCAAAATAGTTTTGGTTCATAAGAATGTCAAAACAGGTAGGTCAGAATGGGGACCTACAAAAACTTCTTTCTCCACAATTTATAAAGTTTGTACTCTCAAAAGATAGACTTGCCGTGACTTTCAACCTGTTTGACCCATTCGACCCATTTGATGTGTTCATCTTTTAGCTAAACATGCTTTGAACCATAGGACCCGGTAAAAATATGAAAGTTGCAAGACCCGTTTATAAGTAAATTGGTCGAAATTGCCACCTATTAAGGAGATGCTTGTATAGAAACAGAGATGGCCTTACGTTTGATCAGAACCATCAGGTTGGAAGACTGGATCCCATCCAAAGTCATTTGGTCCTCTTGCAGGAACGATCTTCCCCTGAAATCATACATTGCGTGTAAAATTATTTGAAATGCCAACAAACAAAATCTAGTACGTTCATTCATAGGTATATACTGATCGTATTTCAAACCACAAAAACATGAATGAAACCATTTGATATAGTAAGAAACAAAGTGAATAGCATAATGCATACCGGGGTCTTTCCCACAAACATAATTGGTTCATGGTTTGGCCCAATAGAAAGAGAAAATATACACAGAGCATAGGCAGATTTATCCTCATAAGCAATCAACATATCGTTTAGACCTACAAACGCAAATGAAGTGGTCAATTAACATTATTTTTTTATAGTTTAACATCAAGGTAAATACGACATAAAGATTATTCTATGTACCTTCATGACCAAGCTTCTGAAGGAACCACTTGCTATGGATAAGCATTTTCCATCCGGTGACACACATGAGAAACTAAAATCAATAAAGCCAGAAAAGACCAAATTTCACCCGTAACAAAGAGATTCGTGTTGAGTTTATTCTTAACTATGTAGTATTTACATCCAAAAATGTCAAAACAGTGAAGTTTTATGTACCGAAGTTGACAGTAGATGAAGATGATAGTCGAAAATTGGTTAAAAGACAAAAAGGGAAAAAAAAAAAAAAAAAAAAAAAAAATAGCAGTCCATTCACCGACAATATGTGTGGAAACTTTCGCTAATTTAGGAACCATTGTGACCAATAGCTAGCCGAAACCTAGAGAACTTCTTGCCTAGAAAAGCGTCTAAAACACTAATCCTATCATTACCGAAAGATAAAAACATGCAATGCTTCCATTACATTAACCAAGATGCAGAAAATGTGAAATCTGAACTCACAATTTCACAAGAGTTGTCTTATTTTATGCTATCAGGTCTTGTTAACAATATAAATAGATTGAACAGACAAATTAAGGAATGTTCAAATGTGCTGCAAACCTACGGTCCCAGTAATCAGCTTTGCGGTGTTCAGCCATCAGATTTTATAAAACATTCAGGGTAACAAGAACAGATTATCTGAAACGTATAAGTAGTTGCTTTAACAGAACTGATGTATTGGGTAAATTTCCTAATGCGTTACTCTAGTGACTCCATTTTGGCCAAATATGTCTAGTCTATAAGAAGATTAATGTGACCAGGATTCAGGTGAATTAAGTAACTTGTGACCTTTGGTTTTTTAATTTGATAGACAATTTGACAAAAAGCCATAAAACATCACCTTCAAGTGAAATAAGAAAGTGCGGCTAGGAAGACTTACATGTAAGGCCCTGCACACAAAACAAAATACCAAGGTTGCAAAATGCGCTAGGCGCTAGTCGGGCGGTTGACCACTGCCTAGCGCCTAGGAAAAGTAGAGCAGGTAAATGAACTGAACAAACACCCACAAGACTTGTCATGTTGTCATGTTGCCATTAATCGAACAAACAAACGTGAACAAACACCCACAAGACTTGTAGTGTTCATTGCATAAGAGATAAGCTTGTCCTTAATGTTTATGTTTCCGGTTATTAAACTGATTCATTATTTAGAACCTATGATATTGGAGCCTGAACATACATCACCATTATGTACGCTTTATAACTACTCCCTCCGTCCCAATAATTTGACTTTTTGAATCAAACTTTAACCTTATATATTTTTGTTTGTATTATATTATATTTGATGCAAAATATATAAATGGATAGTGTTTTATATATATTTTCATTTGGTATAATTTTCATCAAATGATATATAATACAAGTAAAAATGTTTTATATATATTTTCATTTGGTATAATTTTAATCAAGCGATATATAATACAAGCAAAAATATTTATGGTCAAAGTTAGATTCAAAAAGTCAGACTAAACTTATATTTTGAGACGGAGGTAGTATATACTTAAGAGCATTGAAACAAAGACAAGTGTCTTCCACCTAACACCGGTTCTTTCACCTACACACAAACACACCACAACATCCTAACCGTAAAAAATAAATAAATAAAAAGAAAAGAAGAGGTAGTTGAATAGCAGCCAATTCCGGCACTATTTAAAAAACCAATATATCAAACAATTAATAATTTAAAAAAAATAGTTAATTATTAAATGAATAATAATAACATACATACAATCAAGCTTGAGTGACTGAAAGGTACTTCCTCCGTCCCAAAATATAAGTCTATTTTGACTTTTTCAAATTATTTTGTTTCCGACTTTGACCTTAATTATTTTTTTCTTGTTATATAATTCTTGATGCAAAATATATAAATGAATTTGTGTTTTAAATGCATTTTCATTGGTATACTTTTCATCAACTATCATATAACACGAAAAAAATAATAATTAAAGTTAAAGTCGGAAGAAAAAGACTTTAAAAAATAAAAAATTGGCTTATATTTTGGGACGAAGGAAGTAATAGATTGACCCAAAATAAGTTTAACACACCCCTACTCGCCACCAACACGCCATTTTACAGTTGACTATTTATTGTTGCTGAGCATATTTACAGTTGACTTTTTATTTATTTGTTGTTGTGTAATGGGATTGTATAAAGCTTTTGTATTGTCACACCCACACTTAGTTCTTGAGTTTTGTTTTGAGGGGAAATGAAAGGAAATGGAAAGTTTTTTGTGTTCTTAAGTTTTTTTTAAGAGGGGAAAGGGAAGCGGAAAGGAAGATGGGAGGAAGATTTGTTAATAAAATCTTCCTCTCAAAAATGGGAGGAAAGGGAAAGGAAATGGAAAGCATATGGTGTGTAAAGACTATTATACCCTTTTTTAAAAGTTTGCCACTAACAACTAAAGGGTATAAATGTAATTTAAACAAGTTATTTTTCTTTTCCTCCCAATCAAGAACATGAATTGTTATTACTTTCCTTTTCCTTTCCTCTATCTCAGGAACATATCAACTTCCTTTCCTTTTTACTTTCTCTTCCCTTTCCTATTCTTTTCCATTTCCCTTCACTCTAAACTCGAGAACTGAGTGCCAGTGTAAGTTAAATAGATGTAGGAAGAGATAAATAGTGTGACATGAGCTAGTGTGTTGGTAAATGAAGTGTAACTTTCTCATAAGGTCTATGGTTCAATTCCCTACATTTAAGTTAATTTTTTTTTTTTTTTTTTTTTTTTTTTTTTTTTTTTTTTTTTAATAATTTATGTTTTGCTGTCTTCTCTTTCTCGTTTTTTGTAAATATTCCTTCAAAGTCACTTTTTTTTTTTTTTTTTTAATATATATATTTACAGTTGACTACCATGGGCCAGTTGTTATTATCATATAGGTTAAGCCCATTTATAACAAGTTTGTGAATGTCATGGGCTTATTGTCATTATTATATGCGAAAGTTTATTATGTTAAATAGATAGAGTGAGACGAAAGTCATGTCTAGTGTGAGTGATTGGCTAGTAAGTGGAGTATGGTATATTTGGGATCAAGGACGGACCTACCATGTATGTTGGGTGTGGTATGGGTCACACCCGATTTTGTGTCACGAAATGTAATATTCTTCAAAAAGTGTCGTCTTTTTGTTATGTGCAACCCTCGATAAACGATCGAGGTTAAACGAAATAGTTCAAGAATATTTTATGGTGCGAATATTAGCACATATTAAACGAAATAGTTCAACATAATAAAATGATTAGTGTCATATTATGATCAAAAGCCAAGTAATCTACAATTGTTGGAACTTTCATAACATCAATAAACGATCGAGGTTAAAGACCTTTTATTCAGCTAGATAATATAGGACAAGTTGAAAAGAAAAAAACATCAACAACAATCACACAAAATTGTCTCAAGTTTTAACAACTACCGGATTATTTTATCTTAAAAAAGCATTAAAATTTTGAATATTATACTTTGATTTTAGTTCAACAACTAGGCAACTAGCATAAAGTTGGATTATAAATTTAAGCTTAAACAGAAGTTTAAATTTTGTTTTACATAAAAACGAACCATGTATAAAAAAGACTTTGATGACCGTTCTAATATCGATAGGATTGAGTTGAGTCAAGTCTAAGCGTAATAAAACAAAAAACAAGTTGCATTATAGCCAATTTTCACCACGATCAAACAAAAAAGATCGATAATGGAAGAGTAAACTCATATGAGGATTTCGAAATCCGATAGCGTTGTCACTTAATAACCGTATTAAAAAATGGCACCCTACTGTCAAAGTGTCTTCAAAGTACAAAACACTATATAAGTATATAACGAACAGATAAATCTTATATCGAAATGCAAGAGTCAATGTGTAGATATGTACATTATTTGATAAAAAGCATTCTGAGCTTTGCATCCCACATAGGCAAAAAAAGTGAGATCGTTGTTATTATATACTCTAAAAAATGAGTTTCACACATGTCAAGAGTATTGCCATATTTTATAGGCACTTGGTTGTTAATGAAGTTGATATGTTAAAAAATTTCAAACTTCGTTAATACAAAAAACAAAAATAAAATGCTTGACTTTTTTAGTATTTGTTCACACTTAAGCAAAAGGTAATCCAAACTTTTTATTTACGAAAATCGTACATATCTTAGGATACCAAATTCTAGAAAACCCATGTCGTCATTGGTACGTGTTCAATTCAATATCTAAATGTTTCACCGATCTACCTGAGCATATCTAACCCATACCATACAATGCCATATTGATAATGTTAAAAAAAAAATAATTAAGACGTGGCTCTCCATGTAAGGTCTCCATGGAGCAGTTATGGGTTTGGTCTTATAAACTGTTACTATTGGACTACACAATTATGCACAAAGTTCCATTTAAACTCATCGAAACGTCCATTGCAATCCATTTGGCTAAGAAATGAGGCAACTCTGATACAACATTTTTGCGACTTCATCAGCCCTCTTTGCTGTCTTCATTTCGAGACAGGAATCAAAAGAAAAATTGACAACTTTGTGTTGGAACATGGCAAAAACTTGTCCCACATAGGAGCCACAATGAAACTAAGACATCTTTATTTCTAGTCACCCGGTCGCTCGGTTTATTTTCGAATTAAAATTATTTCTGGTCTAAAGAGTGACAAACCGTAAAACGACTGGTGTATTTTGGTAAATTTCCAATGAATAAAAAAGGTTATTTGTTCAGTCATGCCTTTTCATTTTTGTTTCAATGTCCGTGCCAGTGCATATATGAAAAGGGATGTGTTAACCGGACCCTCCCTATCATTTTGAACAAATAGATTAGGTACAATATATGTATTTATAACAATCAATTGAATAGAACTCAGATAAAAAATACAAGGATAAAACCATAGACTACAAGGTTGGTTGTGCTTTGAAGAGTTGTATGTTGTTTTTACGGAGTTGTAATGTGGTTTGTAGATTTGAATCTTGAGTTTGGTAGTTTTTAACTGTCGTAGAGTTAGGTTTACTAGAATCATGGGTTGAGAATTTCCTTTTAAAATAGTGTAGTCACTATCCTATAAAAATAAATATAGTAAAAACTACTAAATCCGCCGGCTTAAAATTATAGTATAATTTTGGTAAGAAGATAAGAAAAAGTCCATCCTTATAAAATAAGTGCATTATTGGTTCAGTCTTGTAATTTGGTTAAAAAATACTTACGCTGTGTTCTCGAGTTATTTCATTAAAGAAAATGGAAGGAAAGTGAAAAGGTTTACTCCCACATCGTGTTCTCGAGTTATTTCATTAAAGAAAAGGGAAGGAAATGGAAGTAAACTCGAAGTAAAGTTAGTTATATTTGTATGAATTTTTTTTACTTCCATTTCCGCCCAAATATGAGAGGAAAATGTTTACTTCTATTTCCTTCTCTTTTCTTTAATGAAATAACTCGAGAACACAGCGTTAAACAAACACTCACTCCCGCAATATCCGGACAAGTTGTTCCAGATCATCATATTATAATGAGTTGAATAATATTTTGTTTAGACAAGTCCTCACCCACTCCTACCATACGTTGACTAAATTACATGTGCCACCTCCCCTCCTCCTGGTAATGAAGGGGCAGGTTGATCAAGATTTCTGATTATATATTGTTAATCATCTGGAGCTCAACCAACTTATTATTATCTGATATAGCAGTTCCTTCAATAATCAGTTTGGTAATTTGTTCTCTAACCTCCTTCACAATCAGTGGCGAAGCTTGGATTTTGTAAGTGGGGGGTCGGGATCTAAATTTTTTTTTTCCTAAGGCTATATTTCAGGTATACCAAAATTTTTGGGGGGTCGAAACCGAATATACCGAAATTTTTCTACACGAAAACTATATACCCCCTACATCGCAAAAAAAATTTCGGGGGGTCGGGCGCCCCCCCCGGCCCCTATGAAGCTTCGCCTCTGTTCACAATTGGTGACATCTTTGCAATCTGTATTGGTAAGCATTAAATTTAAGTCTTTGATATATAAATTGCACACTCCATTATATTTCTTTTATATTTTACATGCTAGTTATGTACTAATTCCGTCTCAAACTAAATATTCGCGTTGCTTTTTTGGACTAATCGAGCAAGTGTTTACTTACAATTTTGAACCAACAAAATTTGTTTAAAATGCCATGATACTCCTTCTATTTTGTCAGAGTTTATAATGCCATATTGTAACACCTTTTAAAAAGGAACATTTAATTTAAGATTTTTTTTTTTTTTGTTGCGATTTCTTTTTTCATAAAAATGTTCATTCAGTTTATTAGAAATAAATTTGTGATTTAAAGTTTTTAATTTAACCTTTCATTTATATTATTTGCAAAATATCATATAAAGACAAAGTTTTGAATAAACTTACAAATTATTAAAACGACTATTGTGAATCACCTATTTGTATTAAATCAACAAAAAAATTATTTCTTTGTATAAAAACTATGAATCAACGTGACTAAATGCATTTCTCATGTTTATTCGACTATTTCTCACTTTACGAATTTCTCATTTGATCTTGATTCTATATATTATATATGTTAGATTAATTAGGTTATTAAATGTTAACTAGTATAAAGACATTTTAGGTGAAGAAATTGTCTGTAAAAGCATTATATAGGATTTTAAGTTGTTGGGTGTTTGGTATGTGTATTCCTTCCAGGAGTGGACCTATGTTTTAGGTACGGTGTGGCGGCCCCTCATGGCTAACCAAAAAAGTTGTGATGTTAGAATAATTTTTTTTTTATCTTTTTGTGAAAGTGCACCTCACTCAAAACTCAAATTGTCCCCCAACAACATACTAAAACACAACAATCAACACTTAAAAACTTTATAAATCCTCAATTTCTAAGCAATAATATTCGATTTATCATTTTAAATCTAATTTTTTCATCCGCATTTTGCTGCTATCGTCAAAAAAAGAAATTTTGTCCCCCACATAGGATTTTTCTCGATCCGCCACTGATTCCTTCTATTACCAATTGGTTTTAGAAAGAACCCAAACTAGGCTTTATATATTGGTAGGGCTGTAAACGAACTGAACGTTCAGTGAACATTTCATGAACCGTTCGGTAAAAAGTTGTTTATGTTCGTTCGTTTATTAAATGAACGAACATGAACAATATTTTACGTTCGTTTAGTTAAATGAACGAACATGAACAAAAGTCTCGTTCGTTCATTTATGTTCATGAACGTCCGATTAGGCGTTCGTTAAAGTTTGTTTATGTTTATTTATCTATTTATGTTCATATATCATATATTTTAATTTTATAATTTTAAAAATTGGTTTGTTCAAACAAGGCAACACTTATAAAACAATATATTATGAAGAATTCAATAAAGTTTAAGTTTATTTGTCTATTTTCATTTATGTTCGATCGTTTATTTTCGTTTAGCGCTCGTTTAGTGTCTTAATGAACGAACATGAACAATTCATTTTCTTAATAAACGGACATGAACAAGAAAATTCGTCCGTTTAAGCGTCCGTGTTCGTTTATTTGTCCGGTTAAAATTCAATGAACGAACATTAACAGGGCTCCGTTCGTGTTCGTCCGGTTCGTTTACAGCCCTATATATTGGACTTGCTTATTTTACATGTCATATGTCAAAGAAAGATTCAATAATACAAGATTTAAAGAAAAAACAAAGGTATTATTTACGTGTCATATGTCAAAGAAAGCTCGAATAATAGAAGTTCTAAAGAAAAAACAAAGGTATTCATTATATTATTTCCCATTTGAAACGACTGTCGTTTTGAGGGAAATTGTTGTTTTTGCCGCGATTTGTTCTTGGTCAATGCAAAAGTCACGTCCTTTTGACTTTTACTTTAGTTTTACTCCGTATTTTGCAACAGCGTCGTTTTACAATTTTGTTTTTTATATACGAATTACAAAAGATATTTCTACGCCTCACTAGGAACTTTCGATTCATGTTACATACAATTACTATCTCATCTTCAGAACAACAAAACCACTGCCTCACTAACCTCACTCACCCCCAATTCACATTCAAACAAACACGAGATCTCAGTTTTGTTCATCGCCAATCTTTAAAAATTTTATCCTCCGGGCAGTGTACCTGACCGGTGTAGTATATTGAGTGGCAAGTATCGGGGAATTGATCGTTCTCTAGGAGAATAGTGTTCGTTAGAATTGAAAACTACTTGAACTAGGTTTAGAGGTGAGAGATGATTCTTTTTGTATTTTTATATTTTTTATAAAAGCAAGTAAAATTTCGGGTATTGGAAGGGTGAGCGGAATTAGTTGCTAGTCAACTAACCCAAAAGCTAATCTTTTATATAATAAAACAAAACCCCTATTGGGAATTTTCCATTTCAAAAAAATGATTCATACCTTATTTAGTAATAATTGTATTTAAAAAAAAGATTATTTTCTTATTAGATAACATTTTATATTTATCCATAACACAAGTAGAAGATAAATAAAAAAAATACAGATAAGATGCAATTAATAATATGATTAAATTTTTTAAATAATTATCTTTAATAATAAAAAACTATAATTAAAAATCATAAATCAAACAGAACAAATATTAAATTATTTGTTTTTTAATAAATAAAAATATATGATTCAAAAAATTAAAAAAAAAACCCGCGCGTGCGCAGGCATTATAACTAGTAATTAGCACAATAAAATAAATAACAAGAAAAGTAAATTGGTGAACTTCTTATAGTGAGGAAAATGTGTTTACTTTGATTTCACTACTCCCTAGTTATCTCCTTTTGAATTACTGATTTGTCACGATTGTTTGGATGAAAGGATTGTATTCTTTAATACCATTCGTGGGGGTGTGTACAGCCTTCCCTAACCCTATGAGTTTCTATCTCTTCTTATGTCGACATGTTTAGTATCCTAACATAGCCTCATTAATAGTCCCTCATGCATTAAATACAATCAATAAAACCGTAGTACACATCCGATTACGTTTCTTAAGACGTTCAAGCTAGTTACCGTATAAGTTTTATTAAGCTTAACGCTAATCAATCAACCAAATAATCAATAACAAATCAACCATCAATAATCAACAACTAGGTTTCATTAGATCTAAACAAACACTAAGAAATCTAATAGCATGTTAAAGTAAAGAAAAGATAAACAATTAATCAAACAACACATTGACATATTGAATAATTAAAAGAAAGACTTATCTTCAATTGAACATGAAAGAAAAGAGGGCTTGAAAACCCTAAAATTGCTGAAAAATTCGTCTAGGGTTTGTTGCAAAAAAGTTCCACCCTTAATGAATGAAAAATCGAAAACTAAGTATAGATTTACAAGTCTGACGGCGTCATGTTATAACAACCTTCTGACACCGTCAGATCGCCGTGTTTTAGGGTTTCATATCGCCCAAAAGACCTCTAACGCCGTCCCTTTATAAACCTTATGGGCCGTCTCTCTTTAGCTTAACACCAGATGGCCTCAACTTCATAATACCTGACGCCATCAGGTGTAAACTTGACAAATCCTTCTGGGGCGTCTCGTTATAAAAATCCATTTCTTCACATCATAAGGTGACGGCGTCAGCTCCAAAGCGTGATGCCGTCAAGTGTAAAAACTTGACTTTCCTTGGTTTTCTTGTTTTCTTCATTCTTGAGCTAAAAACGTCTGAAAAGCTCCAAAATACTCCATTTTCCAAAATTCATATCCCAAGTACCTAAAATGATAAAAGAAGCGATTTGAGGTAATATTTGACCATAAAAATATGATTTAGGCTTAAATGAGCCCCTAAAAACATATCAGATAAATCCTTATCATGTGTGAACATAAGCCATCATAGATCTATAAGAAACGTAACTTCTTTCAAATGTTCGAAAACTTTAATGAAAAAACAAAGACAACTCCGTTTCATTCTTCCTTTCTTTCGTTTAAAAGAAAAACAAAAGAAATTGAAATAAGAAACTAAATGCAAACAAAACCTACCCGAGAACTCACTTAAGAGATCTTGAAGACATATATAATACTTCAAGTTACATAATATCGTTCAGCATGTACCAAAAAGATGAACTCATCACAATACCTCTACACACCCTTTGGTGTATCCGAAACAGATGTAATATAGTTGATGTTACATTAGTTAAATTACATACGTAATATACACCCAAATTAAAACTGGTTTTGTTTATACACATTACATAATCCCAAAAAATAAACCCATTTGTCAAATTTCAAAAGCTTCTACTGGATGAACCAACAGGAGATCAACTATACCTGCACAATCAAAATATGCAATGAAATGAGGTTACTATAATATGCAATGCAATGTATCCAAAAAATTTGCTAAACAATTCATTAGACTCACCTAGTCAAAATAACATCACTTTGTTTCCTATTGATCTTGGCTCCCTTAGACCCAGAACGTAATTAGTGATTTTAACATCACTTCTTGGTCTCAAAAAACCCGCACCCGTAGCTCCCACATTCATTGAACCAAAACCTCCTGTCATCTTTATGGAACCACCTTCTCTAATGACAATACCAGCCGGTTTGTTCTTGTTAACAACATCATCCTCCTCAACCATCTTTCTTTTTCCCTTATCCACAGACCTCTTCACCCTCTTTTTATGCTTCCCAAATTTAGGTTTTGAAGCATCAACATCATCCACAACCCTAAAAGGTTTTGAAGTACTAGTCCTAAAAGGAGTTGAAGTACTAGTGCACCGCAAGCTAGTATCTTCTTCTACCCATCCGACAACCTCCCCACCTTCACCCTCTGAATCAATGTTTTTTAAATAGTATTGAGATAACATCTGTTTTGTGTGAGCAACAAACAAATCTACAAAATCAGCCCGACAACCTAGTTCGATCATTGTATGCACATCATTATATGTGTGAATCAACTTCAAACCTTCTTCTAATGATTTACCAAGCAAACAAAAGAACACATCTCATTTTCTCCCCTAATGCGTGATAACATATCATCTAGACCAAGGCTAAAGATATGTCTATCAGAGACAAAGCCACAAAGTGTAGAAACATTCCCTTGTACATACCTCAATGTAGCAAATTCAAAGAATCCATTATTATGCATGCTGAACACAACTTCATCCTGGAAAGCAATTAAACTTTTCACCGTTTAAATTCAAACGCCGATAGTCAATTTAAGTAACACACTATTCACATTTATCATTTTAATTCAAACCTCAAGTCTAAAGAGCTACTATAGCCGCTACAGCAAAGTCCTAGCTACTACATCAACAACTCTGAATTTGAGAAGACACAGTCCATATAGACTTCAAACATCACCAAAAAACTTACCAGCACCTATGAAACTAATGGTATACATGCTAAAGTCAATACAGCAGCAGTCAATGAAACAGTTATGTAGACAAGTGCAAACTAAAGTATGCAGGCTTAAATGAAGCAGAGCAATGTAGACAAGTGCAAAACTATTGATATGTATCATGTATAGTTGTAGTTTAGTTAATAAGTCAATGTGGTGATATAGAAACCAAACTTTTGTTGTTCCTTTAGTAAGAACATATATTAGACAATACAAGACACACTCAAGATACACAATCTGAGCAAAGTATTCCATCACAGCACTTGACAATTATACAACTCTAATTTACTCAAAGGGCGCTCAATCACGCCACTCAAAGAGGATTCATATAAAAGTCTATCAAAAATATCATAGCATCCAACATAAGCAAATTAAAAATGACACGTAAATGAAGTATGCTAAATTAACATACCAGGATCCTTATGCTCTTCCTTCCCTTTCCTCTTCCTTCCACTCCCAATAGGCCTTCCCCTCATCCTTTTTTTGTGTAATTGTATTCGGATTATGACTCCCCTCCTTCTTCTTCCCACTCCCAACAGGCCTTCCCTTCTTCTTTTTTTGTGTCATTGTACTCGGATTATCGATTGGTACAAAAAAAGTTACATTTTTTCTGGGCCTTCCCCTCCCTCTTTTTGTCTCTACAACTACCTGATTGGAGCAACTGCTACCACTTCCAAGGGCAGGAATAGATATCACTGATTCGTTGAAGGTTTTGTTCCACATCCATTGAAGAATAACTTTTATCATCTCCTTCCCTATGTTTGCATAAGAACCATACTTGGCAATTACTTCATCACCAAATGTATCCAAAACTTCCTCAAAGACTTTATCATTTAATAAAACCTTCCCCTACGAATTTTTGGATGATTCCCCCCCCCCCCCCCCAATCAACAAAGACTTTCTATTATCATTATTCGCCATAGATGGGTTTCGTTGTTCCTATTTATAATTTTTTAAAGCTAGTTTGATTATCTTAATGTCTAAAATGAAGTTAAATGGGGTTATTTTGGGCAGTTAATGTAATCTGAAAAAGCCACTCTAGTAATCTAGTTGCTTTAACTAGAGAGTTTACTTATGCTTGCAAATATAGTCCTTGAAGTATAATTGGCGGGAGCGGTAAAATGAACAACCAAATGATGATAATACCCTCAATGACGTGGCACTTAACGAGGAATATAACGAAAGTTAGCTCTCGGTGTCTTTTTTTGCAAAAAAACGGAACGTTAATGGCATTTTTGCAAAACTCTTTCTTTCGGTGTCATTTTTGCGCATTTGAACAACTTTAGTGACTAAATTTTCAATTTACCCTAGTAAAAATAAAAAGTCAATCACTCATCAACTATAACTAGAATAATCAACAACAATCTTATCTAAACACTTAACCCATCATCGATCCATTATCAAGAAATCAAGGACCCATATTTTAATCTTACCCAAGATTTTATCAAGAAATCAAAATCCAACAATGACGTATCACCGGGTGATAAACACCCACTCAACCAGTCACAGTGTTGAACATTTGATGGGGAACAATACAGGTAAAACAATTTCGAGTTGATCTAACATAAGTCAATACACACAAACACGTTTGGTTAACGATACTTAGATCTGGATTGGCTAGGTATTTAACGACAATGGAGATAGTGGTGACATCGAGAAATAGGATTTGGTAGTGAGGGTTTTGTGGTTAGGTGGGTGGTGACGACGATGGAGTGTTGGATTATATTAAAAGTGGTACATGGAATCTTGTGTTGTGTCATCGACATGAGTAATGACGTGTCCTAATTATACACAAACAATTTTGAAGGCTCTTTTTTATAACAATTTTGAAGGATTTCATTTTATAACATATTTTTTGAAGGCTTTCTTTTTTATAACATATTTTTTTCGTCTTAAAATTATTCTCCAAACACAAGTTTAAAAAAAAAATTGGATCATAATCAATCAATCAAATATCATCTCTACTTACCGAATTTATTTGACTGTTTAACACAAGAAGAACACTATTATGAGCTATGCTACATCCACAAAAGAAACCACAAAGAAACATCCACAAAAATGAGGATTATAATTTTAGACGAAAGGAGTAATAACATGTGAGGTACGAGATTGTGCACACGCACAACCCACGCCAAACGATCGGAACTTCTTAAGATCGAATTTAGTAGAAGGTATATTGTTTTATCAAAAGTTCATTGACATAAAAGTTACGAGATAATGACTAAAAGTTTATCACAACATTTAAGAATAGAATGACCGGAAAGAAATGTTTTTTTATATCATTTATCTAGGAAGCCCTTAACCATTCATGAATGAGATATTGTAATTTTTTGCCAACATGTATATCAAAAGAGGTTAAGCGTGTTGGTTATGAAGGACCTATATTGAAATAAGTTAAGGTAGTTTAAAATACTAGCCGGTATTCGTGCATTAGTGCGGTGATACCTTCTAAATAAATATATTGTCGAAAAGTGTTACTCTTTCCGTCCTAAAATTTAAGTGTAGTTTGACTTTTTGAATCAAACTCTGAGCTTAAATATTTTTGTTTGTATTATATAAGAGTTGATGAAAATTATATCAAATGAAAATACATTTAAAACACAATCCATTTATACATTTTGCATCAAGTATTGTATAATACAACCAAAAATATTTAAGGTCAAAGTTCGATTATAAAATTCAAATTGAACTTATATTTTAGAACGGAGGGAGTGTAAACAAAATTGTTATAATATAATATTAAAATATATTCTAATAACAAAATAAGTATCATTATACCAATATGTACTAAATATGATGCTCGCGCAATGTGTGGACGAAAGACCAGGTGATGATTGATAATTTTATTAACATTAGTTGCATACTTTATAAACTGAAAATATCATGCAATTATAGTAAAAGGATTCAAATATATCATATCATTTATCATATACAATCACAAATTATTGTGAATATCATTTATCTTTCAATAAATTAATTAAAATATGTTTGTATATTAAAAACATGAATTAAAATGGTATTTATGGTTTGACTCTTTTGTTAAAATTGTAGTATTTTTTTGTAAAACAAATCCATAA
Organism: Artemisia argyi; assembly: GCA_030686995.1. Taxonomy (NCBI): domain Eukaryota; kingdom Viridiplantae; phylum Streptophyta; class Magnoliopsida; order Asterales; family Asteraceae; genus Artemisia; species Artemisia argyi. The sequence goes on along the minus strand of CM060687.1, from coordinate 15,055,943 downwards.
AAGGTGCTTTTTTCCATAATAGGTAAGTATGTTGGTTGAATATTTTAAAACTTCTCATTTAGCAATTCTCAAATCCTTTATAATGTAGTACAAATGCTTTACAACCAACGCTACTATGTGTAACCAACATAATTCCATAATAGGTAAATGTGTGTGTTGATGATTTCAAGATTTCTCATTTAGCAGATCTCAAATGTTTTATAATATATTACATATAGTTTATGTGATTTAGTGATTAGTATGTATAAAGTGATAATGGTTGATGTGTCAACTTAAGATATGTATACGTGTACTTCAAATAGACCCTTTAAGAGAGTTAAGGTGTTGCTTTATGCTAAACACAGTAAGAGGAGGGATTGACCCTCATTTTATCCGCCGCGTCAGCTTTCTTTATTCGGCGATTGGTTGCCACAGTAAGGCAACCTACACTACAAAAAACATACCCCACAAAATATACTTTTTATATTTAATAAATACATACACAACACACAATCGATTATCGATCGCTTGCACGACCCCAATCTCTCCTACACATGCGATTGATCGATTCCTTACACTAAGAATTGATCGATCGTTTCAGGGATTGATCGACCTTTTGCTATGTGGGTAGTCTTATATATTTAAAGATTAGATATTAAGCCTTATTAAAGTTTGTTTTATAAAACAATTAGTGCAAGTGTGCGTGAAGATTAAAAATATTGTTGCATATACTAGTAATAAAGAAGAACATTTTCATGTTTTATTAAAAGTTTTAATACTTTAGGTTTAAAAACGAGTCCTAACGGGCCATCAACATAAGTAATGACATTTCCTAATTTTAGATGGACAATTTTGAAAGCTATATCCTTTTAATACTCTGACAAGGTGAATAATAAGTTACGCGTACGCACAGCTCGTTGCAACTTTCGATAGATAGGTGACGTGCAAAGGTGGTAAAAGATTGTTACGAAGTTGAGGTCTTTTTCCTTTAATTGGAACATGTTGTTTTTATTCTCAAAAAAAAAGGAACATGTTGTTTCTTAGTCGTAGGTCATAAAACGTATCTATAGATACCTACAATGACATATTTATAATTTCTTATCTAAATTTGTTTACATCAGACTTTTATTGACGTACTCATCATTTTTCATCACAAACGTTTAATTAATTGTTAACGAGAGTTTTGAGTAAATAGGTGACGAGTTCAGTTTCAACTTCTAGTTAAAAATCAATAAGACATGTATTTATTGTTTTGGGGTAGAGTATTGAGGAAGAGGTTAGTCGGCACAAACAAAAAAAAAAAAAGAAAAAAGAAAAAAAGTATGATGTTAAGACTTTCCCGCTAATTTAAACCTTTTGAGAGATTTGTTAATATTAAAAGTTTCATAACATCTTTTATATAATAAAACAAAACCCCAAGTGGGGACTTTTACATTAAAAAAAAAATCAAATCATACCTTATTTAGTAATAATTTTATTTAAAAAAAAGATTATTTTCTTATTAGGTAACATTTTATATTTATCCACTAGTTATAATACCTGTGCACGCACAGGGTTTTTAAAATTTCGTTTTAATTATGTATTATTATCGATTAAGAAATAAACCACTTAACATGTTTCAAATGATTTTACTTTGTGGACTAAAAATATATGTATATGTTATAACTTACTTATTATTTTAGGAGAATGCTTTTTGATTAAAAATTATATTTTATTATTCAAGTAAAATCACATGATAATACTTGACTTGCATGAGATGTTAGTGATATATGCTTTTAGTTTTACAAACCCGTGCTATCAATTTATGATGTGTTTTGTAATTGTGCTATTTCTTTTACTTATATTTTCGTTAAAATATGTAGCATATTTAGATAGTTTTGAAGATTGATTCATTTCCTTAATTATAAATAACCATCACATCATTTTTATTAATGTACCTTTTTGTTTGGAAAGTTGTATTTTTATAAGTTTGTGTTATTTACTTCTCATGTTTGATCATAAAATTACCAAATTAGCATAGATGCTTACACTATAGCTTCTTTATTTCATAAAGAGAAACGAAAAAATATGTAATGGGTATAACTCAAATTTAATCTTACGTTTATGTATAATGTATAAGAATAATTTTTCTCTAATCCCGAACTATATAAGGAAATTATTATTACATGTATAAGTAAATTATAAATGCATTAAAAAATAACAAAAAATATATTCGCAAGTTTTTTAGGATTGTTTGAATCCTTACCGACCTTTCACTTTAATGCAACTTTCTTTACAATTGGTCTAAATCATCAAGGTAAAAAACATCCATATTTTAGACCGTTGAGTGAAACTTATAGTGTTATCAATGATAGCAAACACCTGCTAAGTTTCATTAACTCATTCAAAGACAAATTACACTCCGAAAAGAATTCATACCATAAAATTCCCTATATTGGCACTAAAACACATCTTTGGTACATTAAAATACATTCATGTATTATCTAAATCAGCAACTCAACTAAATTATACATTCATAACTTGAGCAGGCGTAGAAAATCATTCCACGACAATCAAGTTTTGATACTTAATCCTCCTCTAAAAAACGCACACAACAAATTGCATTACACTTTAGTTTGTGCGATAAGATAATAAAAATGCAAAAACCACTAATGTGTTGCATTATAGCGAGGATAACAACAAAGTTAGTCATAACATCAAATAAGAAAACTTCATATTAGAACTAAAAGGGTGTTTGGTTATGCTTATGAAAGGTGCTTATTGGCTTATTCAATTACCATAACACAATAAGTGTATGATAAAGCTATAAGTTTTTTTTAGAAGCCTACTGAAAAACCCCTGAACTCACAACTAATTCTATTATAGCTTAGCGTGTTTATAGTAAAAACACAAATATTAAGTGTAGAAGTTTTCAACAAAACATAAAAAAGAGTTACAAAAAGTTGGTATGTATAACAAAAAAGTTAAACCATAAAAAAAAGTTACTAAATACTATCAGTTAGATAAGGCATAAGCCAAAGTTCTGTTGAGGTCTCTTTCGGATTCTATTCAGAAGCAAAAAGAGGTTTACACATAATCATAAGTATAGAATAATGGTTGTATATCACATCTGTGATTACCAACTCAATAACATTATCGCAGTATAGTAACGTAATAACCTGATTAAAACTATATATTCTTGCTGAGTAATTCTCATGTACATACTTTTAATTCGTTTACAACGGCCAACCATTACGGCTTTTTTTTTTTTTTTTTTTTTTTTTTTTTAATAAAAATCACGTCAATGAATAAAGTTAATGAAAACACCTACGTTTTTTTTTTTTTTTTTTTTTTTTTATTTTATTTTTTTCAGGAGGTGATTGTTATCAAATAAGAATTGTGATGCGTGCATTTTTTTTAATATAATTTAAGGAAAACACCTTCTATATTAAACAATGACTACCTAACCCAAGTGTTTTTTTTTTTTTTTTTTTTTTTTTTTTTTTTTTTTTTAATAATTAGCTTTGTATAACGTTTTTAACTGACAGACATGTTGAGGTTAAGGTTCATTTTGTTGTTTAACTTTAACTATTGATATCATGTTCTATAAAATGTGTGAATTTAGTAGCACATAATGAGCGTTGATGAAGTTAAAATATGCTCCGTAAAGTTTTTAAAATGTTTTTATGGATATCCATATACAGATTTTAAATAACAATTTCATGAGTCGTTATTATAAGTAGAATCGTGTATATTTATTTTCATATGACAGTATCGTGCATACCATTTGATATTTATATTCCCGTTACTAATAATTTAGCCGTATTTCAAACTCGTGTACGTATAAATTAAACTTTTAAATAGTAACATGAGTCTTTATTTAAAAAAATATTCTAATGGATGAAAGTTTAAAACTAACAATAGTTTAAAAAAAATATTTAACGTATATTAAAACTAATTCGCATATTGACCAAATGAGTTCTTATTTAAAAAAATATTCTAATGGATGAAAGTTTAAAACTAACATTAGTTTTAAAAATATTTAACGTATATTAAAACTAATTCGCATATTTACCAAATTTTGTAATTTTAATGGATGAAAGTCTCTTGTAATTTTAAACACAGTTACTATTATAAAGTATAGAGGGTATAAAGTGTAAGGGGTTATTTGTGTTTTTTTATAAAGTTATTCAAAAAACATAGAAACTTGTAATTTTACACTTTACTCTATATAAATTATTTAAAATTCAATCACTAAAGTTTTATTAATTATTTCCTCTTTTTTTAAGTTTTTGTTTTCATAAATTTGACACCTATATTTTTATGCATTTTTTTTTCTTAACCAAATTTCTCCACCAAATTTATTAAGTTTGACCAAAATCAATTTAATTTTGACTTTTTATTGACCAATCATGTTGCTCGATTTCGCCTTCGTAGCAAAATTGAGCTATGCTATTGGTCCAATTTTTTTCAATGAGAAGGGATTTTCAAAAACACTCCGAAATGATGTAATTCTTTTATTATATAAAAGATAACACAAGTTGAAGATAAATACAAAAAATATAGATAAGATGCAATTAACAATAGGATTAAAATTTTTAAATAATTATATTTAATAATAAAAAATTATAATTAAACATCATAAATCTTTTATATAATAAAACAAAACCTCAGATAGGGACTTTTTCATTTCAAAAAAACTAAACAATACCTTATTTGGTAATAATATTATTTAAAAAAAGATTATTTTCTTATTAAGTAACAGTTTATATTTATCTATAAAATAAGTAGAAGATAAATACAAAAAATATAGATAAGATACAATTAACAATAATAATATTATTTAAAAAAAGTTATTTTCTTATTAGATAACATTTTATATTTATTCATAACACAAGTAGAAGATAAATACAAAAAATATAGATAAGATGCAATTAACAATAGGATTAAAATTTTTAAATAATTATCTTTAATAATAAAAAACTATAATTAAAAATCATAAATCAAACAAAACAAAGATTAAATTATTTATTTTTAATAAATAAAAATATATGATTCAAAAAATTAAAAAAAAAAACCCGCGCGTGCGCGATTATTATAACTAGTCAAACAAAACAAAGTTTAAATTATTTGTTTTTTAATAAATAAAAATATATGATTCAAAAAATTAAAAAAAAAAAAAATCCGCACGTGTGCGAGAATTATAACTAGTTAACAATAACAATAAGAATAACAATATGATAAACTTAATTTATCTTGCTTATCTATTTTCAAAAATATACAATTAATTTGAAACCAAGTCAAAAAGAAAACACAAAGTAAAAATGAAAAAGTATTCCATGTAAAATACAAACAACAAAATGAGCCACGTGTGGGATCCAGAAAAAGAAATGTCACACAATCTAGTTTTGTCTTATCTGTCAGATAAGGAAGTCAGTCTTTTCCTCACATTAAGCTGATTTTGAATAAATAGTATTATAAAATAAAAAAAAGAGAAATCAACTCTTTTCACACGAAATACATCTTCGGTTAGAAACATTACGATGTAATCTTTTTATGGAAACATGTTGACGGGTCAACCCGAAACATGTTTAGACTCTTAGCTTAACCTGTTTATTTTCATGTCATTTTAGGAATTGGCACCCTAATTTTAATTTTCATGTCTCAGGAAAATGGCGTACTGTTTATCTTTTTTCTGTGATCCTGTCACGAACTTTTTTAAGGGTCTTTGGACGGATTTTGTTACGGAAAAGCTGAGTAACCTCACTTCCTCCGCCAAACGTGTTGAGGAAATGGAAAAAAAAATGAAGGATTTGGAAAAAAAAGAGTTGTTATCCAAAAGCACGTGAATGATAACAATACAAACAATCTAGAGATACCTCCTAGTGTACCAGAGTGGTTGGAAGATGTTAAAAAGATCAAGGAAGATGTCGACAAAATTTCAAGTAACGACATTGGATGCTTCAATTTAATAACGAAGTATGAAGCAGGAGAAGAAGTGCTGAAGCTTACCAAGAAGATTGACGATCTTATTACACAAAGTAAGGAAATCACCTGGACTAATGCTAAAATACCTCTTGGAAGAGTCAATTCCAAACGCCCGCCATCAACATCAGCACCTGCATCAACATCAGCATCAGGTGGAGATACCCGAACTGGCTTTGAGTCAAGAAACAAGATATTCAATGATGCATTGAAGTTCCTTCAACATGATGATGGTAAGACTCAAGTGATAGCCTTGTGTGGAATGGGTGGTGTGGGGAAAACAACGCTGATGAAACAACTGAAAAAGGCTGCAGAAGATAACAAGATGTTTAATTGGATCGTGGTTGTAGTTATTGGGAAAGCTTCCAGTTTGTCTGAAATTCAGAATGCCATAGCAACGCACACAGGGGAACCTCTAACCGAAACTGCTGAAACGCTAAGGGCAACTCTTCTTTCTAAAAGATTTAATATATTCTTAGAGCGTAAAGAAAGGTGTTTGGTGATATTGGATGACGTGTGGTAGAAGATTAAACTCGAAGATATCGGATTAGCGAGTCCTTTGCCAAATGGGGTTAAGTTGTTGCTCACATCGCGAGATGTAAAAGTTTGCCGACAGATTGCAGATGATGCTGCTCTTGAAGAAGTTAAGGTTGATCTCTTGAAGGAAAATGAAGCACAGGATTTCTTTTGTCAAAAAGCAGGGATTTCAGCCGAAAATGATCGTGATCTCTATGAAATAGGATGTGAAATTGTCAAAAAATGTCGTGGTTTGCCCCTTGCCATCAAAGTCATTGCTGCAACTGTTAAACGTGAAAAGAACAGGAGTGTATGGGAAAGTACACTCGATCGTTTGAAGATAAATGAACTTGATGAGAGCGTGCAAGAAGCTATTGAGATAAGTTACAAGAGATTAAAACGAGAGGATAAAGCAATTTTTCTGCTTTGTGGCTTGTTCCCGGAGGACTCCAATATTCCTATAGAAGATCTGACAAGATATGCAAGGGGACTAAAACTTTTAACACAAGATTCTACTATGGAAAAAGCAAGAAACAGCACTCAAACAAGTGTGAGCAATCTCAAAAATGCATATTTATTGATGGATTGTGATAGTGATGACTATGAGTGTGTGAAAATGCATGATCTTGTGCTTGCATTTGTGGTAAATACTGTTTCTAAAGGTGGTGAGGACGGATGTTGGATCATTCACCATGAATATGATTACTCAAATTGGAGTGAAGCTAATAGTATGAGCCAGTCTTGCAAGCAAATTTCGTTAGCATGCAAGGGTATGTCGGAGTTTCCTATTGACTTTAAGTTTCCAAACCTTACACTTTTGAAACTTATACAAGGAGATGAGTTGCTAAGGTTCCCTCAAGACTTTTACGTATCAATGGAAAAGCTTGAAGTAATAGCTTTTGAAAAATTGGAGTATCCATTAGTTCCCACATCTTTTCAGTGCTCTACCAACCTTCGAACTCTGTCTCGATAGATGCTCGTTGATGTTTGATTTAACTTGTATTGGAAATCTTTCGAATCTGGAAGTGCTTAGCTTTGCTAACTCTGGCGTTACAATCCTACCTTCCACATTCGGAAATTTGAAGAAGCTAAGACTACTAGATGTAACAGGTTGTTACAATCTTGTTATAGATGACGGTGTCTTCAAAAACTTGGTGAAACTTGAAGAGCTTTATATGATACCTTATAATGAAACAGCATGCTGCTTTACAAACAGCAGCTGTAATGAACTTGCAGAACATTTAGAAAACCTTTCTGCATTAGAATTTGAATTCATTGGTGACAATGCTCATCTGAAGAATAATATGTCTTTTAAGAAACTTAAAAGATTCAAGCTCTCGGTGGGATGGTATTTTGACAGGCCGAAAACAAATTTATTTGACGCACAATCATATCAAAATCGATTGTATCTGGTCACCAATAGAGACCAACTGCTGAAATCGAAAATCTGTGAGTTGTTTAAAAAAACAGATGCACTTCATTTACAAGTGAAGGATATGAATACTCTTGAAGATGTTGATGTGGAATACCCGCATCCTCCACATCCTCGTCGATACTCTTCGTTTTACAATTTAAGAGTCCTTGTAGTTTCAGAATGTGCAGAGTTGAAATATCTTTTTACCATGAATGTTGCAACAAGTTTGTCTAGGCTTGAGTATCTGGATATTTCCAGATGCCCTATAATGGAAGCAGTCATACATACCAAGAATGATGGATCAGATATAATTAAGTTTTCCAACTTAAAGTATCTCAGGTTGGCTATGCTACCAAATTTATTGCAATTCTGGAATAACGTTGATGTAATTGAGCTGCCACGTCTCATGGAGTTGCTACTTGAAGGCCTTCCAAAAATTACAAGCATTTATCCTGATAGTGCAACATCTTTTGTGTCGAATGATATCTCCCCCACGCAATCATTGTTCAACGAAGAGGTAAGTATATGCTTTGTATTAATATACTGATATTAACTATGTCTTCAACTACAAGTGTTTTTATAACTTGGGGTATCTAATGAATGAACAAATCTTTTTACTTAATTTGCAGGATGCGACTCCTAAGCTGGAGAAGTTGTTTCTTTCTGATATGGAGAATTTGAAGGAGATATGGCCTCCTCAATTTCTTTGCCCATTGAGAGAGCTTATGGTCAAGGGTTGTGGTTCCATTGAAGCCTTGTTCAACATGGATTTTGGTGAAATCGAGCAACTTAGCAGCAGCTTGAGAAGCATTGAAGTAGACTGATGTGATAGTCTTGTGAAGCTTTTTTCATGCAATCCATTTCCATTCCTGAATAATCTACAAGAGCTTACGGTAGAGGATTGTGGTTCCATTCAAGTGTTATTTAACAATGACTTGGGACGTGCTGGTAAAAGTGAAGAACAGGTTTGTAGCAGCAGTTTGAGAAGCATTATTGTGAAGAAATGTGAAAGTCTTGTGAATCTTCTCCCAAGCAATCCAATGCCATTATTCAATCATCTAGAAAAGCTTGAAGTTATAGAATGTGCTTCCATTGAAGTGATATTCGACATCGACATGGGATGTGTTGGTGAAAGGGATAAAGTCAGCAGTAGCAGGTTGAGAAGCATTGATTTGAGTCGATTAGGGAAGCTTAGAGAGGTGTGGAGGATAAAAAATGCTGGAAATAACTTGATTCATGGATTTGAAGCTGTTGAAAGAATATCTATTGGTAATTGCGAGAGGTTTGAAAATTTAATCACACCTGCCACAACCAATTTGGATATGAGAGCACTCAAACAAGTTATAATTATTAAATGCGGCAAAGAAAGAGAGAGAAGCTATGAATTGGTTGAGAGTAACCAAGATCAAGAGGTACGACTCCTAAATTTTGTTTTGTTGGCAACTGATTGCAACCTCCGTTTTTTACTTGAATGCTGTTTATTATTTTTGAACATAAAATAATATTATTTATTTTTACCTTAGAAATTCATTTATCTAAAGAAAAACAGAGAATATCCAAATATTTCTAATTTGTTTTTTCAGTAATGTACAGATACGGTCCTATAATTTGTCAAAAATTTACTTATTTTGTCTCTAAGTATTAAATAATGGCAACTATAGTCTTTACTTTTGAAATTAGTTACGCTTTTGGTCCTTAGCTCTATCATTGGTTAACATATAAGAAGGTGCATGTGCAACCCTACGGCTACGAGTATGTGTAGGAATGTAGAATTTTCAAAGTACACTAAATGTACTCTTAAACATTAAAGCAACCATTTATAAGTGAAAGACTACAATTTTAGAGCCAAACTTGGATTATTGATGCTAGAGTGGGTGGAGCGACAAGTTAGGTAAGAATGGTATTACATTTTATAAGTTAGGGACTAAAACTCTTAGTCCATGGAATTTATTACTAAATGATGATGCAGATTGATGTTGTACTTATATCTACAGGTGGCACTCCCAATCTCTCTATTACCCACTTTCCATCACCTTCATGAACTTTTTTTGTTGGACTATAAAGCTGTGGAGGTGATCTTTGAGTTAACGACTCCAAGTAGTAGAGAATCAGCTCACAATACTCAACAACCACCAATACTCCCCTATCTTGAAAAATTACGGTTATATTATATGGGGAGTATGAGTCATGTGTGGAAGTGCGATTGGAATGAATTCTTAATTCTTCAAAAACCACAGTCACAGTCCTCGTTCCATAACCTCACAACCATAAATATTTACGAGTGCCATAGCATCAAGTACTTGTTTTCACCTCTCATGGCGAAACTTCTTTCCAACCTAAAGAAAGTTGATATAAAGCGTTGTGGTGGTATTGAAGAGGTTGTTTCAAACAGAGATGATGAAGATACTTCTATATATTCCCACACAACCACCACTTTCTTCCCTCATTTAGACATTCTTTACTTTGGACAGCTCGACAAGTTCAAGTGTATTGGTGATGGTGCCGATGGTATATCTGCTGATATTCATGACCAGCTTAAGGTATTTTTCCTATATTCAGCGAGTAAAATAAAGGTTTGTTAATTTTGTTAATTTTATTGGCTGTGTTGATTACTCCCTCTGTTTCAAAATTATTGTCTATATTTCCTTTTAGGGATGTCTCAAAATAATTGTCCAATTTTCTTTTTAAGTAAAAACTAGAAAATATTGTAGGGGAATATTCTCTTTGAGTGGCTGAAAACTAAAGTGGCTCCACTTTTATTAAACTATGCGTGCTTCTTGTCTCCTGACAATTATGTTGAGGCGGAGGGAGTATATAATTAAGTTCTTGTTTTCTTTTCCAGGTATCTCAAGCTTCTTGGTCCTTATGCCAATACGCTAGAGAGATAAGTATAACAAGTTGTAATGCATTGTCAAGTGTGATTCCATGGTATGCTGTAGGACAAATGCAAAAGCTTCAGGTGCTGGAACTAAATTATTGCAACTCGATGACAGAGGTGTTTGAAACTCAAGAGTTCAACAAGAGTGGTACTGATACCGGAAAGTCACTTCCAAGGCTAGAATACATTACAATGCTCAAACTTCCAAAACTAAAGATCTTGAAAATTCGACGATGCGGCCTTTTGGAACATATATTCACATTTTCACTTGTTGAAAGCCTCCCGGAACTCGAAGAGTTAGAGATAGAGAATTGCGAGGCAATGGAAGTCATTATTAAGAAAAATAATGGAGAGCAAACAACGGCATCTGATGTGGTGGTCTTTTCTTGTTTAAAATCCCTTTCACTAGTCGATCTACCAAATTTTGTGGGTTTCTTCTTGGGGAAGAATGAATTCATATGGCCAGCATTGGAATAGGTTGTGATCCGTGAATGCCCACAAATAACGGTGTTCACTTATGGTCGGTCAACAGCTCCAAAGCTTAACTTCATAAAAACAAGCTTAGGCAAATATAGTGTTGAACGTGGCCTTAACTTTCGTGTGACCACCACCTCGCATCAGGTATTATTTTATTTTAAATAACATGTATACTACTTTTTTGCTCTCCTCACCTATAGAAATCTTTTGTTCTTTCTTTCAATGCTGATGTCTTCTGGTCGATTAGAGTAGCCCCCTTTCTCACAATTTAAAATTACTTATAATTCTTTATCATTTAGGTCCAATTATTATTGCATCATAATTTGCAAATAAAAAGAATATGATTACATCTTCTTATACTACCTCCAATAAAAGTTCATATTTTAATCAAATTTTTCATGTCTGCAAAAGTGATAATTATTACTCCGTATTTAACATCAGTATTGATTCTTGAAACACTATTAAAAGTGTTATCCGAATCAAACGTCCGTTTGGAAACGGCAAAAATAAACGTCATTTGGAACATTTTTTGAGGCTGTTGTACAAGGAAAGTTTAATGGAAAGCAGCATATGGGGTTTCTTTGTGGATTATCATTCATTTGCTTCAGTTCGGAATTTGTTAGATGATTCAAAGAGACAGAAGGGTAAATTGGTCAATAGTTTATTTTATTATAGTTAAATAGGAGTCTCAAGTATTAAAACCATTTTAGATATATTGTAATTGTATTTAGGATATACATGTGTATTATAAAGTTTTGAAAGGATATTGGTGTAATTTCAAATTTTATAAGGATATTGACGTAATATTGAGTTTTTGTAAGGATATAGATGAAATTCACTCAAAAAGAAAAAACCTTCATCAAAAAAACTCGAAAAGGTTATGGTGGTTCTTTTCTAGACTCGGGCGTGCCTTGTGTGTATAACTTAACAGTGCAAAAACTTCCAGTATTAGAGTCAATTAACCTTATTAATAATCGTATTCTTCATCAAGATTACAGCGTACTGATTGGATCAAAAGTAATATGATTAGAAAAATGGTTTGGTTATGTATGTGATCCCCAAAACCCAACGATTGTACAATTATTTCTGATATAAGCTTGTGTTTTTTTTTCACCTTGTAGGCCCGATTACCGAGTTATGAAAGTACAAGCTCATACTGCCCTACTACTATGGAGCGGTTCCCTAACCTCCCCAATAATGGAGAAATTCTGTTTTCATCAGATAAGTTGCTACAACTGCAAAAGCTAGAAACTGTCCATTGTAGTCGATGTCGGGACATTGAGGAGATATTTGATTCACAAACTGTTGCTGAAATTCCAAACTTGAGACAAGTGGACTTGGTGAGTTTATCTAATCTCAAGTATATATGGAAGAGCAAGCAGGGGACAATATTAAAGTTTCCGAACCTAACAAAACTGTTTATTCAAGGATGTGATAGTTTAGAATATGTGTTCACATGTCCCATGGTTGGTAGTCTATTGCAACTCCAGGAACTACATATAAGTTACTGCTCAAGTATGAAGGTAATTGTGAAGGGAGAAGAAGAAGAATGTGATGCCATTGTGAAGTTTCCTTGTCTAAAGTCCGTGAAGCTTGGATTTCTTAAAAGTCTCGAGGGATTTTGCATAGGAAAGGAAGCTTTTGAATTTCCATCATTGGATACCTTGCAAATTCGTAAGTGTCCAAAAATGAGGGTTTTCACCAAGGGAGATTTGTTTGCTCCAAAGCTATATGCAATAAGTACATGGGATATAAATGGGAGTAGGAGAAAGAATAATATACACAAGAGGCTAAACTCCTTTTTGAACACCTTAAATAAGAGGGGGGGCTAAACATGTAACAATTCATTTTCTTACACTTTACAACTCCTTCATCTCCAATCCAATGGTCATTCAACGAATCTCATCTCGATTCACGTGATTTGTTTTCAGGCAAGTTGTTCAATTTAATTGTAATAAGCTGAATGTTCATTGGCTATATCGTGTGTTTTTATTGGCTACTTAGTTACATGTGTTTGAAAATAATTATGAGATCTTGTATTTAATTGAACTCTGCATTTTGGTAAAGGTTGGAAAAAAGAGAAATCAAGAAGGATAAATGGTTTGAAAAGGCACATTTGATTTAGGGTGATGGTTGGATACGTTAGAAATAAAAATTGTGCCTTTAATCTTTAGTGAGATATAGTTTAATTTTATAACGGAATAATGACCTTTACGCTCTGTTCTCAAGTCTAATTTAGTCAAACCTTTTTCCTAGTAATAGAACAAGATAACTGGAGCAGGGGAGGAGGGGACTCACAAAAGTAAGTCAACTAAAATCATTTAGAAACCGTGCAGTGAGTACCTAGTTTAGCGTCCTATTTTAGGGAATTTTTTATACCAATCTCATCGTGTTATGACAAGTTTTAAGTTAAATTAGACGCAGTGAAATATTCATCATGTGAGTTCAGTGGGTCTCTTTGTAATTATGACAAGTAGGAGAGTTATAACCCCTGGAAACTAAAACCGAAATCCTTTTTATCTAGCATTCAATGAACGTTTAAAAATGGGTTTTTGGACTGTAATGTTTAGTTGGGGTAAGCCCAAGTATCGTATACGTAGTAATATTTGTGTAATGAAATGATACGCTTTTGTGATAAATAGATTAAGTTGGGAACAAAGTATTGTATGGGGATGCGGTGTATTGGTAAGACTAATGGCTTCTATATATAAGGTCTCAATTCCCAATTCGCAGTAATCTCCATCCTTTTTAATACAATTTAACGCCAGCTCATCGTAAGCTAAAAATTAGTCTGTAGAATATTTGATAAGAGTACAACTTGCTTAAAATTAGTATCTAGAATATTTGCTAGGTACAATTCCATTTTGATTTCACAATGACATGTTACAAAAACGGATGAAGGTTGTAGCCCTCAAAGTTCTTTTGGATTCTAGAACCCAATGATCCTTAAAATCTTAAATTAGCATTAATCCAAATGTATCTTGCGTGTCGGATGCATGCCCAGCCTTAGTAAAGCGGAATGTTCCCGCAGGCCAACTCGAAAACAGTCACACAAGAATGGCCAACAATTTCACTTTTTTATTTTCCTTATAAAAGCGGGATTTTTTATTTCACTTTTTTTTTTTTTTTTTTTTATCTTATTTTTGTTGGCTAACACAACAACTAATCATCGTCTGAAGATGGCAAAAGAAGCTAAACCAAGTTGTGCCATACAACCTTAGGACTCTATTGAACACATATGACTCATGCATAAGGTGCAATTCAAACTGATCCAGATGTCATCCATGTGACTAAGAAATGAGGCGACTCGGTACAACACAGGTGATTCGAGCTCCTCTTGCTTGCCTACATTTCTAAGGAAGATATTAAGAGACAGAGGGACAGCTTCGTCCTATACTTCTATCAATGTAAAATTCAATCAATCACAAGGTACCAACATATGTCACCAAAATTATCCAGAACGGATAGACGCATCACCTTCACGAGCCCAACCAAAACATTCAGCAAACCCACAGAGTTTTGAGTCTTGTTCACCTACATTTCTAGCTGTAAACATTGACAAATGTTCTCCTAGATGCTATATAGCGTTTGTACTATTAAGCAACAACAAAGGAAGTACACTTATACAACATCATAAAGATGAGGACTATGAGTCTTGCAGGAGCCACGGTATATTCACTCATACGATGATACCTCCCATCTAAGATACCTTGTCTAGAAGTACATTAACAATTTAAAGTGGTATATACCAATAGAATTAATATTCTATCTAATGTGTCGAATACATAACCAGCCTCAGAAAAGTGAGATTTTACCAGTGCAAGAGCTATTCCATGATGAGAAATCTTGTCCTTTTCTTCTTTGGCCATTTCGGCATAACTATAACAACAGAAATGATAATTAGTTTCATTTTATTGCAAGCATGCGATGATATGAAAGGTGCAGGAAAGATGGCAAGATGGCGAGTCAAAATGGGCCGGGTTGAAACGGATCAAAATAGGTTTGGTTCATAACAATGTCAAATGGGTTCTTAAAAGATAGACTTGACGTGACTTTCAACCTGTTTGACCCATTTGACCCATTTGATGTTTTTCTGTTTTAGATAAACTAGCTTTGAACCACAGGACCCAGTTAAAATATGAAAATTGCAAGACCCATTTATAACTAAATTGGTCAAAATTGCCACCTATTATGGAGATGATCCTATAGAAACAGAGATGGGCTAACGTTTGATCATAACCATCAGGTTGGAAAACTGGATCCCATCCAAAGTCATCCGGTCCTCTTGCAGGAACGATCTTCCCCTGAAAGGGTACATTGTGTATAAAATTATTCTATATACCAATTAATCAAAACCTAGTCTGTTCATTCAAACGTCATGCAAATCACATTTTTTACTACAAAAGATCAGTTTTTATATCATACGAAACAAGTGAATAATATAAAGCATACCGGGGTCTTTCCCATAAACGTAATGGGTTCATGATTTGGCCCAATAGCAAGAGAAAATACACACAGAGAATAGGCAGATTTATCCCCATAAGCATCCGGTAACACACATGAGAAAGCAAAATCGATAAATTCAAAACATACCAAATTTCACGCATGACAAAGATATTCATTTTAAGTTATTCAAAAAGTGCCACAACAGTCAATTGTTATGTCCTAAAGTTGCAAGTGATCAGGAAAGTCGTTGCAGTTCAGAACATGAAATGTAAGTTCATCTATTATTCTTATTTACTACAATAAAGTAATTGACACATAGATGATTACAAAAAACTGGTTTCAAAGACAATAAAAAAAAAACTAGCACTTTTTTCACCGGCAAAAAGAGATGAAATACACTTTCACTAATCTAGGAACTGCTGTGTCCAATAGCTAGCTACAACCTAGAATACTAAACCGTTCATTAGCGAAAGGTAGAAACACATTATGCATATATAACATAAACCATGATGCAAATAATGTGGCATCGGAACTGACAATCTCACAAGAGATGTTAGTTAGTTATGCTACCACGTGTTGTTAACAAGATAACCAGATTGAAATGGCAAATTAAGGAATGTTCAAATGTGCTGCAGACCTACAGTCACAATAATCAGCTTTGATGAAACTCCCGGGGGAATATTATCAGATTTTTAAAAGCATATAAGTAGTTTCTGTAGCAAAACTGATGTATTAGGGTAGTTTTTTTCTCAATTACGTAACTTCAATGACTCCATTTTGAGCTAATTATTCTAAGTATATAAAAAGATTACATAAACAAGATTGGAATGAAACAATAAACGATTTAACTTGTGACCTGATGATCTTATGAGAGATAATTTGACAGGAAGCCGTTAAACAGGAAAAAAGGGAAGTGCAGCAAGGAAACTTACATGTAAGGCCCTGCAAAAAAAATAACAGAGAACGTTATGTCAAATCAAAGATTTTTCCACCCAATGATAAGACTGAAAATGAACTGCACAAACTAGGATTGTCAACAAACCAAACAAACACAAACACGGCTTGTTTTCATTCGTTTTAGTTTAACAAAACAAAATAAAAACACATTAAAGAGCAGGTTTTGTTCTTTAAGATAGTATAAAACCTTAATAGGTATTGTATTGATGTTATTGTAATTGTATAATGTACATTAGATAGTGTATGTATATATACTAATACTATTGCTTGGAGACCAAGCAACTACCATCTATACAATTGGACAGACCCGTGTAATCTAGTTTGGCCTAATACGCCCCCCGCAAGCTAAGGGCGGGCAACGACCTGTAGCTTGGATCTTAGAAAGAGGAATCTCGGAGTTGGCAGTGGCTTTGTAAAAATATCTGCAATCTGATCATGTGTAGATATGTGTTGAACCCGAAGATCTCCTTGAGCAACCTTTTCCCAAACAAAGTGGTAGTCTATTTCCACGTGCTTTGGACGCGCATGAAAGATAGGGTTAGCTGACAAGTATGTTGCACCAAGATTGTCACACCATAGTATAGGCGTTGAAGATGAACGTATGCGAAGCTCATGAAGAAGAGCTTGAAGCCATGTAAGCTCAGTTGTGTCTGCAAGAGCTTTGTATTCGGCTTCTGTAGAGGAACGTGAAACCGTACGTTGCTTACGAGCGGTCCAAGATATAAGGTTGGAACCAAGATATATAGCAAATCCCCCCGTGGACCGTCGATCATCTGAATCCCAAGCCCAATAAGCATCTAAGAAAGCTTCAAGAGAAGTATCGGGACTACCTTTCCATAGGACATCAGTAAAAGCTTGAAGTGTAGAACCCGAATAACGACGTATGAGCATACCATATTCAACTGTACCATAAAGATAACATAAAATCCGTTTAACGGCAGACCAATGATTCTCGGTCGGAGCATGCATGTATTGACATACCTTGTTAACATCAAAAGCTATGTCAGGCCGAGATAGGGTAACATATTGTAAAGCACCCACGACCTGCTGATATTTACTCAGATAAGAGAAAGCAGCACTATCATCTAGACTTAGTGAGCTCGAGGCAACCATGGGAAAAGACATGGGATTGTATCGGAATTGTGCCGGAAAAAAAATGCTGGTGTTTTGGCTCTGATACCATATAAAACCTTAATAGGTATTGTATTGATGTTATTGTAATTGTATAATGTACATTAGATAGTGTGTATATATATTAATACTATTGCTTGGAGACCAAACAACTACCATCTATACAACTGGACCCACCCATGTAATCTAGTTTGGCCTAATTGATAGTAAACGGAGTAACACATATGAGCAAACTTGTATGAAGTTTTTATTCACATCAATGGTTGTATAATTCTCGTGCATGTATGAAGTTTACACATGAATCAAATTTATTTTAAAATTTTAGTTTAATATACATATATACTAGAATTTACCCGTGTTTAATGTTTTGTAGTTGTGATATAAGTACTAATAATAATTATGCACGGCTTTATATATAACTAGCCTCAAGGCCCGCCCGATAGGTGGCTAGCTTTAAGAATTGGTTAAAAGATAAACGAAGTAGTAAAATGGTTGATACGATAACGTTAAACAAATATAATGTTAAAATGAAAAATAAGGATAAAAAATAAAAAAAGTACATATATTTTATTGTGGAGGAAAAGAGAAT
This sequence comes from Artemisia argyi, assembly GCA_030686995.1. NCBI lineage: Eukaryota > Viridiplantae > Streptophyta > Magnoliopsida > Asterales > Asteraceae > Artemisia > Artemisia argyi. Next base: position 15,037,592 of record CM060687.1, on the reverse strand, counting down.
AAAAAATTCAAACTTATAGTATATGAAGAACTTCTTTATAAACAATAAAGTATCATTATATTATATCTGTGTGATGTATTTCTGGCTACGATATGAAAACAATACAGTTCATTTAGCTAAAAGTAATTTCAAACACATCCCTGAAAAAAAAAAAAAAAAAAAAAAAAAAAAAAAAAAAAAAAAAAAAAACCCACAAAGATGCATATATCATGTACATGCACCAACTTCAGTGCTTATATGTACTACCCACCAACACTATGTAAATCTGTAGAAACAATAGCCATTGTTCTTTAGCAACATCTCGAAACGCTTACCGTAGGCACAACTCAATACAAATCTTAAATCCCGTTCTTGAAGAGCAGACCGTGAATGAAATGGAAAAAACAAAGCTTCTAACCGATCAAAAAACCACAAAAAAATAAAATAAAAAAAAGGAAAAAGAAAGAAAGAAAAAAATAAATAAAAAAGAATAACGATGGAGAGTTTCATTAGCGTGAAAAAAAAAAAAAAAAAAAAAAAAAAATCAAACTACCTTTAGCGTGTTCAACAAAATCTAATTATAACCAAAGGCCTCTTGGCTTAACGATATGTGAGTGGCCCAACAACTTGAAGGTTGTGGGTAGAAATCTCGTTGAAGATATACGTGAGATATAATGCGTGAGATAAGTGATGTATGTTGTAAAAACTTGCCATTAAAAAAATATCTAACTATAACATGACACACTAGCAAAGTTAATCTTTAAAATACTTATTAAAATATCCTTAATTTGTAAACGCGTGAAAAACTATCTAGAAATATACATGAAAATTTTGTGAGTAAATAGTATTTATGGCTTTTGACCCGTCTCTAAGTATTTACCTCATCCTTACTATACAATTTACGTTTAAGAATGCTTTATCCAAACAAAATAATACAAAGTATGTTACATAACTAATTTTTTTAACCGGTTATTACATTATCATGTTTTAGAGTTGGTTATCCTACATTTATTTTCGAAAGCTGTGTTATGTTTGTTTTAGTGACTCAAATTGAATTGAATGCTCCAATACAACTTTAAATTCCTCAACTTTGAAAACTTATGAATGTGTAAGTGCATCATTTGTCGTGCAATAGAACTTTTCTAACACGTCATAAAAAAGATGTAGGATAATAATTGATAAGTGGAATTAAAATCACATGGTAAAGTGAATTAATGTGTGTCTTATTCTCAAGGTCTGGTTCAATTCACATGGGTTCTAACATTCCATCTTTACGTGTTGAATACCAAAATCACATTCACATTTCTACATATTTGGTGTTTTCTTATTCTTTTCTTTAAGCACTTTGTTGAATCATAAGTTTTTATATATATTTACATACTCGTTTTTTTAATTATTCTTTTACAAATATCGTTTGAATTTGTTTGCCATTAGTTATACAACACTAGTTATTATTATTGTTGTTTAGTAATTTTACATCACTAGTAGATATGAACACATGGACATTTTGTAGTTAAAACAATCTTAGTAAAGATAATTGTTTCGTTTGACATAGAAAAATATATGATTTGACTCCACGTGACGTGACGAATCTAATCTTTATAATGTTGCCGATAAATCTGTTGCAATGCATTGAAAAACTGTCCAAAAACATATGTAAAAGGGCCCATTGTGTAATTTTACTTTAGGGTTTCCTTCCTACCTTGTTTGTAAAATTTCACACGCCCGCCCCTGAGTTACCATTTACCATTCATATCTCCCAAATTTTACTTTAGGGTTTCCTTATGAAATTCAACTGGAGATCATTAAAAAAGTTTCTGATGTCAAGTCATTAGTTCGATTCAGGGGCGTTTCCAAATCATGGAAATCTTTTATCGAAAGCTCCGACTTTATCACTAGTTACGGCGCCCGCGACACTCAGTCACATCGTTTACTTTTAAGGTACAAAGAAGCTGTAGATCCTCATGAGCTAAAATTTCTTTCTTTTGTAGATGATGATGATGATACGGACATTTTTGCCCAACAACAAGACTTTGCCCCAAATGTTTCTGACTTGATGAACCAGTCTAATGATTTGAGAGTAATTGGTTCCTCCCATGGTTTGTTGTGTTTGTATAGTCGCAACAAAAGGATGTTTGTTCTTTTGAACCCTTCACTCAAAAAGTATGTTGGTATTGCTATGCCTGATTATACAAAAAAGGATGTTTGCCTATAATCAAATTTGGTTTTATGTATTTTGTACGCGAGGCAGATTGCTACACAGAGTCAGGTTCCATCTCTTAGAGCTCAATGTAAAAATGTGAACTTGTATGGGAACTACACCACGGTATGAAAAGTCGACAATGAGTTTATTGGGTTGTTTATGAGTTTGCCATGTCTAGCTTATATTTTATGATCCTATCATTTGATTTGATTGCTAAAAAATTTAGAGTCGTACACATACCACCTAGCGTATGTGACGCAACAAAATTATACCTACTATTTATCCATATCAAAGCGAGGGGAGTCACTTGTTCTGCTTGTACCCAATAGTGAGATTGAGTTACTTGGTTGTAGTGTATGGAAGATGGAGCATGATGACTCTTTTACAAACCTTTTCACCATTAGCGCACCTGGTTACACAATATTTAATGTATTGGGATTTAGGAAGAATGGTCAACTTGTGATGGAAACTAAAAAGAAGGACCAAGAGTTTACGGCACTTGAATTTTATGAACCACTCAAAGAACACATCAGTAATCTTGGGATTTCTGGAGAAATAGGTTCATTCTTCATGGATTGTTACAAGGAAACGCTACTTCTTTTGAATCACTCGGATGGTTGTGTATATTCTGACCTTAATTGATATGATGGCCACATTGCAAGGTATGGATTTACAATGTGATATGTTGTCTCATGATCTGTAGTTAAGGAGTGGGAAAATCACTTTCAATATTTTTCTATTTTTCTATCAATGTTTAGGGAAAAATGTGGACCGGTAATGTCATTCTTGGAAAAGAATCATTTGATGTCATGTTTATGTATTTGAAGTTTCTATGGCAGCTGAAAAGAATCTCTTTATGTATTATAATCACGGTTTATGCATTTCATGTTTAGTATCATACAATTATTGCTTGAGTAATAATCAATAATAACATGCCTCACATGTAGAAGTATTTTGGCATTCTTGGCTTAGTACCTCTTTGTTACACTCTCCTCTCAATTTGCTCAGGGGCTATATTGGTTAATTCGGAAATACAAACATGAGTTTATCAGTCTTCTGATATGCGACATTGCAATGTATAAGTACTAGCTGCCTATATGTGAGTAGTCAGTATGCTAAATAGGAAAGCCTAGAAAGTTGCTAGACACAATACAATCATGCAAGTATATCCCAGATTTTTACATTATCAAGTATATCCCATGGGTTCCAACATTCCATTTTTTTATGTGTTGAATACAAATATCACATTCCATTTCTATACCTTTGGTGTTTTCTCATTCTTTTCTTTAAGCACTTTGTTGAATCATAGGTTTTTATATATTTACATACTCAGTTTTTAATATTTTAGTTTACAAATATCGCTTATTGTTGTTAGTAATTTTACATACTAGTAGATGTGAACAGATGGACATTTTGTATGTTAAACAATCTTAGCACACCAAGTGATACAGAAAATTGTTTCATATGACGTAGAAAAAAATATGATTCGACTCCACGCTGCTTGACAAATCTAATTTTTATAATGTTGCCGATAAATCTGTTGCAATGCACGGACAAACTGTCCTAAAACATACATGGAAGTTTTGTACGCAAGTAAAAGTATTTGGCATGTGGCGAAAATTTTCCTCAATCCTCGTCTTTAAACCTTCCCGATGGTCAAGTTCCCGGTTAACGATTTCGTTTATGTTTGTTTGTTATTTTTGATTGAAAGTCGTGGGCCTGGAATACTTAGTTGGGCTAAGTCCTTGTATAAAATATTGTGTATGAAAGAGTAAATGGCCCATGTATAAGTAACATATCACTCTAGAGTTTGGATGATCTGTTTTGTGTTCTTATAGAAAACAAATGCAAGAAACGAACAACTGTTAAGTATAGTAGCTGGTAAGTGTCTTCTTATATGTTCGTCAGGTCTTAAGTTCGATTATCGGCAACATTGCTTACGCTTTTTTATTAGTTAAATTCGTTAAAACAGCTACATTCCTTACCCTTTTTTTATGGGTGTTGATAATGCCACATATAAAATTACTTCATACACAAAAAAATCATGCATAATGACAAAAAATATTTTGTCCTTATATATGATTTTTATGTGTGTGAAGTAATTTCATATGTGGCAATATCATTTGCCTTTTTTTATTAGTTAAATTCGTTTAAATAGCCATCTATACATATAAAAAATAAATTGTATAAACACGTAATTAATATAGTTACATCTCTCGATGTACTCTCTCTTTTTCTCATAAACATTTTGTTGAATCTGATGGTATTATACATTACATAATCAGAAATGTGCTATTTCAAATTGTGAATTACGCATCAATTCATTTATGTCTTTATACAATGACTAAAAAAGTGGTGGAATTAGCTAGAGAAATAGAGAAGTCTCTAAAACATTTTGCTACAAATCCTTAGTAATGTGCGGTAATTATGCATAGTTTTTCGTTGATATAATACAAAGTATGTTACAAATTGAAATATTTATGGGATAAAAGTCTTGAGCTATAACATTATAAGAATGATCATATAATACGAAACATGCATCTAGCACGTAATATGTCTAAATAAGTAAATATAGGTCTTTGTGTTTCCAGTCACAAATGTTCCTCTAGGTAACTTTATCACACCACCACACGTCATTACACGCGTCACCGCCATATTTTCCTCAGGTTGGCTTTTCATTTCAACATGAAAATTTACAGTTATTACGATTTATGTTTGATTATTTTGGTTCAAAGTTATAGGCGTGTAGACATATGTATTATATGGGCTAAGCCCTTGTATAAAGTTTCAGTCATGCTCTTTTTAAAGTTTATGATAAATATAGGGGTGTTCATCGGTTCGGTTATCGGTTAATCGGTTTATTCGGTTTGGGTTGTTCGGTTAAAAAAAAAATTGGGTCATAACCGAAAACCGAACCGAACCGAAAATATCTATAACCGAACCGAACCGAGAACCGAACCGAAGTTCGGTTCGGTTATGGGTCAAAACCGAAAACCGAATTTTTTACTTAAATTACACTATTTATATTTTTTTTTGAATTTAATTATATATATTTTTGGCAAAAAAAAAAATATTTCAAGCATAAAAATGTGTTTTTTTTATATTAGTATAAAATTTTAATGAATATTTTTTATATTTAAAATAATATAAATATATAAAAAATATATATATTTATATAAATTCGGTTTTCGGTTCAGATAGCTAAACCCATATCCAAACCGAAAACCGAATTTTTTAATTCGGTTCGGTTCGGTTCGGTTCGGTTTTCGGTTTATTCGGTTAATTAACCGAACCGTGAACACCCCTAGATAAATAGATGAAATAAAAGATATGTCATATGTGTAGAGGGGGTGTGTTGGTAAGCGTACCATAGCTTATTTTCAAGGTTTATGGTTCAATTCTCAGCACATTTCGCACTCATGTTTTTATTTTTCATAAATCGTTTTTTTTTTTTTTTTTTTTTTCTTTTTCTTTTTTTTTTTTAATATCATTTTGGCCTGTAGCTATTGGTAGTGCTAGCTCATATGAAGTGTTGTGTAGTTGTGTAAAAATAATCAATCCAGTTGTAAAAGATTAAATAGGCCAATGAGGAATGACCTTTTTTGAGTAACTGCTTTTGTATAGTTTCGTCTTGTTATTCAATCGTAAGGTCTACGTTCAAATCCCATGTGCACTATTTCATCTTTTTCATTTTTGTAAATATCATTTGTTTTAACATCTGATTATTTTGTTTTGAAAATCAAAACTAAAATTTTCAAAGGACACACAACATGTTTTTGTTGCTAATAAATTCTTCAAGTGCAACAAAATAAATTGATTAACATAATTTTATTATCAAATGCCAAGTAATCTAAAATTGCTGGAAATTTCATATCATCAAAAGACAATTGAGCTTAAAGACGCTTCACCCAATCTTAATAGATTATCAAAGGCCAAGTAATCTACAATTGCTAATAAATTCTTTAAGTGCAACAAAATAAAATGGTTAACGTTATTTTATGATCAAAGGCCAAATACTCTACAATTGCTAGAACTTATAGATTATCAAAAAAGAAAAAAGAAAAAAGAAAAAAAAAAAAAGTTATGGACGCTTAATCCAACCAATTAATATCGGACAAGCTGAAAAAAAAAAAAAAAAAAAAAAAAAAAAAAAAAGTTTTGTCTAAAGTTTTGACGGTTAAATATTTTTATAATCTGATTATTTTTCCGACAGTCACGTTTATTAGTTGACACATTCGTTTGTGTTTTGGACGGATCTACTTGTACCCCGGGTTTGGCATGGGGTACACCAGATTTTAAGTCGCGAAATGCAAAAAGATTTCAAAATTGCTGTTTTTTGATATGTGCAACACCCAATTTTTTTTCTACTTTTATTTCTTAATGTATAATTTTAGTTAACCAAGCATTTCTTTTGTGCAACTCGCTATTTTGATTAACAGATACGGGGTCTGTAATACTTGAAATGATTTGTTCTTGTATTGTTATAATAAAAAGATGAAGGAGATGAATTAATAAGTGGAAAGTTGGGTTGCTGGTAAGTCACATGTGAAATACGTCAATGGCCTCGGTTCAATTCTCAGCATAACAATTTTTTTACTTTTTATTAATTAAAAACACTGAAACGGCTTTACGGCTTGTTCATATGTTTCTCTTCATTCCGGATCTCATTATACATTCGATAATCAGAAACGTGCGATTTCAAAATATGAATTATGTATCTAAGTATTTTATCCAGCTAGCGATTAAAAAGGTGGAAGTAAAGAAATCTCTAAGATATTTGCTTCAAAGTACTTTGTAACTTGCGGTAAATAAGTATAGTTTTTTACCACCCACAATGCAAAGTGTTTAGCTCTTCGTTAATAACATCTTAGAGTGATCAGATAATACAAAACATCAATTACGTAATAGTATAATACATCTAAATATAGGTTTTTGAGCAGATTATTAAAATAAGATACCTAGCATGACAATCAATTAAAGTTGGATATCCTATATTTACTTTTTAAACATAAGTTTGTATTGTTTTGGCGACTGAAACATAATTTGATTGTTCTAATTTTACTTTTACTTTTACTTCTTCAAGCTTCTTTGCGTTTCTGGTCACGAATGTTACTGGAGGTAAGTTTACTAATCCGCCATTTGAAGACAGATATTTAAATACTACGGAGTATAATATATGTTATATCTTTGAACATCATATTAACTTATCACATAAGTAATTTACACACATACGGCCTTTAGACTCTCAGCTACGGCACTGTTAACGGCTCCAAAGAGCAGACCACGAACGTAAAGGAAAAAGCAAAGCTCCTAACATATCTAAAAACGAAACTAAAATACAAAAAGCTATAAAAAGAGATCAATCAGTCTCAAAATCCTACAGTCCCAAGAGATCGAACTAGTTTGTTATTTAAACAAAATTAACAAATTCTTAAGGATATCTATGTGTTATGCGTAAGAGTTTCATCAACGGGACAAAGAAATTTGTTATTGACTACTTGGATTGGAAGTTATGGGCTTGTTAAAATTAATTTATCATTATATGGGCTAAGCCTATGTATGAAAGGGCTGTAAAGTTGCTCTGATGGTCCATGGTTCAATTATCAGTACACTCTTTGTTCACATTTTTTTAATTAACAATATAGCTATGTGTCCTGTCATTTTACTTTCAGAAAACATCATATTAGTTTTTTTCCTCTAAAAAGTAGTAATATTTTAATAATCTGATAACCAATTGGAGTCCATATACCTTCTAAAGCTAAATTAATTTTGTTTTAGTGACTAAAATGGAATTGCTTGTTTTAATATAACTTTTAACTTTCTCAAGCTTACAATTATTGAAGACTTTGTGTCTTTGTGTGTGTGTGTTTATTTGTTACTCCGTATTAAGTTTTATGAAGGTGTAATTGTGTAAATGTTATTTGGGATAAACTCACAAAACCTAAAATGGGCCAAATGGCCTTTTTTAACATTATCATTTGTCTTGTAATAGAATTTTTGTAAACCTTATAAATAAAAGATGTTGGAGAATAAGTGATAGACTGTTATATGAAAGCAAGATCACATTGTATTTGAAGTAATGTGTGGCTAATTCTCAAGGTCATTGGTTCAATTTCCATGTATGAACTATTTTCATTCTTATGTGTTGAATACAAAAATCAAATTTCACATTTCTACATGTTTGGTATTTTCCGATTCTTTTATTTGTAAGCAGTATGTTGGATCTTAATTTTTACTCTTAGAGAGTCAGTTTTTTTCCTTCACAAATATCGTTTGAATTTGTTTGCCCTTTAGATATACTCATATACAACACCAGTTATTATTATTGGTGTTGGTAACTTTAACAAACTAGTAAATGTGAATAAATGGGCATTTTGTATGCTAAAACAATCTTAGCCCCCCCCCCCCCCCCCCCCCCCCCCCCCCCCGCCCCCCCCGATATGATTTGGACATATCTAAACCATTATATAAAAAATAAGTAGCTATAAAATACTAATGCTCTATAATCAACCAATAACTCGTATAGATTATTACAAAGTACTCCGTATTATTTAGTTAACGTCAGTCAACCTTGTATCCCACATTCCCACATACTACATTGCAAGAATAGTGTTATCTTTCCAAATACGTAGTTCTTTGACGTTGGTTGCAAAAAAAATGTTATTAATGCATTTGAAGTTTGTTGTGAAGAGTTAAATTTAAAGGTACAGTTTATTATTTTAGTTACAAGTGCTTAATGCATTTAAAGATAATTATAAACGATACTTTTATCAATTTTCTTACAACATTTCACAAAAATTAGACAATATAAGAAATATGAGTGGTTTTTGTATTTAAAGAAAGAGTATTTACTATAAAATGATAGAAGAAATATATACGGAGTAATAGGTATCGTCAATTCGTCAAAGACCAAAAATTTTAAATGGATGGGTCCAACTGATACTGGTAAGTCATTTTAAGATGTGTTTTTTAAATGGGCCGGTCCATATCCAATAAGAAGGAGGGTTAAGATAACCTTCTGGAAAGAACCCCTTACGTAACTCTAGTCATATTCTGATCATATCTAAACCGGTTCATAAAAGAGAAGTAAACTGATGGCGGAAGAAAGGTAGTCCTTTCCTTTTTACCAGTTTAGTTTTTCAATATATTTACATATATTTATTTGGAATAACTTCATATATCCATAATTTACATAAATAAAAGAGAAAATTGCAAAAATCGTCCTTGTGGTTTGGTCAAATTGCACGTTTCGTCCTTACTGTTCATTAATTGCAAAAATGGTCCGGATTTGGCACTGTTTCATTCACTTTTGGTCCTTCGTCCTTGCAACCATGAGGACGAAACGTGTAATTTGGCCAAACCACAAGGACGATTTTTGCAATGCCGAAGGACCAAAAGTGAATGAAACAGTGCCAAATCCGGACCATTTTTGCAATTAATGATCAGTAAGGACGAAACGTGCAATTTGGCCAAACCACAAAGACGATTTTTGCAATTTTCTCTAAAAAATACTAGAGTGATATATCATTTTGACCCGTTACATAAATGGATTGAGACAACTCTTGGTACAACATTTCTAGTGAAATCAAGACAGGGTGACAACTTTGTTGTACTACTATTATACACCTTAATCATCACAAGTTGCCAACGCAAGTGAGTCATTAGATTTATCCCAATGGATAAATGTGCCGCTCTCAAGAGTCATACCAAAACAATCACGAAGTGACAGAGTTCGAGTCCGCTTGACGTATTACAAACTATTGATGTTTCGCAAAGGGTAATTTAATGAATCACACAAAGATTTCCTAAACAAAGTATGTTTAACAAATAACTACTTCCAGGCTTGCTGCGTAGAATACTGCAATTGATACTAAGACAATGTACACTGATATATCAATACATAGATGAGGGGTTATGGATCTTGCAAGGCTAGGAGTCTCCACCCTCCATATATATGTTCACTCTTACAATACAACTTACAACAAACCGTCTGCAATCAAGACAAACTAACAATGGAACTGCAATTTTGTATGTTTATCACATTGTCATTTTCTACCCGTTTTGGTTGGTTTATCATGTTAACTCACATTTAGTCCTGCCATCGTAAACTTGGGTCAAACAGTAGCCACGATATCAAGTTTTTGCAACCAAGTTTGTCTGTATCCTTGAACCAAATGAATGTAGTTTTGCATTAATACCCAAAATGCAAAGTGGATACCTCATTGGGGAATCACAAAAGCAATGCAAAGTGGGAAAATCACAACCACAAACTCCCATCTAAAACACGTTTCTATAGGTGGATACCTCATTGTCATCGAGAGAGAGTAGACCATTAAAAAGATTTTGTACATTTTTAAGAATTCTCTTTAATTAAACATTCACATGAATACAAACACGTACATCAGGCTCAATAACCATTTCCTTCAGATCACGTGTTAATAAATTTATAAAGAAGAAATAAAAAAATTACAGTAGCTATAAATTGAGGGTTAACCTTATGAACAGTACATCTAAACTAAGAAAAGAAAATATCGAAGAGACCTTCAAAACACTTCCTAAACACACTCTTAATTGGTGCAAAGGCACCTTCTACAAGTATGAAGGTTTTTGGAGCATTCAAAAGTACATTGAAGAAATAATTTTGGCTCAGCAAAGCTTCAAGGCTCGACCAACTGATGTATTACTATGCAGTTGCCCGAAATCGGCTACAACTTGGCTAAAGGCCTTGGCTTTTCCAATAGTAACCCGAGATAAGTTTAATGAATCCACTACTCCCTTGCTCACTACCTTGCCACATAAATGTCTCCCTTGCCTAGAGAAAACCCTTGACCGAATCGAAGATGACAACTCCTGTTTCCCACTCATGTCCACACACATTCCTTACACTTCATTGCCAGAGTCAGTCTTATCTTCAAACTGCAAGATTGTTATATCGCAACGTTAAAGATGTCATAGTTTCCCATTACAATTTCGCTAGAGAAATATCAAAGTTAGCTATGGAAGATGCACCATTTGAGGAGGCATTTGACGAGTTTTGTCAAGGCATATCATATTTTGAACCATACTGGGATCATATATTAGGATATTGGAAAGCAAGCTTGGTACCTGAGTTCCCTATGAATGTTACATAAATATTTCCATGTGATATAAATGTATTTTAAGTGAACCAAAATTCCATAAAGCTTGGTACTGAACAAGCTTATCTTAGCCATGTGACACACTATCACACCCCCATATGCTTCTAAAGCAGTGAGAGATAGATAAAGTAATCAATCTTCATTTGTTCGGTCCATATGTTTAAATGACAAAACCAAATAATGCTTTTAATGTAAAACCCTAAAATTCGAAAACCAAAAATTTGGTATAAATTTTTAAAATTTAAAATGTTAGGATATGTTTATATATATATATATATATATATTTAGAAAGTAGTAACTTAGATAAGTTAATGGTGTCAAATACTATTAAAAACATGTAAACCTCCAATTAAACTCATTTTAAAGCCCATTAACCCCTATATTTGACCATATCAAAAATTTCATTAAACCTTTAAAAGCTCTTAACCGGCCCCATTAAAACTATTTGACACCACCCCATTATTAGCCTTTAAAAAAAATAAACACATTAAAGAACCCAATTGATTACCCATTAAAAACTATTATGATTTACGTTCTTTTTTTTTTTTCTTCCAAATATAAGTCGAGAATTGTAAATTCTTTGCCTCAAATTGTACAAACACAAATCCCACACAAATATTATAATCGACAATCACTACTGCAACTTTTCTTTCTATTTGATTGACAAAGGTTTTTGGAACGAATTGTACTTGGGTCTACTCATTTTTTTTTTTGTCCTTCTTTTGTTCGAATTCCACAAGGTATTTCAATCTTCCATTTAAATTTTCTATTTCGACTGTTAAACATTCGGTTTTGTGAGTTGTAATTTTAATAATTCTTAACCACATAAAATTATAGTTGAAGCTGTGTTGATCGACCCGTAAAACTGATCGATATCGACCTTGTTGTTGCTCATGTTTGTCGAACATAATTATTTTGTAATCGACATTATTTATTTATGCATGCTCGACTTTTTTTTAAACATGAATGTTTGAATGAAATCAAATGCCAAGATATTATATGATCACATACATAAGTTTTGATTAGTTTAATATCATAATGCATGCATGCCATGTAAAATACATATGCCACCAAATTCATTTGTATTTCGAAATGCTAGAACCATGTCACGTTAAAAATCAAACAACTTGTAATATATGATCATTTGATTTATGTTTCATTATTTGAAGGGATATATGAAGAGTGTTATACATTTGTCTCATAAAATAAATAGCAAACAAATCCGTATGTTATAATAGTATCGAGTTCGATTCGGGTGTAGTAGTATAAATTGAATCTCCTAGTTGTTACTAATATGGTGAAATAAGCATTAAAACTTAGGTTTACACTTTGAACCCTAAACTTTTTAATGTTTACACTTTTAAACTTAAGTTGTAATATTTATTTGTCATTATATTAGAAACTCTAAATGGTAGTATTTATTTCTACATTAATTAAACTTTAATGGAAACCCTAAACCTAAATGACTTTAATGATATCGTTTAACCTAAGTTGGCTAAATGTAGAAACCTACTAAATATGTGTGAACCCTAATCCGTGTAGATTCGTTGAAGAAATGTAACGTCCATTGATTCGTTTTCTTTCCGTTTAATTGCATTAAGGTACGGATATTCAGTCTTCCTTTTAAAGATTCTTTCGTATTGGTACAGATATTCTACTTTTTGGCAGTAAAGGTTTCTCATGACTTCTTATTTCTTGACTCTGATTCGTTTGCTTTGATATGACCCCATTGATACGAACTTTTGTTATGAACCATTGTTATGATATGAACCCTTTGATTTGAACTATTGATATGATTCTTTTGTTATGATCCATTTGATATGATCTCATTGTTATGATCCGTTTGAATTGACCCGTTACCCAAGGTATTATTCCTAGCCATGGAGGTAACATGGCCATGTCATTGAGGCACCAATGACATGACACTTTCTGTGGAGGTGTGATTGATCCACGGCGTTCCCTTCTGTTATAATGATTATGGTGCATATGGCCATTCTGTATATGTATGTATAGTCTCGTACTTGCATATGTATTCTGTTTTGCAGGGAGCTTATGGATGCATCCTAGGCTAAATGAATGATTGGATATTGATTGACTTAGTGATTGGTAGTGCGTGTCATGCACTCCATTCACTTCTGGTACTTGAGAGGTCTCCCCTCCTTGTGCAATTAATGAATTGACGGTATAATAAATTGTGATATGAAATGTTGATTGATTGTTTTGGTACTGACCAAATTCCGTTACTATCCCTTTTTACCATTTCTGGACTATATTTTTTTTTATTACCATTTTGATATGACCCTTCATATTCTTTATGACATTGTATGTAACACCCCCAAAATTGGGTCCAGCGGAAGCATACATGTTACTGGGGTGCTACTCAATCGGTATCATAACACAAGTACAAAGAACGGTTTTTATCTCAACCATTTAGAATAACTTTCATTATCAAAAATATTCAAATTTACATTGTTCAAAAATAGTGCGGAAATACAGGCCCATATAAGAGTTTAAGCGGTCCCAAATATATGTTAGGGTTGTCTATGACCATGCCATGCCATGCCAAAGCCTTCAATAGTTAGCTATCGCCTTAACCTGAAAATACATGCTAAAAAGTGTCAACACGAGGTTGGTGAGTTCATAGGTTTATAATAAAATAGTAGTATTGTGAGTTCAATAAAGAGTTTTGTGACCATTGCGTCGCTCACAATGTCATGAAAATGGTGTTTACCTTACAGTAAAATCAGAATTGTGGACCATGAGTAGAGTGTGTGATCATTACAACGAATATAATGTCACATGGTAAAATAGTTTATTACGCTAGCACTAAGTTCATGCAACCGAAGCTATAACAGTGTGCATGCTCAAAGAGCATGGAAAAATATATAGGGCCCGGCAAGTGTTTATCCCAGACACTTGTGTTTCGACATGGTATACGTTCGCATTTGCCTATCCGGTCAAACCGAACGGGGGAGTTACCCCCAATAGATCTATTTATAACATTCGCGCTTCCCATCAGGAATTAACGGTTCATGAGGTGGGCATAATTGGGACATAACAGGGCTTAGGCTAATCCGCGTAATAGTTTAAATAAAGCATAAGTTTCAGTGTGGTCCATAAAAGTGTTTGCATAAAAGCAATTGTCATTCAATAGGAGTGTTTGCGTAACAACAATGATTTATAAAGTGTTTTGCATATAAGCAATAGTTCATAGAGTGTGTAGCACAAAAGCAATAGTTCATAAGGTGTGTTGCATAAAAGCAATAGTTCATAAAGTGTGTTTCATGTTTATAAAACACTTGCGTATGTGAGAAAATAATAAAGTATGCAACCAATATTCACATAGGTGCATTTGAATAATCAATCAAGTATTCAGAGAAACAGTAGTGTTTAAGTAAACAATTGCACATTCAAATAAAACAAGCATTGAGTTTAGTTAAAAACGAGCATGTATTCTCCCCCAAAAACAGTTATAAAACAAGTAAAAGTAGGGGTCATGAACTCACCTCAGCAATTAGCAGTCAGATAGTGCAATAAATCAGATAGTGTTCGGCACCAACACGCGACCTAGATTAGTAAGGCATGCTTTAGTTCATAGTTTAAGTTCAAGACTCAACGAATTTTAATTAAACTCAAAAGTTTAAAAGTGTTGTTTTATTGTTGCTTGTGTGGCGGCATTTAAGTTAGAAAATAGCTTACGAAATGTTTAGGTGTATTGGCTCTTGGAAGTGCAAACAATAAATGTGAGAGACAGATATATCCTTGGTTTGACGATAGCCGAAAGGCGAAGTATAGGAAGATGATTTCGATGGTGGTTAGACGTTGGCGGAAAAATAATGATTTTAACGTTAGAAAGTTGAGCATGACTAGAATATACATTTAAATAAATAAGTCGTTGTATACTGTTTATAAAACTCAATTAAATTTTTATAAGCCGAAATAAGTCAAATAAATTTAAATATAAGCCTTTAATATTAATAGCGAGTTCAAGACTTTAAAATTTTGTTTAGTCTAATTGTATAAGTTTAAATGTATACTTATATAGTTTGGCTTATGATAAATCTTATAGGCTCGGTATAGATTAGGTCGCGAATTCGTGGTCGAGTGAAATGAAAAGAGTCGGAAACCAAATCAAGGAGCAATAATAAGTTGAAAAGACTGAAGTTGAATAAGCAAATGAGAGATAAGCGGAGATGTCGCAAGTTAAACCCACGCACTAGGATAGCAGTTCTTTTGAAAAGATGAAGAAAATGCAGTGGGCCTATGGGCTTTGCACAGAAATGAAATAGTTGACAAAGGAAAAGAGGTTTGGCGATGGACCTTGGCCCAAGACAAGTATTCATGGTAAAATTTTGCAGTGAAGCAGACATGTGTTTAGTTAATCTCATTGCCGAAAGTTACTAAAGTTTTGACTTCGACAAAACCAGTTTTAGACCATGTTTGCTTGCTCGACTAACATACGGCAAAGCACTAAAATAGTTAATCACAACGGGGTACCTTTAACCACTAGGCGTTAACAAACGACACGAGTTTGAGAGCTACGAATGGTGCAACGAGTGTGAAAACTTTCAAATCGACTCAATCCTTTCAGTTTTATCATCCCATAATACTAGTCATGTTTTATTTTGCAAAATCCAACCAAGACATACCCAAGATTAAACTCATCTTGATAATATCAGATTTAACAAAGTTCACCACTGTGGTTTCGACCACAGTGGGTTTCGACCCACACAAAACATGAAAAGCAAACATAGACCAGGTTGATAACAAGGCCTGATAAGCCAAGAGATAAGTTACCAAATAAGCACTTCAATCAAGAGCCAATATACAGGTTTTCATTTGTATGATTATTTAGTTTCGCCACCCATCCAGTTTATCAGTTTATCACAAATACTCATATTCGACTTAATGAATGAAAACCAAATAGACAACCAGTCGATTCGCAATCCAACAAGACAATAACAAATCAAGACTTTTCAATAACTCACAAACAAAAACATATGGAAAATATCAAAACAAAAATTGAGATTCTTACAAACAAAGGAGACGGTTACAAAGAGGATCAAAGAAGGACACGAAACCAAAACTCCCACACCGATCCAACAAGCAACCCACACACCACTTGGACCCTTGAAACTCGACCTCTTCTAGTACTCAACTTGTGTTTTCACCTTGATAGTTTCTTTGAGTGTGTGTGGAATACCTGTGGATCGAGTGGAATTTTAAGAGAGTAGTATGGATGGGTTTGATGCCTTACATCCTTGGTACAAAGAGCTTGTTAGCCAAAAGGGGTAATCGTCCCCCCCCCCCCCTCCTACCGACTGTAACGCTTGGCTCCATGGGGTGTGACCACCACTGAGTGGTATCAAACACACTTGTTTCGGATCTGGTTTTTAATCTCTTGTGGATGATTTGTTTTCTTGCTACCTTGGTTGTATCGAAAACCCATTTTGGGTAGTGAGAGAGAGAGAAGTAGGTTATGGTGTTTTTATCTTTTCTCTAAGAGGGGGGGTGAGGGAGAGTTAGTTTTTGGTTGGGGATAAACACAAGGACGATTCGTAGTTTACTCATTTGATTTTATTTATCTTATATATTTTTTTTTTAAAGCAAAGTTATTTAATTGCTTATTTTGTAATTTGTAATACTTTTGTAAATAAAAGTGAATGGGGGTTTGGTAGTAGATAGGGTAGTGGACAAGAATTTTGGTATTTGTTAATATTCTTGTGGTATTAAGTGTACCCGTGTCCCGTTGAGCTCCGGTGTAATTTGTGTTTTAGAGGTTAGCGGCGTGCTAGAATATTATTAATGAGAACGATTTTATAATAGTGATATAAAAACAAAGTTTATTAATTTCGGATAACAATTATCTAATTCATGCCATTACTAGGATTTGTGTTGGTACGCGTGTGGTGTTTGGTGTGAGATAACCTCTCGTTAATAATCAATAATAGTCAGGAAATGCATAAATCACATGCTTCTAATAAAATAGTCAGCGAGGCGAGTTACTGTAAGCTATAGTGTGCGGGTTTGTTTCCCGGAATAATTATGCAGGCTCATGAATGCTAAAATAAATAGTTAGGTAATAATAAATTGACATTTATTATTTAAAATTAGTTTGGAAAATTCCGGTTTGTTACAGTCACACCTCCTTAAACGGAATCGCGTCCTCGCGATTCAATTCATGTTACCGATTATGGTCAAAAAGAGATGAGTATATACGCACGAGAATTCATCTTCACGTTTCCCACGTGAATTCAGGACCTTTTTGTGAGTTTCTATGAATTGTGTTGATAGGGATAGGTGTTGGTACAAAATTCTTTGCTGAACATTTGTAGTTAGGTAAACTGATGCGACTTCAGAAGGCTCATGATTTTAGTAAAACAGTCTTTAAACATGGTGTGGGTAAGACTATGTTTCAAATGTTAACATTTAGCCACTCCTTTAATATACAAAAGTCTCAATAAAGTTTGACCAGAGAAAATTTTGGTACATCAAAATGGGTATCTCGGGAAATATACCATTACGAGTTTTGTGATTTCTGTAAACAAGTTTCCAAAAGGAAAGTCCTTAAAAAGTAAAGTTGTCAAGGAAAAATGTGTAGTTAGGTATGTTTATTTCAACAAATTTAAGGTGCTTAATGACGAAGTCTAGTTGTCAAACCTGAGTGTGGTTCGATGTTTAATATCGAGCAAATTTTCATAAACATGAGTATTTAATTTACCTTAATAGTACCAAGAGGTGGTAACATAAAGTGCTTTTCAATTGGGCAATTAGTTCACATGGTGATTGCAAAATGGTTTATAGCACGGGTTGTACAATAGTTTATAGAGTAATAGGAAAACAATTTATCATTTGTAAAATTGTAGCAAAATTGCAGTTTTGTTTTGTGATTTAGTAGCAAAGCAGTTCATAGGGGAGTAAAATAGTTTGCAAAGTGTAGTAAGGCTTGTAGGATAATTACAAAATGCTAGCGAAACTGTTTGTTAGATTATAGAATGGTAATGAGGTAATGAATCGATTTATCAAATTACGATAAAATAGTTGTAAAGATTCGTGAAACAGTTTATAGGCCAGTAGGAAAACAATTTATTGTTTATAAAGTAGTAGCAGGGCCAAAATCTTGATAGCAGTAAGACATTTTGTAGGATGACCGCAAAATGGTCTGTAGAATAACCAAAAACAGTTTGTATGCAAATAGTGATACAGTTTATTATCTTATAAGAGGGTAGCAAGGTAGACAACAATTATTTCCAAGGGATAAGTGAAGGACTATGTGTGCAGGGTTAGGTGTTCCAAAGATAGTGGCTTGGGTTACTACATAAAGTTTTTAAGGTTTCTGTTGGGTATAGGATCTCTGCTAAATGTGGAGTTTGGCAAGTTTAGAGTTTGGCTCTGAAGGAGGGTGTTGATTGCTACTAGCAATCAGTTGATTGTCTCAGTAGTGTACTTGGTACTTAACGCGGAAGGTACAACATCGATTGAGTGTAGGGTTTGAGGTGGAGGTGACTGTAACCTAACCAAATTGTGATAAAAGGGTATTCCAACTAAGAAAAAGTATTGTGATGCCAATGTGGTGTGTGGATGTGAATGCTCATGCTATGCAATGATTATGTACCCACACATAAATTTTTGAAACCTCAGAAATCAAGTAAAAATCAATCTAGACATAATTCCATTGTAACTACTCTCAGTATCGCAAAATTCACCTCTGAGTCAAACATAGGTGATCAGGCTATGTTCCACTGTCCCTGGTCGAATATAGGTGATCAGTCTATATTCCACCGAGGTTCAATGAATTTTGAAATACTCAGCTCAGTTACACTAGTAATATATCCCTTACTTATAAAGAAATTGTTTTATCATAGTAAGGCAGCAGGCTTGGCAGGCAGGCATGTGACGGTCATAGGGTCAAGTTTTCGTAAGAGTAGTTATAGTCTAGGTTTTAAAAATACCCAGTTCTCTATAACCAAGGCTCTGATACCAATCTGTAACACCCCCAAAATTGGGTCCAGCGGAAGCATACATGTTACTGGGGTGCTACTCAATCGGTATCATAACACAAGTACAAAGAACGGTTTTTATCTCAACCATTTAGAATAACTTTCATTATCAAAAATATTCAAATTTACATTGTTCAAAAATAG
The DNA here is from genome assembly GCA_030686995.1 of Artemisia argyi. NCBI lineage: Eukaryota > Viridiplantae > Streptophyta > Magnoliopsida > Asterales > Asteraceae > Artemisia > Artemisia argyi. The sequence goes on along the minus strand of CM060687.1, from coordinate 15,018,129 downwards.
TGCGGAAATACAGGCCCATATAAGAGTTTAAGCGGTCCCAAATATATGTTAGGGTTGTCTATGACCATGCCATGCCATGCCAAAGCCTTCAATAGTTAGCTATCGCCTTAACCTGAAAATACATGCTAAAAAGTGTCAACACGAGGTTGGTGAGTTCATAGGTTTATAATAAAATAGTAGTATTGTGAGTTCAATAAAGAGTTTTGTGACCATTGCGTCGCTCACAATGTCATGAAAATGGTGTTTACCTTACAGTAAAATCAGAATTGTGGACCATGAGTAGAGTGTGTGATCATTACAACGAATATAATGTCACATGGTAAAATAGTTTATTACGCTAGCACTAAGTTCATGCAACCGAAGCTATAACAGTGTGCATGCTCAAAGAGCATGGAAAAATATATAGGGCCCGGCAAGTGTTTATCCCAGACACTTGTGTTTCGACATGGTATACGTTCGCATTTGCCTATCCGGTCAAACCGAACGGGGGAGTTACCCCCAATAGATCTATTTATAACATTCGCGCTTCCCATCAGGAATTAACGGTTCATGAGGTGGGCATAATTGGGACATAACAGGGCTTAGGCTAATCCGCGTAATAGTTTAAATAAAGCATAAGTTTCAGTGTGGTCCATAAAAGTGTTTGCATAAAAGCAATTGTCATTCAATAGGAGTGTTTGCGTAACAACAATGATTTATAAAGTGTTTTGCATATAAGCAATAGTTCATAGAGTGTGTAGCACAAAAGCAATAGTTCATAAGGTGTGTTGCATAAAAGCAATAGTTCATAAAGTGTGTTTCATGTTTATAAAACACTTGCGTATGTGAGAAAATAATAAAGTATGCAACCAATATTCACATAGGTGCATTTGAATAATCAATCAAGTATTCAGAGAAACAGTAGTGTTTAAGTAAACAATTGCACATTCAAATAAAACAAGCATTGAGTTTAGTTAAAAACGAGCATGTATTCTCCCCCAAAAACAGTTATAAAACAAGTAAAAGTAGGGGTCATGAACTCACCTCAGCAATTAGCAGTCAGATAGTGCAATAAATCAGATAGTGTTCGGCACCAACACGCGACCTAGATTAGTAAGGCATGCTTTAGTTCATAGTTTAAGTTCAAGACTCAACGAATTTTAATTAAACTCAAAAGTTTAAAAGTGTTGTTTTATTGTTGCTTGTGTGGCGGCATTTAAGTTAGAAAATAGCTTACGAAATGTTTAGGTGTATTGGCTCTTGGAAGTGCAAACAATAAATGTGAGAGACAGATATATCCTTGGTTTGACGATAGCCGAAAGGCGAAGTATAGGAAGATGATTTCGATGGTGGTTAGACGTTGGCGGAAAAATAATGATTTTAACGTTAGAAAGTTGAGCATGACTAGAATATACATTTAAATAAATAAGTCGTTGTATACTGTTTATAAAACTCAATTAAATTTTTATAAGCCGAAATAAGTCAAATAAATTTAAATATAAGCCTTTAATATTAATAGCGAGTTCAAGACTTTAAAATTTTGTTTAGTCTAATTGTATAAGTTTAAATGTATACTTATATAGTTTGGCTTATGATAAATCTTATAGGCTCGGTATAGATTAGGTCGCGAATTCGTGGTCGAGTGAAATGAAAAGAGTCGGAAACCAAATCAAGGAGCAATAATAAGTTGAAAAGACTGAAGTTGAATAAGCAAATGAGAGATAAGCGGAGATGTCGCAAGTTAAACCCACGCACTAGGATAGCAGTTCTTTTGAAAAGATGAAGAAAATGCAGTGGGCCTATGGGCTTTGCACAGAAATGAAATAGTTGACAAAGGAAAAGAGGTTTGGCGATGGACCTTGGCCCAAGACAAGTATTCATGGTAAAATTTTGCAGTGAAGCAGACATGTGTTTAGTTAATCTCATTGCCGAAAGTTACTAAAGTTTTGACTTCGACAAAACCAGTTTTAGACCATGTTTGCTTGCTCGACTAACATACGGCAAAGCACTAAAATAGTTAATCACAACGGGGTACCTTTAACCACTAGGCGTTAACAAACGACACGAGTTTGAGAGCTACGAATGGTGCAACGAGTGTGAAAACTTTCAAATCGACTCAATCCTTTCAGTTTTATCATCCCATAATACTAGTCATGTTTTATTTTGCAAAATCCAACCAAGACATACCCAAGATTAAACTCATCTTGATAATATCAGATTTAACAAAGTTCACCACTGTGGTTTCGACCACAGTGGGTTTCGACCCACACAAAACATGAAAAGCAAACATAGACCAGGTTGATAACAAGGCCTGATAAGCCAAGAGATAAGTTACCAAATAAGCACTTCAATCAAGAGCCAATATACAGGTTTTCATTTGTATGATTATTTAGTTTCGCCACCCATCCAGTTTATCAGTTTATCACAAATACTCATATTCGACTTAATGAATGAAAACCAAATAGACAACCAGTCGATTCGCAATCCAACAAGACAATAACAAATCAAGACTTTTCAATAACTCACAAACAAAAACATATGGAAAATATCAAAACAAAAATTGAGATTCTTACAAACAAAGGAGACGGTTACAAAGAGGATCAAAGAAGGACACGAAACCAAAACTCCCACACCGATCCAACAAGCAACCCACACACCACTTGGACCCTTGAAACTCGACCTCTTCTAGTACTCAACTTGTGTTTTCACCTTGATAGTTTCTTTGAGTGTGTGTGGAATACCTGTGGATCGAGTGGAATTTTAAGAGAGTAGTATGGATGGGTTTGATGCCTTACATCCTTGGTACAAAGAGCTTGTTAGCCAAAAGGGGTAATCGTCCCCCCCCCCCCCCCCCCCCCTCCTACCGACTGTAACGCTTGGCTCCATGGGGTGTGACCACCACTGAGTGGTATCAAACACACTTGTTTCGGATCTGGTTTTTAATCTCTTGTGGATGATTTGTTTTCTTGCTACCTTGGTTGTATCGAAAACCCATTTTGGGTAGTGAGAGAGAGAGAAGTAGGTTATGGTGTTTTTATCTTTTCTCTAAGAGGGGGGGTGAGGGAGAGTTAGTTTTTGGTTGGGGATAAACACAAGGACGATTCGTAGTTTACTCATTTGATTTTATTTATCTTATATATTTTTTTTTTAAAGCAAAGTTATTTAATTGCTTATTTTGTAATTTGTAATACTTTTGTAAATAAAAGTGAATGGGGGTTTGGTAGTAGATAGGGTAGTGGACAAGAATTTTGGTATTTGTTAATATTCTTGTGGTATTAAGTGTACCCGTGTCCCGTTGAGCTCCGGTGTAATTTGTGTTTTAGAGGTTAGCGGCGTGCTAGAATATTATTAATGAGAACGATTTTATAATAGTGATATAAAAACAAAGTTTATTAATTTCGGATAACAATTATCTAATTCATGCCATTACTAGGATTTGTGTTGGTACGCGTGTGGTGTTTGGTGTGAGATAACCTCTCGTTAATAATCAATAATAGTCAGGAAATGCATAAATCACATGCTTCTAATAAAATAGTCAGCGAGGCGAGTTACTGTAAGCTATAGTGTGCGGGTTTGTTTCCCGGAATAATTATGCAGGCTCATGAATGCTAAAATAAATAGTTAGGTAATAATAAATTGACATTTATTATTTAAAATTAGTTTGGAAAATTCCGGTTTGTTACATTGTATCTCAGCAGGTTCTCATTGGATTGTTTGTTTATTCGTTTATGTTCAGTTACCTTTTATTTGTTTATATCTGTTCACTGAGCGTTAGCTCAGCCGCATTTTCTTTTCCCTGCGGCAGGTATCAAGTTGGAGGCTGGGATTGAGTGATGAGAGTAGGAGCTTTTAGTGGACCAACCCTACCTTAGTTTTCATGGATTTATTTAGATTTGTTTGATTATTTAAGAAGTTGATTTTGATGGTATTTGTTTTATTAGTCCTTTTAGTCTCAACATTTGTAATTTATTGAGCTAAGTCTTTCGTTTGCGCTTTATGTTCTGAAATGACACCATAATGTTACACTTTAGACCCTTGTCGGGTTTGGGGTGTTACAATTATGGTATCAGAGATAAGGTTTGACCTGTAGAGCTTAGGCTATGACCTGTGAGGATTGGGTAGACATTAGGCTTCCTTCTGCTTTGACGCTTCCTTCTGCTTTGACTTTTCTTCCTATCATATTCAATATTAACTCTGATTTCGTTTTCATTAATTCGTTTATTGACCTTTTAGATGTCGGTCAATCAAACACCAGAAGAGATCGCCGCTTTCAACGCAGCTGTTGCTCAGGCTGTTGAAGCCCTAATGCCTGAACTCCGAGCTCGACTCTTCGAAGAATTCCGTCAGGATGCCTCTAGTTCTGGTGGTGGGGGAACTCCAGTCACTATCTCTGGGTGGTTGGAAAAGTTTGGGAAACAGAAGCCAAGATCTTTTAGCTCCGCCAACACTCCTGTTGATGCGGAAAATTGGATCGCACACATAGAAAAGATCTTCGAGGTGTTGGACTGCGGAGATGAGTTTAAGACTCGTTTAGCCAGCTACAAACTGGAGGGTGATGCACTGAACTGGTGGAAGGCCTATAAGCAGGCCAAAGGTGATGCGTTCATAGCCACCATGACTTGGATAGATTTTCGTGGGGTCTTCTATACTCAGTACTTTCCTCTAGCTGAACAACAAAAGTTTGAGCGGGAGTACCATACTATCCGTCAGGAAGACAGGGAAACCACCAATGAATTTATGAAGCGGTTCATGAGGTTAGCAGGATTTCTAGGGGCGAAGGCTGGAACTCAGGAGGAGCAGGCTTCACATTTCAAATGGGGGCTGAAAGAATGGATTCTGGATGGGATTGTGAACACAGAGTTTACAGATGTAGCTCAGGTTGCGAATGCGGGCCGTAATATCGAACTTCTCCGTGAGAGGAACAAGGAGAATAAAAGAAACCGTGATGGGGACCGCATCCGATCCGTTGTAGCACCTACCAAGAATAGTGCTTCGAGGGAACGAGATCAGAGGTACCACGATTCTGAGTCAACTACTACATGTGAAATATGTGGGAAGTGGCATCCAGGGAAGCCTTGCCACAAAAGCTCTGGTGCATGTTTTGCATGCGGTTCAATGGAGCATAAGATAGGTGATTGTCCTATGAGGAAGTGAGTTGGTGATAGGTGATCGGTTCATTTTCAGTTATGTTTTTCATTTGCGTCTTGGTACATTTTTTTTTATATTTCGGGAATTTCTGATTTGAACCTGCTAATAAATTAAAGTCAGAATTTTATCATCATATCTGTTCACATTCACGATTGTGATCTGTTATCTGTTACATATGTCTTCCGATCCGTTGGATTCAGTTTGAAATGATCGGTCATTGTTCAGGAATCTGAGATTGTCTGAACCGTCTCAATCGAGTCATGAGAAACTAACTTTCAGTTCGTTTGAATCGTTTTCATTTCCTTCGTGATCTGGTATATTTCTATCCGGTTCTTTTCAATTTCGCGGACGAAATTTTATTTTTAGAAGGGAAGAGTTGTAAAACCCTAAAATTCGAAAACCAAAAATTTGGTATAAATTTTTAAAATTTAAAATGTTAGGATATGTTTATATATATATATATATATTTAGAAAGTAGTAACTTAGATAAGTTAATGGTGTCAAATACTATTAAAAACATGTAAACCTCCAATTAAACTCATTTTAAAGCCCATTAACCCCTATATTTGACCATATCAAAAATTTCATTAAACCTTTAAAAGCTCTTAACCGGCCCCATTAAAACTATTTGACACCACCCCATTATTAGCCTTTAAAAAAAATAAACACATTAAAGAACCCAATTGATTACCCATTAAAAACTATTATGATTTACGTTCTTTTTTTTTTTTCTTCCAAATATAAGTCGAGAATTGTAAATTCTTTGCCTCAAATTGTACAAACACAAATCCCACACAAATATTATAATCGACAATCACTACTGCAACTTTTCTTTCTATTTGATTGACAAAGGTTTTTGGAACGAATTGTACTTGGGTCTACTCATTTTTTTTTTGTCCTTCTTTTGTTCGAATTCCACAAGGTATTTCAATCTTCCATTTAAATTTTCTATTTCGACTGTTAAACATTCGGTTTTGTGAGTTGTAATTTTAATAATTCTTAACCACATAAAATTATAGTTGAAGCTGTGTTGATCGACCCGTAAAACTGATCGATATCGACCTTGTTGTTGCTCATGTTTGTCGAACATAATTATTTTGTAATCGACATTATTTATTTATGCATGCTCGACTTTTTTTTAAACATGAATGTTTGAATGAAATCAAATGCCAAGATATTATATGATCACATACATAAGTTTTGATTAGTTTAATATCATAATGCATGCATGCCATGTAAAATACATATGCCACCAAATTCATTTGTATTTCGAAATGCTAGAACCATGTCACGTTAAAAATCAAACAACTTGTAATATATGATCATTTGATTTATGTTTCATTATTTGAAGGGATATATGAAGAGTGTTATACATTTGTCTCATAAAATAAATAGCAAACAAATCCGTATGTTATAATAGTATCGAGTTCGATTCGGGTGTAGTAGTATAAATTGAATCTCCTAGTTGTTACTAATATGGTGAAATAAGCATTAAAACTTAGGTTTACACTTTGAACCCTAAACTTTTTAATGTTTACACTTTTAAACTTAAGTTGTAATATTTATTTGTCATTATATTAGAAACTCTAAATGGTAGTATTTATTTCTACATTAATTAAACTTTAATGGAAACCCTAAACCTAAATGACTTTAATGATATCGTTTAACCTAAGTTGGCTAAATGTAGAAACCTACTAAATATGTGTGAACCCTAATCCGTGTAGATTCGTTGAAGAAATGTAACGTCCATTGATTCGTTTTCTTTCCGTTTAATTGCATTAAGGTACGGATATTCAGTCTTCCTTTTAAAGATTCTTTCGTATTGGTACAGATATTCTACTTTTTGGCAGTAAAGGTTTCTCATGACTTCTTATTTCTTGACTCTGATTCGTTTGCTTTGATATGACCCCATTGATACGAACTTTTGTTATGAACCATTGTTATGATATGAACCCTTTGATTTGAACTATTGATATGATTCTTTTGTTATGATCCATTTGATATGATCTCATTGTTATGATCCGTTTGAATTGACCCGTTACCCAAGGTATTATTCCTAGCCATGGAGGTAACATGGCCATGTCATTGAGGCACCAATGACATGACACTTTCTGTGGAGGTGTGATTGATCCACGGCGTTCCCTTCTGTTATAATGATTATGGTGCATATGGCCATTCTGTATATGTATGTATAGTCTCGTACTTGCATATGTATTCTGTTTTGCAGGGAGCTTATGGATGCATCCTAGGCTAAATGAATGATTGGATATTGATTGACTTAGTGATTGGTAGTGCGTGTCATGCACTCCATTCACTTCTGGTACTTGAGAGGTCTCCCCTCCTTGTGCAATTAATGAATTGACGGTATAATAAATTGTGATATGAAATGTTGATTGATTGTTTTGGTACTGACCAAATTCCGTTACTATCCCTTTTTACCATTTCTGGACTATATTTTTTTTATTACCATTTTGATATGACCCTTCATATTCTTTATGACATTGTATCTCAGCAGGTTCTCATTGGATTGTTTGTTTATTCGTTTATGTTCAGTTACCTTTTATTTGTTTATATCTGTTCACTGAGCGTTAGCTCAGCCGCATTTTCTTTTCCCTGCGGCAGGTATCAAGTTGGAGGCTGGGATTGAGTGATGAGAGTAGGAGCTTTTAGTGGACCAACCCTACCTTAGTTTTCATGGATTTATTTAGATTTGTTTGATTATTTAAGAAGTTGATTTTGATGGTATTTGTTTTATTAGTCCTTTTAGTCTCAACATTTGTAATTTATTGAGCTAAGTCTTTCGTTTGCGCTTTATGTTCTGAAATGACACCATAATGTTACACTTTAGACCCTTGTCGGGTTTGGGGTGTTACATTTAATTTGTACTCGTGTAAGCAAATATGGTTAAAAATCTTGACAAAATCCTTAAATGATCCTAGTACATAAACATATGACAATAGTGACATGTACGTATACTTTTAAAATTGGTTTAAATAAGTTAGAAGTAAATTTTGCCCGATCTCACCCGTTTTGACCAGTAAATGTTTTAAAATTTTTGACTTCACTCGCCCATTTTGACCTGTAAGATTTTTACTAAGTTTGGCATGACGAGGCCGTGTTGAACCGTAGAGTTTTTTTTATCAGTTTCGACCCGTAAATTGTTTTACTGGTTTTGACCTGGCCCAAGGTTTCAACTAGTAATTTTTTTTTTTTTTTTTTTTTTAACCGGTTTTGACCCGACCTGTTTTGACCCATTAGATTTTTTTTAACCAATTTTGACCGGACCTGAAAATTCTAATAATATGTGATGTTGTGCAGAACCATGAGAAATAACACCGAGAGGAGGAAACTGGGATATTTCTCATGCGGGACCGGTAATCCTATTGATGACTGCTGGAGGTGTGACAAAAACTGGCAGCATAACCGCAAGCGTCTTGCTGACTGTGGCATTGGGTTTGGGAGAAATGCCATTGGAGGCCGTGACGGTCGGTTTTATGTAGTCACTGATTCCAGAGACGATGACCCTGTTAACCCACGACCAGGCACCTTACGTCATGCTGTCATACAAAAGGCTCCATTATGGATCGTTTTCAAACGTGACATGGTGATTACGTTAAAGCAAGAACTTATTATGAACAGTTTTAAAACAATTGATGCGCGTGGAGCTAATGTTCATATAGCTTATGGAGGATGCCTAACTCTTCAGTTTATTACCAATGTTATTATTCACGGTTTACACATTCATGACTGTAAACCAACCGGTAACGCGCTGGTTAGAAGCTCTCCGTCTCATTACGGTTGGAGGACAATGGCTGATGGTGATGCTATTTCTATCTTTGGATCAAGTCATATCTGGATCGATCATAACTCGCTCTCTAAATGTGCTGATGGACTTGTGGATGCTGTTATGGGCTCGACTGCCATCACCATTTCCAATAACCACTTAGCTCACCACAACGAGGTACGTCAATCTTGATATCATAACTAGAAAAGGATGGGTCAAAAGGGTAAATTTGTTTTGTGTCAAAACAGTCTAATGGGTTGTCCTAAAACGCGTTAGAGGTCACATATAACCACAATCAACGCGTGTATAAGCACATGCATCACATTATCATATCTACTAATAATTGTAAAAAAGCAAAAAGATCGACACTTTAATGATTTAAACTTTGATAACAGGTGATGTTGTTGGGCCATAGTGACTCATATGTAAGAGACAAGATGATGCAAGTGACTATAGCTTATAACCACTTTGGTAAAGGTCTAATTCAGAGAATGCCACGGTACACATCCATTTATTACTAGAAATTTAATTCACTGTTTTTTGTACAATGTAAATTAGGTGCATATCTGACTTAATTTTGGTAAAAAAAAATAATAATGTTGCAGATGCAGACATGGTTATTTTCATGTAGTAAACAATGACTACACTCACTGGGAGATGTATGCTATTGGTGGAAGTGCAAGCCCCACCATTAACAGCCAAGGCAACAGATATCTTGCCCCTGCCAATCCTTTTGCTAAAGAGGTAACTTTATTACTACTTGACTCTATATTTATAACTTGGCTGGTGTACTTTTGGTGTTTGAATGTCATTATGGAAATAATGTAATTATTTACACTTTATATTTAAATTGGCGAGAAAACTCTGACCCGTGCACCCTTTTTGGATGCCGTCTAAAGACATTGGGCACCTATTCCATTAACCTTTAGCTAGGATTGAACCCAAGACCTGTTTCTTTAAAACCCTCATTGACCGGTCAACTGTACTATTGAGAAATGGAGAGAAGTCATTTAGACTTGAAAATGCATTATTCTCATTCAAAATGAAATGGATCATACAACACTCTATTTATAGAGTGGAGTCAAACTACAAAGTCAAACTATGCTATTTCTACTTGTACAGTACATCTATGACTAATACATCACTACAGATACAATTACATAATGCCACAATCTATCTGAGCCTTCTTATGAAGTTGTAACTTGGCTGGCTTTGTAGGCTTGATTTGTTTTGATATGCTGTTGACTTGAGCTGTTGAGCTTGAGCAGTTTTGACCTCCTTTACCCCCCCCACAAGTTGGCAGTGTGAATGGATCACAAATGCCTAACTTGGAAATGCAGTTGTAGTGTAAAGCTTTTGACAGACCCTTTGTAAGAACATCAGCTGCTTGTAATTTTGTAGGAATGAAGATTGGCTTGACTTGATTTTGTTTGATCTTGTCCCTAACAAAATGACAGTCAATCTCTATATGCTTTGTTCTGGCATGTTGGACTGGATTAGAGGCCAAGGCAATAGTAGACTCATTATCACAGTAGATAGGAATAGGAGTTGGAGTAGAAACTTGGAGATCTTTGAATAAACACTGCAACCATGTGAGTTCACAAGTACAATCTGCTAAAGCCCTGTATTCAGCCTCTGTAGAAGACCTTGAAACTACCAATTGTTTCTTAGATATCCATGAGATGAGACATGAGCCTAGGAAAATTGCATATCCAGAAACTGATCTTCTAGTGATAGGACAAGAAGCCCAGTCACTATCACAATAGGCTGACAAGTTAAGATTGTTTTCTCTAGAGAAATGAAGACCTTGTCCAGGAGAGAGTTTGATATATCTAAGAACCTTGTAAAGAGCTTCCAAGTGAGTTGTTCTAGGCTGATGAGAGAACTGACTTAGGTTTTGAGCTGCAAAGGCTATGTCAGGCCTAGTGATTGTGAGATAAATAAGCTTGCCAACTAGTTTTCTGTATAGTGAAGGATCTGGTAATGGTTCTCCATCAGTGAGGTTTAGGTGTTTGATTGGATCTAGTGGAATGGTGGATGGTTTTGAATCAAGCATGTTTGCACATTGCAGTAAGTCCAGGGCATATTTCCTTTGTGACATGACCAATCCTTTGGAATTTTGAAATATTTCTATGCCCAAATAATAATGTACTGATCCAAGATCTTTGATGCTGAATTGATCATTTAAGGAACTTTTGATTGATTGAAGCATGATCTTATCATTGCCACACAGTAGAATATCATCAACATAAATGAGCAAAGCAAGAAAGTGACCTTCTTTAGTAAGAGTGAAGAGAGATGTGTCTGCAAAACTTTGTTGAAAGCCCAGGGATAAGAGGAATGTGGTTAGCTTGGTGAACCATTGTCTATTGGCTTGCTTCAATCCATAGAGTGACTTTTTAAGCTTGCAAACTGTGTTGGGAGGTGCATCAGTGTAGTATCCTTGAGGAAGAGTCATGTACACATCTTCATTAAGATCTCCATGAAGGAAAGCATTGTTTATGTCAAGTTGCTCAATGTACCAATTCTTGTAAACTGCAACAGCAAGTAATGCTCTGACTGAGGTCATCTTGGCCACTGGAGCAAATGTTTCCTTGTAGTCCACTCCTTCTTTTTGTGTATACCCCTTAGCAACTAGTCTTGCTTTGTATCTTTCAACAGTACCATCTGCATGAAACTTGATTCTATAGACCCATTTGCTGCCAATGGGGCATTTGTCTGGTGGCAAAAAAGAGTTAGTTCCCAAGTATCATTTGATTCTAGAGCTATTACTTCCTTATCCATTGCTTCTTTCCATTTAGGATTCTTAGATGCTTGTGTGAATGTGTGGGGTTCAGTGATGTTATTGATATTATGAATGAGATGTCTGGTGATTGGTGATTGTATATTTCTGTAGTTGATGTAATGTGTGTAATGATGCTTTGTAATGTTGTGAATGAGAGATTTAGGAAGGCTGCATTGATAGTTTGTGAGCTTGATTGATGGTTGTTTAGTTCTAGTGGAGACTCTCTGAGGTGGTGGTGGTGGTGGTTCTGGCTCATTGATGATGGGTGGTGATTCATTGATAACAGGTATTGATTGTGGTAATGGTGTAGATGCTGTTTGAGTTTGAGCATGTGTATGTTCAGAGATGGGAGAAGATGTTGGTTGTGGTGATGTGATTGGTGAAGGAAGTGGTGTAGAATCTGCTTCCATGGTAGTTGTTGTATGAGTTGGTGTAGGAAATGTGGGTAGAGTTGTAGGATCAGTGAATGATGGTGTAAAAGTTGATTGTTTGTGTGTAGATTGTTTGAAAGGAAATTCTGTTTCATCAAATAAAACATGTCTACTTGTGATTATTTTGTGTGTGATGGGATCATAAAGAACATATCCTTTCTGAGTGAATGAGTATCCAACTAGAATGGTTGGTATGGATCTTGGTTCAAGTTTATCAGGACTGTGACAGTGTACAAAAGCTCTACATCCAATGATTCTGAGATGGTCTAGTGGTGGAGGTTGATTGTGAAGAAGCTCATATGGTGATTTGTGATGAATTGGTTTGGAAGGCAATCTGTTGATGAGGTATGTGGAAGCTAGTAAGCAATAGCCCCAAAAATGATTTGGAAAATTGGCTTGGAATTTTATGGCTCTGGCCATATCAAGTAGTTGTCTATGTTTCCTTTCAACTCTTGCATTTTGTTGTGGAGTGTTTGGGCATGAGGTTTGATGTAAGATACCATGTGTTGTGAAATAGTTTCTGAGTGTCTCATTTAGGAACTCTGTACCATTATCTGTTCTTATTGTTTTGATGGTTGTGTTGAAGTGATTTTTAACATATGCACAGAAAGTTTTGATATTTGAACTGGTGTGTATTTTACTTGGCATTAAATAAGTCCAAACAGCCCTTGAGTGATCATCTACAATTGTGAGGAAGTATTTACATTTGTTGATTGTGGTGTGTTTGTATGGACCCCAAACATCAATATGAACAAGATCAAATAATTTTGTAGCATAAGAGGTACTAACATTGAAAGGTAAAGCACTTTGTTTTGCAAGTGGACATATTTCACAAGTGGAATGAGTAGTGTTGCTAAACAAGGATGCTAAAGACTTTATTTGCTTAAGTACACTGTAAGATGAATGGCCTAGTCTTGAATGCCACAATGATGGATTTGAACTGAGATGTAGAACAGTGGATGAGCTGGTTTGGTATGATGATGGTGAATTCATGAAATACAGTCCATCACAGAGGGTGCCATGTGCAATCCTCCTGTTCTGGTCCTGAAAGATGCAATATGAAGCAGTGAGGGTAAGTGAGATGGTTGTACCATGAAGCAGTTTGCTAACTGAGATGATGTTATATGTGAATGATGGTTGATACCATATTGAGAAATGGAGAGAAGTCATTTAGACTTGAAAATGCATTATTCTCATTCAAAATGAAATGGATCATACAACACTCTATTTATAGAGTGGAGTCAAACTACAAAGTCAAACTATGCTATTTCTACTTGTACAGTACATCTATGACTAATACATCACTACAGATACAATTACATAATGCCACAATCTATCTGAGCCTTCTTATGAAGTTGTAACTTGGCTGGCTTTGTAGGCTTGATTTGTTTTGATATGCTGTTGACTTGAGCTGTTGAGCTTGAGCAGTTTTGACCTCCTTTATGTACGTTTGTGGTGAGGGAGTGATGCCACTCGGGGCAATGGTCCAATGTACACTTGTTAATCAAATAAGAAAAAAATAATAATAATAAAAAACAGTTTCGTACTATTTAGAAGAAAACTTAGTTATTTAGTTATTCAAGCGATGCCTTTTGGTTATGTGTACAGGTTACAAAGAGGGTGGATACGGCTGCAGGTAAATGGCATGGATGGAACTGGAGATCAGAAGGTGACTTACTTCTTAACGGCGCTTATTTCACCCCATCTGGTGCTGGAGCCTCTGCTAGCTATGCTAGAGCCTCAAGTTTGGGTGCCAAATCATCAAGCATGGTCGGTAGCATGACCTCCAATGCTGGTGCTCTTGGCTGCCGTAGGGGTCGCCAGTGCTAGCCCCCGTCTATCCTCTCACCATAAACTTATTTCAATGTTTTTCTAGTGTGTTCATTTTTCACATTCCATATTTTTCTCCCTTTTGATCCTTTTTTTTCTTCTTGCCCTATTTCTGGCAAGTGAGTGTTATTTACACATCAACATGTCTCGTGCAACCTCGGCCAAGCTTCAATTGAGAACACGAAGTATGTATTCACTATTTTCGGGAGCAGGTTTGAAGTGTTGTTCACACGTGTGCTTTGTCTGCTAGTTTGTGTTTTAGATCTGACTAGGTATATTGGTTTTAGGTTACATGATCCAAATGGCTTTTTTTTTTTTTTTTTCGTTCTTTTCCGCTTTCTTCCTAATTTTTCAAGTGTAATTTGGGTGTCTTGAGTCAATACAAGTTGTAATGTCGGATGTTGTCATGAAATCAGAAGGATAGTTTATTTTCTGTGACTCTTATTTATGTTCTTTGACATACAAAAAGGCCAAAAGCATATGCATCTAACAAACTTAAGTTCATAAGAAATATTGTTCTTTGACATACATTGTACTTTTGCAATTTGCATATGTAACGTATCGGGTAAACGTATAAGGTCAGGACTATTGAGGTTATTCAGGAAGCGTGAGCCTTTAACTCAAATGAAGGTGGCTTAATCGGGGTATGTCCTTGACCGTTTTTGACCCTTTCTATAGCCACTTCCAAGATGTGTACGTGGTGAAGTTTGAACCTGAGATCTCTTGTGAGGATATTATGTCACTTCTGTGATGGTCTTCTATGTAATGTACCAAATTTGGTAAATTAATTTGGGTTTTTTAGAAACATAAACTGTTTTAAATAAATAATGAAAAGAAACATAAGCTATGCAAAATGATGAAACTGTTATGTTTCTTGCTTTGTCTTGTGCCAAGCATGATCTTGCTTCGACTTTTCACTTTTGGTGTGAAATTTAAATGTTTTGGAGGTCATGATTTTGGTTTCTTTAATAATAATGTTGTTTTTTTCTTTATTATCACCAAAAGGTCTCATGAAGACTTTTCTTTTGTCAAAGCTAGTAATGATCCTGTCTCAAAGACATTAAAGAGCATTGGATCCTTCTTCACCAGCTTTTTTATCCAAATTTACCAAATTTTGTACATGGTTTTTCCCTCCATATCAACTCTTGTATTTGAACTTTAGACCCAAAAAAAAGTGGCCTTGCATTACCAATGACACTTAACTAATGTCGTGCCATGTAATTCTAGAAACACGGCATGAGTTGCATTATCGCCAATTGTTTCCTTTGCTGCAACCAAACAAAAAGGAATGAAAAAAATATGTGAGTAAACCCATGAAACTAGTGATAAAGTTTGTACTCTGTAAAAGATATCCGAGTTCAATTGCATCGTCACTTAATAATCGTATTTAAACATTGGCATTAGTATCAGAGTAGCTTCAAAATACAAATGCTCTATAATGAACCGATAACTTAAGTAGCATTGACTGATACCTCTTGGGAAAAAAGCAATGTGAAGTGAGAAAATCACAACCAAAAACTCCCAGCTATATAATATCTTGTTTAGAAGTACAATATGAATCTAAAGCGTTTTGCACCAATAGATATAAATTTCTTAGGTTTCGAATACATAACCAGCCTCAGCAAAGTGGGATTCTACCGGTGCAAGAGCTCTTCCGCGATGAGAAATCTTGTTCTTTTCTTCCTTGGGCATTTCAGCATATCTACAATAGCAGAAATCATAAAATTAGTTTGGTTTTATTGCAAGCATGCGATGATATAAAAGGTGCAGGGAGATTAGAGATGGTGAGTCAAAATGGTCGGGTTGAAACGGATCAAAATCAATTTGCTTCGTAAGAGTGTCAAATCGGATTAAGGTCCATAAGAGTGTCAAAATGTAACAGGTTCAAACAGGTGGTTAGGTCAGACTGGGAACCTTAACCTACAAAAACTTGACGTGACTTTCAACCTGTTTGACCCATTCGACCCACTTGATGTGTTCCTCTTTTAGCTAAACTTGATTTGAGACATTGGACCCCAAAAAGCCAAGACCCGCTTATAAGTTAATTGCTCGAAATTGCCACCTATTATGGATATGATCCTATAGAAACAGAGATGGGATTACGTTTGATCATAACCATCAGGTGGGAAGTTTCATATTTCTAGATGCTTACATGCCGACTTGTGCATTTCTAGTACTCTAATGTATATCATTCATCTGTTTCGTATTTGAATCTACTTGGATTCTTAATGAAAAAGTTTAAACTATGTTATTAATTGACGACACAATTTTGAGACTGAGATCTTCTACGCCAATAATGCAACTCGTTTTGTGTTTCTTGAATTACATGCCATGAAATTAATTAAGTATTATTCGCTGCAGGTAGTTTAGTTCAAGCGTTTAATAAAATCAGTAGGCAATCTTTGTGTGACTGATAAGTAGCTCCATGCAAAACGCCAATAGTTTGGATTAGTGAACCGGACTCGAACTTTGGGTTTCATGAGTTTTTTTTAGTAGGACTCATGTGGGTGACACATCTATCCATTTTGGATAAATACATGTTCGCTCGTACCTAGTGATTGATTAAGCTCTACATTGTTAGGAGAAAGTTGTTCCTCTGTCTCCATATATTCTCTATAAATAAGAGGGCTCTAGCCATCTTGTTATACCAATGTCGCCTCATTCTTAGTCACATACTCACATGGATATTTCGAATGGTATCTTTTTACTTGATTTTGTGTTCAATACAAAGTTCGGAGTACCAAAAGATACCAGAAATGTTGATGATTTTAGTGTCATCAAACATTTTGATGTTGATCTCTTCTTAATCACACCTTGATTCACAAGTAGTTGAGGTTGGCACAAAACATTCCCTAATATAGGACGCTAAAGCAGGTGCTAACTGCACGTTTTCTTTGCGTTTAGTCAACTTAATTCGTTAAGTCCCCTCCTCCCCTATTTCGTTTATCTTGTATCTGGTACAAGGAAATGGTTTGGTTATCATAATTAGTGCAGTTTGAAGCCTATATCTTGTGATGAAAGGTCAGTCCATTCCAACTCTAAAAGCAAGAAATTATCCCTAAAAGAATAAAGGCACACTTTTCCACCCTTTAGTCCTTTACAAAAATTGTGATACTCAATGATCAAAAACAAGATTTACAATTACTAATTTCAAACACAAATGTAAATAAGCAGCCAATAAAAACAAAGGTTATAGCTTATGAACAACACCAAAAGTGCTCCAATCAACTAAAACTATCGCACTTACCGCATCATTACTCTTTAACTTGTCTTATCAAGACACATTACGCATCATTTTATTAGAATCGGTAGTCGGTCGGTTGACCTCCTTTAGCTTATAGTAGGTGTAGTTGGGATTAATCGAGTTTGACATTTCCGGTAAGTTTAGGTATTTATAACAAGAATTGCCTTATACCAATAACTTGTAATAGATATAAACAGCGACTATAAGTGATTAAAACAAGTTTTCGGCGTGTTTATAGTATTTCCGGCAAGATTTGCATGTTTTCAACAAGTTTGGCCAACGTTGACTACTATAGACCACCGCTGACCAAGTTATTTGACCGATTTGCACAAATCGAAAAGGTTTGTGGCCGATTAACGCCTAGGCAACAATTAATTGGCCTTGTAGACTTTTTTGCAACACTAAAAAAAAAAAAAAAAAAAAAAAAAAAAAAAAAAAAAAAAAAAAAAAAGTGGCACATCACTATATAGAGAATTGAAATGACGACGCCATGACTCATGACTAGTTAACATTAGTGTCATTGAAATCATCCTGAAAAAAGTTGAAAAACTCAGCTTCAGCTAAACGATAATGATCCAAAGAAGCTAAAGGACCTTCACCAAACACATCACTACTTGTAGGGGAGGCAAATTCTGATTGACAAGTTAGGTCAAGTTATCGCTTTCATTTTTTTAATCCAAAATATAGAGATTTTTGTTTGTTTAGCGACTTAAAACATGATTGTAGATTTGGAACTCATTACATGTTAGTAATTTACAATTACAACAAGAGATTAACCGCTGTTATCCAATTTCCTTCGAAACTATACAAATGCCAATCACAGACTATTGAATATATAACCAACAGTTGATAAATTGTAATTCGAGTTTATTATACAAGTGTATCATCTTGAAAATAATCCAGCTTTGTTTAGAAAACAGCCAGAAGCAGGATCTCCAATGCAGCCACAAAAACCATCATCGACCTTAGCAAATGATGCTGGCAGTGGATGATCAGGAATTATACCAACCTACATGGGTGAAGGCAAGTATAAAGTAGTCAAAATTTAAGGAAGGCAAAATATAACGGGCTTGTAAAGGGTCAAATGGGTAATTTTAGTGCAAGTTGAATGACTGGGGCCTAGTTGACCCACAAGCACGTGTTTGTCTAATGTTCTCAAAATCTGACCGTTTGGGTCGTTTACGATAATACATATTCCAAACTGACTCATTCATATAAGCAAATGGGTCAAAAATACCAGGCCTTTCAAAAACCAAATTTACCAAAGAGATCAATAGTCTCTGTGAGTGGAGAGAAGTAGAAAGATAGAGAACCTTATTGATGTCGATGTGATCAGGGGTTTCATAACGAGCAACAGTAACAGCCAAGCCAGATCCATCAGACATTTCAAATACCGATTGAATTTTCCTGTGAATAAAGAACATTTTAGGACATTTTATCGAAAACATAATGCTATTAAAAGTATAAGTATTGTAAAGATTGTTTACCCTTTGCCAAAAGTGGGTTCTCCAAGAAGCACTGCACGCTTGTTATCCTTTAAGGCACCAGCCAAGATCTCGCTTGCACTTGCAGTTCCTTTGTTCACCTACAAGAACAAATAACTTTTTACAGGTGGTCATTTCAGCCCATTTACGTATTACAGCAATCTAAATCGCAACTGTGACCTAACAATGAAAGCCATTACAGCACTTTAATGAAAAGAATGGTATAGATGGCATTACCAGCACGGCTAGAGGTTCTGAATCAGCGATTGCATTGGTTCCATCAGTGTCATATATATCTCGAACACCACGGCTATCACAGATGTGCACAATCACACCTTTATCCAACCTGGTTTGCATCAGTTATACCATAAGAACTTTGAACTAATATGATAACAATTTTAGGAAAACTTCAACCCATTTAAGCTATTTCCAATAAAAGCAATACTTATTTACTTGTTTGACCCGTTAAAAATAAAAACTTAAACACGTATAGCACATTCAGAACCAAATGGGTCAAAAATTTTACCCAAAAATTTTCGTTAAACCATGAGTTCAAACATAAAAGCCAGATACTTAATACTCTAAAAAGCCAGCAAAAAGTTATAATAATGATTTTTTTTGCAGAAATGTTAATGCAGACTTACCAAATCTTAGCGATCTCAATTCCTTCGGGAAAAAGACCACCACTGCATCACAATTTAATCATCTTTTAGAAAGCATTACAATAACAACGCTTAAAATGAATCCCATAAACACTGATCCTTATAACTTATAAGAATATTACCTATTATTGCGAAGGTCCAATACAAAACCGCCAACATTTTCTCTCCTTAAAATTTCAATTGCTTCCTTGACGGCAGCTGGAACGGCTTTTTTATTAGAATGATTATTTACAAATAAAGCTACAGGTTATAAAATTAGAAATATTGCATCATCTTGTATTCTAAAGTGTCTTCCCCTAACAAATTTATAACAGGTACATAAAAAATACATATTAAGTGGTGTATGAAATATATCCGTCAACATCAACCAATAACAGTAAGTAGTTACCATACCAGAAGCATTTTGGTTGAATGATGTTAACTTTATGTATCCAATCGTGGAGGTACCCTTTCCCAGACCAGGTGTCTCGCAAACTCTTGACTTCACCGGATTTAACGAAATGTTTTCCCGCCTGCACACCACATTTACAGTCCATTAAGAGTACGTATCCACTAAAGTCTAAACAACATAACATTTTAACTAGTGTACAAATGAAGTGCTATAGTTAAGGCGTCCAGAACAATCTCAATCCATTTAGTTATAAATGATTTTGTTCTATCACCCAATCCGCCTGATCCACCCTTTTTAAATCTATATCCAACAATAACAAGAAGAAACCCATGCTTATATTTTGATACCTTGTTCTTATAATTTACACAAACGATCACACATATGAAGCTTGCAGCAAATTTAAATGGAAGGAATTGAAGCAAATGAACGTACGTTAACGATAGCTGCTTTATCTCGGATCTGCTTCGTACTTTTAGCTGTACTGTAGTTCCTTCGGGGCCCCTGAGAGTCAGTTAAAAGTCTTTACTTTAAGGCTCAAGGAGAGCGTTAACTAACAAAGAATTAGAAACAGTCAATCATAACTTACTCCAGGCGTTCTGCTGCATCATAAATGTCCATCGTTTCTGTACTCGTATTATCAATAGCCATAATCAGATCACCAGGTGGAAATGGCAGCCCTACTGGCGGGACCCCCTGGAGAAGCTGAAATAACCATAATTCCAGATAGAGCTCCATCATTTCCGACTGCCTTCATAAAAAATATTTGCATATTTAAAAAAGAACTAACAAATAATGAAAAAGGTTTGATTACCATAAGTGAAGTTTCAAGCCTATAAATCTATATCTATACTACATGTATGTGGTACTAGGAAAAGGTTTGATTAGCATAAGTGAGGCACACTTTACCAAAACAAGATTTTTCAATTACTACTTTCAAACATATATGTAATTAAGTAGCAAATAAAAACACAGGTTATAGCTGATGAACAACACCAAAAGTGCTCCAATCAGCTAAAAACATGGCACTTACCGCATCATTACTCTTTAACTTGTCTTGTCAAGACACATTACGCATCTTTTTATTAGAACATGAATCTAATAGAATTCAAAATATATGAATCACTAACACAGATAACCCACATTGCAATATCCAAATTAAACTATATAAAAACGTTTAGCTAACATCAATAAATCTAATACAGTTTAAACTTAGAATAATAAATAGACAAACACACGAATCAAGTAGACAAACACACATAAATTGAGTTCGTTATGCATATATAAACATAAACCAAACAGCTTGCCTGAAAACAGATTTCGTGTTTGAGTAATTTGAGAGAACATCATCGATTCATTGGTAACTGGCGGAGTACAATCCGGTGCCCATAGCCGTGGCGGTTAGCCTGAGATCCTGATTCCGCCGACAAATAGAGACGAGATTCGTTGGATTGAGTTGGTTCTGAATCAGTGTTTCAAAAGTGGAGTTGTGAAGCGTAAGAACAAGAACTTTTACAGTTTTAGTCCCTTGATATTTCTTCACCTTTTAAACTCATTCGGAGCAGACAAATCTCCCTTGATGTCATTTTTGAACACCCCTTAATTTCCAAGGTATCCAATGATGGAAATTCAAAAGCTTCCTTTCCTAAGCAAAATCCCTTGAGACTATCAAGATCAACAAGTTTTAAGGACTTCAGACAAGGAAACTTTACAATAGCATCCACTATGGAATCAGATTCTTCTTCTCCCTTCACAATTGCCTTCATACTTCTGCAGTAACTTATATGTAGTTCCTGGAGTTGCAATAGACTACCAACCATGGGACATGTAAATACATATTCTAAACTACTGCAATGTTGAATTGACAGTCTTGTTAGACTTGGAAACTTTAATACTGTCCCCTGCTTGCTCTTCCATATATACTTGAGACTAGTTAAATACACCAAGTCCAATTGTCTCAAGTTTGGAATTTCAGCATCAGTTTGTGAATCAAATATCTGCTCAATGTCCCGACATCTCCTACAACGGACAGTTTCAAGCTTTTGCAGTTGTGACACTTCATCAGATGAAAAAAGAGTCTGTCCACCACGGGGGTTATAATCCATATCCGCGTTGATCAAATTATGATAAGACCAAGGAAACCGGCTGTATGAGCTTGTACTTTCATAAACCGGTAATCGGGCCTGCAAGGTAAAAAAACACAAGCTTATGTCACAGATAATTGTACATCAGATTGTTCAATGAAAAAAATAAATAAATAAATAATAATAATAATAAAAAAAAAAAAAAAAAAAAAAAAAAAAAAAAAAAAAAAACCCTTCATACGCGAGTAAAATAAGCCAAAAGGCTCTACATGATTGTAACCAAACCGTTGATATTTCCTAATCATATTACTTTCAATCCAATAATTACGCTGTAATTTTGATGAAGATTACAGTTATCAATAAGGTTAATTGACTCTAATACTAGAAAAGAAACTGACATGAGAAGGTTTTTTCTTTTTTATTTAAAATAAAAATAATACCTGATGCGAGGTGGTCGTCACATGAAAGTTAAGGCCGAAGTCAACACTATGTTTGCCTAAGCTTGTATTTATGAACTTAAGCTTCGGAGCTATAGATTGACCATAAGTAAACACCGTTATTTGTGGGCATTCACCTATCACAACCTCTTCCAATGCTGGCCATTTGAATTCATTCTTCCCCAAGAAGAAACCCACAAAGTTTGGTAGATTGTCTAGTTTAATCGACTTTAAATGGGGAAAGACCATCCCAACAGAAGCAGTTGTTTGGGAATTTATAGACACATCTTCATCATCTCTGTTTGAAATCACCTCTTCAATAGCATCACAATACTTTATATCAATTTCCTTTAGGCTGGAAAGAAGTTTCACCATTAGAGGTGAAAACAAGTACTTGACGCTGTTACACTTGTACATCCTTATGGTTGTGAGGTTGTGGAATGAGGACTGTGATGGTTGTTTTTGAAGAATTAATTCATTCCAATTGCACTTCCACACATGACTCAACTTCTCCAAACCTCTTAACTCCAATTCTTCAAGATTGGGGAGTATGATGAGTTGTTGCTGGGTATTGTGAGGTGATTCTCTACTAATTGGACTCGTTATCTCAAAAACCACCTCCACATCTTCATAGCTCAGCAAAAGTTGAAGTTTATGAAGGTGATTAAAAGTGGGTAATGGGAATGCAATTTTAGAAATCTGCATATCACAACCACAAATGATATATTTAGTAATAATTCCCATTGAGAAAATATGAATTTAACTGCAACAAATTTTTAAAAAATATATACATAATTTATTCAAGAAGAAACATCTGGATATGAGATAGAAGATA
The DNA here is from genome assembly GCA_030686995.1 of Artemisia argyi. NCBI lineage: Eukaryota > Viridiplantae > Streptophyta > Magnoliopsida > Asterales > Asteraceae > Artemisia > Artemisia argyi. Next base: position 14,995,038 of record CM060687.1, on the reverse strand, counting down.
AGAAGAAAGAGGGTAGAAATAGCATTATTTTTCTATTTATTTTAAAAATAATAAAAAACCCAATATAATCTTTTTATATTTATTTTAAAAAAGATAAAAACAAAAATGGAAATCATTTAATTAAGTTGTACCTCTTTCTCTTTCTCTTTCTCAACCAATTCATTCTTTCTCTCTCTTTCTCTGCCGCAAATATAAATTTGAACTAGTTTGAGTGCTCTCATATCCAAATTGGTTGTGGCAGGTGTGATTAAATTTTCAAACCTCTCACAATATTCAATGTGAATGCTTTCAACAGCTTCAAATCCATGAATCAAGTTATTTCCAGCATCTTTTATCCTCCACACCTCTCTAAGCTTCCCTAATTCCGACAAATGAATGCTTCTCAACCTGCTGCTGCTAACTTTATCCATTTCACCAACATATCCCATGTCAATGTCGAATATCACTTCAACAGAAGCACAATATCTAACATCAAGCTCTTCTAGATGATTGAATAACGGCATTGGATTGCTTGGGAGAAGATTCACAAGACTATCACAATGCCACACTTTAATGCTTCTCAAGCTGCTGGTACAAACCTGCTCTCCAATATTGCCCGTACGTCCCGAGTTAATGTCAAATAACACTTTAATGGAACGACAGCTTTTTACGTTAAGCGCTTGTAGATTATTCAGGAATGGAAACGGATTGCATGAAAAAAGCTTCACAAGACTATCACATCTCTCCACTTGAATGCTTCTCAAGCTGCTGCCAAGTTGCTGGTTTTCACCAAAATCCATGTTGAACAAGACTTCTATCGAACCACAACTCTCGACCGTAAGCTCTCTCAATGGGCAAAGATTACTAATACTAAACTGAGGAGGCCATATCTCCTTCAAATTCTCCATATCAGAAACAACCAATTCCTCCAGTATAGGAGTCGCATCCTGCAAAGTAAAAAATATTTGTTTATTCATTAGATACTCACCACTTATTGAACCACTGTTAGTATAAAAGATTGTTAAAATAAAACACAGACTTACCTCTTTGTGAAAGAAAGATTGCACACGGAAAATATTACTCGACACAGAAGATGATGCATTGCTGGGATAAATGCTTGTGAAATTCGGAAGGCCTTCAAGTTGCAACTCCATGAGACATGGCAGCTCAATTACATTGGCGTTATTGCTAAAACTCAATAGCTTTGGTAGGTCAGCCAACTTGAGACACTTTAAGTTGGGAAACATGATTATACTGGATCCATTATTCTCAGTACGTATGACTGCTTCCATACTATGGCATCTTGAAATAGTCAGATACTCAAGCTTTGACAAATTTGTTGCAACACTCGGTGTGAAAAGGTAAGTCAACTCTGCACATTTTGAAACTACAAGGAGTCTTAAATTGGAAAACCAAGAGTATGGCACAGTATTCATATCATTCACTTGTAGATAAAGGGCATCTGTTATCCTAAACAGCTCATTGATCATAGATTCCAGTAGCTCGAGCTCTTCTCTATTGGTGATCAGCTTCAAGCTGTTTTCATATGAGTGCGTGTCAACTTGCCTTGTGCCCAGCGCTATTCTAACTTCTGTAAAAGAACATCCCACTGAGAGCTTGAATCTTTTAAGTTTCTTACAAGACATGTTCTTCATATGCGCATTGTTACCAATAAATTCAAATTCTAATGCACAAAGGTTCTTTGAACGTTCTGCAAGTTCACTATTGTTGTTGTCTGTGAAGCAGCATGCTTTTTTATAATAAGGTATCATATAAAGCTCTTCAAGCTTCACTAAGCTTTTCAAGACTCCGTCATCTATAACAAGATTGCAACAACCTGTTACATCCAGTAGTCGTAACTTCTTCAAATTTCTGAATGTGGAAGGTAGGATTGTAATGCGAGAGTTAGCAAAGCTAAGCACTTCCAGATTCAAAAGATTTCCAATACAAGCTAAATCAAACGTCAAGGAGCATTCATGGAGACAAAGAGTTCGAAGGTTGGAGGAGAACTGAACAGGTGTGGGAATTAATGGATACTCCAAATTCTCAAATGCTATAACTTGAAGCTGTTCCATTCCTTCATAAAAGCCTGGAGGAAACCTTAGCGACTCATCTCCGTGCATAAGTTTCAAAAGTGAAAGGTTTGGAAACCTTAAGTCACTAGGAAACTTAGACATATCCTTACATGTTAACGAAATTCGCTTGCAAGACTGGCTCATACTATTAGCTTCACTCCACTTTGAGAAATCATCTTCATGGTGAATGATCAAACATCTGTCCTCACCACCTTTAGAAATAGTATTTACCACAAATGCAAGCACAAGATCATGCATTTTCACACACTCATACTCATCACTATCACCATCCATCAACAAATATTTATTTTTGAGATTGCTCACACTTGTTTGAGTGCTGTTTCTAGCTGTGCCCATAGTATAAACTTGTTTCAAAAGTTCTAGTCCCCATGCGTATCTTGTGAGATCTTCTATCGGGATATTAGAGTCCTCGGGGAACAAGCCACAAAGCAGAAAAATCTCTTTATCCTCTTGTTTTAAATTCTTGTAACTTATCTCAATAATTTCTTGCACTTCCTCACCAAGATCATTTATCATCAAACAATTGAGTGTATGCTCCCATACCCATTTCATTTCACATTTAAGAGTTCCGGCAATGAGTTCAATTGCAAGCGGCAAACAACCACATTTTTTAACAATTTCACATCCTATCTTATAGAGATCATGATCATGTTCGGCTGAAATCCCTGCTTTTTGACAAAAGAAATCCTGTGCTTCAATTTCCTTCAAGACAACAACCTCAACTACTTCAAAAGCAGCATCATCTGCAATCTGTCGGCAAACTTTTACATCCCGCGATGTGAGCAACAACTTAACCCCATTTGGCAAAGGACTCGCTAATCCGATGTCTTCAAGTTTAATCTTCTCCCACACATCATCCAGTATAACCAGAATCTTTTTGCTATCCTTCAAGAGTTCTTTAAATCTTTTAGAAAGATAAGCTGCCCTTAGTTTTTCATCAGTTTCAGTTAGAGGTTTGAGGTTTTCATCAGATTTAGTTAGAGATTTGCCTATGTGCTCTGCTATGGCATTCTGAATGGCAAACAAGTTGGAAGTTTTCCCAACAGTTACAACCACGATCCAATTAAACATCTTGTTATCTTCTGCAGCCTCTTTCAGTTGTTTCATCAGTGTGGTTTTCCCCACGCCACCCATTCCACACAAGGCTATCACTCGAGCCGTATGATCATCATCTTGTTGAAGGAGCTTAAGTGCATCATTGAATGCCTTTAATCTTGAGTCGAACACACTTACACCTGTTGTTGATGTTGATGCTGGGTTTATGGAATCGACTCTGCCAAGATATCCTTCAGCTTCACGCCAGAGGGTGTCATCAGAGATCATGCCAGAACCATCGCTGATAAGACCTTCGATAACCTCGGTAAGCCTTAATGCATTTCTTCCTGCTAGAAACTTCTTTTTAACACTAAAGCATCCAATGTTGTTGCTTGGAATGTTGTCAACATCTTCCTTGATCTTTTTAACATCTTCCAACCACCCTGGTACATGAGCAGGCATATTGGGATGTTGTCTCTTGAGGCGTTCGATATCAGCATTTCGATCTTCCAAAACCTTCATTCTGTTTTTCATGCGCTCAACATGTTCAGCGTATGAAGTGAGATATCCCAGCTTTCGCTTAATATGAACCGTCAAAACATTCACAACAGGACCAACGATTGCAGATGCAACTTCCATTTTCCTGAGACATAAGAAATCATGTAAACAAAACCAAGGGTGTGGCAATTACTGAAACAACACAAAAATAAACAGGTTAAGCTTGGGTCTAAACAGGTTTCGGGTTGACCCGTCAACTTGTTAGCATAAACAGACTACATGGGTACTGTTTTTAACCGAAACCCGACCGAACTACCAACAAAAGGGTTGAGCTTCGGTCTAAACAGGTTTCGGGTTGCCCGCCAACCTGTTTAGATAAAGAGTCACATGGGTCTAAACAGATTTATCTCAATATGTTTCATTTGTTGAATTAATGCTTTTGGATAATTGCTTATCTTTTATGCTTATGAGTAAGTACTTATAAATAATTGCTTATCTTTTATGCTTAGGAGTTAGGAGTATGTGTTAGCAATTAGTAGTAGCTTGTTAGTTGTAACTATTTACTCCACTTATAAAAGCGTTTGGTTTGGTATCGTAGATGTATGTGTATTTTTAAAGTAAAAATGACGTAAAAAAGAATAATCTTAAATTTATCGCAAATATGCCTATTGAGATAAGCAGCTTCTACCTCAAGCATTAAAATAAGCTATCAAGAAAAAGAGTACACATTTTATTTGATCTCAAGCATTAAAATAAGCAGCTTCTACCTACTTATTGAGACTTGCTTATTTTGATCTGCTTATCATAAACTTGCTTATTTTACTTAAAAATAAATAAGTAATGCCAAAACCACCCCTTAATTTAATTTGATCCAAACAGCTGATTTATCTCACTATGTTTCATTTGTTGACTAAGAAAGATAGAAATATTGATACATCAAACTTAAGAGGTTACAGAAAAGGTAAAAATTTGGTGTCTACAGTTAGTAACTTAATTCTATGCCAAAAATATGTAAGAGTACCTTGGAATACAGACTTCAAAGATGTAACCAGTTCTCAAAAATGTATTATTTTTAGTGTTCAAGCAAAGAAGGTTGGTTGAGTTCTCTAGATGATTAAAAACAAATGGAGAAGACTGTTGGAGAAAACATGCAGAAATTTTTAAAAGTGGAAAGTGAAATGGCTACTTTTTTGCCAACTAATCTTCCATTACATTTGGCCATGTGTCAAATAAAGCTAGTTAATAATTGAGTGATCGTGAAATATCAACGTAGCCACTCAACCAAAGTAAAGCAAATTATTGTAGTCCTGGGCCTAGTTGCTTAGAGGCGATAATGGAAGGGGCCTACAATCACATGGGCTTATTCTTTTTCTCAAAACAAATCTTTAAAAGAATTTATGATCTTATTATTAGATTATATATAGCCGAATGCATGCTTGATATAACGATGCCCATTTATGGTTTTAGATAAACTAGTTTTAGATCTCCGTACACGCACGTATTTATGGTTTTAGATTAAGCTTTAGCTTAAATTTTGGTGGATAAATATTTGTTGAATGTAAAAATAGTACTAAACATGGTTTTTGGATAGATTTTTTTGTTAGATTCGTTAAATTTTCTGATAAACTACTCAATCATAAACTACACGATTTGTTGTGTGGAAGTGGTCAAACCTAATATCACAATCTGTTGTGTGGTCGTGACCAAACTTAATATCACATTTTTTTTTTCTAATAAACATACATGTACCACCTTGATTACTTTTAAATGCTTCGTGTTAAGTATTGATCGAAGACTTACAACAATATCGATATTGGGCTCATTATAAATGTATTGATCGAAGACTTACAATAATATGGTTTATATAATTTATTTTTTATTTTTTTAGTTTAGTATCAATCTTTAACAAATATGTTGAGTTTAAATAAGATGAATAGCATTAGTGCCAAATATAATGTAGCACTGTATTTAGTGCTTTACTATTCATATCACTAAGTTAGTGCTAAAGATAGTACCAACATTAAAGAAGGTTTTTTGCACCTTGTGGCACTAAAATAGTGCAAAAAAGCACATTTAATGTCAACATTGGAGATGCTCTTAGCGTATCTGGGATGCAACATGGAAAATTTGAAATGACCTTTATCAAATAAACGTTGACTCGTTCATTTTTAGTATTTGTAATCTGTACCATTTATTTGGTTTGTATTTTGAAGCTATTCTCATAGTTGATGTCAAAGTTTAAATATGGTTATTAAGTGATGACGCCTCAATAGAATTTGGAGATCCTCGATCTTGGCAAATTTGATCACATATTTCATATGGGTTTACTTTTATATCTTCGTTCTTATTTGTTTGGTTGTGGTTGATGAAAAATATGGCGATAATGCAACTCGCTTGTGTTTCTTAAATTACACGCCCATGAAGTTAATTAAGTATTCTATGCTGCAAGTAGTTCCGATCAAGCATTTTAATATTTTATACTTCCTTAGCATATACGAGAATTTTGGTAAATAGAATATAAGTAGGCAATCTTTGTTTGACTGATTAAGCAGGTCTTTGCAAAAAGCCAACGGGGCTCAAAATCTATTTTAATGGGACTTGTGAGCGTAGCACATCTATGCATTTTGGATAATTATGGTGATCCACGTTCGTTGTAACCTTGTGATTGATATTGAATATTTTAGTAGTAGATGGGTAGGACATGTAAGAAATTGGGGTTGGGATTATGATGATAATCTTGGATATCTTTTTAAATCGTGTTTGTTTACTTTCAAACAAAGTATTTCTATCATTATTATCACGAAATCCTTACTGGGATAATTCAAGAAGAAGAACACTTAGAATTCCAGACACAAGAAAACTAAGCGAAACATAGAGAATTGTAAATTTTTGTATATTCCAATGAAACCAGACATGTTTGTTTAATAAGAGACTCATGTGACAGTTAAAATAGCAGTTAATTGGCGGAAAAAACTGTTAAGTCAGTTAAATAGCAAGGGGTGTTGCCCTTTGACCCCTGCATCTTTGTCCGGCAAAAACATATTGGCTTAACAAGTATGGACTCCACACCTCCCTAATTCGTATATGAGCTAATATGTTTTCGACTAGTCTCTAATAAATCACAGTTATCTAAGGGTGCGTCTGGTATGCTTGATGGAATCACTATAGGTATAGGTTTAAGAATAGAGTAGAATGGAAATGGATATGTAGATATCACTTTTCATAGGTATCCACATATCAATCAAATCATACTCCTATGAGGAAACCCACGTATCATGGGTATCTTCATTCCATTGTAGTGGGTCCCATAACCAACCAAACAACATTAGTGACGTTCAAAGTCATAGATTAATTCCCATAATGAGATGTCAAACGCACCCAACTTATGACATTAAAATCACCAAGAAGACAAAGCTGTGACTCAGTCTCTTGATACCTTCACTAAAATGTAGGCAGTCAAGTGGGCTCAAATCATCAATGTTCCTCGTATCTTAGTCATTTAGATTAATTTAAGTCGTACCTTGTGTACGATTAAATTGAACAAATCGGTGAAGCGTCTATAGATTGGAATGAACGCCAATGGCAAAATGGGTTTCTTGAAGTATAAAATTTCCAAGAGATGGTTAGTGTTAATTCTTGATTGTATTATAAAAAAGTTCCAAGTTAACAAGTAATATTTATCAACTGAAATGGAGAATGATGCATACAATTGCGGTTTCGTTATATTATATAGACCGAATAAAAGATCAGTACATATCTTTGTTACTTATAATGCATGTATAGTCGGATATATGTAGGCTACGTTTGGCACAAAGCTTTTTGGAGCTTTTTTAGGCAATAAGTGGTGAACAATGAGTTTTTTGATTTATAGTGTTCGTTTGGCATGAGAGCTGTGGGTTTTGCTATTTTTTAAGAAAGCTCGTTTTCCTAATGCTTCTTTATGAAGCTGTGAGCTTTTTTGGCAACGCTACTTTTACCAAACATAGCCGTATTCTTTATACTTAAAATGTTTAAATTTTAAGTAATGATGATTGCCTATTCATCTTAAATTAAGAATGGTAACATTGTCTACAGATAAATTAATATTTTAAATATTATTTTATAAGTAAACTCATATCATTTTTTGTTTCTAACATATAATATTTTTTCTCGCAATGAATATAAAGTGAACTTGTAAGTTTTGCATCAAGCGTCAAACAGAAATCACGATTTCGCAAACATAGTTATTTAACGCTACACACCATCGTTTTGTGCGGAGGTATCCATCTAGCTTAGCTAAAGTATGAACAAAATCTTTGTATATAAAAGGTTTGGAGTGCCCATATTTAAGCGATAAACGATATTAAAAATTTAAGAATCTATTTATTCTAATAAAATGGAGTTCTGTACAAGTCCATGAAGAATACCTTGCATTAAAAAATCTGATGTGTCTTGCACCATATTTCACGGTATTTTTGGAACGTACTACATCTCTTTAGCATTATCATTTGAGGCTTCTTCTAGTTTCCTCAAAAATTCACGAGACTCGATAAAATCATCGATAGTTTAAATTTTTCGTTTATGAAAATGTAATGCGGTAAATTTGAAAAGGGTCCCTAAATTACCGGTTGTCACAGTTCCCTTATTAATTGATTCTTGATTTCAAACTAAACGTCATTCCCAATAGCTGGCCTAACCAAACCAGGCCCTTGCTCTTCTCGTGTAAGAGCCAAATACTCTTAAAGCGTGAGGGTATCGATGTCAACTTCTCCCATGGTACCTGAAACTTGAAAATGATCGTGAGTGCTAAAAATAAAAATAAGAATAACACTAAAATTAAAAACTCAAATAAATTCCTAATAGCTCCCCGGCAGCGGCGCCAAAAACTTGATGCAGGTTTTACCAACCAGGTTTTAATATTTATAAAGTGTCTCGTTTACCTAAGGTCTACCTAATGCACTAACGGGCAGTGTACCCGGTCGTGTGAGGTATAGCTAGATGGTAAATCCAAGGTCGTCCCAAGAGCTATGTGTGTGAAAATTATCTAAGTTTAGTGTCACGTATAAAAGGGGTTTTATGATTTGAAAGATTAATAACTAAGAAAATGTAAATGACAAAGCAAATAAGTAAAATAGAAGGGAATCAATAAAGAGAGGTAGTGCTAACCTAATTACTATTCTTTTTATTATCATGATTAGTTTTCTATAAGTGCACCCTATCATATCGTCTAGGGGTTATATTCATCCAGGATCAGAGGGTTAAATCACCTGAATCTATCTTACACATTGTCCTATCCCCGACTATTGTAAAGCCAAGGGTTCATCGGGCGGCGTGAACCTAAGAAGATTTAAGAGTCATTAAGGGCCTCTACTAACATGGACAAGTCTAGCGAGATGCGGCATGGTCAGATCTTACACCCCCTCTAACTCCTTTATGCGTATCGCATCGGTAGGTGGTCCTAGGGTTAATTCGCATATGTATGGTAATATTGCTATCACCAAGTCACATCCCTATCAGCCTGGTTCCTAGGGTTAATTCCCCAGGCCTCCAAGGAACTACTAATGCTCAACACTACTGGAACTAGAGTGTCCCAAGACTCGCCATGAAAGTATACAAACAATAGACAATAGATGCGAAGAAAACTAAATCATAACAATAACAATTTCATAACTAGGCTAACACCAAGAGGTGCTTAGCCACTCATGTTCATAATTGCAGTAAAACAAAGTTGGATTAATACAAATGTAAACATGAATTGAATACAAGACAAAGGAAATGATAAACTTATGATTGGTGTGTGAATCCTCCCTTTGAAATGACTTCTATGTGGCTAGAACTTCGTTCCTCCTGCTCCCTGAGTTTCTCCCACTTCTGTGTGTTGAGGAGTGAATGCATAAACTCGGAATTAGGGCTGTTATTTATAGGCCCGACTTTGCTACGACGTAGCTGATTGAGTTGCTACGTCGTAGCCTTTGTAAATCTGGACTACGCCGTAGCTTGATCAAGTGCTACGGGCGTAGTTTCTTCATTGGATGCTTTCTACGGCGTAGTTGCTAGGGTAACTACGCCGTAACTTTCTCTTTTGGCCTCGTGAGTTCTTTACTATTTCAAATTAGGGTCTACGCCGTAGGTGGAGAGTTGCTACTCCGTAGTGCCCTTTATCAAACCTTTACGCCATAGTCATGGAATGAGCTACGCCGTAGTCTTCATAAATCTTCGCTACGACATATGTAGATGAACCTCTACGCCGTAGTTGATGCAGAATCCACATTATTCATGTATTTTCACTTAAGCCCTTCCATTTCCGCGTTTCTTCATTCTTTTGCTCATTTTCACCTTGTAACCAGAATATAAACAAATAAGAGTATATATCCTTCATATGAATATATGAATAGACAATATGAGCAATTAAGGGGGATATTAACACTTAAATCATGGGTAAATTTGATGTTATCTGTACCAAAAATTATAGCTTCATGTGTTCATTGTGCAAAAGTATTGAAGATTCACATGATCATCTATTCTTCCAGTGTAAGTATTCAGATGAAATATGGTAAGCAATAAGCAATATGGCTAGGATCAACTCTAATACAACAACATGGGAAGGGTATGTGAGGAATATGAGCTTCATACAAAATCATAATTGCATCTGGAGCATAATCAAAAAGCTTTGCTTTGTTGCATCAGTGTGCTTTCTGTGGCAAGAAAGAAACTGCAGGATTTTTAGACAAGAAGAAAGAGACCAGAATACTTTGATTAGAATCATCAAAGATGAAGTAAGACTCAAGCTTATGTCTATCAAAACCAGAAACACAAGTGCAGTAGAGGAGGCTATGGCTACATGGGAGATAGCATAAGATTGAAGCTGCTGTTAAAAATGGCAAGTTTGGGTGATTGAACAAGTGTGGAATAATAGTGATTAGAATATTGTAGTGTGAAAGAAGTGAAGGTTCTTAATAACTCACAATTGTGTGGAGATGGAAATGGATTAGTATTCTGATTTGTTTGCCAATTCGGATACTCAAACAAAAGTTCTCTGCTTCAAAAACTCTATCTTTCAAGGGTGTTTGGATAAAAAAGGCTTATATCACAAACAGAGGACATTTTAGATCACTACAGTGAATTCAACACCTTGTATCTTGGAGTTTTTCTCATATGACTGTACCTTGCTAGTAACCATGCACTTCTAGTTTCGCCTTGGGAGGAAACTAGTGGGTCCATGGTGAAAAGAAGGAGGTCTACATTGGGGAAATGTACCATAAAGAAGGGTTGTCCACTGTGAAGGGTAAGTGGTCAAGTAGGGTGGTGTATGATGGGAGGAATAGAAATGTGTGAAAGATGAACCTTCTTGTGTTAGAGTTTTACAATCAATATAGCACATACGCGGAAGCAATGATCAATAATAACACGTATAAAGATAACTAAAACATAAATAAGAACATACCCGAAGCACTTCAATAAATCTTGATTCTTGTACAAATAGATCAATGATAAACCCCTTACCGTTTTGTTTATCGATCTCTTGATAATTACTAAAGTAAGTAATTACCTCGTTCTTGTACACACAAACTACCAACGAATAAAGGTTTGATGCAAGTAAACAAAACACTATTTTTTGTTTAACCAAAATCGACCCAAACACCCTAGGAGGGGGGGTGGACGATCGGCCAAGAAAGAAAACAAGGAGAAAAGATTTTAGGGTTTTGTGTGTGTGCACAAAAGATGTGAAACCCTAACCCTTAGCCTTGTATATATACTAGAGTAAACTTGGAGGACAAGTTGAATGTGGGTTGGGCTTCCCCTCCCCTTGCTCGACCGGCCTAGGCACCCCATGGGGTGTTCTAGATCCTTCTTGACTCCCAAATTACATTCTAGTCCTTATCTTTCGTTACTAATGATAGTTAGTCCATACGGTTAATAACTAACGACCATTTAGTCCATTAAGTGTTTATAAATATATATATACGATACATTTAACATATATATATTTATTATACATTATTCTTGTTTGTAAAGTGTGCAATCCCGAGGTCTCGGGTTCGATACTAGACATTTACATATTAATGTTTATACGTAACATTTAACAGCTCCCACTCGTATATCCATTAATAGTAAAATGACATTGGTTAGCGTCTTGCAACACTCCAATGCCCCTAGTTCAATCCGAGCTAGGTTTCCAGGAAAAACCTTTAATGATTCATCATTATCATTATCCTTTCATTACTAATACTACATTAAAAAAGATGTGAGGTTCTTTATTAAATTTCTGTTTCTCATCTCTTTATGATTGAACAAAATTACCAAAACATCTGAACTTATTCCAGATAGACTTTGGGCTTGGCCATGCAAACATTTTGTCAACCCTACGAGGGGCCCAGCAGTATTAAACTTCTAAACAAATCAGAAGGAATAAATACTCTCTTGACTACAAGAATAACCCATGAACTTTGTAACATTCTGAAAACAACCCTTATGACTTCCAATTACGGTAAGCGGTAGATTGCTCCACAAAATGCACTACATCCATGACACTTATCTGGTATCTCAAGTCTGAGGATAACTTTAAATATGATTCTCATAATAATTTAAATCATATTGTTGGGATAAGTCCAATACTCAATTCATTGAATATCATGTGAAATTGGTATGACTACGCATCAATATACTTTCAAGTATATCCTTAACCAATACTCAAAATTGTCTTAGTTTAATGATATTCACATATCATTAATTGACAACGGACCATTTAGAATAATAAATTATTCATGGATCCTAAACATGCAAATATAGGATATATTATTAAGATAATGAATAAATAAATATAACCAATACTTTATTTCATTAAAATTAATAATTGTACATTACATCCCTTATCCAAATACTAATCACAAATGGGCATGAAACTATCAGCTAATTTAAGTCCTATTCCTTCAGCATGCTTGTAAAGCTTGGTGCCAGGTAAAGGCTTTGTAAATTGATCAGCTAAGTTTTCATCTGTGTGAACTTTGAGCATTTCGATTTCACCTATCTCAACTTGTTCTCTGACATAGTGGTGCTTAATCGGGAAATGTCTGGTGCCTTTCATGATTCCAGGTTCATTGGCAAATGTAATTGCAGCTGAGTTGACACAATACATTTTTATAGGTCGCTGAATCGAAGGCATAACCCCAAGCCCTGAAACAAACTTCCTAATCCAAACAACTTCCATTGCAGCTTCTGAAGCAGCTATATACTCACTTTCTGTAGCAGACATCGCTAATACACTCTGCTTTCTGCTCCTCCAATCAACAGCTCCTCCATTAATGACAAAGACATAACTCGTCTGAGACTTCGTATCATCCTTATCACCTTTCCAAGAAGCATCGCAGTAACCTGTTACATCAAGCTCTGCAGATGGAGTACCCCCATAAACCAAGAACATCTCTTTAGTAGCCCTAAGGTACTTAAGAATATTCTTAACAGTAGTCCAGTGTTTTTCACCTGGATTCTGCTGATATCGACTGGTTAAATTCTGAGCAAACGCCACATCAGGCCTTGTGCTTTTCACCGCATACATAATAGATCCCACAGCCGAAGCGTAAGGGACTCTCTTCATGCGTTGCACCTCTTCAAGTGTTGAAGCACAAACTTTGTTGCTCAAGCCATGTTGCTCTTGCATTGGCAAATATCCTTTCTTGGAATTTTGCATACTGAATCTCTTCAATATTTTATCAATGTAAGCACTCTGGCTTAATCCAATTAATCGCTGAGATCTATCTCTATATATCTTGATTCCCAGAATAAATGCAGCTTCCCCTAAATCTTTCATAGAAAAACAACTTCTAAGATATGCCTTAACCTTTTGCAAACTCAGAATATCATTTCCCATGATCAATTTGTCATCGACATATAATATAAGGAAAATTACATTACTCCCACTAGCTTTGTGATATACACATGGCTCATCAAGATTTTGAGTGAATCCATACTTCTTAATTTCACTATCAAATCTCTTATTCCATTGTCGTGATGCTTGCTTTAATCCATAAATGGATCTTTTAAGCTTGCATACACGATCTGGGAATTCTGGATTCACAAACCCCTCAGGCTGTGCCATATAGATATCTTCATCTAGGCTACCATTTAAGAAGGCGGTTTTGACATCCATTTGCCAAATCTCATAGTCATAGTAAGCGGCTATGGCTATAAGAATCCTAATTGCCCTTATGTCAGCTACAGGAGAAAAGGTCTCCTCATAGTCAACACCAAAAGTTTGAGTATAGCCTTTAGCTACCAAACGGGCCTTATAGGTGTGTACAATGCCATCCATATCAGTCTTTTTCTTGAAGAGCCATTTGCTCCCAACTAGCTTGGCACCCGGAGGTAGGTCTACTTCTTCCCAGACTCCATTGTCATTCATGGATTGCATTTCCCCATTCATAGCTCCCTGCCATTTTTCCTTTTCAGGACTATTCATAGCAGCTTTATAACTTGTAGGTTCATCGAGATCCCCTATCAAGTTGTCATCACACTCCATGTTAAGACATAGACGTGTAGGAGCCTTCACAGATCTAGAAGACCTGCGAACGGGAACCACTTCAACTTCAGGTGGAGGACCTAAACTTTCAGGTTCTTCAGGAAGTTGGCTAGTGTTTTCAGAAGGTGTTACATCTTCATGATCGTCTTCCAGATCATATACTCTCCCACTGAATTCTTGAGATATGAGCTCCTTTTCTAAGAAGTCTCCATACCTTGCAACAAAAACTTTGTTTTCAGTTGGGTAATAAAAGTAGTAACCCATAGTTTCCTTACGGTAACCTACGAAGATGCACTTTACAGATCTTTGTTGGAGTTTGTCTGCTGAGTCACGTTTAACATACGCCTCACAACCCCAGACCTTTAGATAAGACAAGTTAGGAGCTTTTTCAGTCCATACCTCATATGGAGTCTTATCAACCTTCTTTGTTGGAACCATATTTAAAATGCGAACTGCAGATTCCAAGGCATAATCCTAAAACGAGTAAGGAAGAGTTGTTAGATTAAACATAGATCGTATCATATCTTGCAATGTACGATTCCTTCTTTCAGATACACCATTTTGTTGTGGAGTATATGGAGAAGTAAGGTGTTGGACAATTCCCTCCTTTGCTAAGTAATCTATAAACTCTTGACTCAGGTATTCACCACCTCTATCAGATCGAAGAGCTTTAATCTTCTTTCCTAGTTGCAACTCTACTTCTGCTTTAAACACTTTGAATGTTTCAAATACCTCATGCTTATGTTTAAGTAAATAAACATAACCATAACGGCTGTAATCATCCGTAAATGTTAAGAAGTAGCTAGCACCTCTCCTTGGCACATGTCTAAGTGGTCCACACACATCTGTGTGAATAAGACCAAGTAGATCATTAGCCCTTTCAATCCTATTTTTAAAGGGTTTCCTTGTCATCTTCCCAGCAATGCAAGATTCGCATTTATCAAATGATTCATCATTGATCTTTTCTAAAAGCCCATCATGTTGCAGCTTTTTCATGCGATCTTTGCCAATGTGAGCAAGTCGACAATGCCAAAGATAAGACGAATCCAGACCTTTCTTGATTCTCTTATTGTTGATGCTATACATTGAATTATTTGTAACAAAAGCATTATCATTATTATTCATATCAATTTCAAAGACACCATTCACAGCAATAGCATTAAAATAAAAAACACCATTTAAAGAAACCGAAATTCCATGGCTAGAAATAGTATGCTTAAAACCAAGGTTCAATAAACATGAAAATGAAATTACACCGCTAACAATTGACGGTGCATAATGACAATTATTTAAAGATAGTACTAAGCCCGAAGGCAACACTAAATCATAAACTCCTATAGCTTCAACTCCTGCATGCGCTCCATTACCAACGTGCAAGAATTGTTGTCCATAGGCCAGCTTTCTCTCAACTCTAAACCCCTGCAAGGTATTGCAAATATGAATGCCACATCCCGTATCATATACCCATGAATTCAATTTAGGAGTAAGAGTGAATAATTCAATCATAAAGAACGCACCTGATGAGCTGGGGTTACCAGCTTCATTCCCCTGCTTCCTGAGTCGCAAGTCATGAATGTAGAGAGGACAATTGCGCTTCCAATGGCCCTTTTCATGACAATGGTGACATGCCTGATCCTTCTTGTTTGGTGGATTCACCTTTTTCTGTTTAGGCTGATGTTGCTTCATCTTGGGTTCAGGTTGATAGGCCATGACCTGCTTGCCTTTGTTACCTTTCCCTTTGCCTTTGTTCACATGCGATTTCTTCTGGATTCTCCCACCATGAATTGCCAACACTTGCGGGGTAGGAGCCTTGACCTTGGCTGGTAGACTTTTCTCATAATCAACAAGCAATGCGAGTAATTCTGAGACTGTCTTCCCCGAGCAGTGCATGTTGAAATTCTGCACAAAACCAGTAAAGTCCTTGTTAAGGGCCCTATTGATCAAGTACACTTGCACATTCTCGGGGTAACCAAATCTAATTCTATGAAGCTGATCAAAAGATTCCTTCATCTCAGTCACATAATCTTCAACTGGTTTACCATAACCATGCTTGCAGTTGTGTAGCTTGTCCAGTTCATCATACAATTCAACTGCAGGAGATTTCTCATAAGATTGCTGAAGTACTTCAAGCATATCTTTTGGGAAAAAGTACTCAAACTTCTTTTGCAATTGAGCACTCATGCTAGTGAGCATTAAACAAGCAACCTCATTAAACTTAGCATGTGTCGCCCTCCATTCTTCCTTAACTGCTTCTGCTGCAGTAGCAGCAGGTTCAGCTGGGCATTCATCGGTCAAGTATTTGATCTTACCGGTCGACCTCAAGACAATTCTAAGCGAGCGGTACCAATCATTGAAATTCTTTCCAGTCAATTTTTCTCTCTCAAGATGACTCTTGAAAGCAGAAATCACAGATGGGGTATCGGGTTGAGCCATATCTACAGATAAAAGTTCAAACATTAGTATTTTCGATAATAAATATCTTCAAGAAAATAAAATACCCATTAGCTATATTCATATAACCACCAAAATTTTCTTGAAAACCTAGGATCTAACTTTTCATAGTTCCACCACATCAGTTGATCTGCTAGTAGTGAAAGTACAAAAGATAGTAATCTGTCGAACAATAATTGGCAAACAAGATTTCCAATTCCTAGATCATTATGGGAATTACATCAAATTGATTCATCAATTTGCCTTGTAAGCATGTTTCATCCCATCTCATGCCTTAAGTTCTAGGTCTCACGCACAACTTAATTAAGTCGTCTACCTTAGAAACTGTAAAATTACAATTATGGTCTCACGCGTTAAAAGAATTTTACCTTGTTATAGTAATTTAGCCTAGGTCTCACGTTTACTAAATTAAAATTCCAAGTGTTCCTTATAGATAGATGGCATGTAACTTAAATTATAAGGGTATTTAATTTTGATGTGTAAATCAAAATATGTATAAAGATGCATGCACTCATCTTTATAGCATAAGTTTCCAAAACCTTTTTATTACCAATTCGTGAAATTAATACACAAAGTTTTACTTGAGGTTTAATAAACCCTAAGATGACTTTCTACAATTATGATTTTAAAAGTAATTCGTTTAAGATATATTCAAGATTGTGATAACCAAGACAGACTCTAAGGCTCTTTTCTAAGCCTTCAAATCACGGTTATGAATATCGTCTTAAAGGACTTAATTTTAAAAAGCATATTTGTACAAAACATCAATCAAGCAAAAGTTTATGGATTCAATCTCAAAATCATGTAATATAGTATGAATTTTGCTAGTCTCGCCTGAGAGCTGATTACCGTGCGAATCGGACCACTAGCGGCACCTAAGACCTTGCAAGATTCTTACTTTATCACTTTTGTTTCACCGTTATTAGTCCATATTATTTTCTTTTATGAAAATCACCCTTTTTATTGCTTACACCAAGTCAAACAATTAAGAAAACAATAAAAACAAGTAATTAAAAGAAAATAAACAACTAATAATAAAAACGTGAAACAATTAGCCACATGCAAACCTTATTAAAAAGATCCTAATTAAATCAATTCTAGGTATAATAACGCATGTAATCAACTAAGGCCTTCTCCTCTTGATGGAGGAGAGTCACATACATTGACGAATCAATTGCGTAGGCCAAAATCAATATACACACCACATAGCATATAAATTGATTTTTAATATATAAATTAATTGGAGTCTTCCCCAATTTAAGATCTATTTAAAACATGTGACAAATAAATAAACAAACAAGATCCATGACTAACATGCGTGTTTCGTCATGGATTAAACCTAACAATTAGCACATAGGTCACAAGTACGTTCACAAAACCGGTTTAAGACCTAGGGTTTCTATGTGATTACAATTTAATCAAGAAAACCACAAACCCTAATTAGGGTTTTAAGTGGAAATCGAACCCCCCCCCCCCCCAAAATTAAGGTTAGGGTTTTAAATTTTAATTAAAAAAAATTAAAGAAAACCCTAGAAAAAAACATGTATCTAACACAATTAAAGATCTGATTTTTATTATGTTTTAGTAATCAATTACATGTTATCCATGGCTCGTGATGCCACTGTTAGAGTTTTACAATCAATATAGCACATACGCGGAAGCAAGGATCAATAATAACATGTATAAAGATAACTAAAACATAAATAAGAACATACCCGAAGCACTTCAATAAACCTTGATTCTTGTACAAATAGATCAATGATAAACCCCTTACCGTTTTGTTTATCGATCTCTTGATAATTACTAAATTAAGTAATTACCTCGTTCTTGTACACACAAACTACCAACGAATAAAGGTTTGATGCAAGTAAACAAAATACTATTTTTTGTTTAACCAAAATCGACCCAAACACCATAGGGGGGGGGGGTGGACGATCGGCCAAGAAAGAAAACAAGGAGAAAAGATTTTAGGGTTTTGTGTGTGTGCATAAAAGATGTGAAACCCTAACCCTTAGCCTTGTATATATACTAGAGTAAACTTGGAGGACAAGTTGAATGTGGGTTGGGCTTCCCCTCCCCTTGCTCGACCGGCCTAGGCACCCCATGGGGTGTTCTAGATCCTTCTTGACTCCCAAATTACATTCTAGTCCTTATCTTTTGTTACTAATGATAGTTAGTCCATACGGTTAATAACTAACGACCATTTAGTCCATTAAGTGTTTATAAATATATATATACGATACATTTAACATATATATATTTATTATACAGTATTCTTGTTTGTAAAGTGTGCAATCCCGAGGTCTCGGGTTCGATACTAGACATTTACATATTAATGTTTATACGTAACATTTAACATCTTGGTCCTCTCAATACACCACCACAGGAGGTAAGGGTTGGCATCATGGAGGGCGTGTGTTCCCTAGTGAAGCCACACACTATTTTATGTCCATTCTATTGTTCTTGCAGGTTGAATGGATTGGATAGAAGGGTGATGTGGAAATGTAGCTAGATGGTTACGTGCATAAATGGTGAATTGAGATTACAAACTGGCATGGTTTACTCTATAGTGCAGTTTTGTGTGATGGTTGTGATATCTGTGTAGACAGAGATTGGAAAAGCTTGTTGCCTGATATTGGATAACTAAGAGATGTAATATGTGATAGAATAGTATGTTTTCTAGTTTGTTGCTTCTGTATAGAATGTAGTCGTTGAGAAACTGAATGGGATTTGTCCATTACAGTTTATGTATATCTTTGTAATTTGTTGGTTAATATAATCATCATTTGCGCAAAAAAAAAGGGTTTGTTGTTTCCAAAAGAATACATTCACGTTACCGTTTTAAGAAAATCATGTTTTCCGATCTTTTTTTTCTTTTCCATTTTTCGAAAAACATCCTTTGAGTTGTTTTTCTAATAGTACTTTTTATTTATGCATTTTACTTGAGATATAGTTCTCCAGTAACCCGGTGGTTGGTGAGGTCCGTTTTGAAGATTAGTGGTTTAATAATAAAATCATTTGAATATAGTTGATGTTTATTATTCATACTGAAGATAAATTTAATAATGAAACTTATCTTGAATTAAATGTCTTCATTAAAACGTAACTCCTACTAATAGTGTGTAATATAGTCATATTGGTGAAGTCGGAACAAATTTGAAAGTACGTTGTTAAAGTTATTGAATAAAAAAGTAAGTGTTTCAAGTCGACACAAAGTTGAAAGTACATGGCTATTTTGTAGCTTTTACCCTACTTTCTAAAGCTTTATTAAGTTTGTTTTAGTGACTCAAATGGAACTGATTGCTCTAAAATAACTTTTACTTTCTCAATCTTACAAATGTGGATGGTTTTTCCCTTCGTGCTTGTTTGTTATTAATCATTTGAGGTATCTCTTTTTTCCGAGTAGTTACTAGTATTAGTTATCAATATGCGTTCAACTAAACGGTCTAGTATATTGTTATTGGAAGATGGTAATTATTGTTATTTTATTGCAGATATTGGTGTGATGGAATGACTGATGACGTATAGTCTATATTCGGGTTACGAACCCGAAATAATAAACATTACTAACGCCCACGCCCACCACGAGTGGGCTATCATAACAATGATTTAGGCCAGTAGGCTAACGGTTTGGGCTCACGAAAGCCCAAACCAATGTATTTATAGTTTGGATATAGATATCTCCTATTTAAGTGATATATATCAAACCGGATATACATCAAAGAGTAAGGAGCACGTATCCAATAAGGATTATGTGCCTATATAAACAAAACCATAACTCTCGTTAAAGGTATGATTCACAACTCTAATTCTTCTACATAACCCTAAAATCGATTACTTACTCTCACGCCGGAGGATGGTCGTGGGAGACAATCCCACGATAAGCCTAACGGTGTTTGTTTGCTTTCTTAGTGCGCAGGTCTTAAGCATTAAGGTCTGATTGGTACGAGAACAGGAACCCAAACAAGGAACGCCCAACTTTTGTATCAACAAGTGGCGCCATCCGTGGGACCCTACACTAAGAACTAGAATAACGAAACACAAAAATTCAAGCCAGCGGACACCGCAGTTGGAAAAAACACGTGGTGACCCCCAGAGGAAGAACCATCCAGATTCGACTTCTAGGCAGGTTTCTGGGACAACCAATGCGCCTGGTCACCAAGAAACGGGAACAACCGTACCTCTCCCAATGGTAGAACTGCCGACAGGGACTACTCAAACCACCACGGTGGTTCCAAGCGCTGAAGAACTTCAGCGCACTCTCTTCAACACTCCCCATCAAACGGCACCTATTGTGGACAACACTGTGCCACCAGGCGCGCCTAATCGAGATAGGGGACATGACCCAGAAGCAGATATTGTTGCACTAGAAGAGGACGCGCCTGAGTTAACGCTAAGTAATTTTGTGCCACAAAATTATGAAGCTTTAACTAGCCTCATACAAGAGGAGGCAAGGAGAAGGTCGAGCCAGAGCCTACAAGCCCGGCTTAACTTCAACCCAGAAACATCCCCACCGCGCTACCATAGGGGAGCGCGTGAAAATAATGAAAGACGTACTAATGTCTATGATAGACTTGGTACATCATCTATTTCACAATACTCGGAGGAATATGAAGACGGTGAAAGGCGTACCAATGTTCACTCCAGACTTGGTAGTCGCAGGGTACAAGATAGACTTGGACGGCAACGCTCACCGAGCGAGAGCTCCTCAAGGTCTGGAAGCAGAAGAATTTACGACAGGTTGGGAAGATGAACTTCCCCAAGTGAAAGCCCCTCAAGCTCTTCCTCTAAGGAAAAACGGCGCAAACACCGCAAAAGGGATGACTTCTCCTCAAGTGACTCCTCGGACAATGAGGATAAAGAGACAGGACACTGGAAGTCCAGAGGAAGACGTCGCAAGGAAGAAGACGAAGACATGTCTCTTCCTTGGCGTCGCCAAAAAGTTGATGCATTCACACAGCGCATCAGCGATTACTCTGATCACAAGAAAAGGCGCATGCCCACCAATATTAAAACATATGATGGAACGGGTGATCCAGATGACCACCTAAAAATTTTCGAATCCGCTGCTACTATCGAAAATTGGCCACAACCTGTGTGGTGTCATATGTTTAACTCCACATTAGTGGGGAATGCGCGAACTTGGTTTAGCAAG
Source organism: Artemisia argyi (assembly GCA_030686995.1). NCBI lineage: Eukaryota > Viridiplantae > Streptophyta > Magnoliopsida > Asterales > Asteraceae > Artemisia > Artemisia argyi. The sequence goes on along the minus strand of CM060687.1, from coordinate 14,973,329 downwards.
CTTCCACGGATGAGCATAGACGGGTTTGAAGAATTGAGGAAAACATTCCGCTTGAATCCCACTCAGAGAAAGAAGTGCGCTAAGAACCCTGTTGAACTGGCCAGAGTGAAACAGCGCCAAGGGGAATCAACCAGTGCTTATGTGGAGCGCTTTAAGGACGAATGTATACACGTCAAGGCGTGTCCTAAAGTGCTAAAAATTTCAGGGTTCATGAATGGGATTAACAACCCAGAACTCATTAGGAAATTAAATGACAAGGTTCCCCAAACCTTCAATGAACTAATGAAGCGCACAAGGTCCTTTATCCAAGAAGAAGCAGCTGCTGTGGATAGTAAAAAAGGCTACTCAAATTATAGGCAGCAAGAACAGCCTAGGAGACAATCCAATGATCAGAGTAGCAATCGCAGCAAGAATTATCGCAGTCAGGGAAGTGGACGAGATAATGACAAGTATACCCCGGTCACAAAGACCCCGAGGGAGATATTTGTAACAGAAGACGCAAACTTCCCAAAACCCCCACCAATGCACACTCCAGAGGATCGGTGTGTAGGGAATGGATACTGCAAATACCATGGACAAAAGGGCCATACTACCAATGAGTGTGTCCAACTACGACAACTAATTGACAAATTAGTAAAGGAGGGTAACATGGATCATCTCGTTAAGAATATTAAGGAAGGAAAGGATAAACAAAAGAATGGAGGTAAGAAAGAGCCATCCAAAGATAAGGCTGACATTATTTACATGATACAGTCATGGCAGCGCAAGACGAAGTAAAAGGTCAGTCAAAAATTCTCTTTTGGGAATGAGACATCCTTCCCCACTCTAGCTGCGGACAACGCAGTAGTAGAGCCACTAACCATTGAGATACATACTGGGGGACACGATATTCGCCGCATGTATATTGATTGAGGAGCATCTGCAGACATTCTGTACGAACACTGCTTCAAAAGGCTGCGACCTGAGATACAAAGTCAGTTAATACCGGCCACGACGTCGCTGACTGGCTTCACAGGAGAAAAGATATGGCATATGGGGCAATTACGGTTACTTGTAGTCATTGGTGATGAACAACACTCTACAGCAACATGGATAAACTTCATGAAAATCAAGTCTCCTTCACCGTACAATGGCATCATTGGGAGACCTGGAATATCATCCATGTGCGCTGTACCATCCACAGCACATGGAATGCTCAAATTCCCAGTAGAAGGGGGGTTGTCACCCTCTACAATACTACTGTGCCGCCTAAAGAATGCAACACAGTAACCAGTGAAATGGAGAATGTTCCAGAACAGCGCGCATCTAAAATACCAAACCTAAAGGTCGTCATTCACCCTGACTACCCAGATCAACAAATATCAATTAGAGGGTCGCTGTCTGACAAAGGCAAAGCAGCTGTGTGCGTACTCATGGAAAAGAACCTAGATATCTTTGCATGGGAACCAAAGCACATGACTGGAGTACCACGATCTATTACGGAGCACAAGCTACAAATCCGACAAGGATACCCTCCAATACGACAGAAAAAGCGCGGCCAAGCCCCAGACCGCGCAAAAGCCATCCTGGAAGAAGTACACAAACTGGTAGACGCAGGCATCATGCGGGAAGTCTACTACCATGACTGGCTTTCCAATCCAGTAATGATAAAAAAGAGTGATGGCAGTTGGAGAATGTGTGTGGACTTCACTGACCTCAATAAAGCATGTCCACAGGACTGCTACCCGCTGCCAGAGATAGACTGGAAGGTAGAATCTCTGTGTGGATATCCCTTTACATGCTTCCTAGACGCATACAAAGGATACCACCAAATTCAGATGGCTGAGGAGGATGAAGAAAAAACAGCCTTCCACACAAGTCAAGGGGTCTATTGCTACACAAAAATGCCCTTTGGCCTAAAGAACGCGGGAGCAACATACCAGAGATTGGTGGACATGGCCTTTGAAAAACAAGTAGGTCGCAACCTGGAAGTCTATGTCGATGACCTTGTTATAAAGAGTCATACGAAGGAGGCTTACATTATAAACGCAAGGATAAGAAAGGACAAGCACCCACCCCGGCCGCTTCCATCCAAAAATGTTGGCACCTCATCACTTCCCCCGAAGTAGTTGCGGCTCATTCCCATGTGCACCAAGAACTCCTCGGGATAGGAGTTGATTGGGATGCGGTTCTCATTAATAATCTCTGCATCCTCCACGCTGTACGAACCGGGATCTGGGCGCTCATCCTTTAAAAGCCCTCCTTGGGTATAAAACCCATAGAGCGTGGTGAAAACCTTATCATCTATCCAAAAAAACCTTTCCCTCCATCCCCTTAAGGCGTCTATTTTATCAGTGTAACACTGATAGCACCCTGGGCGCTTGGAAAATGTCACCCACCCGTTCGACCACGACGTATGGTAGAACGCACGGAAAAGGTTGATGGTTGGCCGCACCACAAGTAAATGACAGTTTATCTCAAAATTCGTTATTTTTGCCGCACATATACAGTGCAGCTGCGAAATATGCAGGCGGTAAAAGTTGAGCACGTCGCTCAAAAATAGGGATATAGGCAAACGCTAGTTTGCGAACTCAAAAAAGAGCGTGTATACCCCTATCTTCCCCTCAGGGAAATCTGCGATACATGCGTCGGCATCCGGTAATTCAGAATGCACATCGAGAGGGATGTAATAGTCGGAGGTGAACTGACGAAGTTAATCCTCGTCCATCTCTGAACGGAACTCTTCTAACTGACGGACCATTTTTTAATACGCACGCGTAATTACCTCTCGAAGAATATTTGTTTTCTTGAAGAAGGATTTAAAGGGAAATGGCGTTTTTTCACTGTGGTTATAACAGTGAAACGAAGAGCGCTTTATATAGGGTTTTCCCCTGGCCTCGGATGAATGCCACGTGGATCCCATTATCCCCATAGTGTGGCTAGAATACCATAAGGTACATGCACTTTTTCACGTTTTCCGAAGGATACGTGGATGACCTCCATATTTACCGACGTATTATTACGATATTTTGGGACTAGATACATAGTTCTAATTTTTGGAGGTGAATATATTGAACTTTTCCCGCCATGCTTCCCGCTGATATTATTAGTCTAGTACACGCGGCTACAACTCGCGCACACTATACTGGGGGGACATGATGACGTATAGTCTATATTCGGGTCACGAACCCGAAATAATAAACATTACTAACGCCCAGGCCCACCACGAGTGGGCTATCATAACAATGATTTAGGCCAGTAGGCTAACGGTTTGGGCTCACGAAAGCGCAAACCAATGTTATTTATGGTTTGGATATAGATATCTCCTATTTAAGGGATATATATCAAACCGGATATATATCGAAGAGTAAGGAGCACGTATCCAATAAGGATTACGTGCCTATATAAACAAAACCATAACTCTCGTTAAAGGTACGATTCACAACCCTAATTCTTCTACATAACCCTAAAATCGATTACTTATTCTCACGCCGGAGGATAATCGTGGGAGACAATCCCACGATAAGCCTAACGGTGTTTGTTTGCTTTCTTAGTGCGCAGGTCTCAATCATTAATGTCTGATTGGTACGTGAACAGGAACCTAAACAAGGAACGCCCAACTTTTGTATCAACAGTGACGAAGATGGTTTATGAGCATGACAGTAATGAAGCATACATTGTGGAATACTTTTTTTAATTTAGAGTGTAAGATTGTTTTAGAGAATACATGTTTTAGAGCATACTTGTTTTAGAGAAATGCAGGAAACTACTTGACCCATGAAGTTATATGATCATATTGTTCTTTCTATCTCGTACTGTTCTTTATATTGCAATTCTTTGTATTTGTGCAATGTTTTAGTTGTTTTGAATATTTTTACAGCTACAGAATTGATTTTACTGGAATCTAGTATAGCCTTAGTTGACTGAATAGTTTAGTCATTGTAGTTATTTTATTGAAACCTTGTATAGCCTTTGCCCTTTAGTGCCTAAAATTTCATTCAGTAAAACTTTTGATCGCTAAACATTTGAGTACCAATATACTTTTAGTGATCCCTTTATTAGTGACACTTTTTATTTTAGTGGAAGTTGAAAAAAAGGCTTTTGATGACACAATTTTTACTTTTGCTCACACTTATTTTTAGTAAGCAAATGTCATTAATCTTGTAGTGAAAATCTTTTATAACTATGGGGGCTCTACCGCTCTAGTTAATATACTTTCTAGGTATGAAAATCTTTTATCCAAACAAAGAATACAAAATATGTTGCAGAATAGAAATATTTACGGGATTAAGTCTTGAGCTATCATCAAAAAGTAAACGAGGTTATGGCAAGTTTAAGTGAAATAGATGTAGGAAGATATGAATCATGTGTTGAGAGTTGGTTTGTTGGTAAGTGATCACAAGGTCTATGGTTCAATTCCTAACGGACCAATTCCTCACTCATTTTAGATAAATAAACTTTTTCATTTTTCGAAAACATCACTTTGAGTTGTTTTTAAATAAACGAGGTGGGCGACGATCTGTCGCGTTACGGCGGGGCGTTGTTTCATGTCGTTGATCATAGCACCGGTGAATGTCTATGTATCTATCTAACAGGGTTCATTATTTTCTCCAATATTCGTATACGATAGTATTGTATGCCGTCTATCGAAAAGACTAAATGCCCCCACTTTAATGGCTATGCAACATATTACAACGTAGTTTCGTTCTATGTAACAATTAAAAGTGAACCTCATATGCGTTTATGGATAACAAAATCATACCATACCAACCTAATATGAGAAAATGAAAAAACAAAAGTTCACTTAAAAAGTAACTTTAGTGTTCATCCGTGAACGTCCTTAAAATGAGCCATTTGTATGTTTTTATATATTTCTGAATTTAGCTTCTTGATTAAACAATTTTCAATCACTATTGCTGATGTTACTTGGGTCTTGAGCATTATCAATCAAATGAGACAAATAACACCGAAAGTCCCAAAACCAAAACATCAATCAATATAAACTCACATAATTTTTGTATCAAAAATCATAGTTTTGGCATTATATTCTTCAGTTGGTATTACCTTTTAATTTGATGTTTACACCCTTTTCATAAACCCAAGTGTTCCATAAAATATTCACATTTCTCGATGCATCTAAACAAATGGTATTATTTATTAATAATATATTGTGTAGGTGACTTTTCAATTAATCAAAGTATGTGCTGGGCTACTACTGTTTGGGCTACCCATGGGCTATTGTTAATCGGACCACCCTGCTTGGGCTACTATGTTTCGGCTAAGTAGCTGACGTCAAATTGACGCATGATTTGATGCTCAATTATATATATAGTAATGTACAAAACCATAGCCCTTCAACGTCTTATATTTTCTTTCATATTTTAATGTGTTTTAAATTTTAGAAATAAAAGGCAAACTCTATTTGTTTTGTAATCATTGAATAATCTAAAAACGTGTGTCAATAGTTTATTTTTTTTCCGATTATTTGTAAGGTTTGTGGTTTCCCAAAGAATACATTCACGTTACCCTTTTAAGAAAATCATGTTGTCCGATATTTTTCTTTTCCATTTTTCGAAAAACATCCTTTGAGTAGTTTTTCTAATACATTTTATTTATACGTTTTACATGAGATATGGTTCTCCCGTAACCTGGTGGTTGGTGAGGTCCGTTTTGAAGAAGAGTGGTTTAATCATTTGAGTATAGTTGATGTTTATTATTCACACTGAAGATAAATTTAATACAGTAGTGAAATTTATCTTGAATTAAATGTCTTGATTAAAACGTAACTCCTACTAATAGTGTGTAATGTAGTTATTTTAGGGGCCATATTGGTGAAGTCAGAACAAATTTGAAAGTACGCTGTTGAAGTTATTGAATAAAAAAGTAAGTGTTTCAAGTCGACACAAATTTGAAAGTACGTGGCTATTTTGTAGCTTCTACCCTACTTTCTAAAGCTTTGTTAAGTTTGTTTTAGTGACTCAAATGGAACTGATTGTTCTAAAATAACTTTTACTTTCTCAATCTTACAAATGTCGATGGTTTTTCCCTTCGTGCTTGTTTGTTAGTAAAACTTACGAATGTTTAAGCCCACAAAAACTAAGATGGGCTAATGGTCTTTTTTAACATTATCATTCACATTTCTACATGTTTAGTGTTTTCTCTTTCTTTAATTAGTCAGCTTTTTTAATTTCATATATATTGTTTGAATTTGTTTGCTTTTAGATATACAACACTAGTTATTATTGTTGGTGTTAGTAATTTTATCATAACTAATAGATGTGAACTGATGGACATTTTGTATGTTAAAACAGACTTAAAGGATATATAGGAAAGGGTTTCATTTAACTTAGAAAAACATATGATCTGACTCAACGTTAACAAATTTTATCTTTTAAGACTTCGTCAATAAATCTGTTTGCAATGCACGGACAAATTGCCGAAAAATATAGATGAAAGTTTCATTGGAGTAAAATTATTTGACTCGTGGCGAAAATTTACCACCACTTTAAATTTTCCTGATGGTCAAGTTCCCGGTTAACGGTTTTGTACTATTGTTACGTTCCAATGTTTCATAGTTATTTTTTTATTGAAAGTTATGGGCCTAGATTACTTAGTTGGGCTTGTGGGACTAGATTACTTAGTTGGGCTAAGTCCTTGTATAAAATAAAACGAACGATGGTGGAAATGAGTGCAAAGAGGGTAAGCGAGATTGTCGGTAAATATATTAATTATTTATGCCCATGATCTTGGGTTCAATTCTTAGGCTATGTTTGGCGACAGGTAGCAGTAAGCAGTAGCAATAAGCAGTAAGCTGTAGCAGTAAGCATTAGTTGCTTGGTTAAAAAATGTGTTTGGTAACGTAGCTGTAGTTGTAATTATAAAATGTAAAATTACGAAAAATGACATATACTTATGAATGAATGTTATTTTTTAAGGGTAAATTGGTAATATTAAAAGTAAAACGCTAGCGGTATATTGGAAAGCTTCTTTAAGAAGCATTAAGATTGCAAGCTTTTGAGGTGTTGCTAAACGCTAGCAGCAGTGTTGTCAAACAAGCATTAAGACTGAAACGTTTGTCGCTTGTCGCTTACCGCTCTTAAACGCTTCAAAAAAGGTGTTGCCAAACATAACCTTAACACTGTGACTTACCTCCTTTTTACTAATTAAAAGCGTTATAGCGGCCATTTATACATACTAGCAGGGTACCCGCGCGATGCGGCGGCGGGTACCCTGTGACTAAATTTTGTGCGAACACATGTTTTTCATTTACATATTTTTCATAACTATAGCTATATGTATTTTGATTTTCGGTGAACTGCGTACTTTAATTTATTACAATTTTTCACAATAAATGTATGGATGTCAAGAATTTGATGTCGCATATTTCAACTCTTTTAACTTTTGATCCGAAATTAAATATAGAAAGAGATAAAAGCTTGAAGTTGGCAAAATGTTCTAAAGTAAGATTTTAATTTTCAACAAATATGTTTGAGTTCGAATTTTAAGTTTATAAATGTAACTATAATAAAAAACCATCACATAACAATTCAAATACATTTAACACTCAACACTCCGAAATACAAATATTGGATACCAAAATAACATTCTTATATGTATGATGCAATTTTATAAATGTAACATGTAATATTTTTATATAAAGTTTAACATCCATTAACAATATATAAAGAATTAATATATCAAAAATTTCGGTATAAACAGATGTCCAGTCTACAATTATACACGACCCACTCATTTGCTTAACATCCATTTTACTAACACGGCCCACTAACAAAACTACCCTAAACCTAACCTAATGCCACTTTTCATAAACAAACTCCTACCACTTTCTTCTTTCCTTATCAAACCGAATCAAACACTCGCCTTTTCTTGTTATCTTCTTTTTACTTAGAGCTCTAGGTACCCTGGAGCCGTCTCGTTGGTACCTTGGGTAAAAGTGCTACCAAATCAACACCTTTTTTCATAACATCAGAATCCACATAACACCAAAAACACGCCTCCCTCCTTTAACACCAGATTTTGATGTCGTCATGTACCTCTAGACCCCACATATTTTATTTTTACTTCATTTATCTAAGTAAACAAACATTTATTAAAATTAAAATTTTATTAATAAAAAGAATACATTAATAAATATGCATCCACGGTTAATATTATGTGGTAATGAGGTTAATACGATGTGTTAATATTCAATGTTTTCTTGTATCAAGTTGATAAACTTACTTTTAGGCTAGTTAATAAGTAAACCTAATTTTAGCCCAAACAAAATTTCAGCCTAAACCAAATTAGCCCTAAAATAACTGACTATTATATACTAACTCTAATTTTTCTTAAACCTAATTTCACTTGCACTAAACCAAACGCAGTCAGCCAGTCACCACTCTCTTTGTTTTACCACTTGCAGTCACCGCAAACGCACAAACGCAGTCATCACACTTTTGTTTTACCCACAGTTTTCTTAAATCTGATTTTCACTCACACTTAAACTTCACTTGCAGTCACCAACTTTTGTTTTACCAAAAATCTCAATATTCACAACAAAACTGAGAAAAAAAAAAAAAAAAAAAAAAAAAAAAAAAAAAAAAAAAACGGGGGGATACGCCACAAAAAAAGGGAAAACGCGACCTCCGATACCCTCCTAGCGCCTTGGCGTTGCGTTTTCCGGGACCATCTCGGCTGGTCATGACCGCTCAGCACTCGAAAACGCGAGGGACGGTACCCTTCTGGTGCCGTCACGTTGCGTTTTGGGAAAAACGCCTCTCATACCGCGGGTACCCTCCCCTCTTAAACCGAATAGAAAACCACCACAAACCACAAAAAGAAACCACTTTGTTAATTCTCAGTCGAACCACACAAGGACGATTCATGGCTTGGATGTTCATAGAGGGTTGTACTTTAGGTTTAAATCATTGTAAATTTAAGTGTAGGGGTGTTTTAAAGGCTATTTAATGTATACATTTATGTATTTTGGTCTGAATTTCGTGTCATGCATGTTTTGCTTGTACAAAATGCTTTATTTGTTGTAATTATGAAGATTCCTTGCTTTAAAGTGTTGTAAACATTGCATAATTTTTTGTATATTTGAAATTTTTGGAGTGAGATTCATTTGTGTATTATATGTAGTATAGACTAGACAAGTATTTGTGAATACCAACGAGATTTTATAGCGGCAGATAGTTGTAGTAATAAAAAAAGCAGATAGTTGTAGTAATAAAAAAAAATCTATAGGTTATATACGAAATATAATAAAAGTTTGAGAATTTAATCTATAGGTTATCTACGAAATATAATAAAAGTTTGAGAATTTGAAGATTATACATAATATTTTGAAACCCGGTTCCACTCATAAATCAAATTTCAAACTTTAGCTCAGTTCTTTCGTGTTTTACAAATGGAACACATTCAAATTTTAAATGAAAAAAGTATACAAATAAATGTTCACTAAATTAGTTTGAAAGTCAATTAAACTTTCCAAATGTCACAAACTTTTAAGTGTGTTCATTTTTCATTTTTGACCAGATTAATTTTTTTCACTTTTCAAAATTGACTATTTTTTCATTATAGATAGTATAGATAATTCTATAAACACATAATTCATATTTTTACATATTTTGTTAAAAATCTGTAAAAATTTGAATTATGTGAACTATGTATCTATGTATTGTACAGGTTAGCGGTGAGCAAGGTGAGCAAGTACTATACCGAGAATAAATAAATAAATAAAATAAAATAAAGGTTGGAATTAGCTATAGCTAGAGAAATCTTTAAACATTTTGCTACAAAATCCTTAGCAACGTGCAGTAATCATGCATAGTTTTTTAACCGTCACAATGGGTTTTTACCTCTTCGTGTATGTTACAGAATTGAAATAATTATGGGATAAAGTCTTAAGCTATAACATCATAACAATGATCATATAATACGAAACATGTAGTATGTGATACGTCTAAATAAGTAAATATAGGTCTTTAATGTGAATATTAAAATAAGATACTTAGCATGACAACCAATCAAAGTTGGATATCCTATATTTATTTTCTTAAGTATAGCTAATTTTGTTTTAGTGACTCATATGAAATTTGGTTGTCCTAATACAACTTTAACTTCGTCTAGCTTCTTTGCGTTTCTGGTCACAAATGTTACTCTAGGTAACTTCACCACACCGTCACACGTCACTGCACGCACCACCGCCATCTTTTCCTCAGGTTGGCTTTTCATTTCAACATGCAAATTTACAGTTAGAGTATTTATTAGTTGAGTATATTTTCTTTCGAAGTTATAGGTATGTAGTTATTATATGGGCTAAGCTCATATGTAAAGTTTCTGCCTTGTTCTAAAAGTTTATGATAAATAGATGAAATAAGAGATATGCAGTCACCATCCCTCCTTCTACCACTTTTTTTCATTTCGGCCTGTAGCTATTAGTAAGGCTAAGCTTATATGTACGTGTTGTGTACTTGTGTAAAAATAATGAATCCAAATTAAAATGGGCCAATGACCTTTTTTGAGAAATTGCTCCTTCTTATGTTTTTGTCTTGCTATGGAAACTCGAATATAAATATATGTAGCAATATATGAAATATGTGAGGAACAAGAGTCGCTTGTTAAGTGAATTATTATCCAATCGTAAAGTCTATAGTTCAAATCCCAAGTTTGCTATTTCATCTTTTCATTTTTGTAAACATCATTTGTTTTAACATCTGATTATTTTGTCTAGAAAAATCAAAACTAAAATTTTCAAATGATACAAAACATGTTTTTGGTGTTAATAAATTCTTTAAGAGAAACAAAATAAATTGATAAACGTTATTTTATTATCAAATGCAAAGTAATCTAAAATTGTTAAGAAATTTCATATAGGACAAGTTAAAAAAAAAAAAAATAAATAAATAAAATCAACAATCACACAAAACACACCAAGGTTCGTCTAAAGTTTTGACAATTAAATAATTTCCCCGACTTTCACGCTTATACTCGTCACTTTTGTTTGTGTTTTATACTTTTGTTTGTTATTTTTGCTAACAGTTACAACTTACGAGCCTGTAATACTTAACTAGGCTAAGCCCATGTGTAAAATATTGTCTATAAAAAAAAGGATGTTCTTGTCTTGTTATATAAAAAGTAGATGAAGGACATAAATTGACGTATGGAATGTGGGGTTGCTGGCAAGTAATTGGCTATTTACATCAAAATGGCCTCGGTTCAATTCTCAGCTATGCTCATTTTCCATTTTTTTAAAAATTAAAATCACAAAACCGGCTCAATGGCTAAAACGGTGATATATCTACTACAAAATACTTTGTGACTTGCGGTAAATACGTATAGTTTTTTACCTGCCACAATACTACAAAATACTTTGTGACTTGCGGTAAATACGTATAGTTTTTTACCTGCCACAATGCTAAGTGTTTAGGTCTTCATTAATATTCTACATCTTACGTAATACATCTTAGCATGACAACCAATTAAATTTGGATATTCTACATCACTTTTTAAACTTAACCACTTTTTTTTTTTTTTTTTTTTTTTTTTTTTTTTTTTTTTTTAACAATCTCACAATGTACAACACACAAACTATCTCACATGTTGTAAGAAGGACTTGAACCCACAACCATTTTGGTTGAGGAGCTTCTCACACAACTAGAGAGATACCATATTTAAGTTTGCTCTGTTTTAGCGACTGAAACATAATTTGATTGTCCAAATATAACTTTTACTTCTTCAAGCTTCTTTGTGTTTCCGGTCACGAATGTTACTGTAGGTAAGTTCACTAATCCGCCACTCACCACCACACACGCCATCACCATTTTCGACGTGATTACGTTAATGTTTAAAAAATTTTCGATATAGTGTTAATATTTGAAAAAAATATCGATTTTTTCTAAAGTCATCTTAAATGCACCCGGTCCATCGAAATGTGTTTCTAGTATTAATGTTCAAATTTTTTTGTGCACCCGGTCATATTTGGTCATGGCTCCGTCCTCTATCTATTATATATATGAGCTTTTGAAGTTTTTTCAAAAATGTAGTTTGTTACAAACTACATTTTACTTTCGTATAAAACTTTTGTTAGATATATAACATATGCCTTGGTAATATGTGTGTTTGTGAAATCGATAATGTGCAAATAATTGTACGTGTAACTGACCCGCATTAAATTAAACTTGATCTCTAAAATACATGATTTACCAAAAAAATTATTTCAAGGTACCTGCCGTTGCAACGTGCGGGTACATCGCTAGTTTTTTTGTTTTTTTTTTTTTTTTTTGAACGACAACTTTTAAAACCTAGCAAGGAGCTAGAAAGAACATTACAAGGAAATTAAATAATTACCCTGCTAGTACTAACAAAAAAGAACGAACAACACTCTATATTTTATCCCACATAGATTCTTGTTTATATACTATAGTAAATGAGCTTCATGCATGTCTAGAATATTACCATGTTTTCAATCGCATGGTTATGGATGAAGTTGATTGATTCGCCTTAAACTAGTTATCTTTTATTTCTCAACCACTTATGAATGGTCATTAGTAAAGTCAAACTAATCAAGACAAATGCTTCCGTGAAATATAGTGTTTTCCCGGGTCGTAATGTCCCAACGAGGTGTGCGATGTTTTATTAAAAACGAATCTGCGATCGAGTGAAAGTGAACAGGGATATGAATAAGTGTGTGTGTGTGATTACACTAGGGTTTTATAACTTAAAATAACTATTTAGAATGATTACGTAAAACCTAGATATCTAAAACGTATAAACGTACACCAATTTAAAATCAGACGCGACTGCGTACTGAGAAAAAGGTGAGTTTTAAGGAAAAATAAACTACAAGGGTTAAAAATGAAACTTCTATAAACTAAAACTTAAAATAAAATTAAACTAAAAAGAAAATTATATTTTTGATTATTTTATTATTTATTATTAATTATTTAATTAAAAACTTATTTAACTATTTAATTAAAACTAATTTAAATCAAACTAAAAATTATAAATACTACAATTTAAACTAAAAACTTGTAAAAATAATTTCTAAACTTAAAAATAAACTTGAAGAAAGTATAAAAAATAAAAATAAATCTTTTTGTCTTTTTATGAATTTTCTATTAATTAAAAACTATTTATATTATTTATACTAATTAAATTATTTTAAATTACAAATAATACTAAATCAACTTAGAAAATTATGAAAAAATTTATAAAACTATTTTATAACTTATAAAAGCTAGGAAAATATAAAAAATAGGTGTTGCTTTATAAAAATTAATTATGCTATTTATAACTTAATTATTTATTACTTATTAATAAAACTAATATTAATTATAATAAATACTAAATTACAAAATAAAAATCTGAGAAAATTATTAAAAATACTTTAATATAAAAGGAAATTAATAAAAATATAAAATTACAAATTACTTAATAAAAATATAAAAATGAAAATTAAAATTAAATTGAATTAAATAGAAACTATCACTTACTATTATGTTGTCTTTTCTGGATTTTTATTTTACAAAACTATATTATATATAAAAATAAGGAACTTTTGTAAAAACAACTAATTTACAACTTATTATTAAGCACTGTGGAAGCTTATTGCTACCACAGTTGACTTTTGTTGACTGAAATGGGAAATAAGCTCAAATGAGCTTGTGTGGGACCCACCTTGGTATATTCTGATCTAAATAAGTTAGTTGGACTTGTCAAAGCTTAATTTGGCCAAATAAGCTCAGTAGATAAGCTGATAAGCATAAATAAGCAATTCCAAAAACTGATTTTAAACACAGAATGGGGACAAGGTTTATGGCTTATTCTAGGTGGGGTCCACAGTGACTCAGGTCAAACAAAGGGTCAATCCTAAGAGTCTACTAGGAGGGGGGTTCAATGGAACAAGTTTTGAGGTCTGGGGCCCACTGTGTTGGTCACAAAACCACCACAAAGTGGGTGGTGTGGCTTGGTTATCTGCTGCACATGGCACACCTTTGCCCTGCAAGTGAGTTTGAGGGTGAGTGGGGCCCAGGGTAAAAATGCTAAAAATATAAAAACAATGGGAAATCAAAGATGAACTGGTAGGCTAATACTATAACAAGTTTCAAGTCCTAGATCAAATTCCTAAATTCTAAACAATTCTTTGAAGTTTGGGAAAAATCTGAGATAGGCAATTTGACTTTTTGATGAAACTAACCTAGTTTGACTTTTATGGATTTCTAACACTTCTAATAAGCTAAAACTATTATAATAAGCTAGTGTAAGACTAAAATAAGTTATATGAATCACTTATGAGCATTTGTGATTGATTTAAGGACCCAAATCCCTCACAGTTAACTGTGAGGGGAACTTTTCTATGATTTTGACTTTCTAGTGTTTAAGACCTGAGTTTTAAACCACTTATGACCTATAAATACCTGACTAAGCATGTAAGAACCAAGAACAACAGATGAAACTTAAAACCTAGGAGTGAAATACCCTAATCCAAACACTACCTTATAACTATTAAAATGAGATTTTCAAAGCTAATGATGTATTTAAGACACAACACAGATTCAAAACACTAAATTATGATATTGTAAGATCAAATGAACCTAAATCAACTACTCCACAAGCATGTACCTCAGATTTGTCAAAAATGAGTTTTCCACTGTGTAATCTTTGATTTTTTAAGCACAATTGAATCTAATGAATAAGCAAAATGTTTTAAGCTATATTATAACTAATTAACAATACAGAAACCTAAAATTAACAAGATCTAAGCTGATTAAATATTCAAACAGTAAAATAGCAAAAATGGATATAAAAGCTTACAAATTAAATAAGCTGAGAAGTGAGTGAACCAAGGACCAAATCATAACCTAGTGTCCCCCATAGGACTCTAAACCATAATCTAATCAGAATTAACCTGCTCCATAACTCCAAGCTATTTGTGACTTGATTTTTATATTTTCTTACTATTTTTATCTAATTTTTAATTATTTTTCTTTTGTGATCCAAACAGATAATAAAGGTTTTCTAAAACTTATTTAAACTGTGTCAGAGCTTATATGAGCTTATAAAATTCAATAACAACAACAAATAACAACATACAATCTTTATGAGATTTTTGAGATTTTATGAAAATGCTTAAACTGAGAAGTGAGCTAAAACTTTAAATTAACTTGAATTAAAGATTAAGGTGAATGAAATTAACTGAGACCAAGCTGTTTTAATGGAAATTACAACTGAATTTGTAAACTACACTACATACGACTTAATTAAACTAAGCCTAAACTAATAATCTTCAACCACAGCTTCTTTTCTTCTTTATAGATATTTTCAGAGCTTGTGGGACCCACTGGGTCATTTCCCACCAATTCCTAGCCATTGATTGTGTCTAAGCAATCCAAGCCGTTTAAATCGTTTCTTGGCGCCAAAGTCTCTTTGGCTACTGTAGATTGCGTGGAGAGTATTTTAAGGGTTTAATGGGGTTTGGAGGGTTGTGGTGAGGTGGAGGATAGTGGGTAGACAGCTGGGGTGTGAGGTGGAGGTGGTATACCAGGTGGTTTAGTAGCAGAGGTGGAGGTGGTGGTTTTGGAGGGAAAAAGGGAGGCTGGGGTGGTTTTGGTGGTCAAACGGGCGTTGACCCGTTTTTATAACTAAGGGGTGGACTTGGATTGGGCTTGGGAAACTTTGGGCTTGGGTTTAAAATAAAAAGGTGGGCTGGGGAAGTTTGTATTTGGATTTGGTTTTGGTTTAGATAATATAAAAGGGTCCGTTTGGTTTTAATAATGCACAAGGACCAATTTTGTAATTATTCCAAAGTTGAGGGTCTGAATTGGTGACTTTCCCATAATTTAAATAAGGACTAAACTTGCCAAGATTTAAATAGTACAAGGGTATATTTGATTTTTTCATTATTTAAAATACCCGGGGACTATAATTGACAAAACTGAAACTCCGGGGACTTAACATGTAATTTCTCCAAACTTTTCATCCAGGGACTAATAGTGACAATTATGAATTCCCTAGGACCCTTAATGATAATTTTCCCATTTTGAACACCCAGGGACTAAAACTGTCAAGTTTGAAACTTTGAGGGACCTGTTTTGCCAAACTGTGAAACTTCAGGGACCAATCATGTAAATTCACCAAACTTATCACCCAAGGACCATTCCTGCAAAAGATTATTAGTACAAGGACCAAAATTGATTTTTCTCAAAGTTTTTACATCCCAGGGACCATTTATGTCAATTTCCAAAGTATAGGGACTAAACTTGTAATTTTATGAAACTTTGCACCAAAGGACTAAATATATAACTTTATGATTAAAAAGGACCTTTGATGACTTTTTCATGTTTTTAGAATAACCAGGGACTAGTTTTGCCAATTTATGAAACTTGAGGGACTGAAACTGCCAATTATGCAAACTTTGTACGTTTTTCATCTGTTTTTGCATATTTTGCATTTGAAACATATAAAACACACCTTTAAGATATTTTAAGTATTTTGATACATATTTGAGTGTTTTTGTATGTTTTGGCAGTTCAGATTGGTATAAAATGATGAGTATTTAGACACTCATCAATCCCCCACACTAAACTATTGCTAGTCCCTAGCAATCTTTTGAGAAAAACTTAATGGATTTGAAAAACTCTTTACCAAAAGCCATCACTTCTGGAGTAGCCAGGTGTAAGAACTGTGGCACACCTGATAACCGTGTGATTTTGAGCAAATCACCAGCTGTCAACGGATTTGATTTGTCTTTACCAAAAGCCGTTTGCTTCTGGACTAGCCAACTCTTGATGGAATAGTCAACATCTTGGTGAGCTGATTACCAATTATGGTTTTTCCACGGCCTTTACCACAAGCCATAATCTTGCGGGCTAGCCAACTCATTATCTTTTGAGGATGATGGGGAGTTGAGGAACCATACAATTTTTGGCAAATTGCAAGCCATCAACGGGTTTGAGTTATCTTTACCAAGAACCGTTTGCTCCTGGATTAGCCAATCCTTATGTGGGTTAGACATGGCGGACTGATAACCATTTATTGCGTTCTAAGTGAGAAAAATTTTTAAAATTTTGGCTAAAATGGGGGTTCTTGATGCAACATGTGTTTAAATTCGTTAGAATAACGAATCTCCCCCCACACTTAGAACTGAATATTGTCCTCAATATTCAAAGTACCGGGTGTTAAACCGAACTTAGAACGTAAGAAGGAAATATTACTAGCCATTATTTTATGTGTATATACATACAATTATTTTTTAGATAAAACTTCTTAAATAGAAGCTATCACTATATGTACATTTTTTTTTTTTTTTTTTTGAGATATATACAACATGTGGGGCATCTCCCCCACACTAGGGTGTTACACACGGGTGACAAGCCCATGTTTTTGCTAATGTTTTTGATTCCCGAGTCACTAGCTTGACTCGACCCCGTATTTGATTCCTTTTCACCCAAACTGTCAGGTTTATCACGCAAGCTAACCGCTTGTGAACGGTTAACTGTAATAAAGAGGTCCTGAACAGACCGGGAAAAAAAGCAATTTAAAAATCTATGGGGAAGTAAGTGGAAGAGACAATCTCAATCGGACTTTCATTCAAGATGTTTGGATAAACATTTGAAGCACGTGAAAGTTCCACACCGATGAGACAAGTAACCGGCTCATAACTTATAAATGAGAATGCCGGGATCAAAGATAATGTCTTCACTCCCGAAAGAGTGAAGAACAGGATAAGACACGGGATATATAAAGAAAAGAAAGAAAGTCATGATGAAAATCATAATTAACTCCTCATCTTCAATAGGAGAATTCATTGTTTCATGAATCTCCTCATTTAAGCTCGTTTGATCAAGACATATTATGGGTATTTCTAGATCAAAATAGAAGTTATCATACTCCGGTGGAGATATGATATGAGTGAGTTCACAAGAGAACTCCTCAAAGGTGAATGATTCGTATTCGGGATTGATTTGAGTGAGTTCATTGGGAAACTCCTCAATAGTAAATGATTCATAAACGGGAAAAGAATTATAAGAATGAGAAGTGGTGATACCACTTATCTTCTCTCCCGTTAGATCAAAATGGAACGTTTGCAATTCAGGAATAGAATCATTGATCAAAACCTCACTATCCTTGACGGGGATAGGAGATGAAATAGGCTTTTCATTAAAAGCCTCGATTCTAGAAATGAGAAGATTAGCATTTAATAATGTAAGACGAAGAGATTCGTCTTGGATGATTTCTTCCTCATTCTCTTCTTCTGAGTTGACAAGCTCAGAAGGTAATTCCCCCACATAACTTATGTCTCCACAAGATAAAGAATAGTTCTCATCAGAATCAGAGAACATCTCAGTATGATTATTTGGAAAGACAAGAGGAGGAGGAATATCACACACATGATCAAGAATTCCCTGTGACTCACTTGGGATTGGGACAAGGTTCTCAACACTAGACTTTATGAATTCGTCCGATTCCTTTGCAGGAACAGTGTCAAGATGCTCGTCCCCCATGTTCAGAGAGTGAGTGGGAACCTCGGGTGTGATAACAGACTCAGGGAGTTGAGAAGGACTAGCAGTAATGGAGTCTACAAGTTCCATTATGTCTACTGCTGGTGATTCAGTTATATTCTTTTCTCCCTGTATATGCATGGAAGGAGTCTCAACTGATGAACATGATGAGGTATCATCACTTTCATCATCTTCATAGAGAAGAACAACATTTTGAAATTTGGTACGTGTTATAGCTGCTTGTTCTAAGACTAGTAATTCTTCCATGCTTCTTTCGTCTCTAGCAGCATGTTTTTCAGCAAGTAATTCCGTGATAGATTTATCACGAGAATATTGAGTGAGTGGAGACTGTGGGGGTGTGGATGTGTCAAAACCGGAAGGTTGACATTGATCATCATTATGAGGACCCCCACAATATACACAAGAAGAACTTGGTGCATTGTGAGACGACATATTAGCCAACTCCTCCTTAAGATCTTTGAGTTTCTCAAGAACCTCTATATAAGGGTCTTGCTGGATGTGAGGAGTAGCTTGAATTATTTGGCACTGTGGAGGTGGGTCTTGAAACGAATAGTCATAATTGTTACAAGGAAATGGATTCCTTGTTTGACAATCAGAGCTAAAGTGTGGACCACCACAGTACTCACAACAGTTGAACTGATGTGGCTGTGAGTCGTATGTGTTTAAGTCATAATTGTTATTAGGAACCTGTTCATAGACAAACTGATTCCTAGTTTGACAATCAGAACTGTAGTGTGAACCACCACAATACTCACAACAGTTAAACTGTTGAGTCTGGTTTGGTGTATTTTGATACGAAGCATCATTGAGATTTGGATAATATGATTCTTGCTCGTATGAATGTGATGGGTAGTTGGAAAAATTTGAGGAGTCGTTGAATGAGTTTTGATTAGGATCATAAGCAAATAAATTACTCGATCCACAAAACAAACAACTCCCGTTTTGAATATCATTACCACATTGCACACATGTACACCAACGACATGGAAAACCGAAAAGCGGATCACTACAACCGACACAAGGAACAAAATCTGGAGGTGGGACAAGTGGTGTGCTCTGAGAGCTAGGAATTTCCACCACTTCCGTTATGGTCTCGGGTTTTTGTTTTTGATAAATGTGAAGATTGGGTAAGTCGTTCTTTTCAGTAACTGCTCTAAGCTCTGTACGTTTGCTTGACAAACTTTTAACCGTAAACCGTGAAAGGTTAGGATCAATTGTGAGCTTAGATTCTTGGATAACCGTAGGTTGGACGTATTTAGCACTTTCATTGTCAGAGGAAAGTACAAGGTCCTTTGTCACCCCGGTTTCTCGTTCCATTTCCCTCACTGGAGAGGGAATATGAATCGGTGGTCTATCATAATCAACATGACATCTCGATATCTTTGATAAGGCAATTAGTTTTTCGATGTTGCTTTCATAGGCCCTTTGTTCAAAGAAATCGTTATTGAGAGATGTCATTAGAATCAATTATGGGATAAGTAGAAGAATGTAGAATCAAAAGGATAGGGGTGTAAAGGTGAATATTTTTGTGTTTTGTTTTATAAAAATATGGATAAAAGATGGTAAATATACAATGGATGTATATCCAGATTCACTAATACGCAAAATCGGTTAAAATATGCGCACAACCTCCCCGACAGCGGCGCCAAATTTTGATTCGCCTTAAACTAGTTATCTTTTATTTCTCAACCACTTGTGAATGGTCATTAGTAAAGTCAAACTAATCAAGACAAATGCTTCCGTGAAATATAGTGTTTTCCCGGGTCGTAATGTCCCAACGAGGTGTGCGATGTTTTATTAAAAACGAATCTGCGATCGAGTGAAAGTGAACAGGGATATGAATAAGTGTGTGTGTTTGATTACACTAGGGTTTTATAACTTAAAATAACTATTTAGAATGATTACGTAAAACCTAGATATCTAAAACGTATAAACGTACACCAATTTAAAATCAGACGCGACTGCGTACTGAGAAAAAGGTGAGTTTTAAGGAAAAATAAACTACAAGGGTTAAAAATGAAACTTCTATAAACTTAAACTTAAAATAAAATTAAACTAAAAAGAAAATTATATTTTGATTATTTTATTATTTATTATTAATTATTTAATTAAAAACTTATTTAACTATTTAATTAAAACTAATTTAAATCAAACTAAAAATTATATATACTACAATTTAAACTAAAAACTTGTAAAAATAATTTCTAAACTTAAAAATGAACTTGAAGAAAGTATAAAAAATAAAAATAAATCTTTTTGTCTTTTTATGAATTTTCTATTAATTAAAAACTATTTATATTATTTATACTAATTAAATTATTTTAAATTACAAATAATACTAAATCAACTTAGAAAATTATGAAAAAATTTATAAAACTATTTTATAACTTATAAAAAGCTAGGAAAAATATAAAAAATAGGTGTTGCTTTATAAAAATTAATTATGCTATTTATAACTTAATTATTTATTACTTATTAATAAAACTAATATTAATTATAATAAATACTAAATTACAAAATAAAAATCTGAGAAAATTATTAAAAATACTTTAATATAAAAGGAAATTAATAAAAATATAAAATTACAAATTACTTAATAAAAATATAAAAATGAAAATTAAAATTAAATTGAATTAAATAGAAACTATCACTTACTATTATGTTGTCTTTTCTGGATTTTTATTTTATAAAACTATATTATATATAAAAATAAGGAACTTTTGTAAAAACAACTAATTTACAACTTATTATTAAGCACTGTGGAAGCTTATTGCTACCACAGTTGACTTTTGTTGACTGAAATGGGAAATAAGCTCAAATGAGCTTGTGTGGGACCCACCTTGGTATATTCTGATCTAAATAAGTTAGTTGGACTTGTCAAAGCTTAATTTGGCCAAATAAGCTCAGTAGATAAGCTGATAAGCATAAATAAGCAATTCCAAAAACTGATTTTAAACACAGAATGGGGACAAGGTTTATGGCTTATTCTAGGTGGGGTCCACAGTGACTCAGGTCAAACAAAGGGTCAATCCTAAGAGTCTACTAGGAGGGGGGGTTCAATGGAACAAGTTTTGAGGTCTGGGGCCCACTGTGTTGGTCACAAAACCACCACAAAGTGGGTGGTGTGGCTTGGTTATCTGCTGCACATGGCACACCTTTGCCCTGCAAGTGAGTTTGAGGGTGAGTGGGGCCCAGGGTAAAAATGCTAAAAATATAAAAACAATGGGAAATCAAAGATGAACTGGTAGGCTAATACTATAACAAGTTTCAAGTCCTAGATCAAATTCCTAAATTCTAAACAATTCTTTGAAGTTTGGGAAAAATCTGAGATAAGCAATTTGACTTTTTGATGAAACTAACCTAGTTTGACTTTTATGGATTTCTAACACTTCTAATAAGCTAAAACTATTATAATAAGCTAGTGTAAGACTAAAATAAGTTATATGAATCACTTATGAGCATTTGTGATTGATTTAAGGACCCAAATCCCTCACAGTTAACTGTGAGGGGAACTTTTCTATGATTTTGACTTTCTAGTGTTTAAGACCTGAGTTTTAAACCACTTATGACCTATAAATACCTGACTAAGCATGTAAGAACCAAGAACAACAGATGAAACTTAGAACCTAGGGGTGAAATACCCTAATCCAAACACTACCTTATAACTATTAAAATGAGATTTTCAAAGCTAATGATGTATTTAAGACACAACACAGATTCAAAACACTAAATTATGATATTGTAAGATCAAATGAACCTAAATCAACTACTCCACAAGCATATACCTCAGATTTGTCAAAAATGAGTTTTCCACTGTGTAATCTTTGATTTTTTAAGCACAATTGAATCTAATGAATAAGCAAAATGTTTTAAGCTATATTATAACTAATTAACAATACAGAAACCTAAAATTAACAAGATCTAAGCTGATTAAATATTCAAACAGTAAAATAGCAAAAATGGATATAAAAGCTTACAAATTAAATAAGCTGAGAAGTGAGTGAACCAAGGACCAAATCATAACCTAGTGTCCCCCATAGGACTCTAAACCATAATCTAATCAGAATTAACCTGCTCCATAACTCCAAGCTTTTTGTGACTTGATTTTTATATTTTCTTACTATTTTTATCTAATTTTTAATTATTTTTCTTTTGTGATCCAAACAGATAATAAAGGTTTTCTAAAACTTATTTAAACTGTGTCAGAGCTTATATGAGCTTATAGAATTCAATAACAACAACAAATAACAACATACAATCTTTATGAGATTTTTGAGATTTTATGAAAATGCTTAAACTGAGAAGTGAGCTAAAACTTTAAATTAACTTGAATTAAAGATTAAGGTGAATGAAATTAACTGAGACCAAGCTGTTTTAATGGAAATTACAACTGAATTTGTAAACTACACTACATACGACTTAATTAAACTAAGCCTAAACTAATAATCTTCAACCACAGCTTCTTTTCTTCTTTATAGATATTTTCTGAGCTTGTGGGACCCACTGGGCCATTTCCCACCAATTCCTAGCCATTGATTGTGTCTGAGCAATCCAAGCCGTTTAAATCGTTTCTTGGCGCCAAAGTCTCTTTGGCTACTGTAGATTGCGTGGAGAGTATTTTAAGGGTTTAATGGGGTTTGGAGGGTTGTGGTGAGGTGGAGGATAGTGGGTAGACAGCTGGGGTGTGAGGTGGAGGTGGTATACCAGGTGGTTTAGTAGCAGAGGTGGAGGTGGTGGTTTTGGAGGGAAAAAGAGAGGCTGGGGTGGTTTTGGTGGTCAAACGGGCGTTGACCCGTTTTTATAACTAAGGGGTGGACTTGGATTGGGCTTGGGAAACTTTGGGCTTGGGTTTAAAATAAAAAGGTGGGCTGGGGAAGTTTGTATTTGGATTTGGTTTTGGTTTAGATAATATAAAAGGGTCCGTTTGGTTTTAATAATGCACAAGGACCAATTTTGTAATTATTCCAAAGTTGAGGGTCTGAATTGGTGACTTTCCCATAATTTAAATAAGGACTAAACTTGCCAAGATTTAAATAGTACAA
Source organism: Artemisia argyi (assembly GCA_030686995.1). Classification (NCBI taxonomy): domain Eukaryota; kingdom Viridiplantae; phylum Streptophyta; class Magnoliopsida; order Asterales; family Asteraceae; genus Artemisia; species Artemisia argyi. The sequence goes on along the minus strand of CM060687.1, from coordinate 14,949,784 downwards.
GGGTATATTTGATTTTTTCATTATTTAAAATACCCGGGGACTATAATTGACAAAACTGAAACTCCGGGGACTTAACATGTAATTTCTCCAAACTTTTCATCCAGGGACTAATAGTGACAATTATGAATTCCCTAGGACCCTTAATGATAATTTTCCCATTTTGAACACCCAGGGACTAAAACTGTCAAGTTTGAAACTTTGAGGGACCTGTTTTGCCAAACTGTGAAACTTCAGGGACCAATCATGTAAATTCACCAAACTTATCACCCAAGGACCATTCCTGCAAAAGATTATTAGTACAAGGACCAAAATTGATTTTTCTCAAAGTTTTTACATCCCAGGGACCATTTATGTCAATTTCCAAAGTATAGGGACTAAACTTGTAATTTTATGAAACTTTGCACCAAAGGACTAAATATGTAACTTTATGATTAAAAAGGACCTTTGATGACTTTTTCATGTTTTTAGAATAACCAGGGACTAGTTTTGCCAATTTATGAAACTTGAGGGACTGAAACTGCCAATTATGCAAACTTTGTACGTTTTTCATCTGTTTTTGCATATTTTGCATTTGAAACTTATAAAACACACCTTTAAGATATTTTAAGTATTTTGATACATATTTGAGTGTTTTTGTATGTTTTGGCAGTTCAGATTGGTATAAAATGATGAGTATTTAGACACTCATCATTGATTATGAAAGTAAAAAAAATCAAACTTCGTTAATGAACATGCTTTTGGAAAACATCTATAAATGCTTGACATTTTTTGTATTTGTTCTCTTATTAAAATGGCTACTCCAAACTAGATTTTAATACATTTTTTTTAACTTATACTTTAATACATATGGACTAGATAAAATCTACTCTATATGAAATATTACTCTAGAGTTGTACTTAACTTATGATATAGACATAGGACAAACAATTTTCATAAACTATAACAAAATTTAACTAAAATTGACATAAAGACCGAGTGATTTGCTCAAGAAACACAAAACGAGCTGTGCATTATCGACAATTTTTTTCTCAAACATGACCAAACATAAAAGAACGAAAATAATAGAGTAAGCCCCGCATGAAATCACTCAAATTACGTAGTCCCATAATAAGTACCATTTTTAACTTTGGTCCAAGAACGTCAAATGATTGCTCGAATATAGATATACATCCACTTGTGTTAGAAACAAGATTTATTTCAATGTTTTTTGCTTTCTTTTTTGAAAAGAGAATATCATAAGCTTAAACGAACACCCCTTAAGTTTACATCCCACATCAGTTAAGGAAATGAAAATTTTCTATTTATATACTATAGAGAATGAGGATCACACATGTCGTTTTGGGATGCATGTGTTTATGAAGTTGATTATTAAACTAAAGATTTCAAACTTTATAAAATCTTTCGTCCCAAAATAATTATAAAATTCTTTGGCTTTTTAGTATCTTTTGTCACTTACAAAATAGTAATCTAAATTTTTTTATTTACAAAGATTGACCATATGTTTATAAAACTAGATATTTAGTAGTAATCTTTTTATCTATCTTTTTAATAAAATAAAACCGTAACTATACCGGCCATCATTCTCAATTTTAACTATTGGCTAGAGATTTTTTATAGGGTTAATTACTAGAAAATGTATCAAACTTGTCATTTGTTGTTAGTGTTTGTACTTAATTTTTTTCCTTATTGTGTATACTTAATTATTGTGTATATTTTGTATCTATTAAATCTTAACTATTTATAATGTAGATTTAGTTAAAGGGGAAAAGTGGAAAACTGAATTTTCAGTTAATTCCTATTTTGCCCTTCTATATTAAAAGGTGAGAGAAAATGGATTGTGTAATTAATGTTCTTATTAAAACACCCCATAACTTAAAATTATAATAATTTATTCATATGGTACAACCAATTAAAAGCATCTATATCAAATTAAAAACAATCAATTAAAACACCCCTTACTAAAAAAGTACAATAAAATTTTCACAATATACAATTTAAACAAGCTACAACATAACATAAAATATAAAATAATTAAACACACTAATTAATCTTATTTTTAAAACACCCTAAAATGAAAAGTATATGTTATTATACACATTATATAAATTAATAAAACACACAAAACTTTATACAAGCTAACAAGTTGATGTTGCATATAGTTTTGAAAACTGGACCGGAGCAACGGGTTCAACTGGGAAAAACATATAGTTTTGGAAACTGGACACGACGGGTTCAGTTATTAAAAGCATGAATCGGTTTAAATCGACCCATTTTTCGACCGGAACAGTTCAACCGGGTTTCAAAACATTATGTTGACATGAGCTTAAGTATCAAAGTCAATAAGTCAATAAGTCAACACATTTAATCTCTAACTGGGCACGGGCTAAAACAAGCAAATTATAATTCAACTATTAAAACGGGCACTAGCTAAACGGACAAATTATAAATCGGGCTAAATGGGCACGGGCTAAAACAAGCAAATTATAATTCAACTATTAAAAACATTCGGAACAGTCCTAAAAACCCCTTTAATTTATTTTGTAAAAAAAGATCAAGCATCTAAGTCTTAACTATATTTAATTATTTTTTCTTAAAAAACAAAAAAAATAGAGTATTAAATGAATAAAAATGCAACTAATTAAATATATCTATCAATTAATTAGAGTGTTAAATAATTATGCATAAAATAGTTAATAAATGAGATAAATTAAAATTAAAATAGTTGGAATGTTTTATAGTTACCAGTAACAAGTGAATTGGTCGGAAAAAAAATGAGAGTAATTGCTTGAAAGTTGAATTTTGTGATTCGAAAGCCCATCTAATAATATCTGTTTTTATCTTTTGCCTGTAAGAGCCCATCAAATAAATGCAAGGGGGCAAAAAACGCCCAAAACTTTTAAAAAAGTGTCAAAAATCGCCCAAAAGTTACAAATTGGGCAAGATTTGCCACCCCTAACTTTTATTATTTTTCATTTATAACCCATAAACTTTCTTTTATCACTAAACGATCTGTCGTTATAAAATCCCGTTGCTATGCACGGGTATTCCTCTAGTCATCTAAAATGATCATTTTACCTTTCAAAATTTGAAAAAGTAAGGATAAAATAATCACAAAATACACACAATAATCAAAATTTGATAGTTCAGTATATCTATACTACTATATAATGCATATAATTACAAACTTAACTCCTTACCAAAAATTAGATAAGGAGCTTCAATTATGAGGTGACATTTGTCAGTTCTCAACTAACTCCAAGCCTAACTCGTAACCAAAAATTAAGATAAGAAGCTCCAATTATTAGATAACATTTGTCACTTCTTAACTTAAAATTCATCTTTATTTTCAAATTAAAATATCTTTTAATCTATTTTTTATGATCTAATTTCACCATATTTTTTTAAAAATTTTGTGCTTTTTAATTCAACATCCATTTTGATATATTTTTATGAATTTTTAGTTTTTACATTTTTAGCGGGTTTATTTTTATTAATTCAAATTTTACCACTTTAACCTTTATTTCAATCAATACAATCTTCATTCGACAAAATCATATACTTTTGGTGGGAGTGTTTGACGGATAAGATATTGAGAGGGTCTTTCTATATGTGAGAATAATAATGTCACGGGAAAGCAACGGGAAACCCAAACAAATAAATACAACTAACATATACATTTGCAGTGTTGTGAAACAAATTCATTAAGCGGGTAGGGAATTGCGGAAAAAGTTGGGATATCAATTCGTTTACTATATTATAATATAACCATATTTATCACCGCCGATGTGCGCTGGTATCCAACAAGTACTATAATAAAAATAAAAATTAAGTACATATAATAACAAAAAGTGACAAATATGCTACATTTTCAAGCAATTAACTCTTTTTTATAATATGTCACGAATGTTCAATAGAAACATTTCACTAATCCACGTGAACTTACCTAACCCAACCATACGTGTAGTTTTTTTTTTTTTTTTTTTTGAACAGAGATTTCATTATCACACCTCACAAAAGGAGGAAAATAGAACATAACAAGTTACATCGAACATAACAAGTTAAGCTACAACAAGACATACACCAAAATAGATGTGACACACTATAGCAACACCATACAGAGGTGGGGGGAATCACCAAAGTGAGCTTTTTGTAGGCACAACCATTTAAAGGTGTAGCTTGACAAAAGTACACAAGGTACATACAACATACAAAGAAGAAAAAAGCAAGCATCCTAACAGGTGCTAGACCAAAACCTAACAGATCTAAAGACAGATCCCAGTGCAGCAACAAGCCGTCGATGACCGACCACAACAGCCCTGAGCAGAAGAGACCAACTGGTAACGGATCTGAGCAGAGAACCACGGCGGCAGCAACAACAGCAGCAGCTACATAAAAGGATATGACAGATATGCAGTAAAGCTTTATTGCGGAAAAGGAAAGAACAAAAGAAAGATCCGGACGGCCGGCCAAAACCGGCCGCCGGAAAAGAAAGTATGGTCGGATTTTTGTTTTGTAGAGAGAGGTAGGAGAATGTATTATTAGAGAGAGAAAGAGTTCATACCATACGTGTAGTTCAATGCCATATTGATTATGCAGTTAAATGTTACGAAAATGAATGAATGAAGGTGTGGCTCTCTGATTAAGTTCTTTTGGATTCTTGAACCAAATTATCCTTAAATTTGCATTAATCGAAAGACAAAGTGATATAGACACGTGCAAATATTTTTTTTTTAATCTTATGTGTTGAATGCATGCCCACCCTCGATCAGCAATGCGGAATGTTCCTAGAGGCCAACTCGTTAGCCACACAAGAAAGAGCAACAATTTAAGTTATTCTATTTTCCTTTTAAGAACTGGATTTTTGAATGTTGCACAATGTATTTTAATTGGCGAACCCAGCAGTCCAATGATCGTGTGAAAATGGTAAAAGAAGCTAAACAATCTCATATACAGTATTTACGACAAACTAAGTTGTGTCTCCATTTAAGGGCACGTATGGCTTAGTACTTTAGGCTTCTAAGTTGAAAAGCTCACTCATCCTCATATGTCAACCATGTGACTAACAAATGAGTCAACTAGGGTGATTCGAGATTCGAGCCGACCCTCTTGGTTGCCTATATTTTTAGAGAAGATATCAAGAGACAGCTTCGTCCTATACTCCTTCCAATTTAACACTCAATCAATCACAAGTATGATTGGAAGTTATGAGTTTGCTATTATTATATGGGGCTATGGGCTAAGACTATTTATACAAAGTTTGTGTCTGAAAATTTATGTTTAAGGAGTCAACTAGGTGGGGTGGTCGGCTTGTAAAGTGAAGCATGCCTTACTTGGGGGGTTTGCGGTTCGATTCTCAGCCTTCTACTTCACCATTGCTTTTTATTTTTAAACATCTTACAACATTTTTTATTTGTTTAAATCTTTTTTCACAAACAAATCGATGACTCGACTGTGAACCGAACCCGAACAACCCCACACCCGACTAATACCCCTAGTGACATATTTCTTTTGAATTAAAAAATAAATAAATAAATAAAATACAACAAAAACAATAAGAAAAAAAAGTTTATAAATTTTTTTTCAAGTAAATAATAGTTCCTCACTTTTTGGAGGCATTCTAATTCTCCCCATTTTGACAATTCGTTTTTGAGATATCAAACACAATATTTGAAGGAAATTTAAATGCAAATGACATGAAATGCCCTCAATATACTCCAACCAAACGCGCCCTCGCTTATTTTTATTAGAAATATTTCATATATGCGTTCTTGTCATTGCACATCGAAAAAGGAAACAAAAGTCCGAACTGATAATGGATCATGATGTACGCATAAAACATGATCATCTCAAAAATCAATAAAACAAACAAAAAGGAACTCATTTTCTAATATGAACCGATGAACTTTATTTGGTAGCCAGAGGTTTCGTGGGTGAATCTAGATATCTTATGGATTAATAAGTAAAATAATAATAACAATAATAAGAGTCAATTGCAAAATGCATTATTGTTACAAGCAAAAAGACGAAAATACTTTTCATGTTAAAACTACGTGAGCAAAAAATAAGAGATTTTTTTTGCATTGTTTATTAATAAGGGTGTATATAGTCCAACGTTTGCTCACACAGGGATGAATATGACCTAAGTTAGCTGGTAGACATGTAAATTCTGAAATTTGGCAAAACACATAGGGATAATCGATTGTAAATCTTTATCTAAATTGTCACTTTTTATTATGTTGTGTAAAAAAAATAAAATAAATAATAATAATAATAATAAATAAATAAAATAAAAAATAAAAAATGTAGACTTTTATAATCCATATAAAAACAAAATGGTCAATGTGAAAAAGTGAAAAAGTTAATCTGTGAAATGTTAAAAAATTTATATTAGGTAAGAAAAAACTTAAAACATCACAATAAAAGAAATGTTAAAACTAAATTAGGAAATGTTGAAACATATGTTTTAAAAGGAAACTATTAGTACACTGGGTTGACTTGGGACGCTTCATAGCCGGCGGGTTGACCTGAGACGCTTCAAACCCGGCGGGTTGAATCGGTTTAATTTGACCCAACCCGTCGGGTTGAACCGGTTTAAATTGACCCGTTTTTTGACTAGAACAGTTGAACCACCAGGGTCGAACCGGGTTTTAAAACATTATGTCTAATCCTCAAACTTTTATTATTTTTCATTTATAACTCATAAACTATTTTTTATCACTAAAACCATTTGTAACTATAAAATTTCATTGTTATTTACGGTATCGTCTAGTAAGTAATAAGTGAGTTAAGCTGACTTGGCCCTAGCCCCTAGTTGACCCGTTCCATTTTAAAAATACCCATTATATTTACAAGTAGTGCCAAACACCCTTTTATCTCACCTTCATTACATCACCCCAGCAGCACCGCCACTTTCCCTACCCCTTTGAATCAAAATAAAATCCATACAAAAACGTGATGGCTGTTGTGGTGGTTCCTGACGGTTATGGTTGCGGCTGTCATTTGGGTTTTCGGTGGCGGCTCTTGTCGTTGTGGTATGACTAGAGATGATGATAAATTTTAACTAAAACAAGGTTGCCAGGTGCTAAAAATTGGTTAGTTTTATGATAATAGCCTCGGATGAATGTGATGATCTTCTGGCTGGTTTGATTATGTGTCAAAATTTGAACATTGTGGTCATAAAGTAAGTCCAGTATAGAGTTGTTTCATACAACAGTTTGTCCGGAATAAAGTTGGTTGGTTGGAGAATGAAACTGTTTTTTTTTTTTTTTTTTTTTTTTTTTTTTTTTTTTTTTTTTAGCTGGCAAGTTATAACAGGCATAGGATGATGAACAGGTGCCATGTCACCATTTTCCGTAATCTTACATACAACATGAGGTTTAGAGTGCTCGGTACAATGGCGGATGGCTCAAGCCATGAGTTTCGGTGCCACACTATGGCGTGACAAACCACATCGGAAGTGGGCTGGTGGGTCTTGGCGCCGTGGCCACCAGCTCACGCCAAAAGCTATTTCTTTTTTTCATTTTTTTGTGGGACACTGTTTTTACTTATGACATCATTTTTACTTCACGGCACCATTTGTTTTTATTGGGAAAGAGTGTTTTGGTGCTATATGCCAAAGTTGTGTCATGGACAAAAAGTGCTGAGGTGGCAGCAACTCATAGCACTAACAACCAACTCACGGCACTAAGTGTACGTAATTCTCTTAGCAATATAGCTATATTTGTTAAGGAAAAAAAAAATGATACACAACATAATAAAAAGTAACAACTTAAATATGTTACAATTAATTATTCAAAACACATATATGTATTTTGGAGTTTACCATCTTATTAATTTCATTTGGTTTAACTTAAACATAAAAGTCAAGATCTATGACAACTCGCAATTACTTATTGCTTCTAAGCTTGTGGTCGATGGTCTATACGCTAGCTTTGTGAACTTTGTGAACTGTTGTTTGTTTTTCTTTATTTTTATTGGTTAATAGTAGGTAGTGATTTTTGCGAAATAAAATTACTTCTCAAAATACTCTGAATCGGCTCGATAAAAGCTTGAAACGAGCCGAGCCTTAACAAGCTCAAGATTTACATAAAGCTTGTTTAATAAACGAGCTTGATTAAAGTCGCGAGGCTAAACGGACTTTTACCTTTTTAGTAATATACTACTAAGTTTCTAAGATAATTAAGCATTAAAATTATATCTTAGTAAACAAACCAAGCTCAAGCTTCTCTAATATTAAACGAGCCGAGCTCGGCTCAGCTACTTACCCCATATCTTTTTTCAATTGGATTGATGAGGGTAATAATGATGAGAGAGAGAGAGAGAGAGAGAGAGAGAGAGAGAGAGAGAGAGAGAGAGAGCTTTGTTTATTCTTTTACTAAAGTTTGAGTACATATGGATTGCTTCATTTCATACTTCTGATATTTTCAATAAAGCACATTCAATGATTGCTTCATTTCGTACTGTTTATAGTCAATAAAGCACATTCAATGATTGCTTCATTTCATACTTCTGATATTTTCAACCGACTTGTTTTTGTTCAGTAAACATTTGATCCTTGAGAGCTGGGCATCTTTGAAATCTGTATAACGTATTTTTAACATATTTGGCATATATCTTACTTTTCTACATAAGTTACTAATTGCATATCCCATATCTTTACTTTTCTTAGTTTACGAGTTATGTAACACTCTTTGATATGTACTAATCTAAGGAGAAATAGATCTGTTTATTTATAGTCTTTTTATAGATTAAGTTGGTGGTATTGCTTATTTATTTTTAGTTAAACTAAACAAGTTTTTGATATGCATGCTTATTTAAGGTAAATTGGTTTGAATGAACTTTTGAAACAAATTGTTATTTTCATAACCCGAGTGCTTGCTTATTTTTAAGTACTTGTTTATAAGCAGAAAATATGTACCCCCAATATCCAAAATTATGAATACTGTAATAAGATTCTCATCCCTTTTGTTGGTAGTTCAGGCGTGTTTCGATCACAACAAACCAACCATGTGAACTAACCCGGTTACCCGTTAACCAAGCACGGTTACTTTGTTTATCTAAATAAGTTGGCGCGTCAACCCGAAACCTGTTTAGACCCAAGCGTAACCTGTTTATTTTCATATCGTTTCGACAATTGCCACCCCTAGCTTTGTTTACATGATTTCTTATGTCTCAGGAAAATGGATGTTGCAACTACAATCGTTGGTCCTATTGTGACTGTTTTGACGGGTCATATTAAGCAAAAGCTGGGATATCTCACTTCATACGCTGAACATGTTGAGCACATGAAAAACAGAATGCTGTTTTTGGAAGATCGAAGTGCTGATATCGAACGCCGCAAGAGACAAAGCAGTACTACCAATCGAATGATACCTACTCATGTACCACGGTGGTTGGAAGATGTTAAAAAGATCAAGGAAGATGTTGATAACATTCCAAGCAACAACATTGGTTGCTTTAATGTTAAAAAGAAGTTTCTAGCAGGAAGAAATGCATTAAGGCTTACCAAGGTTATCGAACGTCTTATTAAAGATGGTTCTGACATCATCTCTTCTGACACCATCTGGCGTGAAGCTGAAGGATGTCTTGGCAGAGTCGATTCCAAAAACCTGGCATCAACATCAACATCAGGCGTAAGTGTGTTCAACTCAAGAGTAAAGACATTCAATGATGCATTGAAACTCCTTCAACAAGATGATGATGATACAGCTCAAGTGATAGCCTTGTGTGAAATGGGTGGTGTGGGGAAAACCACGCTGATGAAACAACTGAAAGAGGCTGCACATGATAACAAGATGTTTAATTGGATTGTGGATGTACCTATTGGGAAAAGTTCCAACTTGTTTAAAATTCAAAAGGTCATAGCAGCACACACAGGCAAATCTCTAACCGAAACTGATGAAACGCTAATGGCTACTTATCTTTCTAAAAGATTCAGAGAGTTTTCAGAGCGTAAAGAAAAGAGTCTGGTTATATTGGACGATGTGTGGGAGAAGATTAAACTCGAAGATATCGGATTAGCGGGTCCTTTGCCAAATGGGGTTAAGTTGTTGCTCACATCACGGGATGTAAAAGTTTGCCGACAGATTGCAGTTGATGCTGATTCTGTTCTTGAAGTAGTTAGAGTTGATGTCTTGGAGGAAGGGGAAGCACGGGATTTCTTTTCTCGAATCGCAGGAGTTTCAGCGGAATGTGATCATGATCTCTATAAAATAGGATGTGGTATTGTCAAAAAATGTGGTTGTTTGCCCCTTGCCATCAAACTCATTGCCGCAACGCTTAACAATCAAAATGAATTTGTATGGAGACGTACACTCAAGTGTCTGAAGAATAATGATCTTGATAAGAACGTACAAGAAATTATTGAGATAAGCTACAATAATTTAAAAGAAGAGGATAAAGCGATTTTTCTGCTTTGTGGCTTGTTCCCCGAGGACTCTAATATTGCCATAGAAGATCTCACAAGATATGCATGGGGATTAAAACTTTTAAACAAAGTTTATACTATGGAAGATGCTAGAGACAGCACACAAACGAGTGTTAGCAACCTCAAAAATGCATATTTGTTAATGGATGGTGATAGGCATCACACTGAGTGTGTGAAATTGCATGATCTTGTGCTTGCTTTTGTGGTAGGTACTGTTTCTAAAGGTGGCAAGGATGGATGTTGGATCATTCACCATGATGATTTCTCAAAGTGGAGTGACGCTGATAATAAGAGCAAGGCTTGCAAGCAAATTTCGTTAGCATGTAAGGGTATGTCTAAGTTTCCTAGTGACTTCAGGTTTCCAAACCTTTCACTTTTGAAACTTATGCACGGAGATGAGTCGCTAAGGGCTCCTCAAGACTTTTATGCAATAATGGAAAAGCTTCAAGTTATAGCATTTGAGAGAATGGAGTATCCATTCGTTCCCACATCTATTCAGTTCTCCGCCAACCTTCGAACTCTTTGTCTCTATGAATGCTCATTGATGTTTGATCTAAATTGTATAGGAAATCTTTTGAATCTGGAAGTGCTTAGCTTTGCTAATTCTGGCATTACAATCCTACCTTCCACATTCGGAAATTTGAAGAGGCTAAGAGTACTCGATGTCACAGGTTGTTACAAACTTGTTATAGATGACGGTGTCTTGAAAAGCTTAGTGAAACTTGAAGAGCTTTATATGAGAAGTAATTATAGACGTGCACTCTGCTTCACAGACAACAACTGTAGTGAACTTGCAGAGCGTTCAGAGAATCTTTGTGCATTAGAATTTGAATTTATTTGTAACATTGCTCATATGAAGAACATGTCTTACGAGAGACTTAAAAGATTCAAGCTCTCAGTGGGATGTTATTTTACAGAAGTCCTTCACTGGCCGCACAGATATCAAGGTGAAACGCGCTCATATGAAAACAGCTTGAAGCTGATCACCAACAGAGAAAAACTATTACAATCTAAAATCAACAAGCTGTTTAAGATCACGGATGCGCTTTATCTACAAGTAAATGATATGAAGTCCCTTGAAGATGTTGACATGGAATCCCCGCATCAACATCCTCCTCGAAACTCTTCGTTTTACAATTTGAGGCTACTTGTAGTTTCAGAATCTGTAAAGTTGAAATACCTTTTCACCATGAATGTTGCAACAAGTTTGTCAAAGCTTGAGTATCTGGATATTTCCGGATGCCCTTTAATGGAAGCAGTCATACATACCGAGAATGATGGATCAAATATAATTAAGTTTTCCCACTTAAAGTATCTCAGCTTGGTTAGGCTGCCAGAGTTATTGCATTTCTGCAATAAGGTTAATGTAATTGAGCTGCCACGTCTCATGGAGTTGCAACTTGAAGGCCTTCCAAAAATTACAAGCATTTATCCCGATATTGCAACATCTTTTGTGTCGAGTAATATATCCCCCACGCAATCTTTCTTGAACGAAGAGGTAAGTATATACTTTGTATTAATATACTTACATTAACAATCTTTTCAACTAAAAGTGTTTTAATAACAGGCGGGTATCTATTGAATAAAAAAATCTTAAATAATTTGCAGGATGCGACTCCAAAGCTGGAGAAGTTGTTTGTTTCTGATATGGAGAATTTGAAGGAGATATGGCCTCCTCAGTTTAGTATTTGTAATCTTTGCCCATTGAGAGAGCTTACCGTCGAGGGTTGTGGTTCCATTCAAGTCTTGTTCAACATGGATTTTGGTGAAATCGAGCAACTTAGCAGCAGCTTGAGAAGCATTAAAGTGAAGAGATGTGATAGTCTTGTGAAGCTTTTTTCATGCAATCCATTTCCATTCCTGAATAATCTACAAGTGCTTAACGTCTTTAGATGTGGTTCCATTCAAGTGTTATTTAACACTGACTTGGGACGTGCTGGTAAAAGTGAAGAACAAGTTTGTAGCAACAGTTTGAGAAGCATTGCAGTGGAAAAGTGTGATAGTCTTGTGAATCTTCTCCCAAGCAATCCAATGCCATTATTCAATAACCTAGAACGGCTTCAAGTTATAAGTTGTGCTTCCATTGAAGTGATATTCGACATCGACATGGGATGTGTCTGTGAAATGGATAAAGTTAGCAGCAGCAGGTTGAGAAGCATTCGTTTGTGGCATTTAGGGAAGCTTAGAGAGGTGTGGAGGATAAAAGATCCTGGAAATAACTTGATTCATGGATTTGAAGATGTTGAAAGCATACGTATTGAAGATTGTGAGAGGTTTGAAAATTTAATCACACCTGCCACCAATATTGATTTGAGAGCACTCAAAGAAGTTGAATTGGTTGAGTGTAACCAAGATCAAGAGGTACGGCTCTTAACATATACTATGTTTAAAACTAAAAATTTGTTGCAGTTATATATATGCATATTTTCTCAATGGAAATTATTACTAAATATATCTTTTGTGGTTCTCATATGCAGATTAATGCTATGTCTATACTCGGGGAAGACTCAAATGATGAGATTTCTAAAATTGCATTCCCATCATATCTATTACCCACTTTCCATAACCTTCATGAACTTGTTTTGTGGGACTACAAAGCTGTGGAGGTGGTCTTTGAGATAACGTCTCCAAGTAGTAGAGAATCACCTCACAATACTCAACAACCACCAATACTCCCCTATCTTGAAGAATTACGGTTAGAGTATCTGGGGAGGATGAGTCATGTGTGGAAGTGCGATTGGAATGAAGTCTTAATTCTTCAAAAACCACATTCACGGTCCTCATTCCATAACCTCACAACCATAACAATGGAAAGCTGCAATAGCATCAAGTACTTGTTTTCAATTCTCATGGCCAAACTTCTTTCCAACTTAAAGAAAATTCATATAAAGTCTTGTGATGCTATTGAAGAGGTTGTTTCAAACAGAGATAATGAAGATACCTCTTTATATTCCCACATAAACACCAGTCTCTTCCCTCATTTAGACATTCTTGAGCTTGAAAAACTCAGAAGTTTCAAGTGTATTGGTGGTGGTGCCAATGGTATATCTAGTGACATTCATGACCAACTTAAGGTATGTTTCCTATATATTTAGTGCCTAAAATAAAGGTTGGTTAATTTTGTTAATATTATTAGCTATGTTGATAATATAATCAAATTCTCGATTTTTTTCCAGTTATCTCAAGCTTCTTGGTCCTTATGCCAATACACTAGAGAGATAAGTATAGAAGATTGTGATTCATTGTCAAGTGTGATTCCATGGTATGCTGTAGGACAAATGCAAAAGCTTCAGGTGCTGAAAATTATAAATTGCAAATCAATGACAGAGGTGTTTGAAACTCAAGAGATCAACAAGAAGAATGGTACTGATACTGGAAAGTCACTTCTAAGGCTAGAATATATTATGATGCTCAAACTTCCAAAACTGAAGATCTTGAAAATTCAAGGGTGCAACCTTTTGAAACATATATTCACATTTTCCACTCTTGAAAGCCTCACGGAACTCGAAGAGTTAGAGATAGAGGATTGCGAGGCAATGGAAGTCATTGTTAAGAAAACTAATAGAGAGCAAACAACGGCATCTGATGTGGTGGTCTTTCCTCATTTAAAATCCCTTTCACTAGTCGATCTACCAAACTTTGTGGGTTTCTTCTTGGGGACGAATGAATTCATATGGCCAGCATTGGAAAAGGTTGTGATCGTTGAATGCCCACAAATAACGGTGTTCACTTACGGTCGGTCAACAGCTCCAAAGCTTAACTTCATAAATTCAAGCTTAGGCAAACATAGTGTTGAATGTGGACTTAACTTTCGTGTGACCACCACCTCGCATCAGGTATTCTTTTCTAGACTCAGGCCTTGTATAACTTAATATTTGAAACAGTGCATAAACTTTTAGTATTAGACTCAATTAACCTTATTAATAATTGTATTCTTCATCAAAATTACAGTGTGATTATTGGATCGAAAGTAATACGATTAGAAAATATCAATGGTTGTACAATCATGTAAAGCCTTTTGGCTTATTTTACTCGCATATGAAGGTTTTTTTTATCATTGAACCAACTTATATGTTCAATTATCTCGGACATAAGCTTGTGTGTGTGTGTGTGTTGTTTTTTTTCACCTTGTAGGCCCGATTACCGACTTATGAAAGTACAAGCTCATACCGCCCTACTACTATGGAACGGTTGCCTTGGTCTTATCATAATTTGATCAAAGCGGATATGAATAATAACCCCTGTGGTGGACAGACTCTTTTTTCATCCGATGAGGTGTCACAACTGCAAAAGCTTGAAACTGTCCATTATAGTGGATGTCGGGACATTGAGCAGATATTTGATTCACAAATTGTTGCTGAAATTCCAAACTTGAGACAAGTGGACTTGCAGTGGTTAGGTATCAAGTATATATGGAACAACAAGCAGGGGACAGTATTAAAGTTTCCAAACCTAACACGACTCTCTATTTTTAAATGTGATAGTTTAGAATATGTATTTACATGTTCGATGGTTGGCAGTCTATTGCAACTCCAGGAACTACATATACATGGGTGCAATAGGATGAAGGTAATTGTGAAGGGAGAAGAAGAAGAATGTGATGCCATAGTGAAGGCTACTGTGGAGTTTCCTTGTCTAAAGTCCTTAAAACTTGAATATCTTTCAAGTCTCACGGGATTTTGCTTAGGAAAGGAAGCTTTTGAATTTCCATCACTGGATACCTTGCAAATTAAAAGGTGTCGAGAAATGGCGGTTTTCACCAAGGGAGATTTGTCTGCTCCAAAGCTATATGCAATTAGTACAGAGGATGGGAAGTATAATATACACAACAGGCTGAACTCCATTATAAAAAACTTTACCCTTTGGTAAAAGGTGAAAATATGTCTTACCATAAGAAAGTGGGACTAAATCTGTAACGCTGATTCAGAACCAACTCAATTCGCCTGCAGAATCAGGATCTCAGGCACCGGATTGTACTCTGCCAGTTACGGATGATGTTCTCTCAAACACGGATAAAAGGTAATTAGGAATTTTCAAAATTTATGACAACTTCACAGTAATTGATGATAGAGATCAAATTGTAATTTTACTTGAGTTATAATTATGTGGGCAATATCACTTTGAACTATAGTAATTTCCCCCTAAATTTTTGTATCGTCAT
Organism: Artemisia argyi; assembly: GCA_030686995.1. NCBI lineage: Eukaryota > Viridiplantae > Streptophyta > Magnoliopsida > Asterales > Asteraceae > Artemisia > Artemisia argyi. The sequence goes on along the minus strand of CM060687.1, from coordinate 14,934,197 downwards.
GAACCAAAATTAATTAGGCATCGTAACTTCTTCCTGACGGTTACCTTTTTTCATCTCTCATATTACAAAATGTGTGCTTTTGCAGGAACTTCAGAAGTCTACAGAGGTTGCAACTAATGCTATGCCTAAATTCTTGGGAAGTATGAGCATAAAAGTTGGTTTTAGACAAGCAGATTCTGTACATTCTGTTGTACCGAAGGAGTTTGAGAGAGGCATGAAAGGGCCCAAACAGCAGTTATCGTCCACATTTTGTCACAATAACTAATTCAAAATGTAACAAGAAAAAAGGGGCATCTGCTGAACATGTCGGAAGAGTTGCTAAAGTATGGGATATATGTCGAGTTATCATTTTGTGTAGGTGCAAAATAGTTGTTTAGGTGGTGCAATCCTGAGGTTCCTTGATGTTGCTATGTTTTCTCCATTATTTGTAGCTATATACGTTTGTGTTCTTTTGGATACTCGTAGATGCACGAATTTACAACTTTTTGTCGAACGGGTCGTTGAATTGAATAAACTTTTGCTATGTACTTTGTTTGATTGCTTTTACACGTGTCTGCTTAATCAAACAATATATGCATGATCTTTTCAGTGAGCTTATTCTGAGCCTCTGGCCGAAAAACGAATCATCAAGGCTTGAATTATAGCTTGTTACAAATATTTAAACTATCAAAATAGCACTGAGCTTGAACAATGACAGAAACGGCTCTAAAGGATAGACCGATAGATGTCTTGTAAACCGATGTTTGAAACTGATGGCTATTTTGGTATAGACACATGTTTTATAACATCCTAAAACAGAATACAAGGTATTTTGATAGAAATCCCACCAAAATATTCAAGCCGAGTGCTGAAAGCTATGAATTCCAAAATATTCAAACCGAGTCCTGAAAACCATTGAACAAATGATCAATTACTGAAGATCAGCACCAGGATTCCATACAATCATCCTGTCTTGAGTGAGCAGCCTCCTTTTAATGGCAAGCCATAGAACAAATCAATGACTAGGTACACGTTGGGAATACCATACCACAGATCACCATGGAACAGTTAGCAATTGTTCCATACAATCTTGCCAAACTTGCTTAGTAACAAAATGTTTAGTTCTCCCATCATTGCATTTCCACACAGTATAATTGAAGATTATAGATGGCAAGATGAGCGGGTTAGGTAACAGGTTAACATGGACTCAAGTGGACACGAGTCATATTTTGGTCTGCATCTGGTCAGAATGGGTTGACATGAAAACACTTTTTGCCCAGTTTCTAAATTTTCATACATACAATTCATGCGTTAGCAATGAATTACAACAATAATCTGAATCTTCAATTAATATTATTAGAAGGTAATATGCATTAAAAACAGACTTTGGCCACCTTTAAACTGAGTTACCCGTTCGACCCATTTCCATTTAAGGAATACTGATTTGACCCATTGTACACATTTGAGATATTGTCAATTTGTCATCCCAAAACCTATTCCTAGTAAATTGGTCAATATTGCCACCGATAACAAGATGATCATATAGAAATAGATGAACTGACAGGATTACGTTTGATCATAACCATGAGGTTGGAAGAATGGGTCCCATCCAAGGTCATTTGGTCCACTTGCAGGAACAAATTTCCCCTGAAAGCGTAAGTATTGTGTTAAATTGTTTGTAATACCATTTGATGTGTGATTAGACATACAGAATATGTCATATGTGTAATAAACAAAGTGGATAAGTTAACGCATACAGGGAGTCTTTCCCCATACGTAATGGGTTCAAAATGTGGCAGTGTTTGATTGGCACAATAAAAAAGAAGAGTGAGAAACAGCCAATCAAACACTGCCACGTCATTTTGTGGAATTGCTTTGTGGACCATTTTGTGTGGTTCTATCACCCCTCAATCAATAATGTCTGAACAGACCAAATTTGACCCATGACAAAATTTGAGTTTATTCATTACTATTTACCAAGATGCAAAGAATGTGACACCCAAGCTAGCTATCACATAAGAGATGTCTTAATTTAAGCTACCCGAGTCTTGCTAACAACGTAAACAGGTTTCATATAATGTGCTGCAAACCTAAAGTCCCAACAATCAGCATTGATGTCAGCTATCCGATTTCGAAAAAAACTTTTAAGATTAGTAGTTGTAACTGAACTAAAGAAGATTGATATAACCAACATTTGAATAGAAATATGAATGATTTTAATTTGTGACACAATGCTTTTATGCGAGACAAATTGACAGGAAGCCATTAAACATCACATTCATGAGAAAATGAAAGTGCAGCTAGGGATACTTACATCTGTGTTTGTGAAATCTTAAAGTTATGTTTATCGATTTCAATATGCAGCTTTTGCTTTCGTATCAAGCTTTGTTAGATAACGTTGTGCAAATAATATGTGTTTTCGATTCACTACAAAAAGCACTCAACGGCTCAAGAGATAACTAATGATTTACCAAGTGCAGTGAGTATTGCATACATATTATGAAACTACGTACTAAGTTCAGATCCTTAAGTCAAACCATGCACTACAACCAAACAAGAAAAAAAAAAACCCAATACAATGGGTCTTGCCCGGATATGAACTGGTCTAACCGGGTCTTGGCCGGATATAACTTTAAGAAACCTTAAAAAACACAAAAAATAAAATAAAATAATATATAAAAAAGTACCTAAATAGCAGCCAATCTTACAGTCGAGTTTTAGGGCTTGTTTGGCTAATCTTATTAAACATAAGCCCATTTGGGCTTATTTTTGATAAGCTCCAATTTTGTGGCTTATTTTGAGACTTGTCGGCTTATATAAGTTAATTATGATAAGATATACGTATAAAAGCCGACAAGTGTCAAAAAAAGGCGTAAAATTGGAGCTCTGCAAATATTGTTAATAATTTGTTACAAAATATGCAAAGATAAACATTATCGTACATTCAAGCATTGATTCATGAATTCATACCAATCACTTCTAGAACATGGTGTTGTAATGCAATGCAAGATATGGCTAAAGCTATCAAGTATATGGATAAATCTATCTTACATGGCGTTGTACTATAATGCGAGATAGCATCTCGATACGTATGTGTCTATTCAGACTCCTTTCATGAGCTTCATCCAATATTAAACCGAAAATCCGAAAAACTGAAAAACCGAAAACGATAATAAACCGAAAAAACCGAACTGCCAAAAACCAAACGGTTTCGGGTTCTATAAAAACCGAACATTTCGGCTCGGTTTCGGTTTTAGCCAAAAACTGACCCAAACTAGTGATCAAAAGTTCAAAAGTTTTACTAGATTCCAGTAAAATCAAAGGCTATACTAGATTCCAGTAAAATCAATTCTGCATTTTTCCTGCATTTCTCTAAAACAAGTATGCTCTAAAACATGTATTCTCTAAAACAATCTTAAACTCTAAAAAAACATTAAGAAAAGTGTTCCACAATGTATGCTTCATTACTGTCATGCTCATAAACCATCTTCGTCACTCCATCACACCAATATCTGCAATAAAATAACAATAATTACCATCTTCCAATAACAATATACGAGGCCGTTTAGTTGATCTCATATTGATAACTAATAGTAACTACTCGGAAAAAAGAGATACCTCAAATGATTAAAGTTACAGCCTTCTCAGCAAATAGTACCTGCTTGCAAATAGTTAGCTTGTGTTATATCGCTGATGGGTAAACTGATAATAATTTAACTTCACGGGTCAAGTGGGTAACGGGATTAGTCTAGTGGGTCATGCTTAGAAAATATGTCGGACGGGTCACCACTTTGTAGATACATCCACATATCAGATAATGGGCAATCTAAAAATTGTTTAACTGATTTGCAGGTAAACATAAAATATTTACAGGAAGAGTAATGAAATTACCGTCCCAAATCATAGAAGTTTCGTCAAACGGTTCTGTTTGCAGCATCCTCAATGATACCTAGCTTAACTGATTTGCCAAACTCATTCCAGAACTTGGTATATTGGGCTATTGGCCTCTCTTCTCATCATTAACCTTTGATTCTTCGATCTCTGTAACAAGTAAATTAAATATCAAAGTCAATAAATATGCATATGTGATAAGAGAGTTCAGTAATAATGACTTAAGATCCGTAGTTCAAATATTTGCAATGATTATTGGTCAGCTAGAGGTGAGAGCAACAAATGTTTAGGATGCAGCATGTGTACCTTTCTTTTCTTTGTCGTGAACTTCATCAGGGGTCCTCTTCAGCAAGTTTGCGGATCATGTCAAGGGCCTTCCCGATAAGTTTCTTTATTGTTTCTAAGCTGTTGTTTTGTTGAAGCATGTCACGAGAAACATTTAGTGGTAGGGTGTGAATCAACAAAACCCTGATGGAACAGTAAATGTTAGCAACCATGTCCAAAGACAATTATCAATAATGACGTATTCCTTATATAGCCAAACACATTATAAACAAGAACGATAAAGACTTACCAATAAGAGCGATAGATAAATACTCTTCTAACGTAGAGCTTGAAGTTAGATTTGTTGGCATTGTAGTAGCTCTCGTATAGATCGGTAGGAGCCTTGGAAAGCACAAACAGAACGGCCTTGAACTCAACATCACCTTCAGCGTTGAAGTGGCTCCATGCCATTGGCTTCTCATCACCAAAATCCACTAGGCCACTACTGTTACAACTGCATGGCTCAAATTTCATCTTATTTACTTATGTATGGCACGTGATTTATATTTTATCTTTAACAGTTCACACGGGTGTAAGCTTTTAGATTTAGAACACATGGAGTCGGCCCAGTGTAAATTGTTCCAAAATGGACCTTTTGACCAAAACCCATTTTGCACATTAATTAACCCACCCAAACCTAATTTTGAGCATCAAGTAGAAATTATCAGTATTCACCTTAGCAAGAGAGTGATAGAATTTGTGTACTCTTCTTCGGCGACCTCTGGATTTCTTAACCAGATAGCTTTAACATCATTCAAGCGTTCCCATTCGTATGTTGTTTCCTTGATGGTTTTGGTCTTCAATTTTTCTTCATCTTCCTCCTTGTCAGAACTTCCTCTTCTTTCTCTTCACCCTCGGTGGCTTCGGCTGCTCAAACCATTCAAAGGAATTATTAGTTATTAGAGTAAATAAGCAACAAATATCACAAGTTCAATAAGGCTTTCCGACATACGTTTTTCTTGCTCATCACTGGAGTCATCCAGGCACCTCAACATCAAAAAGTTGTAAACTCGTGCATCTAGGATAGCCAAGAGAAGACAATCATATATAGCTACAAATGATGGAGAAAACATAGCAACATCAAGCAGCCTCATGATTGCACCACCTAAACAACCATTTTGCACCAACACAAAATAAAATCACCACGCATCAGCAGATGCCCCCATTTTCATGTTACATTTGAATTGGTTACTGTGACAAATGTGGACGATAACTGCTGTTTGGGCCTTTTCATGCCTCTCTCAAACTCCTTTGGAACAACAGAATGTACAGAGTCTGCTTGTCTAAGACCAACTTTTATGCCCATACTTCCCAAAAATTTAGGCATATCATTATGAAGACCACCAGTTGCAACCTCTGTAGACTTCTGAAGTTCCTGCAAAAGCACACATTTTGTAAATATGAGAGACGAAAAAAGGTAACCATCAGGAAGAAATTACGATACCAAACTTTGGTTCATGACGATACAAAAGTTTTGGGGGAAATCACCATAGTTCAAAGTCATATTGCCCACATAATTATAACTCAAGTAAAATTACAATTTGAATACGTCTCTAACATTTCAAGTCTAATAATATAACTAGAATATTTCTAAGATAAAGAAGTTGACTGTTCCTTTTGATGTTGATCACTTACTTGTTAATCACACCTTTTTGATTCACTAGTTTACTACGTAGTACAATCAAGTCAGTAGATGAGGTTGGTACAGAACATTCCATAATATAGGACGCTAAAGCAGGTGCTAACTACACGTTTTCTTTGCAGTTAGCTAACTTAATTTGTTAAGTCCCCTCCTCCCCTGTTTCGTTTTTCTTGTATTTGGTACTATGAAAAGGTTTGATTGTCATTCCCACTCTAAAAGCCTATATCTTGTAACGAAAGGTCATTCCATTCCCACTCTAGAAGCAAGAAATTATCCCTAAAAGAGTAAAGGCACACTTTTCCACCCTTTAACAAATTGTGATATTCAATGATCAAAACAAGATTTTACAATTACCACTTTCAAACACATGTAAATAAGTAGCCAATAAAAACACAGGTTATAGCTTATGAACAACACCAGAAGTGCTCCAATAAACTAAAAACATCGCATATCAAGACACGTTACACATCATATTATTAGAACATGAATCTAATAGAATTCAAAATATATGAATCACTAACAAAGATTAACCCACATTGCAATATCCAAATTAAACTATATAAAAACATTCGGGTAACACCAATTAATAGACAAACACATGAATCAATTAGACTAAAACATAAACACTAAATTAATAACTTCAAATTCAAAAGTCCTAATTACCTTTTATCTATCTGCTCAATGTCCCGACATTCACTACAATGGACAGTTTCAAGCTTTTGCAGTTGTAGCAGCTTATCAGATGAAAAAAGAAGAGCCTGTCCACTGGTCTTATAAACCGTATCCACTTCCATCAAATTATGATAAGACCAAAGCAAATGTTCCATAGTAGTAGGGCGGTATGAGCTTGTAGTTTCATAACTCGGTGATCGGGCCTGCAAGGTAAAAAAAAACACAAGCTTGTGTCAGAGATGATTGTACATATTAGTTGGTTCAATGATAAAAAAAACTTCATATGCGAGTAAAATAAGCCGAAAGGCTCTACATGATTGTAAAACCGTTGGGTTTTGGGGATCACATACATAACCAAACCAATATATAACCTACACAAGATTGTGGGCTAGGCCACATTACAATCGGGCCTATATACATACACAACTAACACCGTTGATATTTGCTAATCATATTACTTTCGATCCAATAATTACGCTGTAATTTTGATGAAGATACAATTTATCAATAAGGTTAATTGACTCTAATACTAGAAAAGAAACTGACATGGCAAGGTTTTTTCTTTTTTACTTTAAAATAAAAATAGTACCTGATACCGTTATTTGTGGGCATCCACGGATCTCAACCTTTTCCAATGCTGGCCATATGAATTCATTCTTCCCCAAGAAGAAACCCACAAAGTTTGGTAGATTGAATAGTATAAGGGACTTCAAACGAGGAAAGACCATCCCAACAGAAGCAGTTGTGTGGGAATTTATAGAAACATCTTCATCATCTCTGTTTGAAATCACCTCTTCAATAGCATCACAATCCCGTATATCAATTTCCTTTAGGCTGGAAAGAAGTTTCACCATTAGAGGTGAAAACAAGTACTTGATGCTGTTGCACTTGTACATCCCTATGGTTGTGAGGTTATGGAATGAGGACTGTGATGGTTGTTTTTGAAGAATTAATTCATTCCAATTGCACTTCCACACATGACTCATCTTCTCCAACTCATACAAATACAATTGTTCAAGATTGGGGAGTATGATCAGTTGTTGATGGGTATTGTGAGGTGATTCTCTACTAATTGGAATCGTTATCTCAAAAACCACCTCCACATCTTCACAGCTCTCGTAAAGATGAAGTTTATGAAGGTTATTAAAAGTGGGTAATGGGAATGCAATTTTAGAAATCTGCATATCACAACCACAAATGATATATTTAGTAATAATTCCATTGAGAAAATATGAATATAACTGCAACAAAATTTTAAAAAAAATTATAATTTATTCAAGAAACATCTAGATATGAGATAGAAGAAAGAGGGTAGAAATAGCATTATTTTTCTATTTATTTTAAAAATAATAAAAAACCCAATATTATTATTTTATTTATTTTAAAAAGAATAAATAACATTCAAATCAAGTAATGAAAAGAGGTCACAAAAGGATAAAAACAAAAATAGTAATCATTTATTAAGTTGTACCTCTTTCTCTTTCTCAACCAATTCATTCTTTCTCTCGCTTTCTCTGCCGCAGAATTGAATATCAACTTGTTTGAGTGCTCTCATATCCAAATTGGTTGTGGCAGGTGTGATTAAATTTTCAAACCTCTCACAATGATAAATATCTATGCTTTCAACAGCTTCAAATCCATGAATCAAGTTGTTATTTCCAGCATCTTTTATCCTCCACACCTCTCTAAGCTTCCATAATCGCCACAGCCAAATGCTTCTCAACCTGCTGCTGCTAACTTTATCCATTTCACCAACACATCCCATGTCGATGTCGAATATCACTTCAATGGAAGCACACCTTTCAACTTCAAGCTCTTCTAGATGATTGAATAATGGCATTGGATTGCTTGAGAAAAGCTTCACAAGACTATCACATCTCTCCACTGTAATGCTTCTCAAATTGCTGCTAAGTTGCTCGATTTCACCAAAATCCATGTTGAACAAGACTTCAATGGAACCACAACCCTCGACCGTAAGCTCTCTCAATGGGCAAAGATTAGTAATGCTAAACTGAGGAGGCCATATCTCCTTCAAATTCTCCATATCAGAAACAACCAATTCCTCCAGTATAGGAGTCGCATCCTGCAAAGTAAAAAAATATTTGTTCATTCATTAGATACCACTTTTTCAACCACTGTTAGTATAAAAGATTGTTAAAATAAAACACAGACTTACCTCTTTGTGAAAGAAAGATTGCACGCGGGAAATATTACTCGACACAGAAGATGATGCACTACTGGGATAAATGCTTGTAAAATTCGGAAGGCCTTTAAGTCGCAACTCCATGAGACGTGGCAACCCAATTACATCAACTTTATTGCCGAAACGCAATAACTTTCGTAGGTCAGCCAACCTGAGATATTTTAACTTGGAAAACTCAAATATATCTTTGGTATCTATGACTGCTTCCATATTAGGGCATTCAGAAATATCCAGATACTCGAGCTTTGACAAATTTGTTGCAACACTCGGTGTGAAAAGGTAAGTCAACTCTGCACATTTTGAAACCACAAGGAGTCTTAAATTGGAAAACCAAGAGTATGGCAGAGTATTCATATCATTCACTTGTAGATAAAGGGCATCTGTTAACCTAAACAGCTCATTGATCATAGATTCCAGTAGCTCAAGCTCTTCTCTATTGGTGATCAGCTTCAAGCTGTTTTCATATGAGTGCGTGTCAACTTGCCTTGTGCCCAGCGCTTTTCTAACTTCTGTAAAAGAACATCCCACTGAGAGCTTGAATCTTTTAAGTTTCTTGCAAGACATGTTCTTCATATGCGCATTGTTACCAATAAATTCAAATTCTAATGCACAAAGGTTCTTTGAACGTTCTGCAAGTTCAATATTGTTGTTGTCTGTGAAGCAGCATGCATTTTCATCATAAGATATCATATAAAGCTCTTCAAGCTTCACTAAGCCTTTCAAGACACCGACATCTACAACAAGACTGAAACAACCTGTTACATCCAGTAGTCTTAGCTTCTTCAAATTTCTGAATGTGGAAGGTATGGTTGTAATGCCAGAATTAGCAAAGCTCAGCACTTCCAGATTCGAAAGATTTCCGATACAAGCTAAATCAAACGTCAATGAGCATTTATGGAGACAAAGAGTTCGAAGGTTGGTGGAGCACTGAAATGATGTTGGAACAAATGCATACTCCATTCTCTCAAATGCTATAACTTTAAGCTTTTTCACTGTTGCATAAAAGTCTTGAGGCCTTAGCGACTCATCTCCGTGCATAAGTTTCAAAAGTGAAAGGTTTGGAAACTGAAATTCACCGGGAAACTCAGACATGCCCTTGCATGTTAACGAAAGTTGCTTGCAAGACTGGCTCATATTATCAGCTTCACTCCACTTTGAGAAATCATCTTCATGGTGAATGATCCAACATCCCTCCTCACCACCTTTAGAAACAGTAGCCACCACAAATGCAAGCACAAGATCATGCATTTTCACACACTCACAGTCATCACTATCACCATCCATCAACAAATATACATTTTTGAGATTGCTAACACTCGTTTGTGTGCTGTCTCTAGCATCTTCAATAGCATAAACTTTGTTTAAAAGTTTTAATCCCCATGCATATCTTGTGAGATCTTCTATCGGGATGTTAGAGTCCTCGGGGAACAAGCCACAAAGCAGAAAAATCGCTTTAACCTCTTGTTTTAAATTATTGTAGCTCATCTCAATAATTTCTTGTACATTCTCATCAAGATCATTATTCTTCAGACGATTGAGTGTACGTCTCCATACACCCCTGTTCTTTTCACCTTTAAGAGTTCCAGCAATGAGTTCGATGGCAAGCGGCAAACAACCACATTTCTTGACAATTTCACATCCTATGTCATAGTAATCATGTTCGGCTGAAATCCCTGCTTTTTGACAAAAGAAATTCTGTGCTTCATTTTCCTTCAAGACACCAACCTTAACTTCTTCAAGAGCAGAATTAGCATCCTCTGCAATCTGTCGGCAAACTTGTACATCCCGCGATGTGAGCAACAACTTAACCCCATTTTGCAAAGGACTCGCTAATCCGATATCTTCGAGTTTAATCGCCCCCCACACATCGTCCAATATGACCAGACTCTTTTCTTTATCCTTTGAAAATGCTTCAAATCTTTTGGAAAGAAGAGTTGCCCTTAGTGTTTCATCAGTTTCGGTTAGAGATTCGCCTGTGTGTGCTGCTATGACCTCCTGAATTTTAAACAAGTTGGAGCTTTTCCCAACAGCTACAACCACAATCCACTTAAACATCTTGTCATCTTCTGCAGTCTTTTTCAGTTGTTTCATCAGTGTGGTTTTCCCCACACCACCCATTCCACACAAGGCTATCACTCGAGGCTTATCATCATCTTGTTGAAGGAACTTCAATGCATCATCGAATATCTTATCTCTTGACTTGAACACTATTTGGGTATTTCCACCTGATGTTGATGTTGATGCCAGGCGTTTGGAATCGACTCTTCCCAAAGGGATTTGGGCATCACTCCAGATGATGTCAAAACTCTCTTTAATTAGACCTTCGATATCCTCGGTTAGCCTCAATGCGTTTCTTCCTGCTAGATACTTCTTTTTGACATTAAAGCATCCAATGTCGTTGCTTGGAATTTTTTCAACTTCTTTCTTGATGTCTTCTACTTCTTTCAACCACCCCGGTACACGAGCAGGTATCTCTTTATTGTTTCTACTGTTTGCTTTCATACGATTTTCGTTATCAACTCTTTTACTGTCCAGAACCTCCATTTTTTTTATCATTTCCTTCACACGATCGGCGGAGGAAGTGAGATTTCTCAGCTTTTGCGTAATATGATTCGTCAAAACATTCACAACAGGCTCAACGATTGCAGATGATACAAGCTCCATTTTCCTGAGACAAGAGAAATTATATAAACAAAACTAGGGGTGGCAAATCACGAAACGATAGGAAAATCAACAAGTTAAGCTCGGGTCTAAACGGGGTTAGTTCACATGGTTGGTTTGTTGTGATCAAAACACGACAGAACTACCAACAAAAGGGATGAGAATCTTATTATAGTATTCATACTTTTGGATTGCTTATTATTTTCTGCTTATAAACAATTACTTATAAGCACTCTGGTTATAAAAATAACAAAAGGATTGCATTTTATTTTTTTAGTTTTTCTGCTTGTTTTTATACAGAAGCAGTTTTGTGCCATATATCTAACTGCTTCTGCTTATATATTACACTACTTATTTAAATTCAAAACGAATACTCTGAAAGAACACTTTGTATGTATTCATATTAAGGAAAAAAAACACTGGCAGGCATATTATAACGAAATTATCAAATAAGTAACAGATTTCAAAGAATTGAACTAACCAGTTGTCAAAGAGGATCAATCAAAGAACAAATCCACACAGAACTACAGATCCAGAAATTATCAAAAGTCAACCAAGGGTAGGTATAAAGAGCTTGTCACTAGTTTATTTCAAAATTATTTTGAGTTGCTAATATAATCATGCAGACATGCTAGTGGGGTCAAGTTGTATAATTATAAAATGGGGTTTGTTATTGGCGATCCAAAATGATAATTGTACCTTTTATTTAAATTTTAAAATATTACTCGTATTTTTTTTTTGTTTTTTTTTATTATTTTATTTTATCTTTTTTATTTTCTTACACTCTCGTCTTTATTACAAAAATATCTCCGGTTTAACAGTAATTTAGCTTAGTCGGTTGTATGTTTGGCTACGGTTTGTTAGTCGAATTTATGGCAGGATTTAGCTGGTCGGATCTTGCAACATTACATGGGCGGTTTAGTCAGATCTTTTCATAACCAAACGGCGAACGTAATTACACATTTTCTTTTAATATGTTTGGGAATTGGAAGAGATTTTAAGTAGGTCATGCCATTTTTTTAGATAAAAAGACTGTTGATCGGCTTGGCAAAACTAAATGAGGTTAAAGTGATATTTTTTCGGCTTTGCAACTTTCAAAAGTCAACGATAGGTATAAAGAGCTTGTCCCTAGTTAATTTGAAAATTAATTTCGGTTACCAATATACTAGACGAGTACCTGTGTATAGCAACGAGATTTTATAACGACAGATAGTTTATTGATAAAAAAAGTTTATATGTTATAAACGAAAAATAATAAAAGTTTAAAGATTTGAGAATTAAACATAATGTTTTGAAACCCGGTTCGACCCGAGTGATTCAACCGGTTGAACCGTTCCGGTCGAAAAATGGGTCGATTTAAACCGGGTCAACTTGCTAAGTTGGGTCGAAAACGGGTCAAATTAAACCGGGTCAACCCGCCAGGTTTGAAGCGTCCTGGGTCAACCCTGTTTGTGATTTGTATTAATAGTTTCCTTTTGAACTATATGTTTTCAACATTTCCTTTTTTTTTCAACTTTTCACTTTTAAGTTTTTCCTTCGGGTACCATATGACGATTAACCGGAGAAATAGATCTTGATGAGGCCTGATTCACCAGTTTATATCGGTTTCAACGGGTCCTCTCTGGTTCGTTTTCGGATTAATTTGTTAAAATCTTATGAAGCATTTTATTAATAATTTAGAGATGAAAACTTAAAATGTATTTTGTGGTTCCTAGGGATGAGCACGGTACTGGTACCGTGCCGATCCCGTACCGAATTAGTGGTACCAAATTTTTCCCGAGCATAAATTAGTGGTACCGATACCGTACCGAACGGGATTCGGATACCGGTACCGGTACCGGGAAATCGGGTTTTCCCGTTTTTTCCGGGAATTTCTCGATTTGGTACCGGTCCCGTACTGAATTAGTGGTCCCGATTTTTTTCCTTCTTATTTTGTAGTACCGGTACCGTACCGTATATCGGGAACGGTACCGTTTCGGTACGGTACCGGTACTATTCCGGTTCGGTTCCGAGATTCGGTTCGAAATGCTCATCCCTAGTGATTCCCAAATAAAGAACAATTTATTGTTACTTAAATACTTAGTATTTGAAGAATTGTCTCTACTTACAAAAGTAAGTGGGAGCATCTACAAATCTTGAAGATATTCAAGAATAAATACATAACCTTCTAAAATCCACTTACTAATGTCATACTAAGGTTAAACATGTAAATGTCGACCGAAGTATAATGTTACCCTCATTCATAAATCCGCAAGGATGCCTTATCACTTGAGTGATATTTTAATATCAATGCTGAGGGATATAAGTTAGAAGATCATTGTAAATATGCTAACTACTAAGGTATATTATCACACCTTGAATCTGATAAATGTCTTAGAACTATGAATGATAAGATGCAGCCCTTAAAAGGCAAATCAATGTTTTGACCTTGATTGTTATTTCGCCTAACCTATGAGGTTAGAATAAGTTTCTTTTGAAGAAAGGCTTAAAAGAACAAAATTGTATACATGATTAATGCATGGTTTATAATAAGAAGTTTTTAATCATACTCATGCAATTGACTGTGATTAGATTTTCTTATATACATGCATTAATTAAATAGAGATAATTAATTGTCATACAAGTTTCCTTAAATGTGGAATATGGCAATTAAGTTTTATAATTCTTTCCTTTATTATTACCTTTTGCGAGGACGGTGTATAATCAAAAGGGTTATGAGTCTATATAATCTTTATGTAGTATAAAAGTTTAAGCAATCCAAATTTGGATTGGATCATGCATCTAGGAGGTGAGATCTTGAATTTAATTACAATATGATTTTGATTGAATTAAGATAATTCCTGAGTACATCTGACATTAAGTGGGAGCACTATCTTTTCCTTAAAATCCATATGTTGTATACATATTGAGGATATCATTCCATTTAAGCTAGATATTAATCCTTAAGCTTGGAATGAAACTTCACTTGTGATTTAGAGAATAGAACAAACAACCTTGGAATAAATGGGTTTTTTTTTTTTTTTTTTTTTTTTTTTTTTTTTTTTTTTTTGGAATAAACATATGCGGTAAATTAAGTCCAACACAAATGCAATATATCATTGAAGCAAGTCTTAACTGGTATATTTTAACTTAGAATAATTTATTACATGGAAGGAAACCTTATGTTTTTTAACTAAGGATTTGTCATGTACATTTTATATATTGTGTATTCGACTGGTTGTTACTTTTGCACAAGAGCAAGATGAGCTAACAACAACAATATCTAATTGAGAGTATTTAGATTATTTTTAATACAGATGTTTACGAATTATAAAGCATAGTTTTGTATACCTACAATGATGCTAGAGGATAATTAAAACTAGTTAAAGTAGGATTTTATCATTTACGATAAATCTGCTAACTAGATATGCTCAACAAAGAGCATTGTTTCATTATACATTAAGGAATAAGAATACTTTATATTTTAAGAAACTATAAAGATGATTGTCAGTATGTCGTTGACTTCTAATGCCTTATGTAAGGTAGGGAGACATCTCCATACTATGACACTTGCAATAGTATGAGCATATGAGATAAGACACTCATCATATATTTCAAATCTCTCACTATTTGTGAAATTTTGAAACTAGTATTCGGAAAGTTTACTCAGATGCCTATTTAGTTTTCTTGCAAAGAAAGTTGAGAATGTTGGAAACATTAGACTTCAACTTACTAATTAGTCTCATGCGTTTCTGCTTTTAGTATTTGGATAAATGGGATTGTAAGACAATTTTTACTTTATGATGAATAAAGATGCTTGATATTTATTATTTATTCATATAATAATTGTTATCCTATATTTGCATGTTTAATCCTTGAATGATTTTATCGTTTTAAATATGTCCATTGTCGGTTAACAATACGAGAATATTGTTATGCAAGGCAAATGTGAGTGTTGGTTATATTCTATGAGAATGTGGATTGTTCCCGCCAAACTCATATGTATTCACAAGGGATGCATATTAGATACCCCAACTTTCGAACATTTACTTTTTGATCCTTGTAATGAGTAAAATGTTGAAATGGTTTGTTAAGTCATCCTCATACTTGAGATACAAGCAAGTTCTGTTATATGTGGATCTCACTTTTGTAATTATATGCCAAACGCTATCCTGAATAAGGCAGTTATAAAAGGTATTTTTCGGAGTGATGTGAAGCAGCATCCACAACAATTGTAGTCAACAAAGGATTTGTTACTCCACTTGATATGTGTAGAAAGATACCATGGGCCCTCTCCAGAATTAATTAGATAATTGTTCGGCCGAACCCAAAGGGTAATGCAAGATGATTCTTGATTACATTCGGTATATCTAATTAAATTCTATAACGAGAATCTAAATAGTTAAACTATATAGAATGAGTTAGGATCCATATCCATGGTTTAACGGTATCTATAACAAAGGATGATAAAAGCAAGACATAAATGAGAATATTTTTTGAAACTTTATCTCAGACATTTCTAGTTCAATAACGAATGTGAGTGTTGCTAGACGTTTCCGTCGTTAGTATATGTGGTGTCTACTACTCCAACTCCCAAGTGGTAGCTGTTGGGTTATGGTAGTTAGATTAGCTGATATACGACAAGAAATGAGTGAGCCTATTGGGGGCACACACGTTAATACACGAAGAGTACGTTTATTAAATGGTTAATATGTTTCATGAATATAAAATAGATGGATTAAAATGTTGAAACGGAAACTATTGTCCTCCTCCCAAAAGTGGCAGATTTTGGAGAAGGATTAATGTGCAAAATTAAATGATAATTAAGGAGTTAATTGAAATGACATGGAGTATAAAACTATTAGTTGATAATTAGGCCCAAGCCCGGTTTGTGGGTTTTGGGTATTAGGGTTTCACTATTATAAATAGTGGATGAATAATAAGATTATACCCACGGGGTTTACAATATTCCAACATGGTATCATGAGCAGGTTTGGTCCCGAGACCTAGTCGGCCATCATGAGCCGACATCCCTGTACCTCGTCAAATCTCTCTCTCTGTTCAATTACCTAAAATTATCTCTCTATCGAAGCTATGAAGAAAAAGAAAAAAAAAATGGTTCGTGTATTCGCAATTATTCGTTCGCTTGGATCTGCACCTTGCTGTACGTCAGTATTGTTAGAAGTTTGGTTCTTTGGATTTGATTGGTTTATTTAATCAGGCAATGAGGTATTGATTGGATCAACGAAGCAGTGGTCTCATGTGAACTTTACATTCGGTTGTTTAGTTTTAATACTAGTGGTAATTTTTTACTATTTTGTGGTTTGTTACATTAAAAAAAGAAAAAAAAAGAAAAAAAAAGTTGTTTAATTGTTTGTTTTTGTTTGTCGACCAAGAGTTGTTGACGATCTCTGTTTGTCGACCAAGAGTTGTCGACGGGTGCTTTGTTTGTTTGTCGACCATATGTGTTGTCGACCGGTTTTAGTTCTTTGATTGTTTGTTTTTGTTTTTTTTTATGTCGAATCTAGGGTATCAATTCCCGAGACGATGTTTTATTTTGGTTTCTTGTTTTATTTTGCTTTCTTAGTTTACTACTCCAGTTCGAGCTTTCGCGATTTCGCCGCTCGAACTGCGGGGGAGTATTAGTTGATAATTAGGCCCAAGCCCGGTTTGTGGGTTTTGGGTATTAGGGTTTCACTATTATAAATAGTGGATGAATAATAAGATTATACCCACGGGGTTTACAATATTCTAACAAAAACAAGTTAAAATATTAGGGTTAAGGTGCTATATAAACACCTCATAATCTCTTAAATCTTGGACCACGAAAAACTTCATTTATTAATTCTTTCTATCACAAAAAGTCATCACACAAAAGTTGCATAGTATTCGTTTTCGTTTTTCTCCCTGAGTTGACTAAAGGCAAAAGCAAATTAACTATTGGCTTTTTGCGTGTGCATATATTCGTGCTTGAAACATATTAGTGAATAGGATTAATGGCATGTAATAGCAACGTACTTTCTCACTTGTGCCATTATCAGATACGAACCCAAAATATTACAGATATCAGATACGAACTTTCAAATTTTTTTTCATTATCAGATACGAACTTTTTTATTACAGATATCAGATACGAACTTTCAAAATTTTGTTTCATTATCAGCAACGTACTTTTTTATTTGTTTCATTATCAACAATTTTTATTTTTAAAGTTTTTCTTATATTTGAACAAAGGAGAAAAGTACGTTGCTGATAATGAAACAAAAATTTGAAAGTTCGTATCTGATATCTGTAATAAAAAAGTTCGTATCTGATAATGAAAAAAAATTTGAAAGTTTGTATCTGATATCTGTAATATTTTGGGTTCGTATCTGATAATGGCACAAGTGGGAAAGTACGTTGCTATTACATGTCATTAACCCTAGTGAATATTAAAGCCATTGGTCTTGTTTCTTTTCCGTACTAATTCGAATGTAATATCAATTGATATTTGAATTGGGTTTAAGGCTTGATAAAGAACACTCGCTGTTTGAAGGTTCGTGAATTAACGACTAGCATCATAACGTACTTGGTTGACTTGTTTGTGTAAGCACTCGTAGAGGTGATTGTTTTAATCACTAATTTGATTTATTTGCGGGTGACTGCGAGGGTTAGTTTTCTATTTATTTTTCATGTTTCTCTTTTCCTTTAATTTGTTTATTATTTGTGTGTTAATCATAATTGCTTAACTAGATCTAATATCCGCTATGTACTCATAGTTAATTGGTTAACTTGATATATAAATTCCAACAACCGCTATATCAAAGGCACAATGTGCACCATACAAAAAGTAATAAGTTGTTTAAGCTCCATATAATTATTACTAATAAAAAGCTAAAAACCTATAATTTATGGATTATGATTTTTAGGAATTAAAAGACAAGAACTTTTAGACATTCCATAATCATATTTTAGGTCGATATTTTACTAAATATTCATATAATTATATGTTTGATATATAATGATTTGTAAAAATGCACAATTTTACAACACAAATGAGAAAATGATGCTATAGTTGGATCTAAATTCTAATCCGATTTTACGATCTCGATCTTCCAATAACAAAAACAATTTTAAATATGATCACGATATTGAAAACCTTGGTTGAGAGGCCTAAAGTGCATTCCTAATTTGGTTCTTAAAAAGTATTTGAAGATAATAACTAATACTTTCCCGCTTTCCTTTAAAGTTTGTATTTATTCAAGCTATCATTGACATAAAATCCTATAGATAATGTTTTTATAATCAACTTCTTCACCTAAACTGTTTGTATGCTTATAAAAATTGTCTAGCCTAATTAATCTAACGTATATAGTTTTGGGAGCTCAAACTTACAATAACGTACCTTTTTCAATATAAACTAAATATTCACTTTTTAATGTGCACACAGCGTTAATTAGCACTAATGAAAATTTATCATTTCTACCTTTTAACAAGAAACTTGTACATGAACACTACTTATTCCGTCCAGAAAAGCAATGTGAGTACTCAATATGTGACAAAAGCAGATGTTCAAGTCTTCAGACATTTTACTATATATTCTATCAATCTTTTGGAAACGGTTTGACGTATTAGAGTAAAAGATTTTTAAAAGGTTTTTGCTAATCATTTGATAAACTTTATTATACTTGTTTGTTCATGACAAAGCTTTGCAAAATAAAACTAACGACAATTTTTTCGAAAAAGACGTCGTATGTGACCCATTCAACACGATGTCATTTCTAACGGGAAATGATATGTAGTATTAAAAATGATATGTAGGCCTAAGTAATGGACTTAAAAAGATACTTAATGTGCTTGGTATATTTCAAAAAGATAAATTGATTCGCATACCTAAATGTTATGCCTACTTTTGTGCCTAAACATATGCGATAACAATTCATTGGTTATATTAACCGGACCCACTTTTTCACAATCTAATGAAGTAATGACATATAATTTAGGCACAAAAGTAGTCATGTCTTTTAGGTCTCTTAAATTTTATTTTCTTTTAAAATTGATTGGTGAATATGATGAGAGAGAAATGGCGTATTTCAAAAATTGAATATTTAAATGGGGTAGATGCCTATTTGTAGGTTTAATTAGTAGGCGTATATAGTATAATATAATGAATACCTTTGTTTTTTTCTTTAAAACTTGTATTATTCAATCTTTCTTTGATGTATGACAGGCAAAATAAGCAAGTCCAATATATAAGCATAGATCGGGTTCATATTAAAATCAATTGGTAATCAAAGCTAGGAATACATACGTAAAGGTTTGCACACCCAACAACTTAAAATCCTATATAATGCTTCTATAGTCATTTTTTTCACCTAAAATGTCTTTATACTAGTTAAGAGTTAATAGCCTAATTAATCTAAGATTATTTCTTATACAATTTAGATCAAGCTATTTAATCACATAAAAACAAATTTGGTCAATTTAGATTTAAAAACTGGAGTTAGGATCAAATAAAAAGAAAAATTAAAATGAGATGGGTAAAAAGAAACAACAACCACATATTTCAAATGCACCTACAAAAGTAAATGTATCTCCAATTAAAAATCTTTCCCTTATTTGATATGTGTGGCCAAAATCTTTCTCATTTTTCTCATTTTAGTTTTTCTTCTCACATGATTCCTTTCCCTTAAAAACCAATCAAAGATTTCTCATTAAAAAAATGCTAGAAAATTAAATTTTATATAAACGACTTTTTGGCAAATAACTTTGATAAAGAAAATCCCCATTTTAAGTATTCGCTTTAGACCTCGGTAAAGATTGAGTCGTGCCTGATACTATTTAAAATTTAGGCAGAATTTCATATATATCCTTCCTTGAATGAATAATTACACACATACACACACATATAAACCGGGTCAACTTGCTAGGTTGGGTCGAAAATGGGTCAAATTAAATCGGGTCAACCCGCCGTGTTTGAAGCTTCCCGGGTCAACCCGGTTTGTGTTTTAATTGGTTGTATTTAATTTGGTAGATATGTTTTTAATTAGTTGTACAATATGAATAAATCATTATACTTTTAAGTAATGGATAATGTTTTGAAACCCGGTTCGACCCGGGTGGTTCAACCGGTTGAACCGTTCCGGTCGAAAAATGGGTCGATTTAAACTGGGTCAACTTGCTAGGTTAGGTCGAAAATTGGTCAAATTAAACCGGGACAACCCGCCATGTTTGAAGCATCCCGGGTCAACCCGGTTTGTGTTTTAATTGGTTGTATTTAATTTGGTAGATATGTGTTTTAATTGGTTGTATAATGTGAATAAATCATTATACTTTTAAGTAATGTGGTGTTTTAATAAGAGTATTAAATGCATTTCAATATTTACTTATGTACATTTTTCAACATTCCACAATATTGATTATTTCACTTTTCCACTTTTCACCTTTGACTATTTTTCTATTATAGATAGTATAGATATCCCTTGTAACAGTTTTTGATGCATAAAATACAATGTTTTTAATGCATCAAATGGATATATATATATATATAATTTTTGAAAAAAACAAGAATATATATGTAAAGCCCAAAAATTTAATAAGCTATTTAATCTAACACACACATAGACATTTAAATATAATTATGATCAAATGAGAAACTCTTAAGTTGAGAAGTGGTGAAATAAATGTGAGAAATGCGTTTAGTCACGTTGATTCATAGTTGTATACAAAGATTTTTTATTTTTTTATTCAATACAAACACGTGATTCACAATTACTATTTTAGTACTAATTTGTAAGTTGATTCAAAACTTTTTCTTTATATGATATTTGCAAATAATATAATTAAAGGTTAAATTTTCAAAACTTTGAATCAAGAATTTGTTTCTAATCAGCTTAGAAAACATGCTTATGAAAAAATCGCAAAAAAGCTTCAAACTACAATTTTTATTATGATTTCACAAATTCCTCGATTTCTCACCTTAACTAGAGTCTCTCTCACTCTTCTCATTCGATCCGGAAATATATACTCCGTATAATTCAGTTTTGGGGCGGCCTCAAATTTAAATTAATTGTTCCTTTTTAAAAGGTGTTACAAAAGTGCAATCATGACATAATAAACTGAAAAAATAGTAGGAGTATCATCTTTTCTTTTAAACACATTTTGTTGGTTCAAAATTGTAAGTAAACACTTGCTGGATCAGTCCAAAAAAGCAAGGCGAATATTTAGTTTGAGTCGGAGAGTACATAACTAGCATGTAAAATAGAAAAGTAATGGAGTGTGCAATTTATATATCAACAAAGATCTTAATGCTTACCAATACAGCGTATGAAGATGTGATCACCAGTTGTGAAGGAGGATATGATAGAGAAGAAAACCACACTGATTATTGAAGGAACTGCTATATCAATGATAAAAAAATAATAAGTTGGTTGAGCTCCAGATGATTATTAATAACCAAAAGCTAAAAAACTATAATTTATGTATTATGTGTTTTAGGATTTAAAAGACAAGATATTAATCCGGTTAGACATTCCATAATTATAATTTAGGTCGATATTTTACTATTCATATAATTTTTTGTTTGATGATATAATAATTTGTAAAAATGCACAAAATTACAACACATTGAGAAAATGATGCTATAGTTGAATCTTAATCATGATCCGATTTTACGATCTTGATCTTCCAAAAACGAAAACGATCCTACGTATGATCTCGATATTGAAAGCCTTGATCGAGAGGCCTAAAGTGCATTCCTAATTTGGTGCTTAAAAAATACTTGAAGATAACAAATACTTTCCCGCTTTCCTTTAAAGTTTGTATTTATTCAAGCTTTCATTGACATAAAATCCTATAGACAATGCTTTATGCTTTTACATATAATCAATTTCTTCACCTAAACTGTTTGTATGCTTATAAAAATAGTCTAGGCTAATTAATCTAACATATATAGTTTTGGGACCTCAAACTTAAATACTTTTTTCATTATAAATTATCATTTCTACCTTTTTACTCCACGAAACTTGTACATGAACACTTATTATGTCCAGAAAAGCAATGTGAGTATTTAATACTAGTATGTGACAAAAACAGTACGTAACTTATTTAAAATGTTCAAGTCTTCAGACATTTTACTATTCTATCAATCTTTTGGAAAAGGTTTGAAGTATTAGAGTAAAAGTTTTTTAAACGGTTTTTGCTAATGATTTGATAAACTTTAAGCTATTGCAAAAAACTTTAAGTTTGTTCATGACAAAGCTTTACAAAGATGTGCTACCGTTGTGTAATTATGCCTTGTAAATCACTTTGCAATGAAAAAAAATATATATATAATTAAACGGTGCGTAGTTAATAGCAAAATGTCTTTGAAGACTTGAGCGAATGCTGTATAAAATAAGAAAGTAAAAGATCTTAATGCTTACCAATACGTAGAGCTTATAAAGATGTCACCACTTATGAAGGAGGATATGATAGAGAACAAAACCACACGTACTGCTTATTGAAGGAACTGATATATCAAAAAACAATGAAGTTGGTTAAGCTCTAGCTGCATGAATATTAATAACCAGAAATGAGGAGGGAATCTTGATCTAGATCTACATCTACCTAACCCGGAGTAGGTGACCACATGGGAGGAGTTGTCTAAACAATTATTCAACTTGTGATCCTGATATTACGGGATTGAGTGTTTCTTTAAGGATTTTTATTTATTTATTTATTTATTATTATTTTTTTTTTAATTATAAAAATACATTAAATTTTTTATATTTAAGGTAAGCACGGTTGGATCGGTGAAACGATTAGAGATTGGAATGAACACCAATGGCCAAAGGGGTTTCTTATAATATGGTTAGTGTTTTTGATTTTTTACGCTATTACATGCTTTGAAAAATCTCCAAATAACAATTGCTATCAGTCATTTGATATCAGGGAAGATTATGATAAAATCACGGTTTTGTTTTATCATATAGATAGAAGATTACTAAATACTTAGCGACATAGACATATAGACAACCTTTGTAAATAAGAAATTTGGAGTACACAATTTTTAATAGTGAAAATGGATATAAAAAGTTAAGAATTTATACTAATTCGATCTTAGGAAATAGCTAGTCGTGAAGTTTTTATTATTTTAGCTTTCATAAATAAACTTCATCAACACTTTATCTGAAAACTTGGTAACAATCTCAACATGTAAGTACCTGATACGCTACACTATATAAACAAGGATGATTTAAGTTTTGTAACCTATGCACGTGGGATATTTTTATAATTAACGCGTTTGTATAAAATCTATGCCATTTATTTGTTCATTATAAACGTTTGTATAAAATCTATGCCATTTATTTGTTCATTATAAAGCGTTTATATTGTGTACCTATTTCAATAATTAATGCCAAAGTTCAATTAAGTAACCACGCAATTGGGTTCAGAGATCCTCATACGGGTTTATTCTCATATTCTTGTTCTTTTTTAATTGATCGTGGCAAGAAAAAGGCTGGCAGTAATGCACCTCAAAATGGAATTATGTATTTTATACTCAAATCGTAAATAATGATGTCTACGTTCGAAATGCATATAAAAACCCATTCGTTAATAAAATTTCATGTTTACATTTAAAGCTAATATAGTTATGGTACGGGATCCCTTACAAAGTAGATACAAAATAAAAAGTCTACAAAGTAATGTAAACTGTTGGATTAAAAGATCTCATCAGATCACCGTCGGATCAAATTAGGGGTATTTCTGTCCCATCCCCATTTATACCACCCTCAAAACAAATCTCACTCTCACCAACCACTTCACCTTCAACACATAACTAATTGACGGCAACATCACAGCCATCGCTTCATCATCACAGTTACTGCCAAACTTCATCACCGCCAACCATCACAGCCATCGCCGGAAACATCCATTCAAGATTCAGTTAAATAATTGACGGTCATGACGTCACTTTTTGTGAGATTTGATTCCTTCACCACACCAGTAGCTTCTTCTTCTTCTTCTACAGCATTGTACGGTGTCACGGTGGTTTATGACGGTTTCCGGTGCGGCGGCGGAGAGTTAAACTCTAACCATCGCTGCACCGATACCCACAACAACCGTCACTATTAACAATCGGAAATTGATTGATAACGATATTCCATTAACAGATCGGAAAACTGAACTTAACGGTGTCATCTTCATCAGTGTTTAACTGTAACCGATTCAGTTGAGACGACGTCGTTAGATATGACGGGAAAAAAAGTGAGGTGATTTTAATGGAGATGAAGATGTTGAGCTTGGTGATGATGGAGGATGATTGATGAATTCCTCCGTGAAAGCTGCATACCATTATTCAATGGTCGTCATCTGTATATGCGAATGAAGTTTGATGTGGGGTACCTAATACACACATAACTTTGACTTTTAAGGATATGGATGCATGAAATGTCAAATAGTGGAAATTGAATCACAAATTGTATCACAAATTTTATTAAAATAAATGTTCAATCAATAAAAAAATATTCATCAATAAAAGACATTGTTCGTCAATAAAAAAATGGTTCATCATTAGAAGAGATTGTTCGTCTATTAATATAATGGTTCATCAATAGAAGACATTGTTCATCAATTAAAATAAAGGTTCATCAATAAAAAAATGGTTCATGAATAGAAGACATTGTTCGTCAATAAAAAAATGGTTCATCAATAGTAGTTTTTGATAACGTTCATCAGTTATTTTTTATAATGTTCAGCAATTTAAAAAAAAATAACGTTCATCAGTTATTTTTTATAATGTTCAGCAATTAATGTAAGATTCAAATAGATCACAGTTAATAAGGTTCATCAGTTAATAAGGTTCATTAGTTAATAAGGTTAATAAGGTTCATCAGTTAATAAGATTAATAAGGTTCATCAGTTAGTTAATAAGGTTAATAAGGTTCATCAGTTAATATGGTTCATCAGTTAATAAGGTTCATCAGTTAATAACGTTCATTAGTTAATAAGGTTAATAAGGTTCATCAGTTAATAAGATTAATAAGGTTCATCAGTTAGTTAATAAGGTTCATCAGTTAATATGGTTCAACCAAAGTAACTGATGAACAAAATGTCTTTTTTAAAAATCAGTTAATAAGGTTCATCAGTTAATAAGGTTAATAAGGTTCATCAGTTAATAAGGTTAATAAGGTTCATCAGTTAATATGGTTCATCAGTTAATAAGGTTCATCAATTAATATGGTTCAACCAAAGTAACTGATGAACAAAATGTCTTTTTTTAAAATCAGTTAATAAGGTTCATCAGTTAATAATATAGTTCATCAGTTAAAAAAAAAAAAAAAAAAAAAAAAAAAAAAAAAAAAAAAAAAACTTTTTGAATCTTACATTAATAAAATGACTAAAGGTGCATTGTTGTACAAAAATTAGTGCATTTAACTCGATTTTAAGACTAAAAATCTAAGCTAAACATTTCATCAAACACGTTGTGTGCAACAAATATGAGTAAAACGTCATCTTTAACATACGATATCTCACTCATATCATATTGGATTTGAGTGATTCAAATTTCTGGGTAAAAAATGGCCAAGAAGCTACAACTTTCGTGTTTTAAGTTTTGCAAAATTCGGCCTTTAAACTAGACAAAATTAGAGCCGAAAATGCTAAAATTTTCAAGAAAATCATGACCCAATGAATATGTCAAAAAAAAAGTTTCGAAAAAATTAAAAAAATTTATACCAAATTAAAGAGGATTAAATTTTAAAAATTTTGGTGAAATCGGTTTTTTGTAAAAGTTTGTCATTTGAAAGTTATTTGCATTTGAAATTTAAGGTGGAATTAAAAAAATAGGTCAAATGACCAAAACACCCTCTAACTAAAAATATTAAAGAAAAATGGGAGGGAGTGGGTGGGGACACATGACATTAGCTTAGTGGTTAGAAACCTTTTTAGGCTTTTTAATTTTGATCCCCTTTCTAGGGGATCGCAACTCATATAGTTATTTGTAATTCACTGGAGAATACTTGTTTTGAGTGAAACAAAAATACAATGATAAAATTCTAATTTGAGAAAACATACAATGTATTGGTGAGGTAGCATTAAAATGTATAAAAATTGTTAACACCGGATGAACAGTTGGCGAAGACATGTATGTCCTCATCAAAGACCCACTAAACAACAAAAAAAGTTTAAGTTTAAACTTTGACTGTGGCTAGTCTGCATAGAATTTTTGTGTGTGATATTCAAGGGTGTAAACGAGCCGAGACAGCTCGCGAGCTATTCGAGATCGACTCGTAAACTACTCGAAATCGACTCGATATAAACGAGTCGAGCTCGAGCTCGAGCTACTCGAGTACACTTTCGAGTCGAGTTCGAGCTCGAATATACTCAGCTCGTGAGGCTCGCGAGCCCTTATCGAGCTTCAATGATATTACACTTTTACCCTTTTATATACATGTATTTACGTAATTATCATAAAATCGAGTCGAGTCGAGCTTATTTTTCATCGAGTTCGAAATTTAAATGTTGCAACAATTGAGCTCGAGTCGAGTTTCGAGCTCGAGTTTGAGATGACGAGCCGAGCTCGAGCTTGAAATCCAAAGCTCGAACGAGCTCGAGTCGAGTTTCGAGCTCGAGTTTTACTAATCGAGTCGAGCTCGAGCTTGGCAGGACTCGGCTCGACTCGGCTCGTTTACACCCCTAGTGATATTTGGTGAGGACATGCAAATACAACTTTGGGGTTTATTGACTTTTCATTTTCATTTTCATTTTCATTAATGCTTACCAATACGTAGAGTCGTAGAGCTTATAAGATGTCACCAGTTGTGAAGGAGGATATGATAGAGAACAAAAGCACACGTACTGCTTATTGAAGGAGCTGCTATATCAAAAAGAGAAGTGATACTTACACCACGTTTTTTGATGCACACACAATAATTATGCATATAACATGTTATAACATGTGGATTAATGATGTAACATTATGATATGTGCATAAAAAAAAAGTGGTGTAAGTATCACTTCCCAATAAAAAAACAATCAAGTTGGTTAAGCTCCAGATGATTATTACGGAGTAATAAGCAGAAATGAGGAGGAATCTTGATCTACCCGGAGGAGGTGGCACATGTGATATAGTCAACGTATATGGGAATAGTGGAAGAGGAGTTGTCTAAAATATTATTTGATGATATGGAACAACGTGTCCGGATATTATGGGATTGAGTGTTTGTTTGTTTAAGTTTTTTCTAGCTTTTTTTTTTTTTTTTTTTTTTTTTTTTTTTTTTTTCAATTTCATAAAATTAGTTTTGTACCCGCGTTTCTAGATAAGTGATTCAAATTTGTTTATATTCATATAGTTATAAATCATAGATGTTAAATCTGATTTTACGATTTTATGATCATACATAGCAAAAATGATCCCGATCATACGTAATATCTTTGCAAGCATAAGATATTAAGATCTAATATGATCCGATCTTACTTTTCTCGAACAACAAACTAAAAAACTACATAGTTATAGATTCTTATTCATAAACTTTAATAAACAACATGTTAATCTTCTTATAATCATAATTTAGGACAACATTTTCATGAAATATTTCTATAATTTTGTATTTATGATATATACTAATATATAAATTTATATAATATTAAGAAGGTTATTAAGAAAATGGCATTATAGTAAAATCTTAATATCTTGATCCGATCTTACGACCACGATTTTGCAAAGACGAAAACGATATTGGGTAGGATACCGATGTTGAAAGCCTTGGTTATAATACCTGTTCATGCACGAGTAATACATTGATTTTACATTATGTATTAATATCAACTGATATTTTGTTTAAATTTTTTTGAGCGCAAAATTTAATTTCGTTATCTAGCATGCTGTTGAGTTTGATGTTAGTTAAATTTAACTATTCTTCACATGTTCTAAACATTTACATGTTTAATAGGACATAATAACCTTTAAAAAACTTTCCCGTAACAAACTTTCCTGCCATATTTCAATAAAAGCTTCATTTCTTCCTCAATTTTTACCTAAGTTTCATTTTTAAATCGTACAATCGATTCTATTTTCCATTTTACATACTTTGATTTTTTATTTTATTTTTTGTTTTATTTTTTTTTTTTGGTTGAATTTTTTGAAACCCTGATTTCGAATTGGTACTTTTTCATTTTAGTGACTAGCGGTTGATTGTGATTAGTAGTATGTCTAATTCTCGTAGAGCATCTAAGTGTAAAATTGAAAGTACCAAGTAAATTTGATGATTCAATTTACTGTTTGAATCGTAAAAAGAATAATGTGAATTCTAAAAGTAAGAGTAAGGTAACTGGGGAAAATAAGGGGTGTTTGGATGGAGAAATTGAGGTAGTTGATAGTGTTAGGAACTATGTGGAGAATATATCCGGAGAGAAGAATCGAAAAGTCGAAAACCCCATATTGAACTTACTATTATCAGTTATTTATTTATAGCTTAACATGTTGAACTATAGGTGGTGCCTTCAACTTTGTTACAATGTCTGTGTATGCGAGAAAATAGTTGCACCAATTTTTTGTGTTTGTTACTCCGTTGAGCAATAATTCATAAATAAAAAAATCAATAAAAATCTTTTGCTTAATAATGTTGAGTTCCCCAACAAAAATAAAATATAGCATGATTGAACAAATAAACTTTTTAGGCTTTTTTTTTTTAGTTTAACACTATTAAATTATTATGGGTAGTTCAAATGTCCATTGCATGTTAGTTGTAGTCTATGGTTTTATCCGTGTATTTTTATCTGAGTTCTATTCAATTGATTGTTATAAATACATATATTGTGCCTAATCTATTTGTTCAAAATGGTTGGTGTTCACACATTTTAGGCAGAATCAAGTAGTCATCGGGAGTAACTAACACAATAAATTGTTGCTACTATTTTCATATATACAGACATTGAAACAAAAATAAAAAGGCATGACTGAACAAATAACCTTTTTTTTAGGAAATTTACCAAAATACACTAGTCGTTCTACGGCGTATCACTTTTTTGACAAGAAATAATTTTAATTCGAAAATAAACTGAGCAATCGGGTGACCAGAAATAAAGATGTCTTAGTTTCATTGTGGCTCCTATGTGGGATAAGTTTTTGACATGTTCCAACACAAAGTTGTCAAATTTTTCTTTTGATTCCTGTCTTGAAATGAAGACAACAAAGAGGGCTGATGAAGTCGCAAAAATGTTGTATCAGAGTTGCCTCATTTCTTAGCCACATGGATTGCAATGGACATTTCGATGAGGTTAAATGGAAGTTTGTGCATAATTGATTAGTACAATGGTAAGAGTTCATAAGACCAAACTCATAACTCCTCCATGGAGACCTTACATGGAGAGCCACGTCTTAATTATTTTTTGTAACGTTATCAAAATGGCATTGTATGTGTATGGGCAAGGTTATAAATAGCGTGAGACGTAGCGTGGCCGTATGATCACGTCTAAAGCCTTACGAGCCATGACGTTTTTTAAGGCGTGACTAAAGCGGCAAAATTTTTTTTATAGAATAATATGAATTAAGTTTTATGTTAGAGTGATTGAAAACATGAATTAAGTTTTGAAATTACCACGCCCAAGTAGGAAATAGTCAAAATAATAGAAATTCAAGCCCAAATCCTTAAATCTCCTAAATTCTTCTAAAAATGGCGCCACGTCTTACGATTTGGCGTGCCTTTGTGTGCATTTTTACGCCTTAACCCACGCTACGCCTTAAGCTGACACCAAGGTCCATTTCGTGGCGACGAGGCCACGTCTCGCGTTTTGGCGCGCATTTTAGAACACTAGGTATGGGTTTTCTAGAATTTGGTATCCTAAGATATGTATGATCTTCGTAAATAAAAAGTTTGGATTACCCTTTTGCTTTAAGTGTGAACAAATACTAAAAGGGTCAAGCATTTTATAGGACTAGGCTGGCATTAATCCGCCGCGTTGCGGGCGGGCCTTTTTTTTAGCGAGTTAGTTTTCGATATATAAGCACGTCGTAATATGAACACGGTTAGTGATGAAAAGTAGCATCTTTAAGTTCGTTGACATTTTGATGATGCTTTTAACAATATAAATCCGTGTATCGGAAAATGTATGTGTAATTTTTTTTTAAACTTTGCATTTCGTGCCTGTTTTTCGGCCGAGGTTAGTAACAAATTCATCTACGGATGTTTTGAAAACTATTCATCTGCACTTTTTTAGTAACAAATTCGTCAACAGATGTTAAGTAAATCGAAACATGATATATATATAAAAGAATACATAAACACACGTCTAGCAATTAGTTGATTGTCTTACACATGTGTTTATTACAGACGGATTGAGACGCACGGATGCAAAGCCAAATATAATCCAATCGACTATTGTATTAACTATTTAGGGTATGTTTGGCGAAAATAACTGTTGCTGGAACTGGTGCTGGTGCTGGAGATGGTGCTTGTGCTGGAGATTATAAAAAGAGATTATTTTAATAAGCTACATGAAGTAACCTTTGGTTTTAAGAGATTATGGAAGATTATTTTTTTTAGAATCTCTTATAAGTTATGTCTGCCAAACAAAGATTATTTTTTAAGTAGCTTATTTTTTGAAAAAATAAGCACAATCTCTCAACAATCATGTGTGCCAAACATAGCCTTAATGAGTATCATAACTGATACAATAACATCAGTGTTGTTGTCTTAGTATATTTTATACTACTTTTTTTTTTTTTTTTTTTTTTTTTTTTTTTTTTTTTTTTTTTTCTAAATTCATTAATATAACAACATATTACAACTAAAAAATCCCGAAAATACTTCAACAGGCGCAAGTTATGGGTAAAAATACAGTACGTTGTAAATCTCTAAACTTAGATAGAGAGATAATGTAGCTGACTTTATGTTGTTGGTGCATAACCGGCATTTGAAATAAAACAACAATAAGACCATGTGTCTCTGACGACTCGGATATTATCACTCAATCACCAAACACTTTTAGTTGTGCGGCTATTATTTTCCTCAACACCTGATTGAGAAATCTGCATCTAAGAACCTAAAGAACTTGAAACTTTAAGCCTTCACGGGTTAAAAGGACCATCTTGTGGTATAGTACATCCGCCATCTCTAATACAGTTCGCGATTCTGCCTCATTCTCTTCAAGTGTTTTGCAAAACTAATCCGCTTCTTCACTGCAAAAAAGCAAGAAATGAAGTTCTGCTGAAGCTGAGTTCAAAACTTTGATTGCATGGTGCGAGAAAAATGAAGACATGGTTGCAGGTTCTACAAATCAAATATGAAAAGAAAAGGATAAAATGGCACATAATGAAAAGGCCGACATACCAGATCTTTGAGCACAATAACTTATCGCCAAGTGATAAATGCTTCGTACATGATGGATTGCCTTCTTGAGTTGCGGACAATTCGTCTTTTTTTTATTTTTTTTTATTTGGGCAAGTGTAGATTCCAGTGAGTACGGCATATTATTTTCTTCAACCTTAACAAAAGAAACTGAAAGTAACATAATTTTTTTAAAAAAGATCGTGATTACATAGTGCTTGCAGGTAAGTAAAGGGACACCTCTGCTTTATTTAGTGAATGGCAATTTCGACCTACTAAAGTCTAATTCTGATACATAAAACTTACAAAAGAACCTTACTGGTTCATCAGTTCATGGCTCAATATATATGTAGCTCATATCTAAAATTAACAAATGTGTGACCAAAATGAGTATACTCTAATCCATGTCACAGTGGGTTTAAACCGTAAACATTTTTACGTTCCTTATTTAAAATACTTATTTAAAACTATATTGTTACACGAATAACCAAGTATATTAACCATAGTAGGATTTAGTAGGTTTTTTGCATTTAAAAGAGACTTTGTGGCTTATTATCGCTTTCATATGTTCGCAACATTTTCAACATTTCATTAGACTGGTTGTCAAAAGATTTCAATCTTTGATTTTATTTGTCCTCCTACTGAAAATAGTGACCATACCTATTTGACTCGTTTTGCTGTTTGCCAATTTAATCACACATTCTTCTTCCAAAGCCTGTATGGCATACGAATAAAGCAAACAGGTCAAAAAAGATTAGTTGGACCAGTTTAATGGGTCAAAAAGTTGCATAATAAAATCAGTACCTACTGGACCAGCTTAAAAGGTCGTGCTAAATTAGATAATGAGGGGGTGTTTGAAAAGCCAATAATCTCCCTTCTTTTGGCTTATAAGGTTAAGGCCATGGATTATTTATAAATCAGTGGGTCAACAATCCTATGTCCACCATCACCCATTGATGCCTTAGCGTAATTGTGCAGAGTAAGCCCTTCTCCAAACAGTGTGTCAGTAGGTTTGTTACCTGTATTGATCTCTAGCAACAAAATACCAAAACTATACATATCTCCACTTCTCGACAGTTTGCTCCCAAGCCCATATTCTGCCATAAAATCTTTAATCATTAAAAATTTATATATGTGACAATTTAAATAAAATGATATGAAAGCTTTCAGACTTGCATACCTGGAGCAGCATACCGGATGAAGTGGATTCTTTCATCGAAATACCTGATGTAGCCTTCATATGTTGTGGATATGTAGCACCGGAGGCCAAAGTGAGGTAAATGCAACAATCCCTACAAAAAAATCATAGCTTTCATATTAAAGTTTCAATCTTATATCATACCCAAAAATACAACAACATAAATCATTACTCATACAGATAGAACATTGTACCTCCATTATTATTTGTATGAAAAAGACTAACGAAAACTAAAATCCACTCATCTATAACCAATATATATTTCATTTTATGACTAAACTTCTTACGTACTAAGATCCTCATAGATTCACAATAACTGTAAAAAAAAGTTACGGCTAAATAAAAGTTATGCTTTGGAAGTAAGATGATAGTTACCATTTTTCCTGTTAGGCATGATAATGCTGCATACATTCCAAATCCAACCACCTGAAAATAAGAAACATAATAAAGTAAAGTAAAATATTAGCGTTGATTGCGACGGCGTTGCTATTTATGCCTCTGAAACATGTGCCTTCTGAATGACAATAGCCTATAACTCTATATATCACAACTTGAATTTTAATACATTTAGTTTTCAATGTTATCTCCTATTTGGTTATTTATGCACTTAATAACCAAACATAAGACTAACTGGTATTACCTTGTTACACTTCAGTGATGTCAATCACATATATAGCAGCAAAGTTTTTTTTAACGTGTCAGCAACTCAAGAAAGCATTTCATCCAGCTGCAGGTGAACAATGATGGTGACTCAGTTAGTTTTATGAATGCAAGTACATAAACCAAACTGCGAAGATATATCTTAAGATCTGTGCAGGGCGTGTAGTAACGCAACAACAAATATAATCAGTTTTTATTAATACTAATAACCAACCTCGATATATGAAGTCCTCGTACTAAGTTACTTACCTACTTCAACCACTGTTGCAACATCAGTTTGAATGAAGATCGATAGCATGCAGCCAGGCACATCAGAAAATAAATGAAATGAATGCCACCTGGTACCGTGCCTCCTGCCGAAAATAATGAGAAGTTTTAGACACGCAACCTATCATCAGTTCTTGTGATCATTTTGATGGTAGTAATCTTACAACAGAGCGAGAACCATCTTCAATTTGTACCACCTGACCTATCCAAAGAAAAAATCATCAATCATATATAGACAGCAGTGGAAAAAAGTGGCAACAGTAAAGGGACAAAACATGACAGACATAGAAGCACTTACTTTTGAAGTAAAACTACCCTGAACCGACTCACCATCTGTTGCAATACTTGAACCAATAGCCACACTGCTGGTACCTTTGTTAACAATTTCATTATTGCTTCATTGGACGGTGAATTGGTTTTAAACACAATGTTGAAGTTTTAAGTATATTGTACCCACTTGATATAAGTGCTTCAAGACCTTTGTTTATCTAATCACGGGGTCAACGATGTCTGGAATAAAGCACTCCCTCTCATTATATCTACAACACCATGGCAAATTTTAAAATCAGATAACTCAAACCATGTAATGAGTGAATTACACTGTTTAAAATTTGGTGTAGTAAAGTAACTGTATTACCATTAATTATCATTCATATATTTACAACCAAAATACATTTGATGAGTTTGGTTCAACAAAGATCATAAAGAGAGTCAAAGATCAAATAGAACAATCTTCTCATGCAATTCATCAAACACATGGTAAGCATCAATTCTAACCCTAAATCTAAGCAGTTAGGAAAAGTTACCACAAACGCAATCTTCTCAAGCAATTCATCAAACACATGGTAGGCATCAAATCCACCAAAGATATTAATAACAATCATCTTTTTTTCACAATAATCAAAAACCCAAAAATCATATCAATAATTAACACAAAAAAAAAAAAAAAAAAAAAAAAAAAATCAAGAAACTCCAACAATAATCAGAACACATACCTTTTTGATTTGCGTAGCCAGATTTATGGTGTAGATGAACAATCGATGTTTTTTTTCTTCTGTACATCAACAGCCGATCAAATTTTGAGGTTTAACAGTTATGAAGCTAGGGTTACAACGATTTATCTCATTATTATGGTTTGGGTTGGGTTACCGGTAATTGTGGTTTAAATAAACTTGTAATTACCCTTTTAACATATCAACTTCATTAACAACCAAGTGCGTGAAAAAATGGTAATACTCTTGAATAGTGTAAAACTCATTTATTAGAGTATATAAACAACAACGATCTCACTTCTTTAGCCTATGTGGGATGCAAAGCTCTGAATGCTTTTTATCAAATAATGTTTCATATCTACACGTTGACTCTTGCATTTCGATATAAGATTTATCTGTTCGTTATATACTTTATATAGTGTTTGTACTTTGAAGCCACTTTGACAATAGGGTGCCATTGTTTAATACGGTTATTAATTGACGACGCTATCGGATTTCGAAATCCTCATATGGGTTTACTCTCTCATTATCGTTCTTTTTTGTTTGATTGTGGTGAAAATTGGCTATAATGCAATTTTTATTTTTTTCTTTTTTTTACCCTTAGACTTGACTCAACTCATTCCTATCAATATTAGAACGGTCATTGAAGTCTTTTTTATACTTAGTTCGTTTTTATGTAAAACAAAATTTAAACTTCTGTCCAAGCCTTTTTGCTTGGAAATAAAACCGATAATTGTATATAAACTCGTGGAAACAGAGTATGTGATATATTCGTTCTTTTATCCAAGAATAAGATTTCGCTACGAGAACATTACTGAAACTAGAAGTTTCTTTAAACTAGTAAAACTAAAATTTAAAATCCAACTTTATGCTAATTGTTGAACTAAAATCGAAATATGCAAAATTTTAATGCTTTTTTTTAAGATAAAATAATTGTTAAAACTTGAGACAATTTTGTGTGATTTTTCTTTTTTTCCCCCTCCAACTTGTCATATATAATTTAGTTGGATAAAGCGTTTTTAACCTCGATTGTTTATTGATGTTATGAAAGTTCCAACAATTGTAGATTACTTGGCGCCTTTTTTTTTTTTTTTTTTTTTTTTTTTTTTTTTTTTTTTTTTACGGCTTAAATTTATTAGATACTAGCAAAACCTAGGAAACCAAATTACAAGTGAGTTATAGAATCTATAGGACTTCTTAACCAATCTACCCATACAATACTAGACTTCTGATTTCTAGAAGAAATCCACAAGTACGATTGAGAAACAATAGAATCCCAGATGACCGCCTTTTTAGGAGGAGTATTAGAAAAGATCAACTGGTTCCTGAAGTTCCAAATAAACCACATGAGAGTTCCTCCAACACTTTCAAGAATGGATTTCACCGTATTCGAGAAATGAAGCGAGCTGACCCAATCAAACCACTCCGAAATATTGGCACATAAGGGAATGTCAAGATCCCACCACCTAGCCAACTTAGCCCACAAGTCCAACGCCATGTCACAAGAGAAAAAAACATGGTTGACAGTTTCAACATCCTCCTGGCAAATAGAGCATAGAGTAGAGCCAACATCAATGCCTCTCCTATCTAGGTTGACCCTAGAAGGAAGTTTATTAAGCCCCAATCTCCAAATGAAAACGTTAACTTTGTTAGGAATGCTATGAATCCAATGAGTAGCATTTGGAGATGTATCAAGGGTTTTTGAATCAATCAACGTACGAACAGAAGCAACAGAGAAACCCGAGGATCCAAACGCCCAAATCCAAGAATCATGTTGGTAAGAAAGCACCACATTCTCCAACAAATTTTGTAGATCAGTGAATTGAGCCATCTCAACTCCACCACGAGAAGGACGTCTAAGCACTGGGCTCAAAACATGGAAGGGAATCCGATTCTTACCTAAACAATGCTTGTCCTTGTCAAGGGCATAGATGCGAAGGAAGAGAGTTTTGAGAACCTGATCACCACACCATATATCCTCCCAGAATCACGTCAAATCTCCATCCCTAACCTTACGAACACAATAAGAAACCAGGTCAATACCTCTATGTTTAAGCTCCTGATGGCCGATAAAATGCCACCCCAGGTGCTTTGACAATAGCAATGAATGGAGGTATCAAAAATGCCTCCATATGGACCATATAAGCTTTTAATGACCTTCGCCCACAAATCAGAAGGCTGACGATGAAACCTCCACAACCATTTAAACAAAAGACCAATGTTAAGACCAAAAATACTTCCGATTCTGAGACCACCAAGCTCCATACTAGCTAGACATTTATTCCATCTCACCCAAGTGATTTTTCTCTCTTCAATGTCCCCTCCTATAAAGAAGCAATTACGCATAGATTCCAACTCCTTTATGATGGATAAAGGCATAGAATAAATCGACATATAGTAGGTTGGAAGATGACCCAGCACAGATTTAATTAAAGATAACCTACCACCAACCGATAGCAATCGAGCTTTCCACTGGGTAAGATTAGAAGAAAATTTCTTAATAATAGCACTCCAATTAGAACATCTAGCCATTTTGCAGCCGACTGGAACGCCAAGGTATTTCATTGGGAAACTAGCCGTACCACACCCAATGAAATAAGCCATGTTAGAAACAGCAACATCAGGGACACAAACACCAAGCAAACTACTTTTATGGACAAAACACAGGCACCCTTGAAAATACTCGTCTCCTTGGCCTTACACGTAAGCATGTGAAGGCCTTCCATAGCCAAAATGAAGAGAAAAGGAGATAGAGGATCTCCTTGCCTTAAACCCCTACAAATATCAAATTCAGAAGTAGGAGACCCATTAACAAGGACAGAAGAGTGAGCATTATGAAGATATCCAAATATCCAAGAGCGTCATTTAATCCCGAAACCAAGATTTTCCATAACCATGTCTAAATAGTCCCACCGCACAGAGTCAAAAGCTTTCTCAAAATCAACTTTGAACACCATGAGCTCCTTCTTACGTTTACGATACCAAGCCATAACTTCATTAAGAATAAGAGGGCCATCAAGAATATTTCTACCTTTGATAAAGGCAGATTGCTCAGGACTGATACAACTTCCAATAACCGTACTAAGTCTATTGGCTAGAAGTTTACTAACAATTTTGTATTGGCATCCTATGAGGCTAATAGGACGATAATCGTTGACAAACTTGGCATTGGAAACTTTCGGAATCAAAGCGATGAAAGATGAGTTGCATCCTTTAGGAATAGAACCTGTATGGAAAGATTCATGAACAAAGCGCATCACATCATTTTTTAGAAGATCCCAGAAGGTCTTAAAGAACTTAAAAGAGAAACCATCTGGCCCTGGAGCACGATTGCCACTATAGTCCCAAACAGCCCGTTTAATTTCGTCATTAGAGAATGGCGTCTCTAAGGATTCACATTGAATAATGGTAAGCTGGTTTTTCATATCAACCTTTGACAAGGTAGGAGTCCCATTAAACACTTGAAAACGCTTATGAAAGTGATCAAAGAATTCATCTTTAACTTTAAAAGGTTCTTCAATCTAATCACCATTTTTAAGAATACCTTTTATAGCAATTTGCCTTCTATTTTTCTTCAAGGTACCATGGAAAAAACTAGTGTTCTCATCACCTTCAATGGCCCACTTGATCTTAGCTTTTTGAGCTAAATCTTTGGTTTCTAAATTCTGAATATCATCCAAAATTTTCAATGATTCTCTACGATTAGTAAAATCCTCCTCACTAGCACTTCCTTGATCGACCTTAGAATCAATATAAGCTAACCGAGTTTGATGATCTCTTTTAAGTTTATAAGAGTCAGTTTTTTTGGAGGCTACCCACTCTCGAATAACTCTTTTAAGATATTCAAGTTTTTTCTTAAAAGAAATGAAACCATTAGCCTCAACAATTCCATCGTCATTCCAAGTTTGGACAACCAGGTCATGAATGCCTTCCAACTCGAGCCATGAATGAAAAAAGCGAAAAGGAGTTGGACCAAAGTCCACCATGGAGTCTTTGAGAAGAATAGGACGATGATCCGGAATGCCTTTCTCCAAAACAACACCTGTAGCGTGAGAAAAAACATCGTAGAAGCTTTCAGAAGTCAAGAACCGATCCAGTTTGCTCATCATAGTACCCCTCTTATCTGTCCAAGTAAACTTATATCCACCTAAAGAAACATCGATAAGAGCTGAGTTTGTAATAAACTCATTAAAAATGTTAGTTTGCCTCTCATTGAGAACCGAACCATATCTTTCACTAGCATCACGAACTTCATTAAAATCACCCATCACTATCAAAATCCCATCCCAATTTCCAATGATATTAGACAAAGTAGACCAAAGAGCAACCTTACTAGACAGACTTTGAGGAGCATAAACAACAATCCACATAATGCAAACATCTTTGGGAGCCCAAAAACCTTCGACAATCACATAATTATCGTTACAGAGAATTCTAGATTTTTGGAACACAAGTCTATTCCAAATACAAATGATGCCACCCGACATACCACTAGCAGAAATAGAAGCAAAATCAAACTGAGAGTTACCCCATACCTGACGCAACATCCATAAATCAATGTGAGAATTTTGTCTCTTGTAAAGCAAGAAAATTAACCATATGTTTATGACAAAGGTCTCGAACCCAACTCTTTTTTTTAGGGTTCCCCTGACCTTGAATATTAATTGATAACGCATTCATTTATCCACAATTAACTCTCCATTTCCAGCTATAAGAGAAGCAAGTGTGGTTTCACAACCTTCCATGTTTAGCCCCAAAGCTATTCCTACCTTGATTGTTTCCTCTAACCTTTCTATAAGAGAAAAGCCAGATTGTTGTTTTGAGCCGCCATCAGCTGGTAATTGGCTCGAATTAGAGCCCTTTTTAATAGTAGGAGATGACGGAGAGAACCCTGGTGGAAATTCAGGAGTCACAGAAATCTTCACCTCGTTAGCTTTGCCACTCCTAAGCTTAATGAGAGGATGAAGGCCGAAAGGATCACTATCAGCAATCTCATCAGCAATATTACCAATACCATTCTCTTTAACTTGATTATCTTGATTATCAAGACTCTCCTTCTCGCGCTCCTGTTCATGATCTTCAAAATGCCTAACAGCCGAAGCAGCCTCATTGTCCTCAAAACTTTTCACCTCTTCTTCTTCATACTTACCCATGAAATCCTCATCATCACTACCTGAATCTTCCTTCAAGAACGAAGGAGTCCAACTACATAATTCCCTAACCCTGATAGCGTATGTATTCTTATTAAGAGTCACCATAATAGTTGCAAATATCAACAATGAATGAGAAGATTTGATACAAAGTCGTTTGTTAAGTCGATTGCACCCATCTGTGTCATCCAAGAATAACACCTCCCCCCATTTTTTACAAATTTGAGTGAACGTATCATTATTCCATGCACGAAGTGGAACCCCCTCAATCTCAAGCCAAATCAAACGTTCATCAACCACGAAGTCATTGAACCAAGGTTTTAAAGAGGAGAACCTTGACAGAATTCCCTCATGTTTGATAAATTTATCTTTCGCTTCATGTGTGGAGAATTCAAACAGTACCCATAAGCCTCCCAAGTATTTAAACTGGACATCCAGGAATCCTTCACTATGGCATAATGATTGTGTATGAGCAATAGCTCGAAAGTCCTTATAACATCCCAGAATAGCCAAAGGAAAGTCATTAGAAAAATCTTGTGTGATAGAAATAGTTGGGGATGCTCATCACCAGCCTCTTTCACACCACTGTTATTAGAGACTTTAACTGCATTTACATAGGATGAGGCTTTGCAAGAATTAGAAGCATTACATTCCTTATTAGCATAAGGGATGTTAACCTTATTAACCTTAGCAGCGACATTAGAGATTTTAGCCTCATCATGTCTAGCAAACCTAGCCACGTTGGCATGTAAACGAAGTTAACCAGTCCACACATTGGAAAGCGATTTGATAAGAGTATCAGTATTAGCCACCTTAATTAAACGACAAAAGGCAAACATTTGTCCCAGCTTGTTTTTCCTCTTAGCAATAAAGACATCAGCCAGAGTACCATGTTTACCACATATGTTCCAAAGTTCACGCATCGTAAGATGAGAAGGGAAGTTTGAAACATATACCGTTAAAGAGATCTTAGCTAAATCATCAGCCAAAGACGCCTTGGGTTGAGGGAATTGGAGCCTTTGAATGTGACAACCGGCAATTTAGGGAGTTATTTTGAAAACCCGCATTACGTTAAAGTTCGTTTATAATTTTTATTTGGAAATTTTATTTCACAACGAACTTGTAAGACCTATTTTTATGGATAATTATATTTAATGATGTTATGGAATTCGTGAATTATTTTCATAATTCATTTTGATATTATGCTCGGTGATGTATTCTTAAATTCTCACTGGTACTACGTTGACTCTGGCACTAGGTTTACCTAACGAAAAATTTTATGATTCGTTTACGAGTCCGACTATATATGATTATTTGCGAGATGTTTTTCGGGAGATATTAAAGTTTGAAATGAGTTCGGGTTTCGGGCCACATGTTTTACATTTACCCACTTTACCCACTCATACTTACTAGTAATATAATTATTACTATTATTATTATTATTCTTATTATTAATTTTACAAAAAAAATAAAATAAATAAAAGAGTATATTACAAGGGTCTTGTTTGGTTCGGTTCATAAGCAACACCAACACCCTCACTCCCACTCACTTCTCTCTCTCTCATTTCTCTTCTTAATAAACCCTAGCCGCCGGCCCTATTATCCGGCCACCACCACCACCACGCCGACCACACCACAAAACAAACACCACCATCTTGTTCCTTATCCTATCCTCTTTCTTTTGACATATTATACGCGCCCTAAAACATCCTTTAACACCACGAAATCCTTAAAGATCCGGTCGAGTTTTTATTGTTTTCACTAGATCCATAAGTTTGGAGGTTCAAGAAGGTGAGTAAGCTCGTTTTGGTACCTTGGGTGCCTCGACATGGTGTTAAATCCGTGGCTACACGGAAGGTTTTTATGGGAATCGAATTAAATGGTTGGAAATTTATGATTTTGATATTAAAATCTAGTTTGGTATCCGGGTAATGGTGAGAACTCATTGGGTCGAGTGAACCGTGAGTCTCGGACTCACGGCTTGATGTGGGTACGAGGCACATGGCTCGTTATTTTCTTGATATTTGACCTTGGATCCTTGGTTTTTCATGTTTGTTGCTATGGTGTTTGACTCGACTCGATGGAGTCATGTTCTTGGCCGATTGTTGTTGTGGAGGTCGCGACCCAAGAGGGTTGTTTGGGACAGTTTTGTAAGGCTCATTTGAGCTTATTTTGGAGACCCATGGTCTTAGTTGTCGAGTCCTGGTGACTCGTGTGGTATGCCGAGACTCAAGTGAGTCATAAGGCTCGGGTTTGGCTTGGTAAACCAACCCGGATATGGACCATATTTGTGTTTATATTTCATTGTTATAATTTTTGTTAACTTGATATGGTTTCGGCATTTGTTGTGGCACTTTTATTTTCGGCCGAATGCTTTTGATGAGTCGAGACCTTTTGTGGTCTCGACAATGGATTTATTGTGATATTGAGGAGTTGTTGACGACTTGGGATATTGGGGACCGATTGTGAGACGGTCACTTATATTGACGGAGATAGGTTAGTCTGGTGCCGTAGTCGGACCCTATTGTTGTAGCACGTGGATTGGGATTGTGTTGGACGGAGATACTTTTGTATTTATGACATTTGCTTATTACTTTGGACTTGGACAATGAGCCGAGAGTCATGACTCGGACATGTGACCATTTCGTATGACTCGATAACTATTTACAATTTAAAATGTAAATAATAAAACTCGTAATAATAATTATTGATAATATAAACGTTTATATGAATATATAGACGTGAATAACGGATATATAATTATATAAGCGCGTATATTAATAATAATAATAATCACGAGTCATATTATAAATAATACGACTAGATATATATTAGGCTACGGAAGTGGCGTAATATTATTGAACGTATTATTATTATAAAAATGGGTTACAAAACGAGGAACTCTCGAAAATTATTAAACATTAAATAAAATGTCATTTTATATATATATAACGAGTAAACTTATCGAGTTATGCGGAGTCGTTGTCACTCGAGTTCAGGTAAGTTTTATTTGTGACTTTCGTGTTGTCACGGATATATGACGATTAATATAAACGTTTTATATAACTAAATAACCACTTAACCGTAGGGTTGAATCGGGTTATTTGGCTA
Source organism: Artemisia argyi (assembly GCA_030686995.1). Taxonomy (NCBI): domain Eukaryota; kingdom Viridiplantae; phylum Streptophyta; class Magnoliopsida; order Asterales; family Asteraceae; genus Artemisia; species Artemisia argyi. The sequence goes on along the minus strand of CM060687.1, from coordinate 14,891,180 downwards.
TATGAAATGAGTATATTAATGGGCATCGTATCCTACGACGCCCATAGGATGTGGTATATGTAAAGTGTAATAAATTGCGAATGTATATATCGGGAAATCTGGCCAATTTGACGATGTATATGAGGAATTTATTAAACTACGATATATACCATATAGTATTTATGTGCTATGTGCTTTAGGATTGGGTGTAATCTTGGAACGGTATGTTATGTAAATAAATATGAGGATTATCAAATCGACGGATTTGATAAACTTCGGCGATTTATTTAAATGATATATTGGGCTAATATTAGACCCATAGTTTATTTTATTATTCTTTGTGTGACCTTTTTGGTTTGTTTTGTGTCGACCCACCACCCGTATGGATACCAAACGTAAATACACCAAACTAATGCGAAATGGATTTTCGGAAATAAAACGGATTCTCGTCCGGGTTTGGGAATATTTTGAGTTTGAGGAAATGATTTCTAAACGAGTTAATATTGTTAGGTCGTGCCGAGTCCGTAGTTGCTGTTTCGTGAGTTATTATACATCTTATTTCTACCGACTTCTTCTTGTTATTTTCTGGACTTGAGGTGAGTCATAGCCCCACTTTTTACTCTTGAACTATGTTTTCAATACTTGGGGTGAGAAACGTGCAAATTATTTTATGTGGACTATTATCGCTTCTATATTCTTTCTAAAACTTGCTATGCGTATGGACTAGGATATATTGTCAGCTTTAGTCACACATTTTGTGTGTACTATTCAAGGTTGGCTTATTTGGTTATTGATGGATTGTCAGCTTTAGTCACATATTTGTTGTGTGTACTATTCAAGGTTGGCTTATTTGGTTATTGGTGGATTGTCAGCTTTAGTCACATATTTGTTGTGTGTACTATTCAAGGTTGGCTTATTTGGATTGTCAGCTTTAGTCACATAGTTTCGTGTGTACTATTCAAGGTTGGCTTATTTAGATACTATAGTGTGCACCTATAGGTTATTAATACTTCGGAGGTTATCCGAGTATTTATTGGTATTGCGGGGGTTACCCGAATATCTATGTTAGAACGGAGGGTATCCGTGTGTTATGTTGGAGCGGAGGGTATCCGCAGGCCTTTAGTGAATCCTTAGTCTAGCTAGCAAGCGCTTTGCGTATATGTCCACTATATTGTTAGATGAATTTACACCTATGATCTCACCAGCGAAAGCTGACTTTTAGCACGTTTTCTCAGGTAATTAAGTGATGATATGGATGCTTGGAATGGAAGGCTTGGCTGTGGCTCATGGTTTATGGATCTATTTTTCTAAACTCTGATAATTAATTATGGACCTATTGTTATATTATTTTGGGCCTGACTCTGAACGATGTTGGGATAAATGTGTCACACCCCCAAAATCGGGTCCAGCGGAAGCATACATGCAGCTGGGGTGTAACTCAATTGATATCACAACACAAGTACAAAAATAGTTTTCACTTCAATCATTTAGAATAAAATTGTTTAACCAAAAGTATTGAATTTACATCATTAAAAATAGTGCAGAAGTAGGCCCTTAAAATAGTTTAAAACGGTCCCCAAATGAATAATCAGAGTCTTCTATGACCATGCCATGCCCTGCCAAAACCTCCTGTAGCGTGCCATTGCTTAATACCTGAAAATACATGCTAAAGTGTCAACACGAGGTTGGTGAGTTCATAGAGTCTTGTGAAAAAGAATGTAATGCATATGTATGAAGGTATCCCAGCAAAGGCATCGTAAATCCACTCAGTTACAAGTCCCGCCATAAGAGACTTGTAACCTGTGTGTTTACGACCCACTGCCAAATTTAATATGTATACGTGAACAAATGTAATACTTGTATCCAAATTCCATGATAAATATAGCAAACGGCTATATAAATAATTCAGTCCATGAAGCCATATGATAAATCAGTCAAGTGGGAAAATCTGTAATAAGGTTGATGCAAAGGCATCGTAATTCAGTCAAGTAGGGAAACAACAATATTACGTTTGACATCAAAGCCAAGTGGGGAATACCACAATATTACGTTTGACATCACAGCCAAGTGGGGAATACCACAATACATTTGACATCACAGCCAAGTGAGGAATACCACAATATTACGTTTGACATCACAGCCAAGTGGGGAATACCACAATATTACGTTTGACATCACAGCCAAGTGGGGAATACCACAATATTACAATGAACATATGGGAACAATTTGTGACCATGAAGTCATGTAAACAAGGATGACAAATCCCATGAAATGCAGTAATCAACATACCAATGAAATGCATGTAATCAAACATATGTATAGGTAAAGCTGAAAATGTTTGAGTAATCAACCATGTAAAGCAAGTAATGCGTTTAAGTAAAACGAGCATGTATTCTCCCCCAAAGAGTTTACAAAACAATTAAAAGAGTAGGGGCTATGACTCACCTGAAGCTGATGTTACTGTGATGAAGTGAAATGAACAACAATGAACGGTAAGCTGCCGCAACCTAATATGAATGATATGAACGATCTAATTTAGATCATGAAATGATGTTACGAATGTCCATGCACATGTTTCCTATACCACTCTACTCTTTGAAAAATACTTGTTGTTATCAAAAATATACATTTCCAAGACTTAGGAAAAGTATGGCTATTAGAAAAATAAAGCTAGTTGCAATATATATACTTATATATATATCGTATGTATCAATGTTCGTGTTGAAATCCTCGGGTTGAAATCCTTGAAATAACGCCTCGTAGTGATAAAATATACTTGTAATAACTAATACTTCATTAGTTATAAAATTGGGTACTTGGTTAATATTTCTAGAAAATCTAGAATTTAGTACGTAGTGTTATTATTATTTCTAAAAGCTGCCAATTATAGAGGATTTTTGCCGATATTGAAACGTGAATATCTTTGTCGTTATTAGTCCGTTTTACTTGTTCTTTATATCCACGGTTACGTCTTAGTATGTAGTAATATATTTTGGAAAGCTTGGCTCCTCCGGGTTACGTCTAAAGCCTCTTTTTGTCCGATGAAAAACGTCCAACAGCATGTATTTTTCCGGAAAATAGTTTTCGTCAATAAACTTGCAAAAATCATAACTTCTTCGTTATAAACTCTTTTTAATCCGTTCTTTCGCCTACGGATTCGTTTTTGAAAGTATTTTCTAAAAATTTTGCCAAAGTTTCCTTTGTGTTTACTGATTTTCCAGAATTTACCAAAATGGGACAGAATGTTTATATACTTGTTAGAAATCCATTTCCAAGGTTCAAAACTAGTTCCAACCTCAACCAAAACTCTTGCAAACTTCACAAAACTAAACTAATCCTACCATACACCTTCTTAGGGTGCCATGGGTTCCTAATGACTAGTAATCAAGTTAATTTAACAAGGGAACACCTAAATCACAATCTAGGGTTTGTATGTTCAAAAAGTATACAAAAATAAAGTAGTATAACTAGTTTGTGCATGAAATTAAGCATGAATACCATAAGATACATATGTTAATTAGATGAAAACATGAAAAAAATTTTGAATACTCACTTTGAAATAATAGGTGGTGAGATGATGAGAAACCTTGGATTACTTGTGTTTTTGTGTTATGATTCTTGATTAGGATGATGAAATGAACAACTTTGATGCTTTATACTTTGAAAAATAATGGATTGATCTTGTTTTCATGGTTTGGTCATGGGTTTTGATGTAGGGAGGAAGAAGAAAAGAAAAACTTCACTTTTTGATTTTTGATCTAAGTATATATGTGTAAAAAGGTGTTTATGTATAAAAAAAATCTAAATCAATGGCATTTTAGTAAATACTTGGTCAAGTTGACTAGATATTTTGAGGGGGGGGGGGGGGGGGGCTGCACATGTGTAAAAGTGAATGAGTATGTGATAAGCTTGGTGTTATCTGGTTCACGGAGTCGGTTTTGGTTCCGTTAATCGCTAACCGTAAAGTTTTAAATCGCGAAACGTAAATTCGGGTATCGTAAAAATATGAAACTTGAAAGAATGACTAAACTTGTCAAAATACTCCATAATAAAATATAAAATGAATGGTAAGTTCCATCGGGTTGCTTAAACGCTGTTAAAACTGGAAACGCGGGTTAAAAACGCGTAATTCGCGTAAAACGCTGAACTGAAAAACGTAAAATTCCAAAACTTTAAGAATTGTCGTAAAATGAGAGAAAATCATATTTTTATTGTTTATAATGATTTATGGACATATCGGGATGCCGGAAGGACGTTTAAACCTGAATGTAAATCTCGGACACGGCTTCGTGATTTTTGCAGAAATGATCCGACGAGCGCCAAACTCTCGAATTACCGTTAAAATAGTTTAACTTATGAGAATATGAAATAAAAATTTCGGACATGAATAGTGTTTTGTGAATAGTAAAAGTGAATAGTAACTTTCCGAGATAAAAATTGGAATTTCGACGTTTGAAACAGGACATGAAATTACGAGTTGTGACATTCTTCCCCTCTAAAAGGAACTTCGTCCCGAAGTTCAGTTAATGTTGGTCTCAGAAGTGTTATTGGTAAAAAGATGATGATATGTGAGAATTCCAGCGAACTTTCACGGTAAGAATTCGACTTTGCTTCAACTGTTTGACCACACGGTCCATGATTTCTGTTGGTTCTCTTATAAGGTCTGTGATTGTCATTTGGGTTGGATCCCTTCCAATGGAATCATGAGTGACTCATCTGAAAGTCATTTCTGGGGATTTGAAATTGTGACATATGTTGGTATACCCTACTGTTTTCTAACAAGGCTCAAATCTGACGGCCACTAGGCCTATTCTGTCTGATATATTAAATGGTCCAGTGTATATCGATTTTAACTTCCTGAATTTTTCTGAATGGTATCATGCCTTTCCTAGGCAGAACATTCAACATGACTCTGCCACTAACTTGGAATTCCAATGGTTTACAACTTATTAAACTTGTAACTGATTCCTGATTTGTAGAAAATTCCTGGTTATATCATGAATGCCTACTGGACTAGTGAGTTGGGCTTTTCCAAATTTCGATCCATCAATGGATGTTGGCACCTCGACCATAGAGTGCTCCAAATGGTGTAGTCTCTAAGCTCGTGTGGTAACTATGGTTGTAAAGGAATCTGATTTATGGCAAATGGTTAATCCAACTATTTCTAGAGTCAATCACTCATGCGATGCAGTTAACCATACCCAATAAATGCAGGTAAATCCATACCCGTTGAATGTAGGTAAATCCATACCCAATGCAGGTAAATCCATACCCGTTGAATGTAGGTAAATCCATACCCAATGCAGGTAAATCCATACCCGTTGAATGTAGGTAAATCCATACCCAATGCAGGTAAATCCATACCCGTAGAATGTAGGTAAATCCATACCCAATGCAGGTAAATCCATACCCGTAGAATGTAGGTAAATCCATACCCAATGCAGGTAAATCCATACCCGTAGAATGTAGGTAAATCCATACCCAATGCAGGTAAATCCATACCCGTAGAATGTAGGTAAATCCATACCCAATGCAAGTCTCCTTATGTTTGAATCGTTCTCTAATTCTGACCATTGGTCTGAAGATGATAAGCGGTGTGGTTTCAAAGGAATCTTAATGAAATCGCTAGGAGTTTGAGGTGAATCAAATTCCTCTTAGGAATAATTGGAATGATTATCATGAATCTTGTGGAAAAACTTACAAGGTTAAGTCCGTCAAAGGGTGTTGTTGAAAATAATAGATTAGGATAAGGTTGTGATCCTCCGCAGGATGTCCTAAATTGAGTCTTTCTCCACTTACGATGCTTAGTCTCCATTACTAAGATTTTCCCCAAGCTCTATGTCATCAAATCACAAAATCCTAAATGTATAAGTGATGTAATATAGTGATTGATTTTCAAAGTTTGTTTTGAGATTGTGTGTTTTGTTCATAAACCTTCCCTGAATAAATGAATTTACAACTTTAAGCAAACGGCTTTCTAAGTAACATTTTTCTTGATGTTTCAAAATTTAATAGTTATGCAAGATAGAACTGTTTTCAACCTGAAGTAAATAGTATGGTTTGCCAAGGATTGATGTTTAAAATTCCTTAACGTCCAATAGTTTTGTAGAGATTAACCAAAAGGAATTTGCTTGTCAAAATAAGTGCCTCAGAAAAGTATTTCTTACAAGGTATATGTTTTGCATAACTGTAGTTTGGAGAAAAATCCATGTAAAAGTGAAAGTATGAAGAGGATAAAATAGCCAGGTAGGTATGTCTGCACAAATGTATAAATGTCTAATATGTTTGAATAAAGTCTATTGGTGAGTCCATGTTTAATTGAATGTTCTACAGTCTTGGTTAGGAGATTGGATTTATCTCTATGGTGTTGTTTTGTGAGTACTCGTATCTAAACGAATCTTGTAATTCAGTCAAGCCAATACTTTCTAGATGATGGAATTTTGGCGATCAGGCCAATGATAGTGGTTCGAATGGTTTTGTGATATCCTGAGATTTCTGTTGAGTTTTGAATGATCTTAATGTACCGAGGGATCCTCCTCCTAGATGGTATGGAAAGTCTTTCCTATGGAAGTCATTGATAATATCCACTTATCAATATTAGGAGTAGTGAGTGCTGAGTGACATAGGAATCTATAGATTGTCACCTAATTCCTTATATATATATGAGGATGGGGAAATGATAGTGATGGTGAGAAGGGAAGAGACTGTAACAACTGCGACAAAATGATATTGTGATAAAAGAAAATACTGTGATGTAAGTGTGTCATGCATAGACGTGAATGTTCATGAGATGAAATGATCAATTGACGTGCTTCCAAGCGGCGGTTCACGAGGTGATGAAAAGTATGAATGTTCTGACAACGAGGGTATACACACACATGCATGAAACATTTGGAAAATGAGTAAAGGATTCAATCCAGACAAAATTTTATTATAACCATTCTCAGTGTTGCAAAATTCATTTCTGAGTCAAACATAGGTGGTCAGCCTATATCTCACTATCCCGGGTTGAATATAAATGACCAGTCTATATTCCACCGAGGTTCCATGAATTTTGAAATACTCAGCTCAGTTATACTAATACCATGTCCTTCACAAATACCAAGACATTCTGAAAGACCAAAGCAAGTGACCAAACACGAGGTCAAATGATGAGACTATGCAAGGAAAAACATAATGCGGTGACATATATGATACATGAGCATGCTTATATGAAAGACAATTATAGTAATCAACTATAATAAATGAATATATTATATCAGATAATGAGACATAAATCTCATCACCTATGTCAGCAACTAACCACAAACGAGGCTTCAGCTTGGCAGGCAGGCACGTGACGGTCATAGGGTTAAGTTTTCTTGAAAGTAGCTATAGTCTAGGTTTTAAAAACACTTAGTTCGCTATAGCCAAAGCTCTGATGCCAATCTGTCACACCCCCAAAATCGGGTCCAGCGGAAGCATACATGCAGCTGGGGTGTAACTCAATTGATATCACAACACAAGTACAAAAATAGTTTTCACTTCAATCATTTAGAATAAAATTGTTTAACCAAAAGTATTGAATTTACATCATTAAAAATAGTGCGGAAGTAGGCCCTTAAAATAGTTTAAAACGGTCCCCAAATGAATAATCAGAGTCTTCTATGACCATGCCATGCCCTGCCAAAACCTCCTGTAGCGTGCCATTGCTTAATACCTGAAAATACATGCTAAAGTGTCAACACGAGGTTGGTGAGTTCATAGAGTCTTGTGAAAAAGAATGTAATGCATATGTATGAAGGTATCCCAGCAAAGGCATCGTAAATCCACTCAGTTACAAGTCCCGCCATAAGAGACTTGTAACCTGTGTGTTTACGACCCACTGCCAAATGTAATATGTATACGTGAACAAATGTAATACTTGTATCCAAATTCCATGATAAATATAGCAAACGACTATATAAATAATTCAGTCCATGAAGCCATATGATAAATCAGTCAAGTGGGAAAATCTGTAATAAGGTTGATGCAAAGGCATCGTAATTCAGTCAAGTAGGGAAACAACAATATTACGTTTGACATCAAAGCCAAGTGGGGAATACCACAATATTACGTTTGACATCACAGCCAAGTGGGGAATACCACAATACATTTGACATCACAGCCAAGTGGGGAATACCACAATATTACGTTTGACATCACAGCCAAGTGGGGAATACCACAATATTACAATGAACATATGGGAACAATTTGTGACCATGAAGTCATGTAAACAAGGATGACAAATCCCATGAAATGCAGTAATCAACATACCAATGAAATGCATGTAATCAAACATATGTATTGGTAAAGCTGAAAATGTTTGAGTAATCAACCATGTAAAGCAAGTAATGCGTTTAAGTAAAACGAGCATGTATTCTCCCCCAAAGAGTTTACAAAACAATTAAAAGAGTAGGGGCTATGACTCACCTGAAGCTGATGTTACTGTGATGAAGTGAAATGAACAACAATGAACGGTAAGCTGCCGCAACCTAATATGAATGATATGAACGATCTAATTTAGATCATGAAATGATGTTATGAATGTCCATGCACATGTTTCCTATACCACTCTACTCTTTGAAAAATACTTGTTGTTATCAAAAATATACATTTCCAAGACTTAGGAAAAATATGGCTATTAGAAAAATAAAGCTAGTTGCAATATATATATACTTATATATATATCGTATGTATCAATGTTCGTGTTGAAATCCTCGGGTTGAAATCCTTGAAATAACGCCTCGTAGTGATAAAATATACTTGTAATAACTAATACTTCATTAGTTATAAAATTGGGTACTTGGTTAATATTTCTAGAAAATCTAGAATTTAGTACGTAGTGTTATTATTATTTCTAAAAGCTGCCAATTATAGAGGATTTTTGCCGATATTGAAACGTGAATATCTTTGTCGTTATTAGTCCGTTTTACTTGTTCTTTATATCCACGGTTACGTCTTAGTATGTAGTAATATATTTTGGAAAGCTTGGCTCCTCCGGGTTACGTCTAAAGCCTCTTTTTGTCCGACGAAAAACGTCCAACAGCATGTATTTTTCCGGAAAATAGTTTTCGTCAATAAACTTGCAAAAATCATAACTTCTTCGTTATAAACTCTTTTTAATCCGTTCTTTCGCCTACGGATTCGTTTTTGAAAGTATTTTCTAAAAATTTTGCCAAAGTTTCCTTTGTGTTTACTGATTTTCCAGAATTTACCAAAATGGGACAGAATGTTTATATACTTGTTAGAAATCCATTTCCAAGGTTCAAAATTAGTTCCAACCTCAACCAAAACTCTTGCAAACTTCACAAAACTAAACTAATCCTACCATATACCTTCTTAGGGTGCCATGGGTTCCTAATGACTAGTAATCAAGTTAATTTAACAAGGGAACACCTAAATCACAATCTAGGGTTTGTATGTTCAAAAAGTATACAAAAATAAAGTGGTATAACTAGTTTGTGCATGAAATTAAGCATGAATACCATAAGATACATATGTTAATTAGATAAAAACATGAAAAAAATTTTGAATACTCACTTTGAAATAATAGGTGGTGAGATGATGAGAAACCTTGGATTACTTGTGTTTTTGTGTTATGATTCTTGATTAGGATGATGAAATGAACAACTTTGATGCTTTATACTTTGAAAAATAATGGATTGATCTTGTTTTCATGGTTTGGTCATGGGTTTTGATGTAGGGAGGAAGAAGAAGAGAAAAACTTCACTTTTTGATTTTTGATCTAAGTATATATGTGTAAAAAGGTGTTTATGTATAAAAAAAATCTAAATCAATGGCATTTTAGTAAATACTTGGTCAAGTTGACTAGATATTTTGAGGGGGGGGGGGGGGGGGCTGCACATGTGTAAAAGTGAATGAGTATGTGATAAGCTTGGTGTTATCTGGTTCACGGAGTCGGTTTTGGTTCCGTTAATCGCTAACCGTAAAGTTTTAAATCGCGAAACGTAAATTCGGGTATCGTAAAAATATGAAACTTGAAAGAATGACTAAACTTGTCAAAATACTCCATAATAAAATATAAAATGAATGGTAAGTTCCATCGGGTTGCTTAAACGCTGTTAAAACTGGAAACGCGGGTTAAAAACGCGTAATTCGCGTAAAACGCTGAACTGAAAAACGTAAAATTCCAAAACTTTAAGAATTGTCGTAAAATGAGAGAAAATCATATTTTTATTGTTTATAATGATTTATGGACATATCGGGATGCCGGAAGGACGTTTAAACCTGAATGTAAATCTCGGACACGGCTTCGTGATTTTTGCAGAAATGATCCGACGAGCGCCAAACTCTCGAATTACCGTTAAAATAGTTTAACTTATGAGAATATGAAATAAAAATTTCGGACATGAATAGTGTTTTGTGAATAGTAAGAGTGAATAGTAACTTTCCGAGATAAAATTTGGAATTTCGACGTTTGAAACAGGACATGAAATTACGAGTTGTGACAAAATGTAAACCTTAAAACCCCGTTTTGGTTGCGTTTTTATTATGTTTACTTTATCTCTTTCTATATTGTCTTGTGTTGGATACCAATCCCCGTAGCACCCCGAAAGCTTGTTGAGTCTTCCGCTGTATCAAATTTTGGGGGTGTTACATCGAAACACCGAACCTTTTTTCTTCCTAGAAACTTCCTTCCATTCACTATCGCCCATATCAGCAAAAAAGAGTAACACTTTGAAAAGCAAATTAGGGTTTGAAGATTTTTTTTTTTAATTTTTAGATTAGTTAAATTATGTGAACAGAAAACCAATGATTGAAAAGGGATTGCTGATTAAAATCGAGTTGAAAAGGGCTTACTGATTAAATTAATGACAAGGGATCAACGAAAGAGTTGGAATAAAAAATCGCCAACAACTAAATGTGATGAAATGATGATCATGATTGAGGCTGATATTAGGAGATAATATTCATTAGGGTTTCCCTGTTATTTTGTTGCATTAAAACTGATACTCAGTATGATGTTTTCTGAAAGTGAAATGACAAGTAACATGCATATAAATTATTGAAAAAATAATAATTTAAAAAAAAAAAAAAAAAAAAAAAAAAAAAAAAAAAAAAAAAAACTCCACTTACTAGCTGATCACCCACACAAGGCATGAGTTTCCTTCTCACTCTATCTATTTGACATAATAAACTTTCACATATAATAATAACATTAGGCCCAATTGGGACAATACAGGCCCATTAATTTTTGTCAAGATGGTGAGTCGCGGTAGAGGTGGCAATTACTATATATATATATATATTAAAAGGGAAATGAAACGTCGTCATTCAAAATACAGTAATCTTAGCCCATTTCCACGCGTTTTTTCCTGGCCCGGTTTTCCGGCCCATTCGGTTTTTTTTCTTCTCGTTTGGGATATATCTCCATTTATACACATCTTCCACACACTTCTGGATAGGGGTGAGCATTGTGCGGGTTGTTGCGGTTTTTGGTAAAAACCAACCTGCATCCGCAATTGCCGTTTTTAGAAAATGAGAATCCACATCCGGGCGGTTTTTCGGTTTCGGTTTTTGCGGTTTTGTGGGTTGGTTTTGCGGGTTTTTGCGGTTTTTTGGGTCAAAGAATTTTTCTTGTTTTTTTCTTTCAAATTATAACTTTTGGTATATATTTATTATGGAATAAATATATCATAAGGGTTACATGATGTGTTGAAAGAGTATTAATATGAAATTATAAATCTATACAATAGTAAAAGTCGAATAAGATGAAGACTTTTATAAATTTCGATGATAAATTGAACGAAAAATAAAGTTATATCACCTAAAAACTCATATAATAATTAACAATCAAAATGTGTTTGAAATAGTTTATTATAAAAGTATAAACAAAATCATTTTATCATAAAAAAATTATTAGTTTTAGTGTGTTATTCTAAAAAGTAAAAGAATATATTTGAATATGATGGAGTGGTGCGGTGCGGTGCGGTGCGGTTATATTGGTGCGGTTTTTCGGTGAAAACCCAACCCGCATCGCAAAATGCGGTTTTTCTAAATTCAAGAACCACACCGTCAGTTTTTGTTGTGGATCGGTTTTTGCGGTGCGGTTTTTGGCGGTTTGCGGATTGCGGTGCGGTTCCTGCTCACCCCTACTTCTGGATATCTCCATTTACACAGACTCATTCTTAAAAATCGACTAAAATACATAGTAAAGAAACAATCTGCCCATGGATTCCGTTATGTTTATCTGGGTTTGTGTTTATCGGTACTAAAACCAAAAGATCATCATCGGTTTTGGGTGTTGGCCAGATGCAGAGATCGGTCCCGAAAAAAGTGATAGGACTACGCACGCGACATCCGGGTTAATATTCTTTGTAGCATGTAAAGTTTACCTTTTAATTTGCTAGTTTCATTTGGTTTACGGTTTTGTAATTTTGTTTAAATTTGGAATTGTCTTAGGGGTTTTGATTAGAACAACGACTGGGATATCCTATTGTTGTCGACGTTTCGAGGTGTTAAGGTTTGTGTTGATTGTTGATTTTTTAATTTGTGTGATTAAAATGATATGAGGATGTTCTTAGAGATTAGTATTTGTAATTAGGGACTTTTAAGTGTTTGTGTCTGTGTTTAAGTTTATGTGATTATGAGTCAAAATGAGTCAAATTGTATAATTTATTGTAAATAATTACTAGAAATAGTAAGAGTTGCAACTATATTGTATTGCTACATTGAAGGTACTGGGAACTTTTATAGCATAATGAAACGAAAGTAAAATAATTGCAGTTGCCAAGTTATATGTTTAGTGTTTATCTAATTAATTGTGTTTGGTTTTGATTCGTGCCTGGTAATTTTATACATCCTTGATATTATGAATTACCTATATCAAACTAATTTGCATTAATTTATTTGGGAATTGATATGCACCCTTAGGTAAAAAAGAGTAAGATTTAACTAGCTAGGTTGCATGATGTAACTGTTGTAATGGATTTCCATTTGGATATTGTAAGCATCCTTATTTTGAAACATGTTATCAGCCATTATGAGATACGAAATTAAATAACAAATGGATATGTAAAAATATGATATATGTAAAAAGATGATATCTGTAAAAAGATGAGATATTTGTTCAATTATCAGATTTGTGTTTCATTTGCTTTTAATTATGGTTTGTCTGGCGTGAATCTATGTTACAACGGCCTTAGTCTGAGATGCAGGCACAACACGTGATGTGGGTTAATAGTGTTAATATGTTAATATTAGTCTCAAAGAATTTTTAGATTTACTTTACTTTGCTAAAGGGTTTCATTTTTATCCAAAAGCCTTATGTATGCGTTTTTTTGTAGTTTCCAGGTCTGTAGCTTGCCAACGCAATCGTGTGTGTTTGTGATACATGTAATTGTTGGTCTATCGTTTGAGCTATGTTTCTTTTATTGTTGATATTAGCTTTTCTTTAGATTGTAGGTGTATTAAATGCTAATATTTTGTTTTTTCAGGACGCAAGCCATATAGCTGATAAACCGATAGGTGTAGCTAACATGGAGGAGCCGGTGAACAGAGCCGTGATTGCAGCTAACCACGAGGCTATTCAGGAAGCATGTAAGCAAATCTTTTAATTTGCATCCAGGTAATTTGTAGCTTCTAAATATCGACTTTAGCAATTGCATAACAAATTAGTTTTTTACATTAAACGATTGATTATATGGGTAACGTGAGTTATTTTTAGCTGTACACATCTGGCCCGTTTGAGTCAAATCACTATTACTTACTAGGATGTTTAATAGTAATTGTTAGTTTTGATTTACAAGAATCATTATTCTCTTGTAGCTGTGCTACTAACAGATTGACCATCTCAAGCGATCAACCTATATTCAGATCATCGATTTTGATGTTACGTGCGAGCGCAGGTGCATTTTGTTCTTAAAAAATACTTATCAAGTCATCTTTGTTTAAATATGTTTCTGATGGTACACAACTGCATAAGATCACTCAAAATGACGAAAATGGTCGTGCTTATCGTTTTATAGATGTAGCCTACTATTTTTATCATATTTACAACATGCTTAACTGTCAATTTTCTGATTATTGCTACGTGACACACATCCCGTCATATATAATCTTAAGATTTTATTTAAAAAAGAATAATGACAACATTGGTTTTAAAGAACCACCATTGAGAAGTTTTAAGAATCTTTGCTTTTCTTATCTGATCACCAGTTTTTCACAGCAAACGCTTTTCTTTAGTTTCTATTATGAAGAAAATTGTCAGAACTTTAGCATTTATTCTCTGTAGCCATTTAAGAAAGTCTACTTTCTATTTCTAGGGATGCTCTTAATGTTCCTCAAACCTATTAAACTTACTTGAAACAAAGTTTTTGGTGCTAAGTGCCTCCTCATTCGCAGGCGTTCAATCCATCATGCTGTGCGATTGGGACAAGACCAAAAACAAGGACGGTATGTTTATTTACAAATGCCGTTGCTTTAAGTAATGTTTTTAGCTTACTAAAAATTTATGGGTAGATTGTTGCTGCTACAGGTATCTACGAGAATTCGACAAACGCATCATTTGCTAAACGCGTTAATAATATATTCAATCATCCTATTATTGTTTAGCCGTCTATTAACATGCGTTCAATAAATATTCATTCATAATTCTATGGGGTAACGATTGGGACACCCGCAAACAATCAGTTATCTCAAAACTTTTGGCGCCCCTGATTTGTTAAAAAAAATGGTGGTATGCATATGTACAAGCACAAGCTTTAAATGTGGTTATTAGACTGTATTGCAATTTTATGGGCATGTCATTGTTGCAGGTATATGTGAGGCTTCGAAAAGCAAGTCAAGTGCTAAACACATTAATAGTACCAACGAAAGTAACAAGCAGGTGGGTCAAACCGTCAAATATGAATTGTGTTCCATCAATTTCAAGTCTTCTTTAAATGTATTCACTAATCTCTTATGTAAAATGAATCAGGTGGTGTTTGCCGAAGCTTATTTCTGGACACAAGTTGGTCTCTTGAATGTCGATATCTTTCATTAATAAGGTTGTTGATGAAGGCTTTATCTCGCCAAATGCTCGGCAAATCATCATGCCTGCCCCAAATGCTAAACAGTTGATCAGGGAGATTAAGTTTTCTTTACATGGCAGAATGTGCAGACATGTAATGGGTCATAACACTAATATAAATCTAAATATGTTTTGAACTGTTGACCTTATCTGACTGGTTTCTTTTCAACAACGTTGGATGAAACATTACACTAATCGACTAATCCTAAATCAATTTGTCAAAAATATTAATACAGGTTTAATTAGCTACGTCGTTTTTTACACGTCTTGACAGTGTATAGCTACAAAACATGTTCATTTTGATTAAGAATTCATTAACAGAGACAAATTAAAAAAATTGCTGACAAAATTGTAAAGTGTTAAAAAAAAAGTTGTACACATACGTTAAATTTGATATTTATTTCATGAATTGATAGCTATGATGAAGTTGCTGCAAACTTGACGTTGGGATATTTTTTTGAAAATAGGAAGTATCTTGTTATGTAAGCTTTTCGCCTATGTAACGGGCTGAGATATGGGATTCACCCATATCCGTTGTACTTAAAAGTTTTTTGGAGTAATATATATACCGGGTCGTTGACCTTTTACCCAAAAAAAAAAAAAAAAAAAAAAAAAAAAAAAAAAAAAAAAAACTTGACGTTGGGCGCCGTGGATAGACTAGATGAGTGCCGGGAGTACCTACCAATGAGATTGCGTGAGTTTGATATCTATTTTATAAACTCTCGGTTAACCGACTGGATAAGATTGTGTAATTGTATTGGATAAAATATTTAACTTTTGGTAGAAATATTCTGTCAAAACTAATGTTTCTATTGGTATGAGAAGATTTACTACTATCTATATTGCATGTTTCTTATATAGAAAGCAGTTTGCAGTTGCCGTTATATAATGTGTCCTTATGTTTGAGGTCTAAAGCGATAATTGGTTTGCAGGCTTTTTATATATATTGGATTTCCAATAGCTATCTTTCTACGCTCCATTTCTACTTAAAAAAAATACCGTGAATTGATCAACATCGTGAAACAACGTCCTGCTTCTACGAGGTACCAAAAACTTGCCAACTTAGACGCTCCGGCGCAACGCGGCGGGCCGACGCCCTACTCGTTTGTGCTCAAATTCAAAAAAATAGGCTAATTTGTCCAAATTTTTAAAAGATTTGAGTACATTTAGCCTCATTTTTTTTAAATGGGCATATATCGCACATTTAAAAGTTAAATGTGCGCAAACGGACACATATTCTCTCAATTGGAGAATATTAGAAAGTTTTTAAAGAAAAAAAATCTAATTTTTAAATATAAATAAGGTGTTATATTTGAGGAATTTATTTCGTCGGTTTGGGTCTCTTCTAAAGCGATTCGTATAACACGACCCGGTTTGACCCGTGCCAGTTTAGCCCACAGCCCGTTTGAACCGTGGCCCGTACCCGTCCAGCTCGCCCGTTTTGTCACCACTAAGTTGCGGTAACATGAAGAAGCTAAAGTGATTTTAGGACGATCTTAATATCTACTCGTATATTGCTTGTGTGGTGTTTGGGAATATGTTTAACGTGATTTTGTAGTAATTATTGGCTAATCACTAACATGTCATTATCATTCAGTTAACCAAGTACTCCGTAGTTTAGTACATACATATAATGATTAGCAAGTTATATATATATATATATATATATATATATATATATATATATATATATATATATATATATATATATATATAATTGAACAAAAAGTTTGATACACACTAAAAACTTTTGTGTCAAATAAACATGTGGAATGGGTTATCTCTCTTTTCTATCATGTAACGGGCATTGCATTTTGTTTTTCTAACGACAACTATTTATCTCACGGTATATATATAATAATTTTATTTTACAACAATTTGATTAACGTGCTTCTCACACAACATAGAGCACATTTGGAACATAAACACTTTGGTGCAATTATATATTTAGATACGACATTCTAAAAAATATATTGTTTTATAACAAGGAGGTAAATCCTTAATTAGCTTGCGGCAATAAAAAACGTTACGTCTTTTACTTGCAGATGAAAACATCATGTATGTTTTTTAATAGTTTGTCAAATATTTCTAGAGATGAAACTTGTAAGTAGGGGTGTTAGTAGGGTTGGGTCAACCCGACCCGAACCCGAACATGATAAGGCTTATCGGGTCAGGTTAAATCGGGTTAAAAAATATTGTCGGGTTGTTTTGACCCGAACCCGATAGTGTTATCGGGTCGGTTAGGGTTAGAAAATTTATGCTATCGGGTTATCGGGTCAACCCAATAAGACCCGAAAATCATTATTTATTTTTTTCTCCTAATAGTGTTATTGAGTTTGAAACTTCATTATGTATATGACTAGCTAAATTTGCAACAACTTTTCTGTTGTCCTTATATATATATATATATATATATATATATATATATATATATATATATATATATATATATAGGGGGGGCTTTATTTTCAGAACCCTGTTAAGTGCGGTAACTGCGAGAACTCCAATTTTGTATTAGAAAACATGCATATTCACATAAAACATGTATATTTTCTTACATACACCTTAATACACATGCCTGCGTATTAAGGTGTATGTAAAAAACATACATGTTTTCTATTATATAATTGGAGTTCTCGCAGTTCCCGCACTTAACAGGGTTTTAAAAATAAAACCATTTTGCATTGATTTGTTGCACTTAACAGGTTTTTATATGAACATGTATGTTATGAATGTATGTGTATTAAGGTGCATCTAAGAAAACATACTTGTTTTATATGAACATGCATGTTTTCTAATGCAAAATTAGAGTTCTCGCAGTTCCCGCACTTAACAGGGTTCTGAAAATAAAGATACAATATATATATATATATATATATATATATATATATATATATATATATATATATATATATATATATATATATATACACACACACACACTAGTAAAGTCTTTAGGGGATCGTAAAATAATTAACTGTCAAACAACTACAACGATCATATACCACAATGATGCAAAAGCTTCGTATTCTCACATATGACAAAAAATTAAAAGTTTATAAAATGTATACATTTTTGTATATGACTACTTTACACATTCTGTATTTTTTCCCCCTAAAGTTTGAATATATAAATAATAAAAAAGAAATATATAAAAACTCATGAATTTGACTACACAACTCATTTTGTATCCCATACTCCTACAGCCTACCATCCACTCTGTCTACGCTCTGTTCTCACGTCAAAATTTTAAAGAATGGAAGGGGAAGGGATGAGAAGGGGAAAGTAAGGTATGACAATGTGAAAAAAGTAGTTATTTTTATTTGTGTTCTTGAGTTTTTATTTTTAAGTTGCAAGAAAAGGAAAGGAATGTACCCAAATTACCAAGATACCCTCAAAACATAATTTACTTTTATATAGCTCACATCTTTTGACATATATACGATTCAACAAAGTTCCGATTCAACAAAGTTCCGTATATTTTGATTCAACAAAGTTCCATATATTTTTATGCAGCTATGTTATATTTGTGTTATTGGCATATGGTGAATTGAGTTGAGATAGTATATTTCTGGTCAATTTACATGCGGGCTAGTCCTGAACAAAAGTACGTTTTTGATATTGGAGGTGACTTGCCGTTGTTTAATATAAGTTTTGCTATATCATATATTTAGGAATGTTAGAATACGTATCTGATAGTTTGAGGATTAAATAAATGAATAATTCTCATAAAATAGTTAATATGAAATAGTTTATCCATGAATGATTCTCGTAGGTGAAAGCTAAATTGCAATATTACCAATCACTGTTCTAGTATTACACGCTTCCTGCTTTATACAGGTGAACAGGCTTTTTGCTTCTGCAAGTGATGATGGTAATATCAATATCTGGAAGTTGGAATCGATGCAGTGAACAAATGAGGGTATATTAGGCATTTAACGAAAGCCCATGTTCTCAGAAAACCCGTCCCCTCCTGATCACCCCAATTATGGGCGGATTACATGTGCACACAAAAGCCCATCCCTTCCCTCCCTCCCACCTTCCCGTCCCCTACCTTTCCATCTTAAAAAAACTCAAGAACGCCATTTTTTTTTTATTTCCCTTCTCATCCCCTTCCATTACTTGAGGAAAAAAAAAAAAAAAAAAATCGAAAACAGAGTGTTAGGCTTCTACATGGTAACCCGTTGCTATTTGAGTTTTACCTTTGACCAATTTCAAGTTTTCATAACTTAAAAAATAAATGATGGAACAACTATCATATATACCTTTGACCAAGGTCATACAAAATCATATCCAACTCTCTCTAAAATATAAGAACATCGTAACTGTTTCAAATCTACAACCAAAACCAAATCGAAAGAACTCAAATATGCAACAACAGTAAACAAACCATTTGCAAAACAAAGAAAGCCCTTATAATGTTTTCTGGATAGTCTCAGAGAGATAAAGAGACCTTTTGATGTTGAATGAACTCCGGAACCCAACAGAAATCTGACCTAAAACATGTAACGAATAAATAAGCCACAATGTAGATCCTTAATTTTCATCTTCTCTGTCTATTTTAGAGATGCATTATACCATCATTACACAAATTCAAGCTAAATGACCACCATGACTACACAAATCAATGGTCATATATAAAACTGTCCAGAAATATATCACATAACAAACCACAGCTAACTTTCTAATTAGGGTAAAATGCAAAAATGGTCCTTAAACTATCACAAAATCGCAAAAATGGGACTGAGACAAAAAGTCACGCAAAAAAGCCACTAATGTTACGCAAATTTGCAAAAAAGCCACCGCGAGCTATTTTCCGTTAGTTTTCTCATTAAGTGTCATGTCATTGAGAGTAAAATCGTCATTTCACTGCTTTTTTTCCACGTGTCATAGCAATGTTATTTTAGGGATTAAATTTGCAAAGTAACTTTTATCATACATTTCACACCCACCACCACCCTCTACCACCACAACCACACAACCACCCTTTACCCTTCATCTTCATCTTCTCTGGTGACCAAACCCAGATTCCGGTGACCAATCCCAAATTCCGTCACTTTTTCTTTTTTTTTTTTTTTTTTTTAATTGTCTCAGATGTCAAATTTCGCCAAACTGTTTATACACATTCTCGAAAGTTGCATATAGATGTTTGCAAAGAGCGTCCGTTAATAAGTGAAATCGTAAAAGAACTTGAAACTGCACTTGAATATCAAGTAAGGCTTTGTTTGTTTTTTAAAAAAAGCTCTTTTTTGCCACTTTTGTCTGCAGGCGGGCAGACAAATGAAATGAAGATTGTTTGTTTTTTTGAAGAGATAAGAGGATAAAATCACTTCTTTCCTCTTCCACAATTCAGACATAAACCACCTCTTTTTTCCACTTCTTTCAACAAAACCCTACTCATCTCTTCCCATCATCCACCATCTCAACCTCCACCTTCCACCATCCACCATCTCAGCCGCCACCTCCCACCTCCCACCATCTCAGCCGCCTCCTCCTCCCACTCAGCCGCCACCACTCACAACTCAGCCGCCGTCGGCCACCCTTCTCCTCCGCCGCAAAAAGGTAAGGTTTTCTTTTGTATGGTTAAGTACGAATTTAAAGAAGAAATTGACAAGCCCCTTGAGTCGCATGCAATAACTAGATATTAACAAGATCAGAGTTCATATTAAATACTTAGCGACATGTGGTAAAACCAAATAGAGCAGGATTATGTCGATTAGGTGGCAATATTGCTCATTGATGAAGGATTAGCAGTTTTGAAATATGAAATATGCAGAAAAGGGTGTTTGGTATTGCAATGATCTCTGCTATTTCAGAATATATGAGGGATTGAAAACGCTTATGAGGCTAGGAATAGTAGTTTGCTTTAGGCGCTAACTGCGCATTTAGATCCTTTTAAGTTTAGATCCTTTTACACTTTATAATTAGGTACTGCTTGTATAAAACGAAAATTATGAGCTTATTTTCGGCAACTGAACCAAATTAGGTGAATATCTTGATAATTAGGTACTGCTTGACGTGCCTTTCTTATTGTCATTATGTGTTCATGTGCCATAATTATTCTTGTGTTCATGTTATTTTTGTTGCTATATCTACTAACTGTTTTATAAGTGGTTATAACTGGTTGAGATCTCCTATCTTGAACCATATTTGGATGACTTATTAGTATTGTATTTTGTGATCTTGCCAACTGAACTAATGTTGCCTACTAAACTGAAGTACTTATGTTGTTTTAGTAGTGTAATATGAATGGAAGATTATATTTTTCAAGTATTATATGTAGTTTTAATATTTTGCATACTGTTGTTGTTTTAGTACTTGTAGCTTAAAAATAATATACCCGAACCCGACTTGACCCGACCCGAGTTGACCCGAACCTGACTAATCCGACCTTAAATAGGGTCGGGTTCGGGTATATTATTTTTAGCCTCGACCCGACTTGGACCCGACCCCGTTTGACCCGAACCCGACCAACCCGACCCAATTAACACCCCTACTGGCTACTAACAAGTAGAAAGTGTAGGCTCTTGTAATGATCACTTTTAAAATAAACACAGGCACTTAAACTGTGAAATATGTGGCTATATGTTTAATTGTTTGCTTGAAAATGTGAATATGTGGCTTTGTGTTTATATGAACAATTGAGTTTATTTTTTTTAATTTTATATTTGAACAGGGTTTATCATGGATTATAATCAAAAACTTGTACTCATTATTGCGATGTATACATATCTTCGTTACTTTCGATCAAGGAAAGGAAAACGAAAAAGAGATACTACTTCAGCAATGTCGGGTCATCAGTTTACATTAGAGTTATTGCAAGGAAATGACAGACAGTGTATTGAGTTGCTACGCATGTCACGTGATTCCTTTGTTCGTCTTTGCACACATTTTAGAGTAAAAGGGTGGTTAAAAGATAGCAAACATGTATCAGTTGAAGAAAAAATGGCAATGTTCTTAATGATGTTAGGTCACAATCAACGGTATGTGGTTATAAAAAACCGATTTCAACACTCAACACAAACGATTCACAAGTTTTTTCATGAAGTACTGACCAAAATGGTGGAGTTTGCTAAGGAGATTATAATACCAATAAATTTTAATCCTAATCCAAACGTTCCGGGACATAATAGGAGATTACGACAGATATTTAAGGTAATTAGTAACTTTATTAGTGATGCGAGATTTTGATTCACATTTAAATTTCAACTATTAACTTCGTTTATGCAGGGAGCTGTCGGTGCACTAGATGGAACTTTGATACATGCTTGTGTCCCAAAAGTCAAACAACATTTATATCGAGGGAGAGGAAAAGGAGATTGCTATCAAAATGTTTTGGCAATATGCGACTTTAATATGATGTTTACATTTCTTGTTGCCGGATGGGAAGGAGTAGCTCATGATTCGAGAATTTTATCGGAAGCAATAAGAAATCCTAATGCACCCTTTCCATTACCTCCTCCAGGTACACACATACATAAAAAAAACATTTATTCAATTCATTGTACATTGTTTTTGTTCATTTGAGTCATAGTAGTATTTTTTTTCTTGAATATTAATTATCAACTATTTCTTAAATATTAATTATCATATAACATTTACAGACAAATATTATCTTTGTGATGCCGCCTATGCACACACAAGAGGGTTTATGGCGCCATATCGCAATGTGAGATATTGGTTAGGAGATTTTCGGCGAAGCCGTCCATTGAATAGTAGAGAAAAATTCAACCACTCACATGCGAAACTTAGAAATGTGATTGAACGTGCTTATGGTGTCTTAAAAGCACGCTTTCCTATATTAAAGAAGATGGCACCCTTTCCACTAACGAAACAACGAAATATCACGATTGCATGTTTTGCACTTCATAATTTTATTCGCAAAGAAGGTTTAGATGATGAACTCTTTGCTAGATATGAGCAATCAAATATGCAACTTGATAATGACAACGCATTAGTTGAAGTTGATGACGAAGTTAATGAAGAAGATCAAGTTGTTCAACCACAAGTCAATGCATCAGACCGACAATATATGACCAATTTAAGAGATCAAATCGCGCAACAATTAATGCAAAGTGATTGAACGGGTCGGGTCCTACTTTGATATATGTTTGTAGTATTTTGATAATTTATGTGCTTTGCAATTTTTATGTTTTAAACCATTATGTATTGGTATAATTTGAACCATATGTATCGTCTTTAATACTCCGTCTTTTAAGTGATATTGGTATATTTTGAACCATTATGTATTTTCTTTAATACTCCGTATTTTAAGCGATTATTTGTTTTACACTCAATAGCAAAAAAAAAAAAAAAAAAAAAAAAAAAAAAAGAAAAAAAAAAGTGAAAAAGAAAAAGAAAATGAAAGAAGAAAAAAAAAAGTATTTCAATAGCAATAAATAAATAAATAAACTAGTGAAAAAAAAAAGGTACTCCAATAACATAAAAAAATACTAGTGAAAAAGAAAAAGGAAAGAAGTACTTCAATAGCACAAAAAACAAACGATCTTCTTTTTGCAGATGAAGAGCTTCAGATGTACCTCTTCTTCTGCAGACATGGTTTGCAGATGAAGAGGTAAAAGCTCTGAAAAAACAAACGACACCTAAGTTTGATAAGCTTTGACTATTCTATTAACATAACATTGCAAACATGCTTTATGATTCATTTAATTAATACAACCTGTAACTTTTTTTTGTTTATGCATGTCTTTTGAAAGGAGTCTTGCACTTGATTGAGTATGGATAGGATAATTAAGAATCTGTTATTGTGAAAATTTCAAAGTTGGAAGAATTTAATGACATATTACTTGGCTTAAATTTATATCTGGTTTTAATTTAAATGCATGTAATATCTAATTTTGATAGGAGGAATATGAATATGAGATGGAGCAAAAGTTGAAAATTTCCTTGGTAGATGAATTCGACACTGAGGAATTTTGGAAGACAAAACTGCCGCCGGACAATGAAGGCATAATGAAGAAGTTAAATCCGGTCGCAGTCTATACTAACAAGAAGGAACTCTTCTCCCTTCTTCATAAAGGAGTTTTCTTTGATGATCGTGAAAGGGCAAATTTGTGTATATACTCTTCAAATTTCATTAGTCTACATATCGCAGAACGATCAAGATATGGATGGTTGAAGATTAGATTGTGGCATTTCATACATAGCCATATGAATGCTGATTTTTACATTGTATTAGATAAAATTTCATATTTTAAGGAAGACCAAGACATTACGAATATCTTGCTTCACCAAATTGAGTTTGAGCCAGTACCTATGGTAATTTACATTCTTTTGAACAAGAAATATTATATAGTTCCTTCTTCCTTTCATTGTTCTCGTGCTTGAAATTTCCTATGTGTGTTTACCCTGACAATGCATTTTGCAATTAAATTTAAAGACGAAAAGACGCATTGGATTCAAGGAATATGTGTCTCCATCTCAGATGAAGATGTGGATTGGGATAAAAATGTGCCAAGTGATTATCAAGGTATAATTAATAGATCATCTATGACTTTGAAGCACACCACCAAAAAGGAGCTTTACTTTCTTCTATGTATTGGGATACTTATAGATGATGGCCGAAAGGTAATCAACAAAATCTTCCGAAATTTAGATTACGTTTCTTTATAAAAGTTTCATGATAAAAAAATTACTGTAACAAACACCTAATTTTATAGAATTTTCTAATACACTTCTTAGTTCTTACCCATTTTGAATATATTTGATGAGCAGTGGTTTTCCCGATGCAAATCCACTGGTGGAAAATGTCATATGCTACCAGCTACAGAAATTTTATGCTCTAATGAATGTGCGCATCGATTCTCCTTCTCGGGATCAAGGTATGTTCTTCTTGCCTCATAATCCGTATGACTCTTGATCTCGAGAAGTGGTCGGATTTGGGATTGGTCACCGGAATCTGGGTTTGGTCACCGGAGAAGATGAAGATGAAGGGTAAAAGGTGGTTGTGTGGTTGTGGTGGTAGAGGGTGGTGGTGGCTGTGAAATGTATGTTAAAAGTTACTTTGCAAATTTAGTCCATAAAGTAACATTGCTATGACACGTGAACATAAAGCAATGAAATGACGATTTTACCCTCAGTGACATGGCACTTAACGAGAAAACTAACGGAAAATGGCTCTCGGTGGCTTTTTTGCAAATTTGCGTAATGTTAGTGGCTTTTTTGCGTGACTTTTTGTCTCAGTCTCATTTTTGTGATTTCGTGATAGTTTAAGGACCATTTTTGCATTTTACCCTTCTAATTAATATTAGTTTAAAAATGAAGAAAATAATTAGGGATAATCCAAAGGTAAAGCATTACCTTCAAGCGGCAAGAATACATGAAATTTGGAGCAAATGAGGGCATGACATGTATGACTATATGAGATGGGTGTGATACCTCTGTCTAAACTTAAAGAATTTCAAGTATTTTTTTGCAAATGAGAGAGGAATGTAAAGTGTAAAAGTAAGAGAACGTTGAGAAGATTTCTTCAACATGTAAAAACGGATAACAAGATATGGACTGGAAGAGTAGTTTACTTTGAGATTTGGAGAATATAATGACAAAATTGTATCAGTGATTTGAAGTTTTGAACCAGCATCTAAACACAAAAACACAAAAAAATATACTTGAACGAAGTTAATGCCTAATATAATTTTAATAAATTCAAGAATATTGAGCAAACTCACCACTTTTAGTTTTCATTTTCTAATATACGAGTAGCTATGAAAAATAAATTAAGAGTCTAGTACAGAAATGTTGTAAGCGGAAACAATATTTTGCATGAAAGCTAAATAGATAACATATAAAAAAAAAGGCCAAACCAAACTTGGAAACCATTATACGTGATCATCATCCACTGCTTCAAACAATTGATCAGCATAGCTACACCTGCACTACCACCAAGCAAATTAATGAATTGAGGATTTGAGGTTAAAGCAAAATAAGAAAAAAACTAAAATGAGAGAAAGTTGATGAATTGATACTGTGAAGTGGTGAAGTTGGAAGGAAATTGGAGGTGTGAGTAATAAAGAGCGATTTTTATTTTGTGCAAGCTCTCTTTTCTTCTGAAAAAGCAAGATCACACGCCATCATGAAACACATTTTCAACTTTGTAATAGTAGCATCTAACTATTCAAGCTTAGGTGCCTTTTGTCAAAAAGCAAAGTATGGCGGTGCCATACCTTTCACCTGCGAATGAAGTTAATTGTTTGTCTCTGGTCAAAATTTCAAACGAAAATGAACAATTTTCTTTATTTTCAGTGACACGTGTCATTGATTTATGTGCTTATGTGGCAACTTCCGAATGTATGAGCTCTTCACTTATATAATAGGTAGAGATATTACAACGAGTAACAGTTTCTAGCTTGGGTACTGCATTTTGTTTATGAATATAAAAAATTTTAAATCACTTATCTAGAAACGCGGGGTACAAAACTAATTTTATGAAATTGAATAAAAAAAAAAAGTTAGAAAAAACTTAAACAAACAAACACTCAATCCCGTAATATCCGGACACGTGTTCCATATCATCATATTACAATCAGTTGAATAATACGTAGTATTTGTTTAGACAACTCCTCTCCC
This sequence comes from Artemisia argyi, assembly GCA_030686995.1. Classification (NCBI taxonomy): domain Eukaryota; kingdom Viridiplantae; phylum Streptophyta; class Magnoliopsida; order Asterales; family Asteraceae; genus Artemisia; species Artemisia argyi. The sequence goes on along the minus strand of CM060687.1, from coordinate 14,864,563 downwards.
ACTATTCCCATATACGTTGACTATATTACATGTGCCACCTCCTCCGGCTAAGGTAGATCAAGATTCCCTCCTCATTTCTGCTTATTAATAATCATGCATCTGGAGCTTAACCAACTTCATTGTTTTTTGATATAGCAGTTCCTTCAATAAGCAGTACGTGTGGTTTTGTTCTCTATCATATCCTCCTTCAAAACTGGTGATAAGCTCTACGTATTGGTAAGCATTAATGCAGATCTTTTACTTTCTTATTTTATAGAGCATTTGCTCAAGTCTTCAAAGACGTTTTGCTACTAACTACTCACCTTTTAATTATATTTTTTTCATTGCAAAGTCATTTACAAGGCATAATTACACAACGGTAGCACGTCTTTGTAAAGCTTTGTCATGAACAAACAAGTATAATTAATAAAGAATGAAAGAGGGGAAAGCTTTTTGCAATAGCTTAAAGTTTATCAAACCATTACCAAAAAACCTTTTAAAAAACTTTTACTCTAATTCTTCAAACTTTTTCCAAAAGATTGATAGAATAGTAAAATGTCTGAAGACTTGAACATTGTTAATAAGTTACGTACTGTTTTTATCACATATTAAATACTCACATTGCTTTTCTGGACGTAATAAGTGTTCATGGAGTAAAAAGGTAGAAATGATAATTTATAATGAAAAAAGTACGTTATTTTAAGTTTGAGGTCTCAAAAATATATATGTAAAAGCATTATCTATAGCCTATATAGGATTTTATAAGCATACAAATTAACAGTTTAGGTGAAGAAATTGATTATATGTAAAAGCATTATCTATAGGATTTTATGTCAATGAAAGCTTGAATAAATACAAACTTTAAAGAAAAGTACTTTTTAAGCACCAAATTAGGAATACACTTTAGGCCTCTCAACCAAGGTTTTCAATATCGCGATCCTACTTATGATCGTTTTCATTTTAGGAAGATCAAGATCGTAAAATCGAATCAGGATTAAGATCCAACTATAGCATTAGTTTCTCAATGTGTGCTGTAATATTGTGCATTTTTACAAATTATTGTATTAAATATCAAACACAAAACTATATGAATATTTAGTAAAATATCGACCAAAATTATGATTATGGAATTTCTAAGAGGATTAATATCTTGTCTTTTAAATCCTAAAAAAAAAAAAAAAAATCCATAAATTATAGTTTTTTTTAGCTTTTGGTTATTAATCATGCATCTGAAGCTTAACCAACTTTTTTATTTTTTGATATAGCAGTTCTTTCAATAAGCAGTGTGGTTAAGTGGTTTTGTTCTCTATCATATCCTCCTTCACAAGTGGTGACATCTTTATAAGCTCTACGTATTGGTAAGCATTAAGATCTTTTACTTTCTTATTTTATCGAGCATTCGCTCAAGTCTTCAAAGACGTTTTGCTATTAACTACTCACCTTTTAATTATATTTTTTTCATTGCAAAGTCATTTACAAGGAATAATTACGACACGACGGTAGCACGTCTTTGCTAATTAACGCTATGTGCACATTAAAAAGTGAATATTTAATTTATAATGAAAAAAGTATACGTTATTTTAAGTTTGAGGTCTCAAAACTAATATATGTTAGATTAATTAGGCTAGACAATTTTCATAAGCATACAAACAGTTTAGGTGAAGAAATTGATTATAAAAGCAATATCTATATGATTTTATGTCAATGAAAGCTTGAATAAATACAAACTTTAAAGGAATGCCGGAAAGTATTTGTTATCTTCAAATATTTTTTAAGCACCAAATTAGGAATGCACTTTAGGCCGGCCTCTCAACCAAGGATTTCAATATCGCAATCCTACTTAATTAGTATCGTTTTTGTTTTCGGAAAATCAAAATCGTAAAATCGGATCATGATTAAGATCCAACTATAGCATCATTTTCTCAATATGCGTTGTAATATTGTGCATTTTTACAAATTATTATCTATCAAACATAAAATTATGTATATTCAGTAAAATATCGACCTTAAGTATGATTGCGTAATGTTTAAAAGGATTAATATATTGTATTTTAAATCTAGGAGTACACGAAACATGAGTTTTTTTAGATGACCATAGTACTTCTAAAATTTATTTAATAAAACATAGTATTTTTGCACCAACTATTTATTTATTTATTTTATTTATTTATTTATTTTTTTTTATATGTCCATTCACAATAATTTTATGTTTGATACCACTCCTTCTTTTCCTCCATGAAGCTTTCTACCATTTGCCGATGGAACATCCATTCAAACACCACCCTTTTGCTTTGCTTTTCTTTAGGGCACTGTTTTCATGCAAGGGTGTATGTTAGGAAACGATAAAACTTAAGTGCGTCAGGTATATATAGTAAGAAAAAGTTAACAATATCATAAGTGCATAATTATGTTCATCATAAAGTTCTTGATACAAAATGATTTTTTAGATGATGTAGTCAAAGATGCCGATTTCTTGTGTTTATGATAGAGTATTACGTGCCATGTAAATTGTAAACATCTACATGGATGATTCTTGTCTTAACTTGCCACGTTGATATCCATGGGGTTTTCTATTTTTTTTTCCATATTTAAACCAATATTTTTGTAGAAAAAGAGTAGTATAAATATCAAATCTTTTTCAACTTTAAATCGGGAAAACAAGGAAACTAGAGGACTAGTAGAGTGAATTTGCCCGATATGTTTTGTACAACTTTCACAAACAATATGTAGAAGCGTAAAACTTATTAGAACCCGATCTGTTCAATTAATTTTTTTTACATTATCTTAAAGTTACTTTTCAATTTCATGAGAGAGAGCAAACAAAAGAAACTAAACGATTATTAGTAACATACGCTTTGTAAAACTAAAAAACACTCCACGAAGCATACAACACTTCATTAATGTAACCATCATCATTGTTGTTCCCTTATTTCCTTCACAACACTTACTTTATGACTTTTTTCTTTGACCTTCACGCTTAACTCCTCCCTAATCAGGCCTTTGTAACAGTGCGGATATGCACCCTCGCATATAATGTGTTTTGGTTTCTTTAATTCCTACCTACAATTATGTAGACCCAACACTAGAGGCATGCTATTTTACGAAATAAAAAGGAATTCTAATATCATAAATTAATCTGTACAGTTTCTTCTATATTTCAAAGTTTGAAAAATAATTATCTTTAAATAATTTTAGAATTATTGTTTAAGACAATGACAACTCTATATAGTCAAGTGGGTCAGAATTTTTACTACGCCTTATTAAAATTTGTTTTATATGACAATTAGTGTAAAATGAGGAGTTTTTTTAAATCACTATTGCATTTACAAAACATATTTAACAGAATATGTACTTTTAAACATATTTAATACTTATAACATAGTCTTTGTGTTTTCTTATATTACAAAATCATTAAATTTCAATGAAAGTTAATGGAGACGTAGATTACGCAGCTATCAAGTAATCCATTGTCATATTTTCATATCTTCTGCTCACTACGTGTTTATCTAATCATTTATATAATAAAAGAATTACATCGTTTCGGACTGATTTGGCAAAATAATTCTTATTGAAAAAAAAATATGACACATAAGTAAAATCAAGCAATATGATTGGCTAATAAAAGATCAAAATTGAATTGATTTTATTTAAACTTTAATAAATTTGGTGAAAATTTTGGTTGAGGAAAAAAACATATAAAAATATAGGTGTCAAATTTATGAAAACAAAAACTTAAAAAAAGATAGAAGTAATTGATAAAACTTTAGCGGTTGAATTTTAAATATATTATATAGAGTTAAGTATAAAATTATAAGTTTTCATGTGTTTTAATAACTTTAGATAATAAATGAATAACCCCTTAGACTTATACCCATTAGACATTATCATAGAACTTTGGTTACAATTACATGAGTATGAGTATTAGTTTGTGATTTTTATCCATTAAAATTACAAAATTTTGTAAATATACGAATTAATTTTAATATACTTTAAATATTTTTTAAATAAATATTACTCCGTAGTTTTAAACTTTCATTTATTATTATTTTTAACTATATACGTTAAATAAAGACTCATATTATCCTATTTAAAAGTTTAACCTTTATGTACATGGGTTTGAATATTAAATACGGCTAAATTATTATTAACATGTAATATAAATATCAAATGGTAAGCACGAGCTATTGTGATATGAATATAAACACACGTGATTGTACTTATAACAATGACTAATATAATTATTATTTAAAGTTTATTTATGGATATCCGGAAAAACATTTTTAAGAAACATTACAGAATATATTTTAGCTTCATCAATACTCATTATTTGCTATTAAACTCGCACATTTTGTACAACATAATATCAATAGTTAAAATTAAACAACAACATCAACCTTAATCTCAATATCTATGTTAGCTAAACAAAATTAAATATTTCATCCATTTTTTTTACTAAATATTAATACATATTACTCCCTCCATCTCATAATTATTGTCCACTATTGACTTTTTAAGTATTTAGCTTTTAACTTTCACCTTAAATATTTTTATTTGTGTTAGATATAACTTGATGAAAAATATATATATGAATTGAGTTTTAAATGTATTCTCATTGACATAATTTTCATTAAGTATTATATAACACAAATAAAAATATTTAAGGTTAAAGTTGTAAAATAAAGACTTCAAAAGTCAACAGTGGACAATAATTATGAGACGGAGGTAGTAATACATATTGAAAAACTCATACATATTTATTAGTTGTACTTATATCACAATTTTCACGGGTAAATTATTATATGTCCATATAGTAAAATAAAATTTTAAAATAAATTTGATGCATGTGTAAACCATGCACCCACGGGACTTATAACTAGTTAGAAATTAACCAATTTCAGTTTTCAAATCACTAGCGATGATTGGATTTAATTTTGTTCCTTGGTTTGTCATGACATCCGATCTTTTATTGTATTCACCATCATGCCATGTTATCAGTTTGTGGTCGACAACAATCGTTTTGTTGTTGATTTCTGAACTATGGCGGACTCATATCAAACTTTACTGATGAAAAATCGTAACCTATTTAAAAAAAATTCATCTACAAATACCAATTAGATATGATGATTACACATATTTTAATTAATCAGGTTCCACTAGTCTTCACAATGTTTGACACATAACTCTTACTTTGATAATTCGATATGCAAATAAATTTAGTTACAAGAATTTAAAGTTTTAAGCTATCAAAACAAATCGAGCGAGTCCACAATGAATTGAGTCAGCAGATAAGCCGAAGATGATGCTCCTTTGCTTTCAAGGGGGTTTTGATTTTTTTCACGATTTTGTAACAGGTACCATTATATGCTAAATACATTTACAAGTGCTTATTTTGATAAATATGTTTTTTAATTTCAATGCTCTTCTAAAAAAAACTCGTAAAATGAGTGTTTCGTTTTCTCTTAATGAGTAGATCAAAACCTTTATTTTCTCTTTTATTATAAAGGTTTACAAAAATTTCTCTCATAATTAAGAGACTAAATTCCCCCCTAAGCCACTTTTAGTAAATAATCCCTAAGTGTAAGTGTTGATTATAAATATTTGTTGCAAATTAATAAACAAGAATATTTTTCATGTTTTATTAAGGTGGTGTTTGGTTGATGGGTTTGGTGTGAGTTCATGTAAGAAAAGACGAATCATTTGTCTGGTTGACATTGGGTGTCCACAATTAGGAATTAAGGAATCAAAAAGTGGTAGATTTGAAACCATAGCATTTATGGTGGTATAAAAATAAAATCCATTTATTTTTGTCCTTTTTGAATATAAATGGGTCCCACCTTTATAACTCACTCACATTTTTTTTACATAATCAAATTTATATATAAACGTTTCTAAAATAATAACTTATGTAATTAATAATATATTTTCTCTCTTTTATATCAAATCCAAATTCAAATCTAAAATGCCCGTTTGATTTATAGGTGGGTTTAGAATAGGATTTGATTTAGTTTAGTATTTCGATTTGATTTAGGATTTAAAGAGAAAAAATATATTTATTAAATGTATTTTATAATAAAATTATATTAAAAAAATATCATTTAAAAATTTATATAAAAATGAAATGTGAGAGTAGAAAATGGTGTGTACCACGGGTTTTACCAAAACCCTCCAAATTGATGTGGAATTAAATTCCATTCCTTCTATCATTTATTTTATTAAAAGAATGAACCAAAAAACAAATTCTTATCATATCAAACTTAAAACCTATTCAAAGTATCAAACTAAACGCACCCTAAATTCTAATTCAAATCTAAATCCAAATCTTAATCCTAAACATATCTACAAACCAGACGGACTCTAAAGGTTTTAACTTTTAACACTTTAATGTTTAAAAATGGGTCCTAACAATGTCATCAACATAAGTAATGACGTGTTCTAATTATACATGAACAATTTTGAAGGCTTTCTTTTTATAACAAATTTTTTTTCGTCCTAAAATGATTATCACAAAGAAAAGAACACAATTTAAAAAAATTAGATGATCTTTGAAGGCTTTCTTCTTAAAACAATTTTTTTTCATCCTAAAATTATTATCACAGAGAAAAGAACACAATTTAAAAAAAATTAAATCATCACACTATTTAATCAATTAAATATCATCTTCACATACTGAATTATTATTTGATTTGTTAACACAAAATGGGTACTATTATTGTGAATCACCTTAAAATAGAAATGAGAATTATAATTTGAGAATAAAGGAATAATAACTAATGGTACAAGATTGTGCAAACGCACAACCCACGCTAAACAATATGAACCTCCTTAAGATCAAATTTTGTAGAAGGTATATTGTTTTATTAAAAGTTCATTGAAATAAAATTTATGAGAGAAAGGGAAAAATGACTAAAAGTTTATTACTATTTTTTTTTAAAGAAAAGAGTGGCAAGAAAAGAAAGTTTTTTAATATAATTTATTTAGGAAGCCCTTAACTATTTGTATCATATCATGATTGAGATATTGTAATTTTTCTGGCAACATCTATATCAAAAGAGGTTAAGCGTGTTGGTTATGAAGGACCTATATTGAAATGAGTTTTGTTAAAACCACAAAACATTCACAAAATTGACTTGTTCGTGTGTGATTGGCTCAATAAAAAAGATGAGAGAGAAAATATAGCAAAACACACAAATAAAAATAAGACAACTCCTTTTGTGGAAAGTTTTTTGTAGTTCTAGCAAATATCTATTGAAATAAGTTAATTTAAAATACTAGCTGAGCATTCGTTCGTTGCGCTGGCGGGTACCTTATAAATAAATATATTGTCAAAAAATGTTATACAAAAAATTGTTATAGTATAATATCAGTATATAACAATAAAATAAGTATCATTATACAAACATATACTTCCTCTGTCTCAAAATTATTGTCCATATTTCTTTTTCTGGATGTCTCAAAATAATTGTCCACTTTCCTTTTTAAGTAAAAACTAGAGAATATATTAGAGGAATATTCTCTTTGAGTGGTTAAAAAACTAAAGTGACCCCCACGTTTATTAAACTATGTGCTTCTTGTCTCCTGAAAATTATTTTGAGATTGAAGGAGTACTAAATATGATGCTCGCGCAATACGAGAACATAAGACCACGTGATGATTGATAACTTTATTAATAGTGGTCGCATACTTTATAACATCATAAATATCATGCAATTAAAAGAATTCAATTATAACATATCATTTATCATGTACACTCACAAATTATTACAAATATCATTTATCATTTAATAAATTACATTAAGATATGTCTTAAAACAAGAATTAAAAGGGTAGTTATTGTTTTAGGCGTTTTTCTTTTCTTCCTTAAATTACATTGTAGTTTGTTTTTTGTAAAGCATTTCTATAAAATATGCTTAAAAATGTCGTAACCAATGTTACTATTTTGTAACCAACACAATTTTTTACTAGTCAAGTGTGTTAGGCTAAGACTTCTCATTTAGTAGGTCTCAAATGCTTTATAATGTAGTACACATGTTTTACAACCAATGCTACTATGTGTAACCAACACAGTTCCATAATAGATAAGTGTGTTCGCTAAAAATTTTAAGAATCCTAATTTAGCATATCACAAATGCTTTATAATGTGACTAGCAGGGTACCCGCGCGTTGCGGCGGCGGGTACCCTGAAATAAAATTTTTCGAAGAATCATGTATTTTAGTTTATTATGTTTTTTTTGACAATAAATTTACGGATATCAAAATTTTCGTTTAGCTCGTGTCCGTTCGGGCTCGAGCCTGAACAGGCTCGAGCCCGTGGGGCCCGTGCCCGTTCGGGTTCGAGCCCATTTGACATGTTGCCCGTTCGGGCTTTAATATTTGTATAATGTGCATTATTATTTGTATTTATTATGTAAGGGGTGTTTTAATAAGTGTATTAATTGTATTTATTGATCAGTTAATTAATTGTATTTAATGTACATCATTTTTATTTAATGTTAGTATTAATTGTATGTTAGAATTAAATATGAGGGGAATTTATATAAGTAGTATTAGTTGTTGTACTTATAGCTTTAGAAGTTGTATTGCTCAATTTTAAGTATTTCTATTAATAGTAGACCTTCCTCCATTATAAGATAGTTAGATAAAGACAATTTATGTGATTTAGTGATTAGTATGTATAAAGTAAGGGTGGCAATTCGGGTCAGAATCGAATTAGCAGGTTAGCGGGTCAAAGTACCTCAACCCAAACCCGACCCGTTTAAATAATCGGGTCAACCACGTCAACCCTAACCTGTTTATACATAACCTAGACACGACCTATTTAACACGTATAAATATATGGATTTGTGGGCTAAATAGGTTATACGGGTTTCGGGTTAACCCATTATCTGAACAAGTTGTCACATTACACGATTTAGACAGGTCAAACAGGTTAGTGGGGCAACCAATTAACTTAACTCATATATATATATATATATATATATATATATATATATATATATATATATATATATATATATATATATATATATATATATATTAGGGGTGGCAATCGAGTCGTGTTCGTGTTGACCTATTCGGGTTGGCGGGTTGAAATAACATCTACCCAAACACGACCCATTTATTAATCGTGTCAAGAAGCTCAACCCTAACCCACACATGCATAACACGCGTAACCCGTTTAACCTGTTTAAGTAAATATGTCAAATAATGAATAAGGTTGGTGGTTCTTTGATTTAGCTAGTTTAAATACACAAATGATATAATGATCTAAAATATAATAAGAATAACATACAAATAACTATACGACAATGTGATATAAGAGTTATAAGGGTCAATTTCAATTATATCTGAGTTATAATTCGTAATTCACTCATATTAAGTACATAACAAGATACATTTAATCAATATCCAATGTTAAAACCAAGTTATATATTTTATTTTTGAAGGCTTATATACTTAAACGGGTTCACGTGTTGACCTGTTTAACACTTGCACAACCCAAACACGACCCGTTTATTAAACGGGTTAGACGGGTTGACCTGTTTTTGACCCAAACCTGTTTAACTTCGTGTCGGGTTCGTGTCGTTTATAGTGTCGTGTCGAGAATTGCCACCCTAATATATATATATATATATATATATATATATATATAGTTAGGATCAAATAGGAAGAATAATTAAAATAGGAATGATAAGAAGTAACCACAACCACACAATTTAGATGCATCTACGAAAGTGGATGCATCTTCTTTCAAATTTTCCCTCCTAATTTGAAATATGTGGCTAGAATTACTTCTTACCCTTCTTATTTTAATTATTCTTTTTACTTGCTCACTTCAATATATATATATATATATATATATATGTTTAATTCTTTTATTTTTGAAAAAAACTTAAGCAGATTGATGAGTCGACCCATTAAATTATACCCAACGCAAATTTGATTTGTTTAATAAACGGGTTAGATGGGTCGACCCGAATACGACCCGAAACCTATTTAGACTTGATTTGAACCTGTTAATTTTGTGTCGGTCTTAAGTCATGTTTTGTATCAGGTCAGAAATTGCCACCTAAAGTGATTATGGTTGATGTGTCAGCTTAAGATATGTATGCGTGTGCCTTTCAAAAAAATATAAAAAAAGATATGAATACGTGTACTTCGGATAGAAGAGCCTTTAAGAGAGCTGAGGTGTTGGTTTATATATTTAAAGATAGATATTAAGCCTTATTAAAGTTTGTTTTGTAAATCAATTCGTGCAAGTGTGCGTGAAGATTAAAAGTAGTGGTTGCATATTACAATAATAAACAAGAGTATTTTTCATGTTTTATTAAAAGTTGTAATACTTTAAGGTTTAAAAATGAGTCCTCACGTGTCATCAACATAAGTATGACAAAGTGAATCATAAGTTGTGCGTACGCACAGCTCCTTGCAACTTTCGATTGATATAGGTGACATGCAAAGATGGAAAAAGATCGTTACAAAGTTGAGGTCTCTTTTCCTTCAATTGGAACATGTTGTTTCTTAGTCGTAGATGTATCTATACGTACCCACAATGACACATATATAATTTCTTATCTAAATTTGTTTAAATCAAACGCTTATTGATGTATTCATCATTTTTCATCTCAAACGTTCAATAAATTGTTAATGAGAGTTTTGTGGAAATAGGTGACGAGTTCAGTTTCAACTTCTAGCTAAGATCAATAAAACATGTATTTATTGTTTTGGGGTAGAGTATTGAGGAAGAGGTTAGTCGACACAATAAAAAATGTACGATGTCTAGATTTTCTCGCTAGATTAAATCTTTCGAAAGATTTGTTAATATCAAAATTTTCATTTGAATTAACTATGTGTGTAACATGTTCAGCAAATGTATATGTGATTCAAACTTTGCATGTGTAATTATAATAAATATTACTCTATCCGCCTCAAAATAATTGTTCATAAATAAAAACACACAATTTAATAAAATCATCATCATTACGGCATTTTTTTCTTACTTTTTGCACAATGAAAGTTTTATCTTTAATTATTCAATTTCTAACTTTTTTTAAGTTTGCGATAAACTTATTGTTATGTATTTTTGAAAATGGATAACGACAACCAAAAAAAGAAATGTGAATAATAAATACGGAACTGACGGAGTAAAAAAGAAAAAAAGTATTCCATGCAAAATACGGACAACAAAATGAGCCACGTGTGGGATGCAAAACAAGAAACGTCACACAATCTTTCCGGAAGATATACATCTTTTCCTTTGATTTTGTATAAATAAGTATATAAAATTAAATTAAAAAAAGAAAAAAAAATTTGACTCTTTTCACAAGAAATACATCTTCGGTTACAAACACTACGATGTTAATCTGTTTATCCAAACAGGTTGACGGGTCAACCCGAAACAAGTTTAGACCGTAGCTTAACCTGTTTACTTTCATGTCATCTTAGGAATTTAGTTTTAATTACATGATTTCTTATGTCTCAGGAAAATGGCGTACTGTTTATCTTTTTTCGGTGGTCCTGTCGTGGACTTTTTTAAGGGTCTTTGGACGGGTTTTGTTACGGAAAGGCTGAGTAACATCACTTCCTCCGCCGAACGTGTTGAGGAAATGGGGAAAAAAATGAAGGTTTTGGGAAAAAAAAGAGATGAGATCAAAGCGCACGTGTATGATAACAATACAAACAGTCTGAAGATACCTATTAGTGCACCACAGTGGTTGGAAGATGTTGAAAAGATCGAGAAAGATTTCGACAAGATAGTGAAGAAACCAAGTAACAACGATGGATGCTTCAATTTTAAAACGAAGTATGAAGTAGGAGAAGACGCATTGAAGCTTACCAAGAAGATTGACGAGCTTATTACACTAAGTAAGGACATCACCTGGACTAATGCAAAGAAACCTCTTGGAAGAGTCGATTCCAAAGGGCCGGCATCAACATCAGCATCCACATCGGCATCAACATCAACATCAACATCCACATTAACATTAGCATCCACATCGGCATCAACATCAACATCAACATCAGGTGGAAATACTCAAATTGTGTTCAAGTCAAGAGATAAGATATTCGATGATGCATTGAAGTTCCTTCAACAAGATGATGATAAGCCTCGAGTGATAGCCTTGTGTGGAATGGGTGGTGTGGGGAAAACCACGCTGAAGAAACAACTGAAAAAGGCTGCAGAAGATAACAAGATGTTTAAGTGGATTGTGGATGTAGCTGTTGGGAAAAGTTCCAACTTGTTTGACATTCAGGAGGTCATAGCAGCACACACAGGCGAATCTCTAAGCGAAACTAATAAAACACTAAGGGCAACTCGTCTTTCCAAAGGATTTCAAGCTTTTTCAGAGCGTAAAGAAAAGAGTCTGGTTATATTGGACGATGTATGGGAGAAGATTAAACTCGAAGATATCGGATTAGAGGGTCCTTTGCCAAATGGGGTCAAGTTGTTGCTCACATCACGAGATGAAAATATTTGCCAACAGATTGCCGTTGATGCTGGTTCTGTTCTTCAAGCTGTTAGAGTTGATGTCTTGGAGGAAGGGGAAGCACAGGATTTCTTTTTTCAAATCGCAGGGATTTCAGCCAAACATGATCGTGATCTCAATGAAATAGGATGTCGTATTGTCAAAAAATGTGGTTGTTTGCCCCTTGCCATCGAACTCATTGCCGGAATCCTTAACCGTTCAAAGGGTCAAAAGAAAAGGATATGGCAACGTACACTCGACAGTTTCAAGAAATATGAAGTTGAAAAGAGCCTGCACGAGATTGTTGAGATAAGCTACAATAATTTAGCACGAGAAGATGATAAAGCGATTTTCCTGCTTTGTGGCTTGTTCCCCGAGGACTCTAACATCCCGATAGAAGATCTCACAAGATATGCATGGGGATTAAAAGGTCTCACAAGATATGCATGGGGATCAAAACTCTTAAACAAAGTTTATACTATGGAAGAGGCTAGAGACAGCATAGAAACTAGTGTGAGCAACCTTAAAAATGCCTACTTGTTGATGGATGGAGATAATCTTCACAGTGATTGTGTGAAATTGCATGATCTTGTACTTGCATTTGTGGTAAATACTGTTTCTAAAGGTGTTGAGGACGGATGTTGGATCACTCACCATGAAGATGATTTCTCAAACTGGAGTGATGCTAATAGTATGAGCCAGTCTTGCAAGCAAATTTCGTTATCATGCAAGGGTATGTCGGAGTTTCCCACTGACTTTAAGTTTCCAGACCTTAGAGTTTTGAAACTTGTTCAAGGAAATGAGTCCCTAAGGTTCCCAGAAGGCTTTTATGTAGGAATGGAACAGCTTCAAGTTATAGCATTTGAGAAATTGAAGTATCCACTAGTTCCCACATCATCCGACAAGCTTCGAACTCTTTGTCTCGAACATTGCTCGTTGATGTTTGATTTAACTTGTATTGGAAATCTTTCGAATCTGGAAGTGCTTAGCTTTGCTAACTCTCACGTTACAATCCTACCTTTCACATTCAGAAATTTGAAGAAGCTGAGACTACTGGATGTAACAGGTTGTTATAATCTTGTTATAGATGATGGTGTCTTGAAAAGCTTAGTGAAACTTGAAGAGCTTTATATGATACCTTATGATGAAAAAGCATGCTGCTTCACAGCAGACAACTGTACTGAACTTGCAGAACGTTTAAAGAACCTTTGTGCATTAGAATTTGAATTTATTGGTAACAGTGCGCATATGAAGAACGTGTCTTGCAAGAAACTTAAAAGATTCAAGCTCTCAGTGGGATGTTCTTTTACAGAAGTTAGAAAAGCGCTGGGCACAAGGCAAGTTGACACGCACTCATATGAAAACAGCTTGAAGCTGATCACCAACAAAGAACTACTGAAATCTAAAATCAGTGAGTTGTTTATGAACACACATGCACTTTATTTACAAGTGAATGATATGAATTCTCTTGAAGATGTTGAAATAACACCTCCTCCTCGATACTCTTCGTTTTACAATTTAAGACTCCTTGTAGTTTCAGAATGTACAGAATTGAAATACCTTTTCACACCGAGTGTTGCAAAAATTTTGTCAAAGCTTGAATATCTGGATATTTCTGGATGCCCTAATATGGAAGGAGTCATACATACTGAGAATGATGGATCAGATATAATTAAGTTTTCCAACTTAAAGTATCTGAGGTTGGCTGAGCTACCAACTTTATTGCATTTCTGCAATAACGTTGATGTAATTGAGCTCCCACGTCTCATGGAGTTGCAACTTCAAGGCCTTGAGAGTTTTACAAGCATTTATCCCAACAATGCATCATCTTCTGTGTCGAGTAATGTTTCCAGCGTGGAATCTTTCTTTCACGAAGAGGTAAGTTTGTGCTTTGTATTAGTATACTGATATTAACAATCTTTTCAACTAAAAGTGTTTTAATAATAGGTGGTTATCTAATGAATGAACAAATCTTTTTTACTTTGCAGGATGCGGCTCCTAAGCTGGAGAAACTGGTTGTTTCTAAAATGAAGAATTTGAAGGAGATATGGCCTCCTCAGTTTAGTATTAGTAATTTTTGCCAATTGAGAGAGCTTGCGGTTGAGGGTTGTGGTGCCATTGAAGTCTTGTTCAGCATGGATTTTGGTGAAAGCGAGCAACTTAGCAGCAGTTTGAGAAGCATTACAGTGGAGAGATGTTCTCATCTTGTAAAGCTTTTTTCATGCAATCCATTTCCATTCCTGAATAATCTACAAGAGCTTAATGTTAGAACATGTAGTTCCATTCAAGTGTTATTTGACATTGACTCGGGACGTGCTGGTAAAAGTGAAGAACAGGTTTGTAGCAGCAGTTTGAGAAGCCTTAAAGTGTGGGAATGTGATAGTCTTGTGAATCTTCTCCCAAGAAATCCAATGCCATTATTCAATCATCTAGAAGTGCTTTATGTATCATATTGTGCTTCTGTTAAAGTGATATTCGACATGGGATGTGTTGGTGAAATAGATAAAGTTAGCAGCAGTTTGAAAAGCATTGTAGTGACCAATTGTGATAGTCTTGTGAATCTTCTCCCAAGAAATCCAATGCCATTATTCAATCATCTAGAAGTGCTTGAAGTTACAGAATGTGCTTCCATTGAAGTGATATTCGACATCGACATGGGATGTGTTGGTGAAACGGATAAAGTTAGCAGCAGCAGCAGGTTGAGAAGCATTTGGTTGAAGGAATTAGGGAAGCTTAGAGAGGTGTGGAGGACAAAAGATGCTGGAAATAACTTGATTCATGGATTTGAAGCTGTTGAAAGAATGCGTATCTTCGATTGTGAGATGTTTGAAAATATAATCACACCTGCCACAACCAATTTGGATATGAGAGCACTCAAAGAAGTTCAAATTGAAAGATGCGGCAGAGAAAGCGATGATGATATGAGAGCACGTCGAATTATTAGATGCGGCAGAGAAAGTGGGAGAAACACTGATTTGGTTGAGAGTAACCAGGTACAACTCTTAACTTGAATTTTTAAAAAGTTACATAAATGATTTCCATCATTAATTTTACCCATAGATTTTATTTTGTTGTACTATGTAAGGAAACGAGTGGGTAAGGAAACGAGTGGGACGTTGCGGTGGGATAAGAAATTAATCTACACCAAGTATTCGAATTTTTTAATTAATCTATATATTGTTAGGTGCAAAAAGTTAATAACCGGTAACCCGAACTTAATCTATATATTGTTACTTGTTAAAATCTTTTTCCAACGCATTTTTTTTTAATAATTAAACCTTATAACTATAGTTTGTTTTTTTTAAATATATTTTAAGTGAGATAATTACATAGATTATTTGTATTATATTTTATAAAACAAACAATCTAAAAATATAATTCAGTGGCCGTTCTAATGGTAACTAAAGAGACTACTTATGCAAATTTTTGTTACACAAACAATCACATATGAACATAAGGATTATTTGTATAATCGCATATAACGGCAGCAATGAATTTTGCAATTTGCTAAGGACTGTTTATAAAATGTAACTAAATTGGAGGGACAATTTTTGTCATTTATGAAAGTGAGAGGCTATTTTGTGTCATTATTAAAGTTAAAAGGGTGTTTTTTGATATTATGAGGGTTAAACTATAAATGTCATTGTATATTGGATATATTTAGCAACATAAGCACAGTTTGAGAGGTGCTTTTTACATTTATCAAATGCTAAATGACTGTTTAACAGTGATCACATTTGATAAAGGTTAATAATTTAATATATTAATTAGTAACTTATTTTCATTACTTAAAGTTGTCTTCTTCAGTTTTTTTTAGAAAGTGTGATATTTTAGTTATAAAATTTTCACCCTACTTTTGAGGTGAAAGTCACTTTATTTACTCTCTCTTACTTCTTTTTTTTAGTTCCTTTTCTTTTTTTTTTTTTTTTTTCTTTCTTAAGAACACAGTATAAATGTTTTTTTTTTGAACTTACAGTATAAATGTTTACTATTGTATTTTTAATACATAAGAGAGAATTGCAGATATATCTACTAAAACTCAAAAACTTGCATATTTTTTCAAAATACAAGTTTTTAATGCATAATATACAATGCAAGTTAAGCATGTTTTGGGTATATATGCAAAATATGCAAGTTTTATGCGTATATATGCAATTGCCCATACATAATGGAGAACATAAATATACTGATAATAGGAATTAAAGTTAATCAAGTTTTAATGTATATTTTGTTTAAAAATATTGACTAAAGTATGGTATTACTCTTCAATATAATAATAAAACATATTTTTGTATGTTCATCGAAGACAAATGACAATTTGTAAAAAGAAAAAGGCTTAAAGAAGACGAAACCCTCCTACTTAGGCTTCTTTTCTTGAGCGACTCCACGCTACGTTCATCTCTAAATACAATTTTACATTATGTTACCACTGATTTCACAAAGATGACTAATAGCATCCCGTAATTAATTAATTTCTAGAACCTATGTTTATGTACAATAAAATAGCTAGGACTTCGATGTCTTCATTTTATTTCATTACTCGATCATATCAAGAATAATTTAAAAGAAATAGAAGTACAGAAAGGAAACACTAATAGTCAATGTTATTAAACAAATAGGTTATTTTAAAACAATTGCTTAGTTACAAACTTCTTTGGATTCTACATATAATATGTTGTAGATAACGGAAAAAATTAAAGGAAAAAAAAAACAAAAACAAACTCACGTGTAGTAGATGACGGAAAAATTAATATCGTTAATCATGGATGTACTAATCGAGGGATAGTGATTGTCAGCGTTTTTTCTTTTTTCCCGCATTCTTTTTATAATTTGGCATTTGTCTTTAATGAACTTACAAAAGTACGTTTCATTATTATATTTGAGAAATACGATACTTTAGTCAATATTTTTGAACAAACCATACATTGGTAACTAGCCAAAAGATCCGTGTATAATTAAGTTTTATCATAGAAACAATCAAACATTCTTAGCAACTTATTATTTTTTTATCAAAATAAAAAAAATAAACTTTTACTTTTTTTAAAAAAAAAATTAAATATCTTGCAAACTGTAAATCGTTACGCGAAAAAAAAAAATACTATCGCGACGAGAATTAATTATCTTTCTATAGATATGCATTGTTATATACTTTCGACGAATTTTTTTTTGACGAAATTTTTTTGTCAAAATTTCCGCCCAGAGAAAATCATATATGATTTGTAAAAATCATATGTGATTCGTTAAAATCAAATCATATGTGATTTTTACGAATCATATATGATTCGTAAGAATCATATGTGATTTGTAAAAATCAAATCATATGTGATTTTTACGAATCATATATGATTTTTCTGCGCGGAAATTTAAAAAAAAATTTGTCAAAAAAAAAGTTTGTCGAAAATATATAACAATGCATATCTATAGAAAGATAATTTTATTCTCGCCGCGATAGTATTTTTTTTGTAGCTTGAAGATTTATCATTTGTAAGATATGTTGTTTTATGACATGCATGGTTGATGGGTTTTATGACATGCATGAGTTTTCTTGGATCTCAACTAAGTTTTGTGAAAACAATCGATTGGTAAAAAAAACTTTTGTTACAAAAGATTTCACAGTGGTTTCCAAAAATTACAAATTTTGTCTCTAATTTTTAACAAAAGGCAACTATAGTCTTTATTTTTTGAAATAGTTACACTTTTAGTCCCTACTCTATCATGCCTTAAAATATGTCGTTAAGACTATGTTTATTGGTGACCTAAAGTCACAACCGGTCACAAGAGATTGCCAACTTGTGGTCACTTGGTGACCTAAAGTCACAACCGATTGCCACATGTCAATTTGTGATTGGTTGAAAGGGGAGAATCGGTCGTGACCCCAACCCACAACCCACACCAATAAAGATAGTCTAAGAGGGTGCACAACTGCACATGCAATCTACGTAAGGGCAAAATATGAATGTTGTTATTATTATTATTATTATTATTATTATTTTACTTTTCTTAACTTGATTTTCTTTTGATTTCTTTTCAAAAGTAATATATTTGTCTTAGAAATTGGTGCAATTTTAACTCTATTTGATTTTTATCCATGGAAATTATTACTAATTATTATACAAAATTTGTGGTTGTGGTATGCAGAGTAAGGTTATATCTAAAGTTGCACTCCCATCCAATCTATTACACACTTCCCATCACCTTCATAAGCTTGAATTGAGTAACTATAAAGGTGTGGATGTGGTCTTTGAGATAACGACTCCAAGTAGTAGAGAATTACCTCACAATACTCAACAACCACCAATACTCCCCTATCTTAAAGAATTGAAGTTAAAGCAAATGGGGAGGATGAGTCATGTGTGGAAGTGCGATTGGAAACCACAGTCACTGTCCTCATTCCGTAACCTCACAACCATAACAATGAGCGAGTGCAACAGCATCAAGTACTTGTTTTCACCTCTCATGGCAAAACTTCTTTTCAACCTACAAAGAGTTTTAATTTTTTCTTGTGATGGTATTGAAGAGATTGTTTCAAACAGAGATGATATATCGTCTTGTGATGGTATTGAAGAGATTGTTTCAAACAGAGATGATGAAGATGCGTCTATAAATTCCCACACAACCACCATTTTCTTCCCTCATTTAGACCTTCTTGTGCTTGGAAATCTGAGAAGTTTCAAGTGTATTGGTGGTGGTGCCAATGGTATATCATCTACTGATATTCATGACCAGCATAAGGTATTTTTCCTATATATTCAGCGACTAAAATAAAGTTGGTTAATTTTGTTAATATTATTAGCTCTGTTGATTAATAATTAAATTCTCGTTTTTTTCAGTTGTCTCAAGCTTCTTGGTCCTTATGCCAATATGCTAGAGAGATAACTATAAGAAATTGCCATTCGATGACAGAGGTGTTTGAAACTAAAGAGATCAACAACAAGAGTGATACTAATACTAGAAAGTCACCTCCAAGGCTAGAATATATTACGATGCTCAAAGTTCCAAAACTAAAGATCTTGATAATTGAAGGGTGCATCCGTTTGAAACATATATGCACATTTTCCACTCTTGAAAGCCTCACGCAACTTGAAAAGTTAGTGGTAAGGGATTGCAAGGCAATGAAAGTCATTGTTATGGAAGAAAATGGACAGCAGACGGCGGCAAGTGATGTGGTGGTCTTTCCTCATTTGAAGTCCCTTTCACTAGTCGATCTACCAAACTTTGTGGGTTTCTTCTCGGGGAAGAATGAATTCATATGGTCAGCATTGGAAGAGGCTGAGATCATTAATTGCCCACAAATAACGGTGTTCACTTATGGACGGTCTACAACTCCAAAGCTTAACTTCATAAATACAAGCTTAGGCAAACATAGTGTTACTGTTGAATGTGGCCTTAACTTTCGTGTGACCACCACCTTGCATCAGGTATTATTTTTATTTCAACTAAAAAAAGAAAAAACCTTCCCATGTCAGGTTCTTTTCTAGTATTAGAGTCAATTAACCTTACTAATAATTGTATTCTTCATCAAAATTACAGCATAATTATTGGATCGAAAGTACAAAGATTAGCAAATATCAACAGTTTGGTTATGTATGTGATCCCAAAAACCCAGTGGTTGTACAATCATGTTGAGCCTTTTGGCTTATTTTACCCCATCTGAAGTTTTTTTTATCATTGAAACAACTTATATGTACAATTATCTCTGACATAAGCGTGTGCTTTTATTTGACCTTGTAGGCCCAATTACCGAGTTATGAAAGTACATACCGCCCTACTACTATGGAACGGTTTCCTTGGTCTTATCATAATTTGATCGAAGCGTATATGTACAAATATGACCCCAGTGGTGGACAGACTCTTTTTTCATCCGATAAGCTGCTACAACTGCAAAAGCTTGAAACTGTTCATTTGAGGGGAGGTTGGGGCATTAAGGAGATATTTGATTCACAAACTGTTGCTGAAATTCCAAACTTGAGACAAGTGGACTTGCAGTGGTTAAATAGTCTCAAGTATATATGGAAGAGCAAGCAAGGGACAGTATTAAAGTTTCCAAACCTAACTAGACTGTCTATTGAAGGGTGCAAAAGTTTAGAATATGTATTTACATGTCCCATGGTTGGTAGTCTATTGCAACTCCAGGAACTACATATAAAGAGGTGCGATAGTATGAAGGTAATTGTGAAGGGAGGAGAAGAAGAAGAATGTGATGCCATAGTGAATGCTCTTGTGGTGTTTCGTTGTCTAAAGTCCTTAAAACTTGATGATCTTCGTAGTCTGGAGGGATTTTGCATAGGAAAGGAAGCTTTTGAATTTCCATCATTGGATACCTTGCAAATTAATGGGTGTTCAAAAGACACTGTTTTCACCAAGGGAGATTTGTCTGCTCCATCATTGGATACCTTGAAAATTACATGGTGTCCAAAAATGAGGGTTTTCACCAACGGAGATTTGTCTGCTCCATCATTGGATACCTTGGAAATTACAAGGTGTCCAAAAATGAGGGTTTTCACCAACGGAGATTTGTCTGCTCCAAATCTATATGCAATTGCAATTAGTGGTAAATGGGGTAGGAAGTATAAGTATAATATACACAACAGGTTGAACTCCTTTATGAACACCTTAACATAAGAGGAGGGACTAAACATGTAACAGTTCATTTTCTTACACTTGACAACCGACAACTCCTTCATCTTCAATCCAATGGTCTCATCTCGATTCACCAGCAGAATCAGGATCTCAAGCCAATCATTCACGTGATGCTTTCAGGCAAGTTGTTCAATTTATGTTATTTACTTCGTAATTAACTCAAATTAGATCATATGATATTGGATGTATTTGATTTAGGGTTTATGTCATAGCCTGATTGATTTCTGTGTATGTGTATTTATTGTAAGTATTATTCGTAAATTGTCCAACTAAGAGAATTAGAGAGCTGTATGATGCAGTAGGTGCGATGATTAATTGGATCACTTTTGGTGATTTTATTGGCTACATAGGGCCTGTTTTGCTAAGCTTATTTGGGCTTATGTTTCATATGCTTAGCCAAACACCCCCATAGTTACATGTGTTTGAATTTGGTAAAGGTTGGAAAAAAGAGAAAACAAAAAGGATAGATAGTTTGAAAAGGCACATTTGATTTAGGGTAACTTGGCGATGGTTGGATCTGTTAGAAATAAAAAGTAGGCCTTTAACGTTAGTGATAGTTTAACTTAATTACGGAATAATGACCTTTAGCTAAAACGTATAGGCTTATAACTTCACTTATGGTAATCAAACCTTTTCTTAGTAATAGAAATAGGCATAATTGCATATATATCCCTCCCAAAATGAATAATTAGAAACCGTGCAGTGAGTACCTAGTTTAGCGTCCTATTTTAGGGAATTTTTATACCAATCTCATCTAGTGACTAAGAAGAGATCGACAACAAGAGGATCAGTCAACTGCCTAATCTTAGAATATATTGCTGTAGAAATAGTCGAGCGCAATAGCGAAAATAATATGCTCCGGTGTCCCATGAATGTTGCGGCCTTTTCTTTTTGGGGTATCTCATACAAACTGTAACATATTTATCTGATAAGTTTTCGTGTTAAAAAGACTTGTTTGGTCATCATCACAAATGAAGTGTTTTGATTTGGGTTCACACAAATATTCAAACAATTTTCTTTAACTAATCAAAGATTGCAAATGCATACACTAGATGAAGTACTTGTTTGAAAGGAGAAAATATGTGTTACCATAAGAAAGAGGGACTAAATCTATTAAAGTTATTGTTTTTATGCTTCACAACTCCTTCACTTTTGAAACGCTGATTCAGAACAAACTCAATCCAACGAATCTCAGACTAGTTGTTCGGTTTATATATGATTAAAGGTAATTAGGAATTTTGAATTTGAAGTTATTAATTTAGGGTTTATGTTATAGCCTGCTTGAGTTGTGTGTGTATAGTTTAATTAGCATATTGCAATGTGGATTAATCTGTGTTAGTGATTCATATAAAATGATGCGTAATGTGTCTTGATAAGAGAAGTTGAAGAGTAATGATGCGGTAATTGTGATGTTTTTAGTTGATTGGAGCACTTTTGGTGTTGTTCATCAACTATAACCTTTGTTTTTAATGGCTACTTATTTACATATGTGTTTGAATATCACAATTTGGTAAAGGGTGGAAAAGTGTGCCTTTACTCTTTTAGGGATAATTTCTTGCATTTAGAGCGGGAATGGAATGTTACAAGATATAGGCTTCAACTTCACTTATGGTAATCAAACCTTTTCCTAGTAGCAGATACAAGATAAATGAAACAGGGGAGGAGGGGACTTAACGAATTAAGTCGACTAACTGCAAAGAAAACGTGTAGTTAGCACCTGCTTTAGCGTCCTATATTAGGGAATGTTCTGTGTTAACCTCATCTACTGATTTAGATTATAGTGATCTAGTGAATCAAGGTGTAATTAAGAAGAGATCAACATCAAAAGGAAAAGTCAACTGCCTTATCTTAGAAATTTTCCAGTTGTATTAGACTTGAGATGTTAGAGACGCAAGTTCACTTTAAAGGTACAAGATTATGACAATGTCACAGTAATTGATGATAGAGATCAAATTGTAATTTTACTCGAGTTATAATTAAGCATGTCGGATATGCATCCAAGTGCCTTTGACGTTTACCTTTTTTCGTGTCCTCATATTTACAGATTGTGTGCTTTCACAGGAACTTCAGAAGTCTACATAGGTAGCAACCGGTGGTCTTCATGATGCTATGCCTAAATTCTTGGGAAGTATGGGCATAAAAGTTGGTTCTGGACAAGCAGATTCTGTACATTCTGTTGTTCTGAAGGAGTCTGCGAGAGGCATGAAAGGGCCCAAACAGCAGTTATCGTACATATTTGTCATAGTAACTAATTCAAAACGTAACAAGAAAAGGGGGGCATCTGCTGAACATGTCGGAAGAGTTGCTAAAAGTATGGGATATGTGTCGAGTTATCATTTTGTGTTGGTGCAAAATAGTTGTTTAGGTGGTGCAATCCTGCGGTTGCTTGATGTTGCTATGTTTTCCCCATTATTTGTAGCTATATACGTTTGTGTTTTTTTTGGATACTCGTAGATGCATGAATTTACAACTTTTTGTCGAACGGGTCGTTGAATTGAATAAACTTTTGCTATGTACTTTGCTTGATTGCTTTTACACGTGTCTGCTTAATCAAACAAGTTATGTGTGATCTTTTCAGTGAGCTTATTCTGGGCCTCTAGCTGAAAAACGAATCATCCAGGTTCGAATTATAGATTTTTACAAATATCTAAACTATCAAAATAGAGCTTGAACAATGACACAAATGGCTCTAAAGGATAGATATATTGTAAACCAATGTTTGAAACTGATGGCTATTTTAGTACACATTTTTTATAACATCCTAAAACAGAATACAACTATTTTGATAGAAATCCAACCAAAATATTCAAGCCGAGTGCTGAAAGCTATGAATTCCAAAATATTCAAACCGAGTCCTGAAAACCATAGAACAAATGATCCACTACTGAAGATCAGCACCAGGATTCCATACAATCATCCTGTCTTGAGTGAGCAGCCTCCTTTGAATGGCAAACCTTAGAACAAATGAATGACTAGGTACACATTGGGAATACCATACCACAGAACACCATGGAACAGTTGGCAATTGTTCCATACAATATTGCCAAACTTGCTTAGTAACAAAATGTTTAGTTCTCCCATCATTGCATTTCCGCACAGTATAATTGAAGATTATAGATGGCAAGATGAGTGGGTTAGGTAACAGGTTAACATGGGTTCAGGTGGACACGGGTCATATTTTGGTCTACGTCTGGTCAGAATGGGTTGACATGAAAAAACTTTTTGCCCAGTTTCTAAATTTTCTTACATACAATTCATGCGTTAGCAATGAATTACAACAATAGTCTAAATCTTCAAATAATTTTATTAGAAGGTAGTATGTAATAAAAACAGACTTTGGCCACCTTAAACTGAGTGACCCATCCGACCCGTTTCCATTTATGGAATACTGATTTGACCCATTGTACCCGTTTGAGATATTGTCATCCCAAAACCTATTCCTAGTAAATTGGTCAAAATTGCCACCTATAACAAGATGATCATATAGAAATAGATGAACGGACAGGATTATGTTTGATCATAACCATCAGGTTGGAAGACCGGGTCCCATCGAAAGTCGTCTGGTCCGCTTGTAGGAACAATTTTCCCCTGAAAGCGTAAGCATTGTGTTAAATTATTTGTAATACCTACTACAGAACCAAACTCTAATTCATATTCTTTTTATATCAAACCAACTGGATAAAATAATTGATCAAATTTGGTACTGATTTTTTATGAACCAGATAACTAATCTGTCAATACTTTTCGTTTATTTTCTGATTTATAAAATCATTTAGCATATTAAACAAGTTGAAATATTTTCACATACAAATGAGTCAAAAATTATGTGCCAAATTTGCGAAATTATGTTCTCTGGATCTATTTTTTCGCATACAAATGAGTCAAAAATTATGTGCCAAATTTGCAAAATTATGTTCTCTGGATCTATTTTTTCACATACAAATGAGTCAAAAATTGTGCCAAATTTGCGAAATTACGTTCTCTAGATATATTTTTTTCACATACAATTATACAAATGAGTCAAAAATTATGTGTCAAATTTGCGAAACCAAACCTCTTCAAAATCATAGGGAAGGTTAACTGAACACAACAAAAAAAATTTCACATAACCGGTACAACATCAACACAACAATGGTATAACAATTCTTAGCAAGAATGTGTTGTGTACAAAGTATTTTCCAAAAAGTTTAGTAGATAAACAACAAAATGAATTAAACGATTTCTAAGTCGCTAAAATCTACTCAAGTGACACATTCTTTGATGCAAAAGTTAAATGAATCAGACAGATAAAGCTCCATACTAATCTAATCATAAACACAGGACAATTTTCATGCTCGATTCACAAACACTACACCAGTCTTTCTTTCAGCAGGATCCAGGATGACTACCAGACATAAGAATTGCATTGAGGGTATATTTTAGTCGCCGGGGATAAAATCTCTTATTGAAATGAATTAAAATATCAAGCACCCCAATCTTCATCACTTGAATCCTGCACATAATATTCTATTAGAGGCAGCTAACTTGATTGGTCGGGTTGATCCAGACACTTTCTATCCAGTTATTTTTGATTTCAAAAATGATCATAATGCTTATTAACGGTTTTTTATTTTTATTTTTTCTCTAAATTCTTTTAGAACCTCAATTTTTTCACACCTCTAATACCACCTATCTCACAATCTCTCTCACAAATGTCTCCAACAAGACTTGAAACTACAACTCTTGGTTGGTGGGCAACTCACATACCACTAGGCCAAATGCCATGGGTTATTAGCGGTAAATCTTACCTCTGATGGGTCTGATATCTCTTCAATTTCATCGTCAGAAATCTACACACAATAAAGTTATACTTTGTCAAATGAGAATGTGCAAGTAACTAGGCTGAAGATATATAATATTAATGGGAAAAAGCAAGTCCCGATATTTTCACAATCTTGTCAAAAACTCGTCACTTTTGTCCAATTCATCTGATAAATTTGGGACAAGAAGTGGGAAAAACAATTCATCTGAACTATTATCAATGATTTACGTTGGTTAATTTATTACAAAAACGGACAGATTATTGTTAAGGACATGATTGTGAGATTAAGCAATCTAAAAAACAAAAGCAGAAATAATAAATGAACCGCAGTGTCAAAATTATAAAACCTCTGTCAGAAATTTTTCATAGTTTTGATCACTAAGAATAATACCTTAGGCTTTTTCTTCCTTGGGGTAGATTTTTTTGCGCCTGCAAGTAAGAAGCATACCAAAAAATTATACTCATTTTTCAAGTGTTTGACGTGTTAGAGATAAAACATAGCCGAACTGACTCATTCGTAAGTAAATATAAAAGGGAGAGACAAGATACCGGTTTTGCTTTCTTTAACTGCTTTTCCCTTTTGCTTTGATCCTCCTGCCGGCAAAACAATTACCGACTCATTTCCAGATGCATCTAGAGACCAATAGCCAACTAGCAGTAAAGATTACACATTGAGCTGGTAGGTGGGTTGGTTAACAGTTGACATGGGTTGATTGTTAATAATGGTCAGCAGGGACGGGTTGGGTTGAATGTCCTAAAAACTGATGCTTTAGCTATTGTTACATGAAATATATTATAATGACAATTTTAATTGTAATCTTTTAACTCAGCTGTTTAGGAGGTTGTATACAATATAAATAAATGTTGCTTGATCCATTTGAGATAAAACACAAGCCCAGTGACCCGTTTATGTGTAATTAGGTAAATCAGAAAAGAGAAAGAACTGATTCTTACTTTACTTTGATCGGCCTTCTCTTCTGAAGATGGCTCTTGCATTTTCTTTCTAAAAACTATAACAAGCAAACATTTTTGGTGACTTTAATCATGACCAATCAATAGCTATGTGTGCCAAATGAAACAAAAGTGTAAAGTACGAATATAAACCTTTCGACGATTTTGGATGTGGTGATGAGTTTATTGCCGTCTGTAACATCATAAGTATCATTTATAGTCAGAATTTGACCTACGGATGTCTAGAATAAACTACAAAAAGAGGTGCAATGAAAATATCATAATAATATTTGAGATTATTTGTACAATCTTTTTTGTCATGCACTATTAAACTAATGGTTTTGACTAATTTATCTTCACCAAATTAAACTCTTTTCGACCGTCTCTTTTGATTGGTGAAGAATAGAATGGTCAAAACCATTACTTTGGTCGAGTGTGGCTAGACGAGATGGTGTATCAAATATCAATCACCTCCTTTTTTTAGCCATACACCATTAAATTAGTGATTTCGACCATTTTATCCTTCACTAATGTAACGCTTGCATGACCTTTTCTTTTAACTGATGAAGGAAAAAATGGTCAAAAGCATTAGCTTGGTGGTTAAAAGAGTTACTGTACAAATCATTCGATATATCAAGGTTTAAAGCCTGACCTTTTCCTCCTTTTCCTCTTTTTTCTTGAATAATGTCGATATAGTGGCTTGAACAAGCGAAAATTTACTATTAGAACCATCCTTCGCTTTTGTTGCTGATATGCTACTTTCTGTTTTTGCAGAAACTTTAGTGTCTTCTGTTTTTATATCATCCTTGCTCTCGCTGTCGAAAATTGCAAAAGGATTATCAGTCACATTTTATTGAAAAAACAAATCATTCTACACCTCAGAGAAGATCTTAAAATGACATTCGTAGCAAGAAGACTGACAAGCGAGAGTCATAATAGTCAACTTTTTAGTGTTTGGAAATAAGCATTCTGATTTTTAGTTATGATTATCTGATTATACAGAGGTCGATAATCAGTTTCACACCAGAAGCAGTAAAACTGCTAATTTGAGAAATATTAAGATAACTTATTTACCCCTCTTTTAATCAGATATCCAAACACTCCCATGTATCAATTATCACTTATACACTAAGATCAACTACAATTCTAATACTTGAAACTAGATGCAATGGTTTGACCTTATAATCTAGTGGTCAAAGCTTTTCAATCGATAGCATAAGTATCAAAATGTTTCAGAAATTACCTGATTAAACTTGCACCGACCATTGGATGTGTGATTAGCACTTAGAGAATATTGTTCAGAGTTCAGACCTACAAAAGCAATTTTATTACTCAACAAATATTATATTTTTAGGTTCTGCAATAAGTTAAGTTTGTAACAAAAAGTAATTTAGATTTTTATCATTGTATTTTGGTTTCATTCAAAACAAGTATTTGCTAGTGAATTACAACTAACTATATTAGCTTTAAAAAAGTAAACATGAAGTTTTATTAACAAATGGTGTTTTTATATGCGTGCATTTTGAACGTCGACATCATTATTTGCGATTTGAGTATAAAATGAATAATTCACATTTTGACACCCTTCGTGTTTTCTTCTTCTGTTCCTAGTGTAGTTTCTAAAAATTATCATATTTTGCCCCCTCGACAAAAAAGTTCTGGCTTTGCCCCTGCTCCTCCTCATTCTTTTTGTCTATAATTGATATACTTATATAACCCCAACCGTAGGTACAATGTCATTTTGATTTCGCAGTGACATGTTACAGACACGGATGAAGGTGTAGCTCTCAAAGTTCTTTTGGATTCTGGAACCCGATGATCCTTAAATTAGCATTAATCCAAATGTATCTTACGTGTCGGATACATGGCCAGCCTTAGTAAAGCGGGATGTTCCCACAGGCCAACTCGAACAGTCACACAAGAATGGCCAACAATTTAACTTTTTTATTTTCCTTTTAAAAGCAGGATTTTTTATTTTATTTTTTGTTGGCTAACACAGCAGCCAATCATCGTGTGAAGATGGCAAAAGAAGCTAAACCAAGTTGTGCCATACAACCTTAGGCCTCTATTGAACACATGGATCATGCATAAGGTGCAATTCAAACTGATCCAGATGTCATCCATGTGACTAAGAAATGAGGCAACTCCGGTACAACACAGGTGATTCGAGCTCCTCTTGGTTGCCTACATTTCTAAGGAAGATATTAAGAGACAGAGGGACAGCTTCGTCCTATACTTCTATCAATGTAAAATTCAATCAATCACAAGGTACCAACATATGTCACCAGAATCACCAGAACGGATAGACGCATCACCTTCACGAGCCCAACCAAAAGATTCAGCAAACCCACAGAGTTTTGAGTCTTGTTCACCAACATTTCTAGCTGTAAACATTGACAAATGTTCTCCTAGATGCTATTTAGCGCTTATACTATTAAGCAACAACAAAGGAAGTACACTTATACAATATCATAAAGATGAGGACTATGAGTCTTGCAGGAGCCACGGTATATTCACTCATACGATGATACCTCCCATCTAAGATACCTTGTCTAGAAGTACATTAACAATTTAAAGTGGTATACACCAATAGAATTAATATTCTATCTAATGTGTCGAATACATAACCAGCCTCAGAAAAGTGAGATTTTACCAGTGCAAGAGCTATTCCACGATGAGATATCTTGTCCTTTTCTTCTTTGGCCATTTCAGTATAACTATAACAACAGAAATGATAATTAGTTTGATTTTATTGCAAGCATGCATGTCGATGATATGAAAGGTGCAGGGAAGATGGCAAGATGGCGAGTCAAAATGGGTCGGGTTGAAATAGATCAAAATGGGTTTGGGTCATAACAACGTCAAATCTGATTCAGGTTCAAACAGGTGGTTCATAACAATGTCAAATGGGTTCTTAAAAGATAGACTTGACGTGACTTTCAACCTGTTATTCGACCCATTTGATGTTTTTCTCTTTTAGATAAACTTGCTTTGAACCACACGACCCAGTTAAAATATGAAAATTGCAAGACCCGTTCATAACTAAATTGGTCGAAATTGCCACCTATTATGGAGATGATCCTACAGAAACAGAGATGGGCTTACGTTTGATCATAACCATCAGGTTGGAAGACTGGATCCCCCGAAGTCATTCGGTCCTCTTGCAGGAACAATCTTCCCCTGAAGGGTACATTGTGTGTAAAATTATTTGAAATGCCAATCAATCAAAACCTAGTATGACCATTCATAGGTACATGCAAATCACATCTCAGACTGCAAAAGATCAGTTAAACCGTTTGATATCTTACGAAAAAAGTGAAAAATGTAGAGCATACCGGGTTCTTTCCCACAGACATAATTGGGTTCGTGATTTGGCCAAATAGCAAGAGAAAATACACACAGAGCAAAGGCAGACGTATCCTCATAAGCCATCAACATATTGTTTAGACCTACAAACGCAATTGAAGTGGTTAATTAAAATTATTTTTTTTATAGATTAACCTCAAGGTAAATACGACATACAGATGATTCTATGTACCTTCATGCCCAAGCTTCTGAAGAAACCACTTGCTATAGATCAGCAATTGCCATCCGTAACACACATGAGAAAGTAAAATCAATAAAGCCAAAACATACCAAATTTCACACACGACAAAGATATTCATTTTGAGTTATTCAAAAAGTGTTGCAACAGTCAAGTGTTATGTCCTAAAGTTGCAAGAGATCAGAAACTCTTTGCAGTTCGGAAAGTGAAATGTAAGTTCATCTATTATCTAAAGTAATTGACTAGATGATTGCAAAAAACCGGTTTAAAAGACAATTAAAAAAACTAGCAGTTTTTTCACCGACAAAAAGAGATGAAATGCACTTTCACTAATCTAGGAACTGCTGTGTCCAATAGCTAGCTACAACCTAGAATACTAACCCGTTCATTATCTAAATAACGTGGCATCGGAACTCACAATCTCACAAGAGTTGTCTTAATTTATGCTACCACATCTTGTTAACAATATAAACAGATTGAACAAGCAAATTAAGGAAAGTCACAATAATCAGCTTTGCGGGGTTCAGCTATCTGATTTTGATGAAACCGTTAAACAGGAAAAAAAAAAAAAAGGAAGTGCAGCAAGGAAACTTACATGTAAGGCCCAGCAAAAAAAAAAAAAAAAAAAAAAAAAAAAAAACTTAATCGAAGATTTTTCCACCAAAAGATAAGATTGAAAATGAACTGCACAAGCACAAACACGACTTGTTTTCGTTCGTTTTAGTTTAAGAAAACAAGATACAAGCACATAAAAGAGCAGGTTTGGTTTTGTTCTGTTGGTGTTTGTTCTTTAAGATAGTAAACTAGTATATGAGCAAACTCGCGCATGGACATGATGACAAATTACATAATTGTGATTATATCATTGTGTTTAGACTATAGTCATGTTCGTTCTTTTAATAAATAAACGAGCATTGTGAAGTAAAACAAACGAGGTAATTGTGATCATATAATTGCGTATAGACAAGTCTCTTCCACCAACACTGGTCCTTTCACCTACACACACAAAACACACTCCAACATCATAACCTTAAAAAACATAAAACCTTAAAAAAGCATGAAACCTTAAAATAAAAAAAAATAAAAGTACCTGATTAGCATTTAGCAGCCAATCTAGCTTTCCACAAACGTAACGGGTTCATGATTTGGCCCAATAGCAAGAGAAAATATACACAGAGCATAGGCAGATTTATCCTCATAAGCCATCAACATATTGTTTAGACCTACAAACGCAATTGAAGTGGTCAATTAACATTATTTTTTTATAGTTTAACATCAAGGTAAATACAACATAAAGATTATTCTATGTACATTCATGACCAAGCTTCTGAAGGAACCACTTGCTATGGATCAGCATTTGCCATCCAGTGACACACATGAGAAAATAAAATAAATAAAGCCAGAAAAGACCAAATTTCACCCGTATCAAAGAGATTCGTTTTGAGTTTATTCATAACTATTTAGTATTTACAACAAAAAAATGTCAAAACAGTCAAGTTTTTATGCACTGAAGTTGACAGTAAAATGATCGTCGAAAATTGGTAAAAGACCAACAATAGCTGATGGAAACTTTCGCTAATTTAGGAACCATTGTGACCAATAGCTAGCCGAAACCTAGAGAACTTCTTGCCTAGAAATGCGTCTAACAACACTAATCCTATCATTACCAAAAGATAAAAACACATAATGCTTCCATTACATTAACCAAGATGCAAACAATGTGATTTCCAAACTCCCAATCTCACCAATGCTAACAGGTCTTGATTTCGTACTATGTGTGTTTGTGAAACCGATAACGCGCAAATAATATGTGTTTTCAATACACTAGAAAAAACGCTCAAGAGATAAGAGATGATTTACCAAGTGCAGTGAGTATTGTATACATACATTTAAACCATGCATTACAACGGAACATGTTGATATGTGGAATCATTTGAAGCCGACAATGGGTCATGGCCGGATATAGCCGGGTCTAACCAGGTCTTGACAGGATATGACCGGGTTTAGCCGGGTCTTAACACAAAAACCTTAAAAAACACACACACACACAAAAAAAATAAATAAAATAAAAAGTGTACCTGATCGAACCTACTATTTGGAAGTTATGGGTCTCTTATTATTATTATATGGGTTAAGCCCATACTATTATAAAAGTTTGACTGAAAGTTTATGTTAAATAGATGGAGGGAGAAGAAATTCCTGAGTTGTGTTGTGGTGTTGCTTGTAATTGGAGTGCGACTTTCATAGAACGTTAATGGTTCAATTCTCAGCAACTCTGCCACGCTTTTTAAATTTGTTTTGTAAGGTTTTTATCTTTTTAACTTTCAGAAAATATCATACGTGATATTAGTAGTTTTTTCTTTAAAAGGGTGAGATTTTAACAATATGAGAGGGTGAGATTTTAACAATATGAGCCGTATATGAAGGTAAGCATCAAAATGTACCTTCTTAATAATTGGGGCCTATATATAGTATATCTTTGATCGTCATATTAAGTTATCTAGAAACATACATGAAGATTTTGAGAGTTAAAAGTATTTATGATTTTTGACCCGTCACAATCTAAGTATTTACCTCATCCTTACTATACAATTTATGTTTAAGAATGCTTTGTCCAAACAAATAATACATTTATTTTCAAAAGCTGTGTTATGTTTGTTTTAGTGACTAAAATTGAATTGATTGCTCTAATACAACTTTAACTTCCTTGACGTTGAAAACTTATGAATGTGTAAGTACTATTTATTTGGGATGAGCCCACAAAAACTAAAATAGGCCAATGGCCTTTCTTAACAATATCATTTGTCGTGTAATAGAACTTTTCTAACACCACATAAAAAAGATGTAGAGTTGATAAGTGGAATTAAAATCACATGGTAAAGTGAAGTAATGTGTGGCTTATTCTCAAGGTCACTAGTTCAATAAAAAAATCACATTCACATTTCTACATCTTTGGTGTTTTCTTATTCTTTTCTTTAAGCACTTTGTTGAATCATAAGTTTTTATATATTTACATACTCAGTTTTTATTATTATTGATATATTTTTTTTAATTATTTTTTTACAAATATCGTTTGAATTTGTTTGCTATTAGTTATACAACACTAGTTATTACTATTGTTGTTTAGTAATTTTACATCACTAGTAGATGTGAGCATATGGACATTTTGTATGTTAAAACAATATCTTAGTACAGATAATGGTTTCGTTTGACCAGTGGCGAAGCTTGAAAATTCGAAGTGGGGGGTCGGGATCTAAATTTTTTTTTTCCTAACGCTATTTTTCGGGTAATATGTTCGGGTCAGTGATTCGATTCGGGTCGGGTCAAAAATTAAATACTATTATTATATAAAAAAAAGTTTCAATCACTAAAAAACTCAACATTTATCCAAGACAACTAAACATTAAAAATGAGACAAACGGTTGGTACCTGGTTCGATTCATTGAAAAAATTAGAGATCAGCCCTTCGACCTTTAAGACCCTTGAATTCTTCAATTATGGACTCCGAATCAAACTTGTCAGCAATTTCTTTTTCTATGTAAATCACCATACTGTTTGCTAGATTGTCATCTGACATCTTATTACGTAGGCGATTCTTGAATATCTTCATTGCCGAAAATCCCCTCTCTGTTGTTGCAGTCGAAACCGGAAGTGTCAAGAGTAGCCGACACACTCTTTCAACCAAATCGTACATGATATTTTTCCCAGTTTCTACAAGAGTTTGGCAGAGATCAGAAAGAGTTGATACCTCACTTAACTTGGCATTATTTATCCTTTCAACTTGAAAAATCTCCAATTGACCAACTAATTGATTTCTCTCCTGCTCAGTAAAGTCCGCAGGATAATATTTCTCAACAAGAAGAACAATGTGATCAATATTAATCTTTTTTGAACATAAAGTCGAACCAAGAGATAACAACTCCATTGATTGCTCACTGAATCTAGAATCCAACTCTTGTATTTGCTTATCCAATGTCTCCATAAACAAATCTACTCGGTAAAAATGTTCAAATGTAACATGAAGATCTTTTTTACGAGGCCGATACCGGGTAGATCTATATGGAGCACTCATATCGGGCATCTCTATTTCATGTCTTTGACAAAAAAAAATAACTTCCTCAATTAAAGAATCCCATCCATCGTTTCTAAAATTATTTAGACTAACCTTTGTGGCTGAAACTAAATCCATTGCATTAAGGATGTCTTGGGATTTCTTTTGTAATCCTTGACAAAGTGCATCAGTCTTTTGCATCACACTTTTCATCATGTGAAGAACAAACACAAACTCAAATGACTTCAAGTAACTATAAGCAATACTAGCATCTCCACGTTGAGTACGTGTATTACGAGTAGTGTCGTCCATTATTCCCTTGAGAACAGCCCGAGTGACATCAAACATGTTAACCAAACTACAAATGGATTTAAAATGGGAACCCCAACGTGTATCCCCGGCCCTTCTTAATGTCCCAACCTGGTTTTTACCTTTTCCCGATTTGATTTCACCCAACGCCAGTAAATTTTTAATCTCAATTGCCTTAGCCTTTTGTAACTCATCGTGACGCTTACTAGA
This sequence comes from Artemisia argyi, assembly GCA_030686995.1. Taxonomy (NCBI): domain Eukaryota; kingdom Viridiplantae; phylum Streptophyta; class Magnoliopsida; order Asterales; family Asteraceae; genus Artemisia; species Artemisia argyi. Next base: position 14,829,614 of record CM060687.1, on the reverse strand, counting down.
AGCACAAACCACATTTATTACAAAAGCTAAGTACTCAAAGAACTGGTGTACCGGATCAACTTCCTTTGAGACACAAACCAAGGCAAGTTGTAACCTGTGATAAAAAAAAATGTTAACTCCATATGTGTATTTTTAGTCAAACCTAAAAAAGAACAAACAACAATACAAAAGTAAGTAACCTGTGAGCAAAGCAATGAACGTAATATGCATAAGGACTATACTGCCGAACGAGTGCCTGTAAGCCGTTCCATTCCCCACTCATATTGCTAGCACCATCATAACCTTGACCACGAATTTTTCCGGTATCAAATTTGTGATTCAAAAGTTTATTCCACAAACTAGCCTTTAAAGTCGCCGCAACAGTATCCTCGACATGAACTAAATCCAAGAACCTTTCCCGTATCACCCCTTTCGCATCAACAAATCTTAAGACTATGGCCATTTGCTCTTTTTTGGATTCATCTCGTGACTCATCAACCATGACACAAAACCATGAATCCCCCACTTCTTCCCGTATATACCTTCTCACTTTATTTGCCAAAATACTAAGAACTTCTTGTTGGATATCGGAAGATGTATACTTGGAATTATAAGAAGCATTTAGCTTGTGAAATATCAGATGGTTGTTCATTGCAAGTATCCGGACCAATAACCGGTTCGCTTGTTGAACCTTTTTGACGTTTACTCTCTTGACTTTCAACATCAATTCCTTCTACTTGTTGTTCTTCGTTCTTTCTTTTAAAAAATGAAGTTATGGTTTTATTCTTTACCATATTCACAATGTATAAATCTGTAAACCTACATAAAATGGGGGGGTCGAAACCGAATATACCGAAATTTTTCTACACGAAAACTGTATACCCCCTATATCGCAAAAAAAATTTCGGGGGGTCGGGCGCCCCCCCCCCCCCCCCCCCCGGCCCCTATTAAGCTGCGCCACTGCGTTTGACGTAAAAAAAATATATGATTTGACTCCACGTTACGTGACGAATCTAATATTTATAATGTTGCCGATAAATTTGTTGCAATGCATTGACAAACTGTCCAAAAACATACATAAAAGTTTCGTACACAAATAAAAGTATTTGTCGCGAGGCGAAATTTTCATCGTCTTTAAACTTTCCCGATGGTCAAGTTCCCAGTTAACGTTCGTTTAGGTTTGTTTGTTATTTTTAACTAGTTATAATACCCGTGCACGCACGGGGTTTTTGCAAAAATTATAAATTATGTATTGTAAACAATTTAACGTCTCTTAAATGGTTTTATTTGTGTATTTTTAATAATTTGCACTTGTTTCTCAACTTATATGTATTGTTGGTCACTCATCTGGCTCTCTTGTGCATCCTCTTGCTATATATGAGCCGCGTTGGTCTCGATATCATCTTTATGTTGCTCTAGAATCAGCTTCAATTTGGCCATATAGTTTTTTGCTAATATAGGATTCTCCTTTGCTCTGCAACTGCAGGATACAATAGAGTTTATATAATAAAATAGTAGACATTATATTTATTTTTAATATAAATCTAGAAATTGATGCAAGATTGGGATTATTTAAAACAAACACTATCAACTTTTTATAACCATTTTTGAAACATCAAACACAAACAACGTTTAGCGGCATACAATTACCAAAAGTTCAAACAACCCATAAACTTTATTTATCAAAGATGTACTGTGATTGATTATGAATAGTATCAATGATGTATTGTGATTAATTGATTTAAAAATTAAGAAATTAATATACAACGTAACGTCCATTGATGATAGTCAAGATTACATGTCGTGAACTGCAAGGAGACACAAATTTCTCTTGACAATAGATACATTTGCTCATCGTGAACCCATCGTTTCTTATTTACCTATTCAATACAAAAAATAGCATAGAGGCCCACGTGTTTTGTCGGCTTTATTTACCTATTCAATACAAAAACGTTTTTTATACAATTTTTGGACACATATAGAAATATTTAAGGTTACTTTGATAATTATAATACTTTTAAAAAAATCAAAATAAAAAAATTATTACTAAAAAAGGAATGAATTAATATTTTTGAAATGGAAAATTGTTAACAAGGGTTTTGTTTTATTATATAAAAGATTGAAAGTCACTACTTAGCTGGGCTAAATCCTTGTATATTTAAAGACCATAATCTATATGTAGCTGGTAAGTGTCTTCTTATAGTAGCTGGTAAGTGTCTTCTTATACGTTCGTCAGGTCTTATGTTCGATTCTCAGTTATATTGCTTACGCTTTTTTATCGTTATATTGCTTACGCTCAAAGATTGCCTGCTTTCCACAGCAGGCAATTACCTGCTTTCCTATGTAAAAAAGAGAGTGTTCAGGGGGAAAGTGTATCAGTGACCTGAATTCAGGGGCTTAATCGTAAATTTTTTTTAAATTTTTTCAAAGGAAAAACAAGCAAGAAGCCTGCTTGTTGCAGCAGGCAAGTTTTCCCCTTAATAATTTTCAAAACTTTGAAAAACTAATTTTGGGATGAATTGATGAGCAACCAAAACTATAACGTACTGTATATTAGTCAATGTTATAAATTATTTTTCTCATCTAAATTTAAATGTGCTAGTCTACACATTTCAATTTATAGTTATTAAGGTTTTCAGATTTTGTTAAAATGAATAATTTTGAAAAATGGGTAAATATGGCAAGTTTTGTGTTTGAATCGGGTAATTATGACATTATGAATTTTTGTTGGGCAAATATGACATTTAGAAGTTTAAATTGGGGATATATGGAATTATCCCTTGTTATATTAGCGAAATCATAAACTCATCAAGTATCGTATAGTCGAAAACTGATATAAAACTCTTGACTTTTTTATAATATCTCTTGTAACTTAACATTTTTTTAAATATTTGTTGTCACTTAAAAAAAGTAATACTCCAAACCTTTTATTTACAAAGATTGTCCAAATGTTTATGCAACTAAAAATTTAATAATCTTCTATGTATATCCATTAGCAGTTGGTGTTTATTTCGACCTCTAAACGTTTCACCTATCCTTCTGAACTTACCTATAGCCATAAGGATTCTGTTGTGACATGTTACGGAAATGAAGTAAGTATTGGCCCTCCATGTAACGTCTCTGTCAAGCTCATATGAGTTTGGTCCTTTATGCTCTTACCATTGCCGATTTGCCATTCATGTGACTAAAGATATGAGGCAAATCTGGTACAACGTGCCTATATTTCTAATGAAGGTATCAAGAGACAGAGTCGCAGCTTTGTCCTACCAATGTACAACGCAATCAATCACAAGGTACTAACGAACGTGAGTCACTAGAATAATCTAAAATTGATAGATGTGTCGCACTCACGAGTCCCTCCAAAAAATCTTCAACAATCAGACAGAGTTTGAGTCAAGTTCACCTAATCAAATTATTGGTATTGTTAACAAGCATAGTAGCTGGTAAGTGTCTTCTTATACGTTCGTCAGGTCTTAAGTTCGATTCTCAGTTATATTGCTTACGCTTTTTTATTAGTTAAATTTGTTAAAATAGCCATTTATACATATAATAAATAAATTGTATAAATACATCTTTTTTATATAATAAAACAAAATCTCGGGACTTTCGTATTTCAAAAAAAAGATTATTTCCATATTAAGCAATATTTTTAATTAATTGTTATTTTTTTATTTTTATAAATTTATAAATTCGTTGTGTTGATATACTACACAAGTAAAAGATAAATACTAAGAAGATAAATACAAAAAATACATATAAGATGCAACTAACAATAGGATGAAACGTTTTAAATCATTATCTTTAAGAATAAAAAACTATAATTAAAAATCATAAATTTAACAAAACAAAGATTAAATTATTTGTTTTTTAATAAATAAAAATATGTCATTCAATTTAAAAAAAAAAAAAAAAAAAAAAAAAAAAAAAAAAAAAAACTTGCGAATGCGCGGGCATTATTACTAGTAATTCATATAGTTACATCTCTCGATGTACTCATTTTGTTGAATCTGATGTAATTTATAGTTGCGCAAAGCGGTAAGCGCATGTATCTTAAATGGGTCCGTATTTAACCAAATTGTGTAATGAAATGATACGCTTTTGTTGATAAATAGATGAAGTTGGAAACAAACTCTTGTATGGTGATGCGAGTAACGGCTTCTATACAAAAGGTCTCTAGTTCAATTCCCAGTACATTGTCATCACTTTTTTATACAATTTAATGCTTGCTCACTAATTAGATTTTTATCGTTGTATTTTGGTTTCATTCAAAAGTCAAAACAAGTATTTACTAGTGAATTACAAGTTTTTCTTCTAACTATATTAGCTTTAAAAGTAAATATGATGTTTTATTAACGAATGGTGTTTTTATATGAGTGCATTTTGAACGTAGACATCATTATTTGTGATTTGAGTATAAAATGCATAATTCACATTTCTTCTGTTCCTCGTAACAATAACTCGGATCTATCTGTATGTCAACGAACAAACTCAAAGAAACATAACTAAGCTAAAAATTAGTCTGTAGAAAGTAGACATTTGCTAGAATACAAGTTGGAACGTGCAGAAAAACTGTCCACAGCCCTCGCGTTGCCACCATTTTGATCGTGGAGGGTTACAAACTTACAGTTGTTGACAGTCATTGTTTTTGTCTATAATTGATATACTTACGTAGAATATTTGCTAGGTACAAAATCGGTTGAAGGTTGTAGCCCTCAAAGTTTTTTTGGATTCTGGAACCCAATGATCCTCAAATTAGCATTAATCCAAATTTATCTTACGTGTCGGATACATGCCCAGCCTTAGTAAAGCGGGATGTTCCCACAGGCCAACTCGAACAGTCACACAAGAATGGCCAAAAATTTAACTTTTTTATTTTTCTTATAAAAGCGGGATTTTTTTATTTTACTTCTTTTTATCTTATTTTTGTTGGCTAACACAACAGTTAATCATTGTGTGAAGACGGCAAAAGAAGCTGAACCAAGCTGTGCCATATGACTCATACATAAGGTGCAATTCAAACTAATCCAGATGTCATCCATGTGACTAAGAAATGAGGCGACTCGGGTACAACACACGTGATTCGAGCCCCTCTTGGTTGCCTACATTTCTAAGGAAGATATCAAGAGACAGAGGGACAGCTTCGTCCTATACTTCTATCTATGTAAAAGTCAATCAATCACAAGGTACTAACGAACATATGTCACCAGAAACAGAACAGATAGATGCGTCACCCTCACGAGCCTATCGAAAAGATTCACCAAACACACAGAGTTTTGAGTCCTGTTCACCTACATTTCTAGATGTAAACATTGACAAATGTCCTCCTAGATACTATATGAACACTTATATTAAGCAACAACAAAGGAAGTACACTTATACAACATCATAAAGATCAGGACTATAGGTCTTACTGGACAATGCAGGAGCCACGGTATATTCACTCATACGATACATTAAACCAATTTGATTAACGAAGAAGGCAAAGTAAATTACACTTTTTTATGGTTATCACATTCTCATTTTCTATCGATTGCGGTTGGTTTATCATCTAGACTCACATTTAAAGTACTACCATTGTCAAAGTGGTCAAAGATCAGTCACAAACTTTAGCTTTTGTATCCTCTAACAAAATGATATCAGATTTGCATTAATCAGTTTTTTAACCCAAAATAAAAAGTGGATACCTCCCATCTAAGATACCTTGTTTAGAAGTGCAGTATGAATTAAAGAGGTATACGACAATAGAATTAATATTCTATCTTATGTGTCGAATACATACCCAGCCTCAGCAAAGTGAGATTTTACCGGTGCAAGAGCTATTCCATGATGAGAAATCTTGTTCTTTTCTTCATTGGCCATTTCAGCATAACTATAACAACATAAATGATAATTAGTTTGGTTTTATTGCAAGCATGCGATGATATGAAAGGTGCAGGAAAGATGGCGAGTGAAAATGGGCCGGGTTGAAACGGATCAAAATGGGTTTGGTTCATAACAATGTCAAATCTCATTCAGGTTCAAACAGGTGGTTCATAACAATGTCAAATGGGTTCTTAAAAGATAGACTTGACGTGACTTTCAACCTGTTTGACCCATTCGACCCATTTGATGTTTTTCTCTTTTAGCTTAACTTGCTTTGAACCACAGGATCTGGTTAAAATATGGAAATTGCATGACCCGTTTATAACTAAATTGGTTGAAATTGCCACCTATTATGGAGATGATCCTATTGAAACAAAGATGGGCTTACGTTTGATCATAACCATCAGGTTCGAAAACTGGATCCCATCCAAAGTCATCCGGTCCTCTTGCAGGAATGATCTTCCCCTGAAAGGGTACATTGTGTATAAAATTATTCGATATACCAATTAATCAAAACCTAGTCTGTTCATTCAAACGTCATGCAAATCACCTTTTTTACTACAAAAGATCAGTTTTTATATCATACGAAACAAGTGAATAATATAAAGCATACCGGGGTCTTTCCCACAAACGTATGTAATGGGTTCATGATTTGGCCCAATAGCAAGAGAAAATACACACAGAGAATAGGCACATTTATCCCCATAAGCATCCGGTAACACACATGAGAAAGAAAAATCGATAAATTCTAAACATACCAAATTTCACGCATGACAAAGATATTCATTTTGAGTTATTGAACAAGTGCTGCAACAGTCAATTGTTATGTGCTAAAGTTGCAAGTGATCAGGAAAGTCGTTGCAGTTCAGAACATGAAATGTAAGTTCATCTATTATTCTTATTTACTACTATAAAGTAATTGACACGTAGATGATTACAAAAAACCGGTTTCAAAGACAATAAAAAAAACTAGCACTTTTTTCACCGGCAAAAAGAGATGAAATACACTTTCACTAATCTAGGAACTGCTGTGTCCAATAGCTAGCTACAACCTAGAATACTAAACCGTTCATTACCTAAAGGTAGTAACACATTATGTATATATAACATAAACCATGATGCAAATAATGTGGCATCGGAACTCACAATCTCACAAGAGATGTCAGTTAGCTATGCTAGCAGCCTAGCACGTGTTGTTAACAATACAAACAGATTGAACAAGCAAATTAAGAGAAGCTCAAATGTGCTGCAAACCTACAGTCACAATAATCAGCTTTGATGAAACTCTCAGGGGAATATTATCAGATTTTTCTCAATTATGTAACTTCAATGACTCTATTTCAGCTATTTATTCTAAGTCTATAAGAAGATTATATAAATAATCAAGATTTGAATGAAACAATGAACTATTTAACTTGTGACCTGATGATTATATGAGAGACAATTTGACAGGAAGCCATTAAACAGGAAAAAGGGAAGTGCGACAAGGAAACTTACATGTAAAGCCCTGCAAACAAAATAACAGAGAACGTTATGCCCTGCACAAACTAGGATTGTCAACAAACCAAACAAACACAAACACGACTTGTTTTTTCATTCGTTTTAGTCTAGCAAAACAAAATAAAATAAAAATAAAGAGCAGGTTTTGTTCTTTAAGATAGTAAACTAACAAATATGAGCAAACTCATGAACACTAGAACATGATCAAACCTTGCCAAAACGAGTATATAATTGTATTTAGACTAGAGGGAATTGCAAGAATCGTCCCTGTGGTTTGCCCAAATTGCAGATTTTGTCCCTGAGTTTTCGAAAGTGCAGGCGGCCTCCCTGTGGGGAGTTTTTGGTTCCGTTTTGGTCCCTGTGGTTTGCTAAAAATTGCAAGTTTAGTCCTTGTGGTTTGCTCAAAATTGCAAGTTTAGTCCATGTCCAGGGACCAAAACGGAACCAAAAACTCCCCACAGGGAGGTCGCCTGCACTTTCGAAAACTCAGGGACGAAATCTGCAATTTGGGCAAACCACAGGGACGATTATCGCAATTCCCTCTTGAACTATAGTTGTATTCGTTCTTTTTAACAAATAAACAAGCATTACGAAGTAAACAAACGAAATTAGATTGATAGTAAAATGACTAACCAGGCAAACCTTTGAGAGCATTGAAACAAAGACAAGTATCTTCCACCAACATTGGTCATTTCACCTACACACACAAAAACACAAACATCAAAACCTAAAAAAAAAAAAAAAAAAAAAAAAAAAAAAAAAAATTCATATGTGGTATAACGTTATTTCATATGGAACAGTGTCGAAATCCAACAGCCCCCAAAGATCAAACCCGATTGTTACTAAAACAAAATTAACAAATTCATATGTGGTATAACGTTATTTCATATGTGAGTGTTTAACTCATCGTTACTATACAATTTATCTTTAAGAATGCTTTATCCAAACTAATAACACAACGTATGTTAAAGCTATAACAATGGGTTGGTAAACCGGTTATTACGATATCAAGTTTTAAAATAAGTTAATAACCAATTAGAGTTAAAGATGTAGGAGAATAATTGTTAAGTGGAATCAAGATCGAATGGTAGAGTAGAGTAAAATGTGGCTTATTCTCAAGATCATTGGTTCAATTCCCATGTGTATTGTGTTCTCCACATTTATAATTTTATTATTTTATTTTATTTTATTTTATTTTATTTTTTAATTTGTAAGCACTTTTTTGAATCATAAGTTTACTAGTAGGGTAACCCGCGCGTTGCAGCGGCGTGTACCCTAAAATAAATGTTAACGACATCCGGTGGTGAAGCTTGGAATTTTTAAGTGGGGGGTCGGGATCTAAATTTTTTTTTCCTAAGGCTATATTTCAGGTATACCGAAATTTTTGGGGGGTCGAAACCGAATATACCGAAATTTTTCTACACGAAAACTATATACCCCTACATCGCAAAAAAAAAATTTGGGGGTCGGGCGCCCCCTGCCCCTTAGAAGCTGCGCCCCTGACGACATCAAAATGAAAAAGTGATAGCTAAGAGTTGTGAACCTTTCGGGCTCGAGCCCGTTGGCCCGTGCTCGTTCAGGATCGAGCCCATTTGTCCCGTTGAACGTTCGGGCTTGAATATTTATATTTATTATTTGTATTAGTGACATTTAATATAGGAATTGTGTTTAAGTTGGTTGTACAATATGCTTTACAATTTGTATTTCTTATGTAAGGGGTGTTTTAATAATTTCATTAATTGTATTTATTGACCAATTTTTTGATGTTAGTAAATGTGTTTTAATTAGTTGTATTTTTAGCTTAAAACTTGTAATGCCAAATTTTAAGTATTTCTATTTAAAGATTGTATTCAATGTTAAAAAATGTGCTTTAATTAATTGTATTTTTAGCTTAAGAACTTGTAATTGTGTTTAATGTTAGAAAATATGGTTTAATTAGTTGTACTTTTAGCTTAAGAACTTGCAATACTTAATTTTAAATATTTTTTTTAAAGCCTAAATGCTTTATAAGATAGTATGATATATTTATTTACATAGTCAATTTCTTTTTATTCACAAATATCTTTTGAATTTGTTCGTCTTTAGATATACGACACCAGTTACTATTATTGTTGTTAGTAATTTTACATAACTAATAGATGTGAACTGCCGGACATTTTCTATTTTAACACAGATCTAAGAGATTTAGGGTTTTTTTTTTTTTTTTTTTTTTTTTTTTTTTTTTTTTTTTTTTCCTTAGCTTAGAGATACCATTTAATATAGTACTTTTTTTTGTAAGGCCCATAAAATTTTTTTGTTTGGTCTATATTCACAAGGCTTAAATTATCAAGTTCTCACAATTAAAAAACTTATATCGAAGTGGGTACCACTTGGACCTTTAGCTAAGAAAGAAAAGAAACACCCCTTTAGTATCTTTCATTACAATAGTTATATGACAGGTAGGTTTTTTATGGCAAAACTACGCCCTCGAGCTCGAGGTTTTAATCTCTTCACGATGGTACCTTCATTTACTTCGGGTTTCATCTCACGTAGAAAAACATATTATTTAACTCCACATTAAACAAATTTATCTTTAAGACTTCGTCTATAAATCTGTTAAAAATGCACGGACAAATTGTCCAAAAACATTCATGAACGTTTCACGCACTTATAAAAATTAGAGTCCACATTTCTAAAGTTTTGTGTTGCGTTAAATAAAGGTTGTAAGACGTACCTCATTTGGTGGAGCGTAGGTCATTTGGTAAATCAACCTTACTTCAACCGGAAGGCCGTAGGTTCGATTCTCATATTACTTATGCTTTACCCTTTTTTTTTCTTTTATTATTATTATTATTATTATTATTATTATTATTATTATTATTATTATCATTATTATTATTTTTTTTTATTATTTTTTTTATTATAAACATCACTTTTATTAGAAAAACATAGGGTTTACAAGAAATTAGTGGGAAGCCGAGAAACAATCTGAGCTCCCACTCCTCTAGCTATAGCGAAGCTAACCCTACTAAAAATATGAGCAGCAGCCCGTGCTCCAATATCTTGAGTCACCGAAAATCTTCGAATACGTTTTAGTAAGGCTGCCGCATCCTTCTCAAGCTCTCCAAAAGAAGATAATGAAAAGGGGAGAAAACCATATTATTATTATTATTATTATTATTATTATTATTATTATTATTATTATTATTATTATTATTATTATCATATTTATTTATTTATTTTTTTTGAGTTGCTTACAAGTAACTCACCGTCTTATGTCACTCGCCGCTTTTTTATTTTGGTATCTTTTAAAATAAATGAAGTTAAAGAAAAAGCTCTTGATGTCACTATAAAGTCAATTAATCGAACATATTTTCAAACACCTAAACTTCTTCAAAATCGTCATTGAACTGATCGTTCTAAATCACTTTAACAGTTTAACTTCATCAAGCTATCTATTAAACAACTCACTCATGCAAAAGGTGCCTTTCAAACTCATTGAGATGTTCAACGTACGACATCCATGTAACTAAGAAATGAGGTGAATCGGGTACAACATTGGTTATTTGAGACCTCATGGTTGCCTACATTTCTAGTGAATGTACCAAGAGGCAAAGTCATAACTTTGTCCTACTAATGTACAACGCAATCAATCACAAGGAACTATCGAACACTAGTCACCAGAATTATCCAACATGGATAGATGTGTCACCCTTGCGAGTCTTACCTAAAAAACTCACTTAACGACACACTATTAGAGTTACACCCACAAACTCTCAGCTATAATATCTTGTTCAGAATTACGATATGAATCTAAAGCATTATGCACCAATAGAGACAATTTACTATCTTAGGTTTCGAATACGTAACCAGCCTCACCAAAGTGGGATTTTACCAGCGCAAGAGCTCTTCCGCGATGAGAAATCTTGTTCTTTTCTTCCTTGGGCATTCAGCATAACTATAACAAATATAATAAGGGCAAATGATGTTAAAAGGTATTATACTTGACACAAATTCATCGAATGGGTAGTGAACTAAAAAATTTGACTTTTGGCACCATTAACTTGTCTTTTTTTCTTTTTGTGGGTATTTTTACCTTGTATAGCCGGTGGGGCTCCACGTGTACAGGTAGGTTGCCAAAATGGTTTAGGTTCAAACAGGTGGGTAGGTCAAAATGGAAGCCTACAAAATCTTCTTTCTCCACATTCTAATAGATAATTAATCTAGTAAAAGAAATTCAGAAACGATGTTATTAAAATAATAATCAGAATTCGCAAATAAAAACAATTTAGATGTTTGTACTCTTAAAAGACAGACTTGACGTGACTTTCAACATTTTTTACCCATTCAACGCATTTGATGTGTTCCTCTTTTTAGTTAAACTTGCTTTGAACTATAGGACCCGTTAAAGATATGAATTTAGCCAAGACCCGTTTATAAGCTAATTGCTCGTAATTGTCACCTATTATGGAGACGATCCTATGGAAACAGAGATGGCCTTACGTCTGATCATAACCATCAGGTTGGAAGACTGGATCCCATCCAAAGTCATTCGGTCCTCTAGCAGGAACAATCTTCCCCTGAAAGGGTACATTGTGTGTAAAATTATTTGAAATGCCAATCAATCAAAACCTACTACGACCATTCATAGGTACATGCAAATCACATCTCAGACTTCAAAAGATCAGTTAAAATGTTTGATATCTTATGAAACAATGTGAAAAACGTATTACAAAGCTGGTCTTTTGGTTTTGTTAGTTTGTAATTTTATTCGCAACAATATGTAGTGTTAAGGTAGGTCTTCAGCTTCATTTGTATGTCATGTTTAATTCTTTTGAGTCTCACTCTCGTTTAATTATCTTGTTTAACCGTGTTGGGGCGTCTTGTATTGCATTTTGATTGTTTTTGGGGTTCTCAATAATATGTTGCATTTCTAAAAAAAAAATAATAATTAAGCAAAACATATGAACAAAATATAAATCTACATGCTTTTATTTAATTCATCTAACTTTTACATGTTGGTTATTTAGCTGCAGCATATGCTAGCTAGCATGACACATAAGATACAGATAACGGATAAGGATAGGTATTAGCATATTGGAATGCTATGGTTTGGCCAGGGCTAACTGGGTTTCCATCATTAACCAGGCAGTCATCGTATGAGAGTCGCTTAAACACACTAGGGTTAATGAGTCTGGCGGAGCTAAACCATCCACAAGTTAAGTGGATGTTTGAGATGTTATCCGACATGGCTATGTTTTGAATCATAACTGTGTATGTTGGTATCCCATTTGGAAGAGGCGATGTCTGCCCTTGTGAAATGTATAGCTGTTCCTTTGAGCACCCTCCATCGTCACCACCACCTTCATAATCATCATACGAAACACAAATACCAGATTAGCTTTGCACTTTTTAAGAATTACAGTACTAATTAATAGTAAGTAAATATTAAGATAGTAAGATTCACAAAGTTTGCGATATTTTAAGAAAAATCGCAAACTTTGAAATTTTTTTAAAAAAAATCAAAAAAGTTTGTGATATTTTTAAGAAAAATCGCAAACTTAACGAAATTCTTAAAAAAATTGCAAAGTTGCGAATTTTATAGGTATTTTGGAGTTTTTTTTTATTATTTTTTTTAATTTTTTTTTTTGAAAAAATTGAGTATTTTGTGAAGTACGTTTTTGAAAATGGGTATTTTTTTCATTTTCCCATAGAAATAAGCAACTGTGATCAATGATGATAACAAAACAAATAATTAAATCATTCAATACCCTCCTCGAGCACAAATATTGTCAATGTTTTTCAATGCTGTCACACGTTATTTACTTTTTCATTTTAAAATTACAAAAGTGAATTAGTAAATGGGCTTTTGAACTGCAATTTATTATGTTTACTGGGCCAGTTGGGAGGGGCCTAGCAAAAAAAAAAAAAAAAGTTACTTTCAAGATTCACAATTCGGAACCGATTGGTAAGTCGGTACCGGTACCCGGGTTTGGATAAACCGTTACCATACGGAGTTAAGTACCGGTTATTTTTCTTTTCTTTCTCAAATTTGACCATTTTAAAAGATTTTCTACATTATTATCAGATTTTCAACATTATATTAAAATCCATACGTGTGATGAAATTACATGCACATTCTAATTGATAAAATAATTAAAATTGATGTGTATACCAGCAGCTGCAGCAACCAAAAGCAGAGCAGCAACAACAGCCATGCAAGATTTCTTGAATGACAAATCCATTTCTTTTTATGTATCAGTTCCTACAAAACAAAAAGTAACTTAGACATTCGTTTGATTAGCCAGAGAAATACATCAAACTGAAAGCTAACCTCAATCGAATAGAAATCAAATAGAGTGACGAAGAATTTTTTCTCTGTTAGCTAATTTCTATTGAACATTTATAGTTGTCATTTGTGATACGTGCATGTTCATGTAGAAGTGGGAGGTTATCTTCACGTCTCATACTAAATATTTTAAATATTTTACATGGGTTTAATGTCACTAATTTCATTCAAGTTCATCTCAAAAATACTTTTCTGTAACAATAGGGACCCAACAAATGAGCACATTTAGCAAAAAGGGCTCTTGGCTTTACTTCTAAACAAGATGCAAATAGGTAAAACATTTACCCATTTTAATATAATTCATGCCCAAAACATCAGACAGGAACATAAAAGCCAACATCTATGAGAAATGAACAAGTTCATTTCGGAAAGTGTACAAACTACAGACCAAGTTTTACTCAACAAGCATTCGATGCACATGAAAGAAAGTGCAGCGGAAAAAAGTAGGCCAAAGCTCATAAAATAATTAAGTAGTCTTGCAATGTATACTATGTTGTACAGCCGGACTCGACTTACTTGCCTGAAATCTTGCGTGTTTCTGATCGAACTGGAATACGGATGCTAGAGTTGCGTTTTTCACTGAATGAGATGGGTTTAATTTATAGTGAATACGTAGTACTTGTCTTGGTTACCAAGACAAAATATCAGCTAAAATTTAAACTGATTTGCAACTAAAATAGATTTACAGAAAAGGAAACACGAACCTGCAGAATATCTACTCAAATTTAAACCGATTTGCAACGAAAATAGATTTAGGAAACTCGTAACTCGAACCTGCAGATTTACAGAAAAGGAAACTCGAACCACGGGCATGATGAATCATGAAAACCATTCTAAAGAGCCTAGCAGCTTAACGTTAACTCATCCATCAAAAGCTTATCTACCACTAAAAACAAATCAAACTTACACAACATCTGAAGAACCCTCGACTTAAAATAGCTTGGCAACATGCACACAAACACAAGAAAATACCATAAGTTCGAATTTTTTATTTTCTATTTATGTGGTTCAGGCAAAATACATCAAACAATTGAACACTAATGCGCGCTTAACCAATTTCAACAACCCTTCCTCAAAACGTTAAACAAATTAGCAATCAAGGAGACAATACAATGAACTAATACTTGTTTTAAGTAAAGTATACTCGTGTATCGAACATATTTACATGGCAAATTACTGCCATCAACAATTAGATATAACAAAAGTCCATTAATCGTCCAGTGCTGAAATAGTGCATCTTTTCCTCCGGTTAACTTTTCATTTCAACATGCAAATTTACAGTTATTACTATTTATTCTTGATTACTACTTTGGTTCAAAGTTACAGGCATGTAGACATGTATTATATGGGCTAAGCCCATGTATAAACTTTCAGTCATGTTCTTAAAGTTTATGATAAATACATGAAATAAAACTATCAAGGATACCTCTCATATGTGCAGAGGGGGTGTGTTGGTAAGTGACTAAGTGTACCCTAGTTTATCTTCAAGGTCTATGGTTCAATTCTTTACATATTTCTCACACATGTTTTCAATTTACATAAATCCACTTTATTTATTTATTTATTTATTTTTAATGCCATTTTGGCCTGTAGCTATTGGTAGTGCTAGCTCATGTGAAGTGTTGTGTAATTGTGTAAAAATAATCGATCCAGTTGTAAAAGATTAAAGACGCTTCACCCAATCTTAATATATTATCAAATGCCAAGTAATCTACAATTGTTAATAAATTCTTTAAGTGAAACAAAATAAAATGGTTAACGTTATTTTATGATCAAAGGCCAAGTAATCTACAATTGCTAGAACTTATAGTTATTTTATTTTATAGATTATTTTTCCGACTGTCACGTTTATTAATTAGTTGACACATTCGTTTGTGTTTTGGACGGATCTACATGTATTCTTGGTTTGGCATGGGGTACACCCGATTTTAAGTCGCGAAATGCAAAAAGATTTCAAAACTGCTGTTTTTGTGATATGTGCAACACCCATTTTTTTCTACTTTTATTTCTTACGGTGTAACTTTAGTTAACCCAACATTTCTTTTGTACAACACATTTTTAAAAATCCTGAGTCCGTCCCTCGATATTTTGATTAACAGATACGGGTCTGTAATACTTAGTTGGCTAAGCCTATGTATGAAATATTCTGCGTGAAAAAGAGGGGGTCCATGTATGATAACATTTGTTGAAATGATTTGTTCTTGTCTTGTTATAATAAACAAATGAAGGAAATAAATTGATAAGCGGAAAGTTGGGTTGCTGGAAAGTTGAGTCATTTCTACTTTTTATTAATTAAAAACATTGAAACGGCTTTACGGCTTGTTCATATGTTTCTCTTCATTCCGAAGTAAGTGTGCGCTTTGATAGTGACACGCATTTTTTAAAAAGTTTAAAGTTTTACTATCAACCAATCAAATGTTTGTTTTCCGTTTTATAATTTGTTTTGATTGGCTGTAATCTGGAAACATAAAGTACAAATACATAATTCATACTTTTATATCTCTTGGTGTTCTCTCTTTCTTTTTCGCATAAACATTTTGTTCGATCTCATTATGTTATACATTCGATAATCAGAAACGTGCGATTTCAGAATATGAATTATGTATCTAAGTATTTTATCCAGCTTGCGATTAAAAAGGTGGAAGTAAAGAAATCCCTAAGATATTTGCTTCAAAGTACTTTGTAACTTGCGGTAAAAAAGTATAGTTTTTTACCAGCCACAATGCAAAGTGTTTAGCTCTTCTAATATGCATCTTAGAATGATCAGATAATACGAAACATCTATTACATAATACATCTAAAAATAGGATTCTGAGCAGATTATTAAACTAAGATATTAGGCATTGTTTACTTTTTTCTCTTAGCTAAAGTAATATGGGTCTCCCCTTCCCTTAGTACCACTGAATAGGGAAGTGTTCATATATTTTGGCTTGCGAATACAGATGAAACAACAAAAAAATGGGTCATACTCAATAAAAGAAATAATATTAAATGCACGGGTCGTACCTATTCCTTCCACTAAAGTAAAAAGAAACACACCCTTAGCATGACAACCGATTAAAGTTGGATATCCTATATTTACTTTTTAAACTTAAGTTTGTTTTGTGTTGGCGACTGAAACATAATTTGATTGTTCTAATTTTAATTTTACTTCTTCAAACCTCTTTGCGTTTCCCGTCACGAATGTTACTGGAGGTGAGTCAACTAATCTGCCATTTGAAGACAGATATTTAAATACTACAATATATGTTATATCTTTGATAGTCATATTAATTTATCACATAAGTAATTTGCACACGACCTTTAGACTCTCAGCTTCACTGTTAACGGCTCCAAAGAGCATACCACAAACGAAAAGGACAAAAACAAAGCTCCTAACATATCTAAAAATGATATTAAAATACAAAAAGCTATAAAAAGAGCTCAATCAGTCTCAAAATCCAACAATTCTCAAGAGATCAAACTAGTTTGTTATCGAAACAAATTTAACAAATTCATAAGCAAATCTATGTGTTACGCGTAAGAGTTCATTAGCGTGACAAAGAAATATTTAATTTAACTTCCGTGTGTTCAAAGAAATATTTAATTTAACTTCCGTGTGTCCAAAGAGCATACCACAAACGAAAAGGACAAAAACAAAGCTCCTAACATATCTAAAAATGATATTAAAATACAAAAAGCTATAAAAAGAGCTCAATCAGTCTCAAAATCCAACAATTCTCAAGAGATCAAACTAGTTTGTTATCGAAACAAATTTAACAAATTCATAAGCAAATCTATGTGTTACGCGTAAGAGTTCATTAGCGTGACAAAGAAATATTTAATTTAACTTCCGTGTGTTCAAAAAAATCTAACTGTAAGACAAATTTAATCTTTGAAATATTTGCTAGAATATCCTTAATTAACTTGTAAACGTGTGAAAAACAAACCAGAAACATATATGAAGATTTTGTGAGTAAAAATTCTTCATGGTTGTTTACCCGCCACCATCCAAGTGTTCAACAAACTCTAACATAGAATATCTTATCCTAGGATAGTGGACAATCTTTGCAAGTAAACAGTTTAGAGTAGCCATTTTTATAAGTGAGAACAAATAAAAATGCCAAGAATTTTATATATATTTTCTATGTCTATTTTCACCAACGAAGTTTGAATATCCCTAGTCATATTATTAACTTAGGAAAATTCTTTCAAAAAGGCCAAAAATGAATGTTTAGCACCACAATAACGAAAATTAGAAGTACGTTACGTTACTCAAAAGTGATTTTTTAGACAAGTATGATACGTTTTAAAATAATTTTCCCTATTAACTTCGTTGGCAACCAAGTGCACAGAAAACATGGTAAGATTCTTCATACGTATGAAGTTCATTTACTATAGTATATAAACAATAAAGATTTCACTTCCTTAACCTATGTGGGATGTAAATGTTGCTCTTGCATTTCTATTTACCATTTATGTGTTCAATATAGGGCGTTGCTCTTTGAAGCTACTTTGACAAATACTGCGAAAGCTTTAATAAGGTTATTAAGTGACGGTGCAATTGAATTCGGAAGTCACATGAGGGTTTACTCTCACATTTTCATTCTTTTTTGTTAGGTTGTGGTTGAGGAGAAAATCGGCAATAAGGCAACTCGTTTTATGTTTCTTGAACATGTCACTCAGTTTGAAAGTTGTCCAAACTCCAAAGTGAGCAAAGATATATTAAAATGTCAAAGAACTCATATCATTTCTCATATACACAGGTGTCAATGAATTAGTTTTTGTTAGTTTTATATTCAAATTTGAGCCCTTGCCTGCATTTCTAGAGAAGATATGAAGAGAGAGACAACTTATTCCTACCAATCTACTATATCAATCCCAAGGTGCCACACGTGCCGCAACCATTTTAGAGCATGGGGTACCATGGCACTCAATCCCACCATTTTCAACGCGGCCCCCCATCTGGTGCCGCTAGACTTGCGCCCCACCCTGACCATCCGTCATCATTTCATAAGCCATTTAAGTGGCGGGCATGAAATGGGGAACATGCAAAGTTGTTGTTGTGTTTTTTTTTTTTTTTTTTTTTTTTTTTTTTGAAATGTGATTTTGATTTTGGGTTTATAGACAAATAACCAAAACACTCACAATAATCACCCAAAACCATTTACTTCTTGTTATTGTATGAAAAGCATCGCATGGCCCATTGATGGAATAAATAGGTATTTTATTGTATGAAAGGAATTAAAGATTGTTCACAGGGGAAAAAGAAAATACAAAGAACTGTCAACTGCAATCATCAACAATATTAGACTTAAACCGGCAAGTCTAAAAGTTAGGAAGACTAATTGAATGGAAAGAATTAGCAAAGAATGGCAGGTTTTTTTTTTATGAATGTTTGGAATGGCAGTGAGAATGTGATGAAGTAAATCAACAACCAAAAATAATCCAGTTTGAAGAATCTATAAGTAGCTAGGAATAGTGAGCTGTGAAAGATGAAGCTACTTGGTCCTAGCTTTATAGATTTCTTCAAATCGGATTACAAAGATGGTGTTTATGCTCATTTCTTCATGTATATGCTGAAAAGGTATTGTGTTTTAATGGACATTATGGTATCCGAGTATGATGCATTATTTGGAAAGTCATCTGATGAGTTTCAAGATGAAAATATGACTAGCAGAAGGATTAAATTATGCTATTATGGTAATTACTGATGTCCTTGTACCTCGAGTATTGATGAAATACTACAGGAGTATCAAATTTTCATTTTAGGGGTGCTGGTGTGGCAACTAGACTCGGAAAAATGCTCTGCTTTTGCTAGTTTAGTAGTCAATATTTCATAAGGAAGGTTTCCAGAAGTGGATGTCTGGTGGATTCTCAGGGGCCTTCTCATGATGCCTGATAGGATCGTGACCTCTCCTATAATATATAGAGGAAGCAATGTTATAGCAGATGGAGAAGTTCTCTTGAAGGAAATGTAGTCCTCTCTTTTGGGTTGTCCTTTGGAGGATAGGTAATGGATATTAGATGATGAGGCCAAGTTATATAGGGATCCAATATCTTATTGGTCAAATGATATTGGCTACTTAAGTAGTCTTGGAAATGTAGTCATCTACTATCTTATTACGTACCCTGGTGGATGGATGGTTTGAATGGAGGGATGAGGCCTTCCACTGTTGCTCCATCAATCTGTTGATATGAGGATGCAACTATGTCAGCAGGCTTGGTGGTGCAAGGTGGGAAGGAAATGTGGTCCTCAGTAAATTGGTTTTGCTTTATGCTATGTATATGTTTGCTGAATGTCCATATGATATGATAATGGCGGGATCGAAATGTCCTGTTTCTTGTATGTTACATATAGTCTCTCTTGGTAGCCATGGAAATATCATGGCACAAGTAGACATATTGAGGGCTTTGAGGTGACTCGAGTTGCTCTTGGTTGCCTTCATTTTAAGCAAAGACAGTGACAACTTTGTCCTACCGATATTCATTTCTATATTACAAAATACCAGCTGATATGAGTCACCAGAATGATCTAAAATGGATAAACGTGTGAGTATGTCACCCTTCATGACTCCTACTAAATAAGGGTGAAGGTTGAAATACGTAACAAACTTTCTCAAATTAACTCACCAAATATTAGGTCGAGTCTAGTTCACTTATCCAAACTATCTTTGTTTCGCAAAGGTAACTTGATCACACACACACAAAGGTTTCCAACTTATATGATATAGAAAGTATATTCATCATATAAAACACTTAAACTAAACTACTTAATACATTGAATCCCTAACTAACTTAATGACATGGTATTTATGAAACACATAACGAGTAGTATTATCGCCGCTTTCTTGAAACAATAAGAACAAAAAGTGTTAGTGTAAACCCTTGAAATCTGTGATAAAATTAGTACCCCGGCCAAAGAAGATCTCCAAATCAAAGGGTGAATCTATAGCAACACCCCATTAATCCTATACACACACCCCTTTATGCATTAGTGGTGTTGTACGGTGTGCATCACCGGTGTTGCTATAACACTTTTTGGGGTAAGGTTGAATTGTCATGTAACCGAAAACATGACAGCATTTTAAACACAAGTTACCGACTTACAATGTACTATACAACCAAAGAATAATTCACTTCTTTAACCTATTTGGGATATAAGGTTGAATTGGTTTTTATTATCAAATAATAATAATCTGCACTAGTTCATATGTTCTTGGAGCTACTCTGAAAGTCAATGCCAAAGTTTTAATCCATATGGCTAAGGTATGAGGGGCACAACATTGGTGAGTTGAGCCCTCTTTGTTGCCTACATTTCTAGTGAAGGCTGTTAGCGTATATGTCCGAATGACGTAGGCCGAAAGACCATAAAGTACACTTTAAGTATTACATCATTAGTCTTCTACTAGTAATGCAATACTGGGGGGACATGTTTGCGTATATGGTCTGATAGACCCGATCCATCAGGACATATGATATAAGGTACATGATAGAAGGCCTGGACGGAAGACATGAATGGACGGTCTGGCTGGACGGACTGGCTGGACGGTCTGGCTGGACGGCAGAATGAAGGGCGCGTATACCAAGGCGCGTCTGTATAAAGGGCGCGTGTACCTACCACCCCGGTTTTAAGGGAACATGTTCCCAATGATGACATCATCTACAGTAGCTCAGGTATTATATATACACCACCCTTGGTGGTTGTATACACACACAAAAACCTCCTACATCTCTCTACTTTCTCTCTCTAGAATTACTCTCAATTAGAGGGTTCATCCCTCCATACTTATAGTAGAGGACTGACTTGACCGTCGGAGGGTGGTCCCGGGGCTCCGGCCTCGGGACTCCTTCTAACGGGTTCTTTCTTGTTTGTAGCACGCTTCAAGGCTTGGGATAAGGATGAATGGCACGTGGGAGCCGTCCAGACTTGCCTAGCGGATTTATGCTTAAACAAATTGGCGCCATCCGTGGGACCCGTTATTCAATCTACCAGAGCTAAGGATGACGGGTCACACCCTTCCTCGACCTCCATCCTCCGTTCGGTACGTCCCTTCGGAGGTGCAGCGTCTACCCTCCTTCGAGAGGAAGGATGATACTAGAGGTGGTTCGCCCACCGTCCTCTCAAAGGTGGTTCTTCCATCATTCGTTCGGTATAGCTTAACCCGGTATGAAAGGGAGGTATTATATCGTTCGGTAGGTTCCTCCATCTTCCCTCCAGCATAATACCCCATCGGTAGGTTCCTCCATCCGCCCTCCGGCATGATACCCTCCATCATCCCTTCGGTATGGATGGAGGGCTGACGTGGGACTATAAGGTGACATGTGACTGCTAGAAAAAATGCAAAAAGATGTCTTGCCAAGATTCAAGCTCGGGTCTTCACTATGAAAAGCCAGCGTGTGTTGGACTAAGAGTCAAATGCATGGACATCACCCCCAAGGCTACAGAAGGCACTAAAGATGAATGACAACGGAGTCGGTTCTTTCACTGTCCTACCGGCAGCGGTTCGTCTACCGTCCTGCCAAGGGTGGTCCTTCCATCATGTAAGAAAGATGCTGGTATGAACACCGTGTGTGGGCTGTTCGATTATTATTGTTCGGTTTGGTTCCGTAGTACCACCGTCCCAAAAAGGGATGTTGGTATGGACGTTATGTATGGATCATCCGGTATTACGTCTTTCGGTGGAATGATCATCATTCCTTCGGTATAAAAAGGAAGCATTCTATCATTTGTTCGTAGAAGGATCGTTCGGTATGACGCCCTTCGGTGGTCATCAACGGCAGGTATGACTTCCTTCAGAAGCCATATGGATGGCATGATTAACAAGCAGCTGGGTCGATACATTCAGTGGCCATATTGTGATGATAGGACATGGTGTATCATTCAGATTCAGCTTTTCACGAATACTTTGTAAGTACTGCAATGTTATTTCCCTGCTATATCTTTGTTGCCATGAGAATATAAGTCTGACACGTCGGGTTTATTGCCATGCTACCTTGATGAGCTGGCATCATTATGTCTTAACATCAATCAAGTACTTAAAAAGAAACAGAGATGATGTACAAATAACATAGTCTATGGTACGTACTAAACAATCTCTACAAATATATGCATGACGCAACACGAGTAAAGTATTATTGCCCATGACTCACACCCCACGTGATTTACTTTATCAAATACTAGTTTAATGGGGGCATATCCAAGTCACAAAATAATGAGTTTGTCTATTCTGATACTTTTGGAAATAACGGAACGTTACTCTTTGCAACCTCTAAAAAATACTCATGGGTGTCACATCATTTCCCTTGGTGCAACAGCGTTTGGTATTGTGTGGGGACACGTACATGGTCGTTTCATCCCAACTTTACTTCACTTATTTTATTCGTCGGTAAAAGACCCTCTTTACGACAATCGATATATTTAATCCTCATCCCTGCAAGTCACATGGGATGGTAACAATACAAGGAGAAATGCATGCATCCTTGACTTTTGTACATACAACGGCAACATCGGAAACACCTTTTAATTTATTAACGAATTTTCCTAAATACTCCGCACAATCATACAAGCGAACAAAAATAAAGGACGCATGGGCCACGCCCAAAGAAGCAACGCACGTTTAGTCTTCGACGCAACGGGAGCACGTTTGAGCAGGCATTTCTCACGTTTAATCTGCCAAGTTTCTTCCATCATGAACTATGAAACCTGTTGGTCGTTGAAGTACAATCCTTCCCTCCGGCCACCTCTGGTTGCTAATCATCATAAAAGATCTGATGATTCGGATTCTTATGCCCCGGGTTGGGCATAACATTTGGTCGTCCGGTTATCAGCTGCTCCAGCCCTCCAACATCATGGCTCTAACAGTCACAGAACTCAGGTACTGGCCGTATGCCTTTTTACTGCGGACCTCCGATATAAAGGGTCGGCGTGTACCAGATATGACAATCTTCCTAGACGAGTTGTGGATCTATAAATGTTTCCGGTGTTCAGTTAGCAACATCCTCCTCGATCTAATCTTTAACATGAAGCTGTAGTACTCGAGCCTTCTGTTTCTTAACCCGATTGAGTCCTTTGAGCATCGGTTACCGGGGGGCCATGTGGTATCCGGTCCCCATGTCCATCGGTCAACACCTGTCGGCCGTTACTATGTGTGACATCCGGACGCATTGTAACTATTTCGTTGGACGAGGGTATTGCGCAACGGGCTGTTAAATAAGATTTTATTTGAGAAAGATTTCCCGTTTTGCCGCCGGGAAGGAAAACTAGAAAGAGAAAGGTGAAGCTGATACAGTTATAGCTTTATTGCCTAGAAGAATAGTTTAACTTAAGAGTAATGCTACACTCACTCACAATTTACAAAATTTTTCCCACACAAATGAGTTGGCATGCATCTTAGCCACTCATGTGAGAGCATTAAATTGACCAACTCTCACATGAGTGGGTAAGATGCATGCCAACTCATTGTGTGGGAATTTTTTTGTAAAATGTGAGTGAGTGTAGCAATTCCCTTAACTTAATCACATGGTGATCACGTGGTTGGTGGCATAGAGAAGACAAAATTGACTATTAAAATTTCATACCAGAGAATGATTAATATGTTAGCTCCCTAAGTTTTAATGATTTTTGGCAAGTGTGTATTTTGCGAAAATTACTGCAGAGGACTCTGCAGTAATGTGTTGCTTTTTTGAGGCGGGTTTTTTTTTTTATTCCCAAAAAGGCCACATATTTCACTGCAAATTATTCCAGAAATTTAATATCAACACGTGTCAGCATCTCGTCATTTTTAGAAAAAAAAATTATAAAAAAAATGTATTTCACATACCCTTTGCAGCGAAATACACTGCAAAGGGTCCCACCACTCACCCGTATATTAAAAAAAAAAAAAATTGTATTTCTTGGTCAACATTGAGCGAAATACCACTTTGAATATTAAAAAAAATTAATTTTTTATATCTCTTGTATAGGATGCAGCGAGATAGCTGTTTTTGGGACCCACTATTGAAAAAAAATAGTATTTCTTGTATAGGATGCAGCGAATTACATGGGCACTCGCCAAGTGTCAAAAGCGGGACAAAAGCATTAGCTAAAGACAAAAATACGTATCTCGATTGTACTTTGCAGCGAAATAACAAGGGGAAGGAGCGAAATAAAAAAAAAATCCGGTTGATTGACAACACTTTGTCACCGGAGTAATTATATACCGTTGTTATTTTTTTTTCATACGTAAAAAAAAATTTTGCTAAGCTTTTCTTGAATCTCTCTCGAAAACAAGAATCTTGGTGGTTGTTTGTGGTGGAGTATTGTTGTTTTTGTGTTGTTGTCGTGGTAGTGGTGGTAGTGTTGTGGTGTTGGTGCAGCTGCCGAAGCTGGTTGAGTTGTGGCTGGTGTGTTGTGTTGGTGGTGGTCTCGGGGTGTTGGTGGTTATTTTCTGTGGTAGTGGCTGTGTTGGTGTTGGTGGAGGTGCTGTGTGGTGGAGGTAAGGTGTTGTACTGTTGTGGTGTTGGTGGTTGTGCTTGGTGCTGTTAGTGTTGGTGGTTGTGAGGTGTTTTTATTATGGCGCAAAATAATGATGCTCCGGTAAATATCAACATTTGTTCTTTTAAATTTTTTTTGATTTTGATCCTTATTTGTGTAGTTAATACGTATATGTTTATTATATGTTTTATTAGGATTTTGCCGTTGATCTTACCTGTAGAAGTAAGCTAAAGTTGCTTCATGAGATTAAGCAAAATTTTAGAAATACAAATAAGGATGCCATGTTTAGGCGAACGTGTTTTGGATGGTTGTTTAATTTAGCAGAAATGCAAGAAACATATATCCTTCTACATTATATTAGTTTATGTCAAGAGGAACTTGGCCAGGGAGACACGGATGTCGTTCCCTTGACGTATCATGTAAGAGGGTACGAGTTAAAATTCGGTAGACAGGAGTTTTGCCTCGTAACGGGCTTACGTTTTGGGATTGAATTTAAAGAATTTTTAGAAAGTCGTCCTACTCCATTTAGGCGACGTGTCTTTTCATCCGTATATGATGGTTCTAGCATAACTGTTGGAATGGTGCATGATAAGTTTTATAGCGAGGACTTTAATAAACTTAGTGATATTGATGTCGTTCGCTTTAGTTTAGTAGGACTGTTGGTGCTAGTGTTGTTAGGGCTTGAGTTTAATTACAAGGTTGAGAACTGGATATGGAGCTTAGTAGACAATTTGGATGTGTGGAACATGTATCCATGGGGTAATGTTGTATGGAGAACGTTGTACGGTCAGTTAGCTGGCGCGGTTGATAAGCGTCTTGAAGCTTTTTATGTGCAACCGCGGCCACCACCCGATGCTAAGGGTAAAGCAAAAAACCCTAAGTATACGTTGATGGGGTTTCAATGGGCCTTTAAGGTGCGCTTATTCATATTTTTTATTATGTATGTTTATTTATAATGTTAAAGAAATTAATCAATTAACTTTGTTTTTAGACTTGGATATTGGAAACTTATAGAGTCGGGGCTGTTGATTATTTTACTCGTGAAGACCGCTATCCTAGAGCGTGTGCTTGGGGTTTTAAGAGGAGGTTTAAACGCAATGTGCTCAATGAATTTTTGGTGAGTTGTTATTTAAGCATGCCATTTACTCGTTATATATAATTTATATGAAATGAAATTTATTGTTCGATATTTTATATGTATACCCTAACAATATTGATTATATATATATATATATATATATATATATATATATATATATATATATATATATATATATATATATATATATATATATATATATATATATATATATACTTTATAGGTAACGCAACCTATTATTAGGCTTTTCCCGGATGAGCGTGAGCGTAACGAGGATTGGTGGGTTCATAGCTTGGCATACTTCGAGGGTCGTTGTACCCAACCACCGCCATTACCCCCTCCCACGGACCCTTATAGCCGAGACGACGTTCCGGAAGAGTTATATCGAAAACTAACGGAATACGAGGAAAAACATAAGCACTTTGAAGCTCTGAACGATAAAGTAGAACAACACGAGAAGCTGATCCAACAACTATTAGGTTACATGCAGGTATTTTTTTATTTTCTAAATTTGAAGCGTATACATAGATTAAATAATAGTTGTTTATTATTTCACAAGTAGTTGTTTATTATTCCGTTATAAAATTAGATGCAGACCAAGCAAATGGGTGTTAGTAGATTTATAGGGTTTCCGAATACACAGGTATATTTTGTTTTATTATAAATTTTGTTATTGTACTATACTTTATATATTTTGTATCACATATTTTTTTATTTGTTATATAACTGAATAAACATTCTAATATTGTATGTAGGGCTTCGGTCAGGCTAGTGAAGCATTTCCGAATACACATGTATATTTTGTTTTATTATAAATTTTGTGTTACATAAAAAAATGAATAAAAGAACTTACTAAACATTATAATATTCTATGCTGTGTTTTGTGCAGGCTAGTTCAGCATGTCATGGTCCGCCGAATAGTTCTTTCTTTCGCGGGTTGCCTCATTTGTCGCCACAGGTGGCCTCACAGTTTAGTATGCCTTCTATTACCCCTATGCAACAACAAGGATTTGCACCGTGGTCAGGTATTAATATGCATGAAGCAAGTACATCAGAGGCCCCTGTACGTAGCCGTGTCAACACGGTAAAGTCATTATATACCTTTTTCCAACTTACTTGTATATTTTGAATTATGTCCGAGTAACAAATGTTTAATTCGCTTTCTTTTCATCAGCGGACTTCGCATAACAATGCGACCTCGTACACCCCTATCCCACTACAAGGATTTTCACCGTGGTCGGGCAAGAATATGCAAGAAGATGGTCCACCACGTGGCACTGTACCTAGCCATGTCATCCCGGTAAATTCACACGTTCATAAATATATATCTTTTTTCAAAATTACTTGTATAATTATAAGCACGTGCAACTATTAAATGATGATTTATTTGTGCCAGGCTGTCATGAATCGAGAGAAGCGGGATGTCCGTCCTGGACCTTGGCATAAGGATCCTTACGGGCCTTTGCCAGATACTACTCCCATGCCTAAGAAACGGGTTGGACGGAGGAAAAATATTGACGATCCTAATGAGAACGAAGTTGTGGTTACACATGCTGCATATACCGGCAACTTTATTACGTTTTATAACGTCGACCCTAATAAGGTAATTGTAACATTACTTGATTAAATTATTTAAAGTGATTAACAAGTTTGTTTTGATATTGATATTGTATTTTATTTTCTGTAATTTAGGTCAGGCGGTTTCCTAATAATTATCCTAACTTAAACTCTTTCTTGCTAAAACCCGAATATATTTTTTTGGACTGCCACACAAAGGGTAATCGTATGGAACCAAAGTTTTGGGTAGACCTACTCCCTTTTGACTTTCCCGGTAACCATGATGGTTGGTTGTGTGATGATGTAAGTTTATTACTGAATGTTTACATTTTATTTAGGAAATCTTATTCAAATGATGCCCAATAATATACCAATAATATATATATATATATATATATATATATATATATATATATATATATATATATATATATATATATAATTTTTTTTAATTAAAATAGCATATAAATGCGTGGATGGAGCTGCTAATACGAACGAGGAGAGATGGTGATGAATGGACAGTGGCGAAATCTACACTTGGAGCTACGCATGCCGGTAGTAATATCTTCATACTTACCACGGATAGGGCGTTGCAAGGAACCTTGAATGGGCAGACACGTCCGTACCCTTGTTGGTCAACGGTGAATACGGTAAGTATTTGTGTTTAATAACTTTAATAAGTTTAGCGTTTAATAAGTTTAGCATTTTATAAGTTTAGCATTTTATAAGTTTACATTATTTTTTATTTTATTTTGTAGGTGTTTATGCCAATACATTGCGAAGGGAATCACTGGGTCCTTGGTGTGATTAGTCTACTTTGGTCAACCATTTCGGTTTTTGACTCGCTGCATAGTGACGATCGAAAGGATAGGTTGCACCAACACATTGTTTCATGGACCGAAGTTCTCAACGAATACTTGACTGACCAACGGTATTTTCAGGTTACTAACCGAGCACCCTTTAACTTCGGTTTCACCTACAACGATAGCCAAAGTTGGAATTTTTTGACACCTCAACAACAAAATGGGATGGATTGTGGTGTGATAACATGTTGACTTATCACACAATTTTGTAAAGGATCTATCCCGATTCCACATATTCCTAATGTTTCAGAGTTTTTTAAAGCTTTTAGATACACGATGGCTCATCATATCTATGCTACCCGATGCGAGGATACGACAGACTGTGGATATGATTAGCTAAACTTTAAGATTGTTTATATTTTGTACGGGTACACTGGGGTTTGTATGTATATTGTGAATATCAAGTTATAGCGTTGGTAATTAATTTTTTGTATAAGAGTTAAGCAAAACCACGGGTTAATTAGACGACAAAATAGTAAAATTTTTATTACATAAAATATCATAACAAAAGTTACATTACAACATCACTCAAACATTTACTACATACTTATTAATTAAAAAACGGTATCTTTCTGGAAGACCCCCTCCATGTTTTTCAAAGTGATGTTAAGGTAATGGTTATGTGGTTTTGGTGTAAACACTGACACATTCTTTAGTATCAGAACAGCACCGACGTCGATAAGCTTTGCATAACCCTTTTCCTCAGCAAGGACTTTCTGATGGATTGTACCAGACATAGTTCCCGATGGATCCTTGAGTGTGACTGTTAAATCACCTAGAATATTTGGTGAACAGCTCTTGACAACAGCAACAACAAGTTCAACCTTCCCTTTTTTAATAAATTTCTCAATATCACCTAGACATCCCTCTACCTCGATCCCAAAAGCATCACAGTACGCAAGGGCGCTTAGCCATGGGCCACGCGTAAAATGATCATCTTTAGACGCATCCTCCATTATTTTTCTGACATATTCTTGTGTTGGCATTACAGATGAAGGGCCAACGTCTGTAATGTCTCTCGATTTTCGGAGCCTCGCCGCCTGAAGAATACCGGCTGGACCGGGTATTATCCGTGTTTCACCAATAGTAGCTTGGGTTTCTACGTGTTCATAAATGTGCAATAGAATTAGGGGATTCATAAGCACACGTAACAAATATACAAACATCATCGTCGTTGTTAAGCGCCACCATAGTATCCGGTGGACTTAGCTTACATAACAAACTGAGCTGTATATTAGGATTCAACTCGAATTTGTTAACCAACATTTCAACCAACAATTAGTATGTCATGTCGGTGTACATAATCACACCACTCTCAACGTCATTGAAATGTAGCATACATTTGAATTTCTTGAAAGAATCAGCCATTAGTATTTTTGTTGGAATTATGTTTGTTGCTATTTAATATATTGTGGTTAGTGTTTTTTTAGCCGATGGATGTTGTGGATGACACACACATACACATATATATATATACACATCAATGTTAGTAACACAATACAATATGTAACCCACATACTTTTTAACACGATATATGACAACTTTATTCATGAATGTGACATGCATGACATAACATGTGACATGCATGACATGACATGAATGTGACGCATCACTGACAATGTGTATCTCACATATTCTTGAACACGAATTATGACAACTTTATAAACATGAGTGTGATGAATCAATGATAATATATATCTCACATATTCTTGAACACGAAATATGACAACTTTATAAACATGAGTGCGATGAATCAATGATAATATATATCTCACATATTCTTGAACACGAAATATGACAACTTTTTTATTAGTTCAAAGACCGGGCTTGGGGGTTGGTCTCAGTGGTCAATGAAAATGTACTAGTGTGCTGTCTTGATATATTTGGCTAAATGAAAAATACACTTAGCAATATTATGTTTAATTTCTGTATGTTTTAGTTTTATTCTAGCTTTCGTTTTCTGTAACATACGTGTATTTTTTTGGAAGATATTTATAATGAAGCGGAATGAAATGAAGGACGGAGAGCATTTCTTCCTTCATTTCATTCCGCTTCATTATAAATATCTTCCAAAAAAAATACACGTATGTTTTTTAGTTTCATAGTTGTAATTTGAAAGTAAGTTTTATATTTTGTATTGTCCTAAGTGTTATGTTATAATAAATGAAAGTACTTTGTAACATCAAACACGAAGAAATCACATTAAAGATTAAAGATTAAAGATTAAACGATAACATTAAAGATTAAATCCTACAAGTAGCTCTCTATGCTCAAAATTAGATAGAACTAGTGATTCTTTGTTGGCTCCAATGAAGAATGAACCAAAATCTCCTTCCACACCCACATTTTGAAATGATTCAGCATTAGGCACAAATACTTGTAGTGATCGACGAAGTTGTTGGCTTATATTTGCTTCAACTATTGGTTCCCTGTCGTTAGTAAAACCCAACAACTTTAGTACGTGGTCAACTGGGAATAGAATGTTGAATAACATTTGAAATGAGGTTACAAAACCACCAACAACTTCTAACACCCATGCAACCAGAAATCGGATGTCCTCTAGGTAGTAACTAGACGAAACTACGAGGGAGTTTCCCAGCTGGGAAATTTTAAATGGAAATGGGATCAAAACCCTTAACTCTTCAGGAAGATTGACAACTAGAAATCGGTGAGTAATCAAATCAAACGAAACAAGCATGTATATTTTGTATACCATACTATCATCGTTGACGAATCTTTCAGAAGCAGGCCAGTAAATTTTACCCCCCACACATGCTTGCCCTGACCTTTTTAGGCGGATGGTTTGACGGGGTAAACAGAAATTATCAAGAACGTTCCAACGACCCGAGCTCAATGTGAACACCGAAACGTACCATGGTCCTTCACCATAGTAAGGGTAATTGATCTTTAAAATGGTAGGGTCTAAAGTGTCAGGACGGACACCAAAACCAAAAACCAATTTTGGTGAATCAGGAGGTTGATCCATGTAACTAGGAACTAAAACACCAACAGATCGTTTTATGGATGGGTTCCATAAAACAACCATAATATTATCCAAATACGAAAAACACCAGACACCTTCAGAAGTAGCAATTGGTTTAACAGTGTTGAGCATCAAATCTGTAATTAAGGGTGTTAACCCAAAATTTTCATCGACGTAAAACATAAAGCCTATATTATCTAGCTTGTATGTTAAAATAAAGCTGTTCGTAGAAACTTCATGAGAACCGTAACGACGGATAAAGTCGTTATAGTCAATTGCCGCTTTCCAACTTTTTGAGACACTACGAAACTGCATTAAAGACTTAACAGGAAGTCGATTCATGATATTGACTTGAATATCAAAGGGTATGTAGTCTGACATTGTTACACCTTTTGACGGATTAATTTGGGGATGCTTACAAGTATTTGTTTTTGTAGTTGAAAGTGTAAAGTTATGGTATCAACATTCAACTTAAATAGATTGTTTGTATGATGGAAGAAGAACGTTAATCGGTTAAAAGTTTACACGAAATATGACATGATGTATGACATTTAGTCAGGTGTGACCACTGATGAAATTGTTTTTTATCACATAAAAATGTACACGAAATCGTACACACAGTTTGGCATTTAGCATACACTTTAAGCACAGTATACGGACATGGATGTGACAATTCAATGACAATTCGTATTTCACATGTTTTGTTACACGAAATATGACAACTTTAAGCACAGCATACGGACATGGATGTGACATTTCAATGACAATGTGTATCTCACATGTTTTGTTACACGAAATATGACAACTTTCAGAGTTTCTTACTACATTTTCAATCTATAAATATAGGCTTAGTTTATTATTTCATATACAACTTGACTATTATCAAAGCCTTTCAGTATTTTAAATTTGTCATTCAGTCCAATAAAGTCTGATATGTCTTGTTCGGTTCCACATAACCTTAATGAAATCACGGCTTTAGTTGATCAACTAATTTCGGAGGATAGAGCTCGTCAACAAGCATTGTATCAATTAGCCATGCAATTTGAAAAGGCATTTGAAGCTAAAGATGTTTTGAGACAAGCATACCAGAAATGCCAAGACCTCCCTCCTGCAAACCGTGCTCAAATAGAGACTTTTTTGTCCGTGGAGTCAACCAAAGATTATGAGATGTATAATTCTATGTTTAGAAAAGCCGGGAAAATAGAAAAACAAGTCGAGGGGAAGTATATTTGGCTAAATGAGAAATACACTTAGCATGATTATGTTTATTTTCCGTATGTTTTAGTTTTATTCTGCTTTTCTTTTTTCGTTAACATACGTGTTTTTTTAATAAATGTATTCCAAAAAAAAATAACATGTATGTTAACCATTCTCCGAGTTGTAATTTTAAAGTTTCTATTATGATTATATATTGTGTATTTCCCTAAGTTGAGAGCTAGGAATCGGTGAGTAATCAAATCAAACGAAACAAGCATGTATATTTTGTATAAGGGAGGTAGTACGTTAATCGGTTAAAAGTATGTTAATACAAATATCGCCTAAAAACGTTATTTATATTTTACGATCTTTGCTAAGTTTTGTTAATAACAAAGTATGAACTTTAGCTAAAAGTAAATTATCACTTTGAGTGTTTAAGTCTTGTTTAACTAATGTTTACATTTTCTTTTAAACTAAACATTGTTTTTTATTTCTTGAATTAGAAAGTGTCTTGTCATATCATATTTATTTCTCTAAATAGAATTGTCACATCACACTTATGGCAAGTTTTGTCAATATGCATTTATGTGTTTGACTAACTTTGTAGTGACTTGCAAGTTTGGTGTTTGACTAGTGTAATGTGATGTGACATTGTTTGGTTGCTAGGATTTATAAGACAAGACATTGTTTGGTTTGAAGAGTTATTGCATAAACCTACTGCAGACCCGGCGGTACCCTGGGGGTACACGGGCGGAACCCATCTGAGGGTTCCGCCTGATCCGCCAAGCATGCAGTATGGTGTGCTATAAATACCAAGCCATAACTTGATTTTTGGCTAACCCTTTTAGGACATATATTCACATATTCTCTCAACTAACTCAGTAACCTTTTGATTTGTGATTCTCTTATGTAGCAAGGGGATTCACAAGATCATTCAAGAAGTTACAAGCTTCAACTCTAAAGTTGCAAGTCTTGGTAGCTTGGTCATGTATAAGCTTTGGTAGTTTATACTTCATGTGTGTCTTGTATGTAGAAGTTATAGGTTAGTATTTTAGGCCTCAAAATACAAAGAGTGTTGGGAGTTGTTGTACCCTAGTAAAAGAACTAACGGGAGTGGTTGTACCCTTGGTAAAGAACTCGACATCTAGCTTTGTGTCGGTAAAAGTGTAAGCGACGTACGGGAGTGGTTGAACCCATGTAAAAGAACTCGACATCTAGCTTTGTGTCGGTAAAAGTATAAGCGACGTGTAAGGTTTTCTCCGCCGGTGAAAGGAGCTTGTTGATTAGTGTTTATAACTCTCGAGTTGGAAACTCGGGGCGTGGATGTAGGGCAAGGAAAAAGAGTCCTTGTAGCCGAACCACGATAAACTATCGTGTTGTGGTTTGATTGTTTCTTTCTCTATCTTTACTTATTATATGTTGTTGTTTAGTTAGAATTGTTGATCACATATAAAGCTTTTCAAAGAACCAAAACAAGTAATATTGTTCTTATATCTTTCAACATAAGTAAAGCTTTTCAAAGAACTAAACAAGCAAAGTTAGAATCATTACAAGTAAAGCTTTTCAAAGTATAAAACAAGTTAAGTTAGAATGGTTATCTACATGTAAAGTCTTTTTCAAAGAATCAAACATATTAAGTTGTGTTTATATCTTTAACCAAATGTCAAGTTCTCAAAGATTATTTAAGCAAATAAGAATCAAAAATGCGGTAAACTATTCAACCCCCCTTCTAGTTTTCCACAATTGGCATCAAGAGCTACGTTACTCAAGATCTTTAAAATAGAATGTATTTTAAAACTTGGATCGATCCATGGATTTTGAAAATCTCAAAGAAGGGCAACCTATTCAAAACCCACCGCTATTTGAAAAAGAAAACTTACTTGAATGGAAAAGTAATTTTGAAAACTATGTGAAATCAATTGATCAAGATCTTTGGCATATTATTTCTTTTGGTGATTTCAAACCAAAGAAAACAAGTTTTGAAAACCAAGATAACTATATTAAACTTGATAAAATTACTAAAGCTAAAACAATGATTTTTAAAGCTTTAGCACCAAATATGAAAGAATGTATTTTTGTCAAACGGCTAATGATATTTGGAAAAATATGTTAAACTTTCATCAAGAAATATGTCAAGTCAAAGATGATCAATTTGATCTCACATATGTATTAGAAGTCTTAGAAATATTAATAGATAGACATTTAGTTGAGATAAATACATGTGCTACTAGTTTAAATGTTTTAAATGAAGGTACAAGTGAAGATGAGTACGTGTGTTTTGATGAACTTACTTGCGTATCACGGAATGAATTGGATGTTGACTAAGACAATGATCCGATGAAGCCAACCATCCGGTTTGTGATTCTATACTAGATAAAACATCAAGCAAGGTACACTTTGAAACCAAACACTTTTGCTTTGACAAATTTATCCTAGAGTTTTCTAAACTAGAAAATGAGTCTAAACGTTTATGCAACATGGACCTAAAAATTATCTTCAAGAACGAGTCTTCAAAATCTTTTAAGAATATCTTTGAAAAGGAAATCTTGTTAGAAGATAAAATGTCTAGAATTGAGAGTAATGTTGAAATTTATCTAGAATGTAAATTGTGTCTAGATTACAAACATAAGATTATAATGCAAAATGAGAAAGGAAAGATATTAGTTAAATTTGATGAAAGCTCAAAATCTCTTGAAAGATTGTTGAGGAGTCAAAGGTTGTTTAAAGATAAAACCGGATTAGGATTTAACTCAAAAGCACCATTAACTAATAAACAAAGCAAGTAAAATTTGTCAAACCTAGAAAAGAGATTTAGGGATAATTCAATCTCTAATAGAAACTCACTATAAAAGAATTAAGATTATCATGATCTATGCTTTTATATGATTGTCTAACCTTCTTGGATACATGAGTTATTGAGTTTCAAAGCGTGTCGTCAAACCAAGATTTTACGTGTAGTGTTTATCCTCTTGATAGCATCTCTATGCAATTTAAAAGGTACGCATTACTTCAACTCGACTTTGATTGTTTTTTTGTTTCTAGCATTATGTGTTGGAATATGTGTTATTAGTAACACTCTAAAAGTGTTTACTTGCTATTAGTAATAACTAAGATTAGATTCTATGTAACAAGGAATTTCGTCATTAGTATTAGTAGGAGATATAAGGTGTTTTGGTTCTTTAACCATCAAGAGATAAACATGAGAAACTCTTGAGTGAGTCTCACTCAACTCTTGCTTACAAGTGAGCTAACTAAGAATTTCCTAAGTGTTAAAATGTCTAACACTTTTGTGATGCTTGCAAAACAAACCTTTGTTAAACAATTTTCTCAAACACCATACTTTGAGTCTTTAATTGTGTTTTTCTTCAATCACTCCTTTATGATAATCTCACATTAAAACACACAAGGTGAAATAAATCACATTAGCATATATTTGGATGTGTGTAAGAAAATGAGTTTTCAACATCTAGGATTTACACATCAAATGTGACACATAGTCTCATGATGTTGTACCTCTTGGACTTTTTCAAAACAAATAGAGTTCATAGTGTCTTAAGTAAGAAAACCCAAAGAGTCGAGGAGTCGTTGAATATAACATTTGACGAGGGATCTCCTCCTTCTAAGATATCATCTTTGGTAGATGATGACTCAATCGAAAGTCCAATGATGGCAAGACAAGCATGGAATAAAAGTACAAAATAACATCTTCTCACCTTGAGTCAAACATTAAATCAAGTAAAATTGACATAAGTTATAAAACTTGATTTATAGGTCATAGTTGTGTCTAAACAAATTCAACAAAAACAATTTTTGGAATTTAGAGTAAAACAACTAGTTAAACAAAATAAATATTTCAAAGTAATCAACTGAGTATAGTGTCAATATTTGAAAGTCCTTTTGATAACAAAAGCAAGCCACAAAAGCAAGGGATTTTAACTTAAAGACATTCCTAGTTACTCTCTTGTTCTCAATGGTTAAGTTATTGATGACTTATCAAGAATGAGATTAGTAAATCCGTAGGTAAAAACTAAACATAGAGAAATGTTTGGAAGACTACTTGTTCTCATAACATTTAGATTCAACATTATGTTTAGCTTTCGTCTATGTGCTCGTGTTAAAGAAGATCCTAAAACAACTCTTTAGTTGAGCCTATTTGGATACAACATTAGGTACTACACAACTAGGATTATGGTCTCCCAAAAGAACGGGAATAGAAACCATAGTGTATGCCAAATGGAATTATGTCGGTAATAAGTTGATAAGAAAAGCACAAGTGGTACTTGCACTTTTATACTTACTTACCCAATGATTCTCCAAAACGCGTAAGATTCTCAAATTAGTATCGGATGGAGAAGCACAATCAACAAGCTCCAAGCAAACTCGTGTCAACAACGGAATTTATCTCATCAACATTGGAAGCATCGACTTCGGCAACAATTCAATCCATTATGTTCTTAGTCGACATATTGTGATCCCTCATCATCGCCTTGGTAAAAATGTTCATTGAGGAACATCTTAACTAAGAAAGTCTTATACGTTAACCATTCTATCAACGTTTTCACAAAACCTCTTGAATGATAAGCATTCATCATCCCTAGGCTTAGTCAAGGACTCATAAGACCTAAAACCTTAGTTTTGAACATTAGGATAAAACCACAAAAATCAAGACAATTCCTTTTGAGTCTTCCCTCCAGATCCCACTGCACCCTCAGACCATACGGGCGGAACCCACTTTTTGGTTCCGCCTGGTCCGCCAAAGCCACAGAATGTTTTATTTAAGTTCAAAACCAAACACCTCTTTACTCACAACTCCAACTTACCATCAACCCATAAGATTCACAAAATGAACAAAACCTCAAGCATCTTCCTCATAACCTTTCATCACTCAAACCTCAAACAACCAATGTGAAATGAGAAACCGAGTTATCCTTTGTCCTATCAGTATCGAGTCATCCACCATTTCAATATCGAGTTATCCTTTGTCCTATCAATATCGAGTCATCCACCATTTCCATGCCCTCAAAGAAACCAAGAGTCAATATCATCTTCACCAATAACTCCACCTAGTCATCTTCACAAGAAGATTCCACAATGTAACCAAACAAGTATGTCATCCCCACTATAACCTAACCTATTAAGATTAAACCACCTTTCATGATACATAAACCTATGTTCACCTTTGTGTCGCTCTTTGAAACAAAGGGCAATTGTCATATCCATACTCTCATTAACATATTTGTCTATGTCGTCAAAAGTCAAGTGAATTTCATTATGAAATGCGTCTCTTCCACTTTCTAGCAAGTGAAGAACACAAAGAAGATAACAAAGCTTTAATTGTTGTCAAACAATCACCACCTCATTTCACATATCCACTCTCGGTCGTCACCCATACTTTACCACCGTTCACCACATTGTTAAAACAAATGAAAAACGTCATTGAAACATCACTTGCATTATAAAACGTGTTTAAGCATCAAAATGAGTCAAGCTAACCTCACCTCCACATTGTTTTCATATAGGCACACACTAGAACATACACATTACAATAGTCGTTTACTTAGACTAAAATGTGAAATTTTGATTTTCTAGGAATCATCATGCCTCCTCGAACTCACTACGACCACAAGGACACCATCAAGTACCTACCAAAACAACCAAAGGTCTTACTCAAACTCAAATCGTTGTTTTCAAAACCTTAGAAAAACGATATGTCCATAAGGGTAGAACCATTGATCCATCCTTCTTAGAAGGTACAAACCTCTACACGGAACTTGCCACAATCAACTTTAAGTGTCTCTTAGAAATCGACGAGCCTATTTGTTCTAGGTTCATTTTAGAATTCTATGCATCCGTCACCCTCTCCAAGGATGAGTATGGTCGCATGTCTATTAACTTTAGGGCTAGTAGTCATCAATACTCCTTCACTCTCGAGGAGTTTGCTCAAATCCTAGGTGTCCCAAACCATGGTACTTACATCTACTCCGACTTGCACTCTCTCTCAACTCTTGACACACTCTTTGACCGCATCCATCCCTATGATACCCCTCTTGTGTCCAAAGATGAACTTCGTGACCACCTCTTCATTAGGACCACCAACACTAGGAGAACTAGAACCTGAAATGAGGTCATCAAGGACCCATATGGAATGGAACTCAATGAACTCAAGCCCCAAATTCAAGAAATGGGAAGAACTCCTTAGAGCCAATGTCATTAGCACCATAGGAAACCGTGATCACATCAATGTTTATCTTTACTACAGGCTCTACTCCTTCTCTATTAGGCAACCCTTCAACCTTGCCTACTTCATGACCAAGAGAATGGCCGACATTCCCGTGCAAGGCACAACGGCTAAGCCGTATGGAATGCTCTTGACCCGTCTCTTTGGGTTCATCTATCCAATTCCATCAACTCCTAGAGTTCTTCACCTAGACTACTTTATCATTCCACACACATTTGTCCCACTAAGTGATAGGAGAGTCTACAAAGCCTAAGGAAAACATTTTCCAACTCTAGGCTTTGCCCAACTCTAGGCTCCCACCTCTAGAATACATTTTCCAACTTTCGGATATTCCAAATGAGTCGGCGGAGTTCAAGCAAACAAAGGGGATGTTCAAAAACATCGAGAGATTTCTTGAAATGCTCAAGAAGAAGATTAACCGTCTATGAGAGCAGGTGTGTAGGAGTGTTTGACACTAGGTGCTATTTGAACGATTTGGTCATTTAAACATTACGTGTTATGTATTTGTGAGTTAGTAGGATATTTGGTACTATTTGGAACCTGTAGGAACTAACAATGATGCAGGAAGACAACATTTGGCATGTTGTCAAATTTTCATGCTTATGATAAATTTCACTAAGTTTAGTGAAAATCGTTAGCCCCCGGTCAAAGTCCTAAGAGATGAATGTCTATGTGCCTAATTTTTGCATTTCCTAATCAGTCATATAATAAATTTTCATTTCCAAGAGTTTTCGAAAAATTTGAAAATCGTTTCGCGGGTCAAAATAGTGGACTGCCACTTTTAGCAGCACTGGCGGATCTGGCGGCACCCAAAATTGGGTTCCGCCAGTGTATTTTCTGGGTTTTCCAGAATTGGCCCAACGGACCAGGCGGATCCCAAAACAGGGTTCCGCCTGTGTATTGTGAGGGTTCCGCCAGTCACCTGCAGAAAATTTTTGTCATTTTTCTTAAGTTCATAACTTGTAAAGTGTCAAACCATTATCTTAAGTGAGAAACATCTTTCATTAACATCAATAACTATATTAGAACAAACCTCACTCACTAAAACAGTTTGGAAGACACTTCCCGCCAAAATTCAAATTCAAAACATAACTAACCCAAGGAACCCTTTTAAAGGATCCTTCAAACCATTGGAACATTTTCAACCAAATCACATCCCATGATCACAAAGCATTGAGTTCATATGTTGGTCTTTCACTCCACCCTATTCCATTGGATTGACATCAAATGATGTGACAAGTTCATGAAAATCATTTGATTCCTCAATCTTTGAATGGTAGAACATCAAATCCAAACACTCCTTCCCACAATTCTTTTTAAGTTTGATCACTTTCGAATACCCCAAAACTCACACCAACACCATTACTTCTTTCAATCTCAAAACTCTTTCAAACCAAAGATTTGAGATGACTTAATCAGACACCTCATCCGAATCATCAAGGTAAAACCACTAGGATTAGTGTCAAACCTTGTTGCTTCAACAAAACCGTCAAGTCAAGCTCATCATCTTCAAGTGATGCTTCGCTTAATATTTCTTCACCTATCCAAGATTTCCTTAACCTCACTACCTCAACACCATCCTCAACACATTTCAATACCAATGTGATCACTATTCAAGATTTGCTTAATCTTGCTACTTCAACACTTACACCAATGGAACTTTTCCATACACCACCAACATCACCACATCCACTATTGGAAACTTTTGAAAACCTATCACCTAAACCATCAAGCCCTCCATCATTGTCACCTTTTAACACCATTGCCCAAATGGAAACCCATCAACAACCAATATTTCAACCAAACGAGTCATTGGATGATGCACCTCATCCACCGTCATTGCTTGAGAGTTTGGCCTACCTTTATGCTAAATCCTCAATTTTTCCAAATGATCAAGGTTATACACACCTACAATCATTTGTGTTTCACCCCATTCACAAAAACCTTCATGGTAACCATTTACAAATAACCAAGCCTACACCATTTTGTTCAAACAACAACCACCACAACAACAATAACTACCACCACCTCAAGAACCTTCCCAACACTTTGAATCTCTATTTTCTTCGTATAAGAAAATAAAAGCATCTCAATGATCTTCCACCAAGACCAACAACAACCATCACCTTTCACAAATGAATAACCAAGGTCATTGCTTAACCAAAATGAGTCTTTCGACCACAACCAACCACCACAACAAGAGTATCATCACCCAAAACCATTGTTGTTTCACCCTATCCAATAAAATGAGGTTTATCCTAAACCACATTGTGGAACGTCTCAAGTTTAGAGTCTCCAAAATGAAACAAAACCGTTTCTTTTGGAAAATGTTTCCCATTTAAACCAACAAACCAAAACCCGTGTCACCCTCTCAACCTTCAAACTAAAGCCCGCTACAACCACAACCCACATTTTCTTCCTTAAACAACCTTAGCCTTGTTTTTGGAAAATGTTTCTCACAAAGGAAAATGATGATTTCCTTATAGCTTTTTATGGTCGTAGCTTATTTGTAGCTTTTTCTTTATTTCTAGAGGTAGGATAGTGTGACCAAAATTTCTTGTCTTTGACTTTTTAAGAAGTCTAAATTTTACATGAAATGAAGTTCATTACACTACAAGGTTTTCTTTGTTTGTTGACCATTTTAGGTATGATATGTGAACTACACCTTTATATGGTACCATACATAAATCTTGTGTTTTAGAAACTAACTTTTTTTTGTAGGTTCATTATCCATGTCTTCCTTCCTTGAAACTCCATTTAGGGGAGTAACATTCAAGGGGGAGCATGAGTCTTGCTTTATTCCGCTTCACAACTCTTAGTTGTGTTTTTAAACATGAAATGCTTTCATGACTTATCTTGTGCGGAAACTAACTTTTCTTTTGTAGGTTCAAAATCCATGTCTCCTCTCTTGGCACTCCATTTAGGGGGGGTATCAACCAAGGGGGAGCATGCCTATATAATTCCGCTTCGCTACTCTTCTTTTTGTTTCGACAAAAAGGGGGAGAATTTATATGAAACTTGCTCTATTATTTTAAACTTCCGCGTAGCTAACTCTTTGCAAAAACAAGTTTCATTACTAACTTTATAAGACTTAACACTAAATCTTATGACTTACTTTTAAATAAAGTTTATGTTTTGTCATCAACAAAAAGGGGGAGATTGTTAATACAAATATCGCCTAAAAACGTTATTTATATTTTACGATCTTTGCTAAGTTTTGTTAATAACAAAGTATGAACTTTAGCTAAAAGTAAATTATCACTTTGAGTGTTTAAGTCTTGTTTAACTAATGTTTACATTTTCTTTTAAACTAAACATTGTTTTTTATTTCTTGAATTAGAAAGTGTCTTGTCATATCATATTTATTTCTCTAAATAGAATTGTCACATCACACTTATGGCAAGTTTTGTCAATATGCATTTATGTGTTTGACTAACTTTGTAGTGACTTGCAAGTTTGGTGTTTGACTAGTGTAATGTGATGTGACATTGTTTGGTTGCTAGGATTTATGAGACAAGACATTGTTTAGTTTGAAGAGTTATTGCATAAACCTACTGCAGACCCGGCGGTACCCTGGGGGTACACGGGCGGAACCCATCTGAGGGTTCCGCCTGATCCGCCAAGCATGCAGTATGGTGTGCTATAAATACCAAGCCATAACTTGATTTTTGGCTAACCCTTTTAGGACATATATTCACATATTCTCTCAACTAACTCAGTAACCTTTTGATTTGTGATTCTCTTATGTAGCAAGGGGATTCACAAGATCATTCAAGAAGTTACAAGCTTCAACTCTAAAGTTGCAAGTCTTGGTAGCTTGGTCATGTATAAGCTTTGGTAGTTTATACTTCATGTGTGTCTTGTATGTAGAAGTTATAGGTTAGTATTTTAGGCCTCAAAATACAAAGAGTGTTGGGAGTTGTTGTACCCTAGTAAAAGAACTAACGGGAGTGGTTGTACCCTTGGTAAAGAACTCGACATCTAGCTTTGTGTCGGTAAAAGTGTAAGCGACGTACGGGAGTGGTTGAACCCATGTAAAAGAACTCGACATCTAGCTTTGTGTTGGTAAAAGTATAAGCGACGTGTAAGGTTTTCTCCGCCGGTGAAAGGAGCTTGTTGATTAGTGTTTATAACTCTCGAGTTGGAAACTCGGGGCGTGGATGTAGGGCAAGGAAAAAGAGTCCTTGTAGCCGAACCACGATAAACTATCGTGTTGTGGTTTGATTGTTTCTTTCTCTATCTTTACTTATTATATGTTGTTGTTTAGTTAGAATTGTTGATCACATATAAAGCTTTTCAAAGAACCAAAACAAGTAATATTGTTCTTATATCTTTCAACATAAGTAAAGCTTTTCAAAGAACTAAACAAGCAAAGTTAGAATCATTACAAGTAAAGCTTTTCAAATTATAAAACAAGTTAAGTTAGAATGGTTATCTACATGTAAAGTCTTTTTCAAAGAATCAAACATATTAAGTTGTGTTTATATCTTTAACCAAATGTCAAGTTCTCAAAGATTATTTAAGCAAATAAGAATCGAAAAAGCGGTAAACTATTCAACCCCCCTTCTAGTTTTCCACAAAGTATACACGAAATATGAGATCTTTTTTAATCAAATAAAAATGTACACGAGCTGTGATAAACAGTGATGTGGCAACACTTATTTTTTTCACATAATAAATTATAAGAAATGTGACAACTATGAAACATTTTTTTTATTGTTCAATTGATAGTATATTAATTTGTAGTATGAAGATCCAAAGTAGAAGAGAACCTTTTATTTATTAAATATAAACGCGATACATAAAATAAACACACGAAGATTAAAACATGTAAAATTAATCCAAATAGTAGCACACCACCAAGTTGTGCTAATGTTATAACTATTTATAGAAACGAGGTTTCCATATCGATTTTTGACGTTCATGTGCTTTAGCTTCCTCATTCTCAAAGTGTTCTTGTTCCGCCCATTCAACCATTTGATCAAATGTGTAATCTGTTTGTGATATAATCTTTTTTTCATCTTCGTTGT
Source organism: Artemisia argyi (assembly GCA_030686995.1). Lineage (NCBI taxonomy): Eukaryota > Viridiplantae > Streptophyta > Magnoliopsida > Asterales > Asteraceae > Artemisia > Artemisia argyi. Next base: position 14,785,523 of record CM060687.1, on the reverse strand, counting down.
CACTTGTGTATGGTGTTATAACATGATCCATCATTGCTGCCAAGGTAGCATTTGGGCATATATATCTTGATATAATAAAATCCACACCGACATGGTCAACGTAAATTTCCAACCGGCCTTTTGATGCTGAAATATCAAACATCACATGCATATCATAGTTGTTTCTTAGTTTCACGATTACTGAATACCCGGTGTCTGGTACTGCGTAATAAATTGCATGAATCTTCCTATCAACAATGTTACACAAGTATTGCTTCAACTCTTCCATCTTCATTCTTGGAATAGTGATTTTCATCTTCCAACCGTTTACATAATTGGGGTTTCCGCCATTGCAAACCAATTGACCATTATTGTGGACAACGAAATTAAAATTGGTTTGGGTATATGGGGTAGTAGGTTTGCTTGTTTTCATCCGGCCAACTTTAAACCGGATACGCTCTTCACGTTTGTTTTTTCTCTGAACCATTTGATGCAGGTACGCGACACGCTCTTCACGCTTTATTTTTGTTTCTTCTGATATGACACAACCAAATGATTCTTCCAAAGAACCATCATCTGGAATCAAAATTGTGCTTATATCAATAGGATGCTCAGAAACAAAAATTTGAAGCTCCCGGACAACTTTTGCAATGTCAAACATAACATCAAGATCATAATCATTTTTAATTTCCTTCATACCTACTAAGTTGTTGTTTTGTGGCAATGCGTAATATAGGCTGTGTACCCTTATTGGTAATTCGCTCTTGAGAAAGGTAACCATATCTTGAAAATCAATTTGTGGAACATTAATTTTCGTGCATGATCCATCTTGATATGTTATTGGGTTGAATATAAACTGACCGTTGTAGTTTACATTCAATTCGAAAGTATGGTTATTAGATGTTGACATTTGGTTATAGAAAGAAGGAAATATTTAGTTTTATTCAATGAAACCACAAAGTGGTATTTATAGAAAAACGGTAATGATAATACAACATTACAAGCTGAACAGACCCGTACTTCCTATCTAGTCAAACAACTTTTTTGAACACGAAGGTTTATCTTGAATATTCTTCTTGGTACCGACATGATTGCATTGAGCGGCCACAACGAGTGGGGATAACTCCACACGTGATACATACACATGTAGTTTGTTTTGATTAACTTGGGTATAGGCTAATACAGTTTTGCGGTCGACAATAACATCAGCCAAACATACGAGACCTGAATCAAGACAACAATTAAGTTTCTTTATATAAAAAAAGGTTGCGGACCTTTCATCGTAACCTAAAGAATTCGTTAATATTTTTTTCAATTGCTCTGCCGAAAAGGTTTCAATCTCAACTGGATCTACACAAGCAATTAAACCACCTACAAATTTTCTTCCAGGTGGGGAAGTGAACATTCCGTAATGGTGAAGTAGGACTTTGAATGTCATTTTAATAGTTATAATAAGAATTTAAAAAAAAAATCATAAGGTTTTTATGTAATTGAAGTGCAACAATATGGTTTATATACCCAGAAAGTCACATAAACTTCTACACGAAATATGACAATTATTAAAGTAAAGTGGCCAGTGATGTGATAGCTGATGCGACGAGGGAGGAGAAATTTCAGGATCACATAAACTTCTACACGAAATATGACAATTATTAAAGTAAAGTGGCCAGTGATGTGACAGCTGATGCGACGAGTGAGGAGAAATTTCAAGATCACATAAACTTCTACACGAAATATGACAATTATTAAAGTAAAGTGGCCAGTGATGTGACAGCTGATGCGACGAGTGAGGGGAAATTTCAGGATCACATAAACTTCTACACGAAATATGACAATTATTAAAGTAAAGTGGCCAGTGATGTGACAGCTGATGCGACGAGTGAGCGGAAATATCAGGATCACATAAACTTCTACACGAAATATGAAATTTAACTATGAGAAGTTTCTTATCACATATAATTGTACACGAAATATGACAATCAAAACACTGACTTTAGAAAAACACACACGCTTACTAAGCCAACTATATATAACACATCAACAACTTGATGTGCATACACACTTTCACACACAAAAGAAAAACAAATTTGAAATGAGTTGTAAAAAAATAAAATGCAGGTTACATTATCATGATATAGATCGTGGTGTCATAATTTATGATGATGTAACGTATTCCGGGTTAGTTAATATGGTGATGAGCAAGTTTAATTTGAACCATAATGACCGGGTCAATTTAAAGGTTAAACTTCCTTCAATTGACTCTCTACTCGATATTACTGATGACAACGAGGTAATTTTTTTGGTTGAATGTGCTTTACAGTCTCCTAGTGAAATTGTAGAATTGTTTGTTTCACAAACAAAAAATTTTGAAGCAACAAAATCTTTTACTACAACCTAGCAAGTGCCACACTTTCATAACTTTTTTTCATCAAGAATAGATGAACACATTGGCTCAGCTAGTGATGTTCCATTTATGTATGCCGAAAAAGATGATTTTCATAACAATGACTCTGGTTATAAACATGAGGCCAATTTCACAAAAACGGACTCATCATTTGCTTTCAATTCGAATAACGAACAAGAAGATGATTTTGTAAACATCTACTATGCTTATAAAAATGAGGCCAATTTCACAAAACCTGGGTCATCAAGTGCTTTCAGTTCTTATAACGAACAAGAAAATGATTTTCTAAGTATTGACTCTGGTTATAAAAATGAGGCCAATTTCACAAAACCAGGGTCATCTTGTGCTTTAAGTTCGGATACCGAACAAGAAGATGAGCCAAGTAATACTTACTTGGATTTAAATAATCAACCGCAACCCATTGACCAAAATTGGACAAATTCTTTTAAATATATCCCCCAAGTTCCTGAAACACCACTTTACAAGTCAAAACCATTTTCTACAGAGGTTTATGATAAAGAAAATAGAATAAAAGTCAACGAGCTATTTTTAGATAGGGCTACGTTAGACATGGAATATAGGGTGAAATCTCTAGAAGATGGTTTTGAATTTGTTTCCAAAAAAAGTAATCCGAGTACGCATAGTGTTAAATGCGTTCAACATGGAAAATGTGCATGGTTTGTTAATGCAAAACGTTGGAAGAATTCAGATGTTTTTCAAATTACAAAGATGAATGATGTTCACACATGTGATAGAACTCAAACATTTCCTAACCATCGAAATGCAAACAAAAAAGTTATTGCCCACATTATGAAAGGCAAATTACAAGATGGTAGCCGTGATTTGAAACCCAGAGATATACAAAAAGATATCTTGGCACAATATAAAACATCTATATCTTACAAACAAGCATGGAGAGGTAAGGATTATGGGTTAAAAAAGTTAAGAGGTTCACCATTAGAATCCTTTGAGATGCTACCCTATTACTGTTACAACTTAGAGAGAAAAAACCCAGGGACTGTGACACGAATCAAGACAAACAATGCAGGAGTTTTCGAAATATTATTCATTGCAATTGGTGCATCAGTAAGTCTCGTTATTTTTTTAATTTTTTTTATTAATACATTTTTTTGAGATACGTGACAACACGTTTGCTTGTAAAAATTGTTTATATTCAGTTGCGCACGTTTCGGAACCATCTTCGCCCAATACTTATAGTGGACGCGGCGCATTTGAAGGGTGTATACAAGGGTACCAATTTCCAAGCTGTAGGGATGGACGGAAACAACCAAATTGTGCCAATTGCTTACGGTATATGCAGAGGAGAGACTGGAGATTTATGGTCGTGGTGGATGTCAGTACTTAAGGAGTGTGTAGGCGATAATCCAAATATGGTTATCATATCTGATAGGCATCCTTCGATAGCTTTATCAGTAAGGAATGAGTTTCCGTCGGCGTTTCATGGTATATGTTGCCGTCATCTAATGATGAACCTTAAACTAAAAAATAAAAAAGTTAAAGGTCTATACTGGGGCATATGCAAAGCGTATACAACAGATCAGTGGCAAAGAAAGATGAACATACTCTTGTCTGTTCAACCAGAAGCTAATGGAGGCTGATCCTACACGTTGGTCTAGAGCGCATTGCCCACGCACTCGTTACAATTACTGTACATCCAACAGTGTCGAGTCTCTTAATTCTTGTACTGTTAGGTACAGAAACCTACCGGTCACAATGTTGACCGACACGTATCGAGATATGGTGCAAAAGTGGTATTTTAACCGTCGAAAATCTGCAGGTATTTCTTGCTTAAAAAATTAAGTATATATTAAACGTGTGAGTTGGTGGTAAAATAATTAACGGGTTTATATTCACGTTTTTTGTAGCAACAATGAAGTACGAAATCACTGATTGGGCAGCAGATAAGGTGGAAAAAAGAAAAAGAAAAAGCGTCAGATGGGTTGTATACGGAATTAACCAATTTCAGTATCAAGTTTCTGATGGGCTATATAACCGTGAAGTGAACTTACTGACCAAACAATGTGAATGTCGGAAATGGGAGCTTTCTGGGATACCTTGTGGGCATGTTATTGCTGTTAGTAGGTTTTTGGGTCAAACAAATTGTGTACAATATGTCGAGCACTGGTTTAAAAAGGAAAAATATCAAGCAACCTACGCGGAGTCAATTCAATTTGTTGGCAATTTTAACGAATGGGAGTATCCAAGCCATATACATCCTGTTACTCCTCCAAACATGAACAACCCTCAACCAGGTCGTCCAAAAAATACAAACCGTATACTATCACAAGGTGAGGAACCAACTACAAGACATTGTAGCAGGTGCAATGAAGTTGGCCACACACGTGGGCGTTGCAACAAATCATTCGTCCCTGATCCGCCTGTACGCAAAGGTAAACAAAAGCAACAAGAATTTGCAATGGATGAGCAACCATATGCTCAAAACTCGTACTTTTACCAAGAGTATGGTCAAAACACATACCCCACAAACAATTGTGATCAAAACCAATACACGCAAGCATTCGATCATAACCAATACACGCAAACATTCGATCATAACCAGTACGCATCTCAACAATATGATCAAAACACAAATGCTTCACAAATGTATGATCACAATCACACACAACCATCATTCAACATGTCTCAACAATACGATTCCCAGCAGTATGCCTCTCAACATATAGATGATCACAACACGCAACGTTCAAATAGTTGGTTTAATCACCTTGGTTTTTAAGATGGTAGAACAATTTATGTGTTTTTAATATTTTCAATTTACTATGTAATGTAATTTACGTATCCTGTAATAAATTCCTTCTTTTTTAATATTATTATATAAATACTGTCGTACTACAATTTACCATTGTAATTGCTCTTACAAGCTAAAAACCCTTAAAAAATTATAACCTAAACCATAAACCTAAACCTTAAACCTAAACCCTAAAATCTTACAAACAACACACTAAAACATAACCCTAACAAAAACTTAACATATTTCGGATAAATATATGGAAGAATTACATACATTATTTTTTTTGAAACTTGTATTTCGCTACAATGCAGCATAGAAATACATTTGTTTTTTTTTTTTTTTTTATCAAAATGCAATAAAATGCCTCGTGAAATGTGTATCTCGCTGCAATTTAAAGCAGAAATATAACTTTTTCTGCAAGCGTGGGGCCCAAATGTGTATCTCGCTGCATCCACAACAAGAAATACAAAATTTTAATTTTTTTAATATTCGGGTGGGGCCCAAATGTCATATTTCGCTGCATACAAAACTAGAAATACAATTTTTTTTTTTTTTAATATTCGGGTGGGCCCAAAAAAGAAGTGAGGTGAGCGGTGGGACCCTTTGCAGTGTATTTCGTTGCAAAGGGTATGTGAAATACATTTTTTTTATAATTTTTTTTTCTAAAAATGACGAGATACTGACACGTGTTGGTATTGAATTTCTGGAATAATTTGCAGCGAAATATGTGGCCTTTTTGGGAATAAAAAAAAAACCCGCCTCAAAAAAGGCAACACATTACTACAGAGCCTTCTGCAGTAATTTTCGTTTGAAGATCGGCAAACGAGGTCTATATATTCGTCTCTAGTTTACTAGTGAACACGGAGTAAAACACATATGGGTCATACAAATATAGATGAGTTAATTAATTATAGCACAATCTTAAATATAACTTCTTTGAAGACCAAAAGAATAAGTTAGTAATTTTATGGTCATCCTCGTGAAACATGGCTATATGAGCACTCATATATAAAAATTACAATTTTACATTATACCTTTTTCTTACCACATGTTTGATATTTAACATCCATGGCCAAACGTTGTTATTAAGTGTTGATTATCTAACGTTTTGTTTTATTTAAACTCAACGGTCCTAATAAACTATAGCACCATTGAACTAGGGGGAGTATAGTAGTATGACACTTATAGCAGTTATGTTGCGGTCCCGTTGTGACTCATTTATGTATGGCTACAAGTGAAATATTTTGTTTGTCATATTTAACGGGAGAAAGCAAAAAAGCTTTCAAGTTTTATTCTACAGGATTGACGAGCATAAGGTGATGATTTAGTAAAGCATGGTCAATGAGAGCGATAAACATCACATGTTTGCTACTTAACACACATGGGGTAACAATTGTTATTAATCGTTTATTATGTTATCTAATACTTTGTTTTATTTAAGTTCAACGATACTAACAAGTTGTAGCACCGTCGAACTGGGGGGAATATAGTGGTGATACCGCCACCGGTTATGTTACGGTCCAATTATTATCCGATTGTTGTATTGAATTAATTGATACTAATGAGACGTTGTGTTCATCATATCTAACGGAAAAAGCAAAAGAGCTTTCATGTTTCAATTTGCAGGGATAACCCAACGGTGCCAAGCCACCTAGGGGTAACATCTACGACCCAACGGTGCCAAGCCACCTAGGGGTAACATCTACGACCCAACGGTGCCGAGCCACCTAGGGGAAACATCTACGACCCAACGGTGCCGAGTCACCTAGGGGTAACATCTACGACCCAACGGTGCCGAGTCACCTAGGGGTAATATCTACGACCCAACGGTGCCAAGTCACCCAGGGGTTACAACCCAACGGTGCCAAGTCACCCAGGGGTTACATTATCGACCTAACGGCGCAAAGACACCTAAGGGGTCCACATACTAACCTAACAGCGCAAAGACGCTCAGGGGTTACATTATCGACCTAACGGCGCGAAGACGCTTAGGGGTCGCATCATCAAGACCTAACGGCGCCAAGACGCCTAGGGGTAACATTATTGGACCCAACAGCACGAAGTCGCTAGAAACAAACATCATAAATGCTCCGACGAAGATTAGCTACCTCCGACCGGTCAATGTAGCCAATGTCTTGGCAAAAATGTAAGACCCAACAATGTTTAAGTATAGCATCATTGACCGTTGCTCAACAATACTATACTGGGGGGACATGTTAGCGTATATGTCCGAATGACGTAGGCCGAAAGACCATAAAGTACACTTTAAGTATTACATCATTAGTCTTCTACTAGTAATGCAATACTGGGGGGACATGTTTGCGTATATGGTCTGATAGACCTGTCACAACTCGTAAATTCTGGTCTTTTCCCGAACTTTCACATTTACTATTCATCGGTTACTATTCATCGATCACTATTCATCATTTTTGAGGTCAGTTTGATATTCTGAGAAGCGTTTTAAAATTTTACTATTCATAAAACACTATTCACCTCCGGAGAAAATTTGTCATTTATACGTGGGTTGCGTCACTTTTGTAAACGTACGATTATCGACCTAATAGACGTTATCTTATGAGCTATTATTTTAAATAATTGATCCGACAATCCCAACTATGGTCCTAACACATTTTTATACTCATAATAATAATATAAAAATTATATTATTAATTTACCCGATATTTTGGAAATTTATTTAACTTATATCGTACGCCTAATTTATTTACGACGGTTTTCGTAAAAACTAAACAATGATCACCCGAACACCCAATATTTATACCCAACCTATTTTTATAATTTTTATAACTTTATTATGACCCGGTTAACTCTGTTAAAATTTATTTTTAATTAACCCGGTACCCGGTACATTTTAAAAACTACAAATCTACACAAAATAATACAAAGTCACAAAAGTCTTACACTCCAACCCCCCCCCCCTCCATTATGCCGCCCCCCCCCCCCCCTCCATACCAATCACTTACATTTTGAAAAATCTTTACTAACCCATTTAATGATGGTACTTCTTGTCTAGGTGATTAAATATAAACATATACATATACATTTCATTTCATTTCCAAAAATCACACAAGCAAACTATTTTTCTTTTTCTCTCTTTGTGGTGTTCGGCAAAACAACAAGAAACAACAAGAATCCATAACTTTTCCAAGATCAAGTGTTTAATCATGTCCTAATCATGATCTAGTTGGGGTTTGGTGGTAAAAATCCCTAGGTTTCTTATACATTTTCATCCAAATCATCTCAAATCTTTCTTGTAAGTTGTCAAACTCTTTTCCATAATTTATTCATGTTATCTTTGTGATCATATGATTTCCATTCAAGATCTGCATGCATATGTTAGTTATACCACTCATTTATATATATATATATATATATATATATATATATATATATATATATATATATATATATATATAACTTTTGATCCCTAGAAATAGATTATTATTAGATCCTTGTTAGATCCACTTGGTTTATGATGTTTAGGAACCCATGACACCCTAAGAAGGTGTATGGTAAGATTAGACTAGATTTGTGGTGATTGAAAGTGGTTTGGTTGGATTAGAAACTAGTTTGGAACATTAAAAATGGATTTTAAACATAAATAAAAACCTACTGTCCTTAAAATGAAAACGTGGCCAACTCAGTGGGTTTGGGGTAACTTTTGACCAAATATTTAGAAAATACATTCCGAGACGGAACTATGGCCGAAAACGAGTTAATAACGAAGGAGATACGCCAAAAACGAGTTTAACGACGAAAACTATATTTTCTGAAAACTGCATGCTGTTTGGCATTTTTAGACGGACAAATAGAGGCGTTAAACGTAACCTAGAGGAGCCGAGCTATCGAAAATATATTAGTATATACTAAAACGAATCCGTGGATATAAAGAACGAGTAAAATGAGCTTAAAACGACCAAGTTATACATGTTTTAGAATCGTCAAAACTATATATATATTTAGTCACTACTAGAAATAATATAACTACGTACTAAATAATATATTTTCTAGATTTCTTATTCAGGGGGTTTATTTTTAATTAACGAGATACGTGCGACCCAAGGTTTATTTATGCGACTACTAGACGATATCTTAAGGTTTTCAAAACGAGGAATATAACACTAACGTTTTTATATACGATATATTACGACAAGTTTTTATTATTCTAGTTGAACTTATTTTTCCTAAGTATGGAAAATACTTTACTTTGACTATAACAATTATTTCCAAGTTACGAGTGGTATAGGTATCATGTGCATGTGCATTCATTACATCCTTTCATGATCTAAGTAGATCACTATCATTCATATTAGGTTGCGGTTAGAGATCGAACCTCATTTCTGTGTATCCACTTTTGTCGTCGTAGCTATCGCACCAGGTGAGTCATAGCCCCACTTTTACTCTTTACACTTGTTTTAACTCTTTGGGGGAGATACATGCTCAACTACTTGTTTATACTTGTACAAATATTTAAAACATTTATACTTGATTACTTTTATACTTGATAACACTTATACTTGATTTTATACATACGTGATTGTGTTATACTTAACTGTGTTATACTTACTTGATACTTGAAACGTTTAAACTTTTATGCTTTGGGAAACGGCACCCAGTAATCTGTCAAAGGAGAGGTATTGATAGTACTATTATGGGGAAACACCCCCCACCCAAGTCCAAAACAGATGCGACGTTGGGTGACAGGTACTATTTGGGATGGTGGTTCCCCGCCTTTGTGTCTATTCTTGACCTTGGGTGAATATAATCCTGAGAAACTATATATTGTAGCAGTGGGTTGTAAACACACAGGTTACAAGGATCTTATGGCGGGACTTGTAACTGAGTGGATTTACGATGCCTTTGCTGGGAAACCTTCATACATATGCATAAACTTTATTTGTTAAACAAACTCTATGAACTCACCAACCTCGTGTTGACACTTTAGCATGTATTTTCAGGTTTTAATCTTATGGCACGCTACTGGAGGTTTTGGCAGGGCATGGCATGGTCATAGAAGACTCTGATTATTTATATGGGGACCGTTTTAAACTACTTTTAAGGGCCTACTTCTGCACTACTTTTAACGATGTAAATTCAACATTTTTGATTAAACGATTTTATTCTAAATGATTAAAGTGAAAACCATTTTTGTACGTGTGTTGTAATACCAATTGAGTTACACCCCAGCTACACGTATGCTTCCGCTAGACCCGATTTTGGGGGTGTGACAGATTGGTATCAGAGCTCTGGCTATAGCGAACTAAGTGTTTTAAAAACCTAGACTATAGCTACTTTTACTAAAAACTTAACCCTATGACCGTCACGTGCCTGCCTGCCAAGATAATGCCTCACTTGTGGTTTGTTGCTGACTTAGGTGATGAGATTTGTGTCTCATTATCTGGTATATTATATTCACTTATTCTAGTTGATTTCTATCATTGTCTTTCATATAAGCATGTTCACGTATCATATATGTCACCCTGTTATGTTTCTCCCTGCATAGTTTCATCTTTTGACCTCGAGTTTGGTCACCTGCCTTAGTCTTTCTGAACGTCTTGGTATTTGTGAAGGACATAGTCTTAGTATAACTGAGCTGAGTATTTCAAAATTTATGGAACCTCGGTGGAATATAGACTAGTCACCTATATTCAACCCGGGATAGTGGGACATAGGCTGACTACCTATATCCGACTCAGAAATGAATTTTGCAACACTGAGAATGGTTATAATAAAATTCTGTCTGGATTGAATCCTCAACTCAATTTCCAAATGCTTCATTTATGTGTGTGTATACCCTCGTTGTCAGAACGCTTATACTTTTCCTCACCTTGTGAACCGCCGCCTGAAAACACGTCAACTGGTCATTTCATCTCATGAATCTTCACCTTTATAACACTTCGGAGACCAACGTTAACTGAACTTCGGGACGAAGTTCCCTTAAGGGGTAGAGACTGTCACAACTCGTAAATTCTGGTCTTTTCCCGAACTTTCACATTTACTATTCATCGGTTACTATTCATCGATCACTATTCATCATTTTACTATTCATCATTTTTTAGGTCAGTTTGATATTCTGAGAAGCGTTTTAAAATTTTACTATTCATAAAACACTATTCACCTCCGGAGAAATTTGTCATTTATATGTGGGTTGCGTCACTTTTGTAAACGTACGATTATCGACCTAATAGACGTTATCTTATGAGCTATTATTTTAAATAATTGATCCGACAATCCCAACTATGGTCCTAACACATTTTTATACTCATAATAATAATATAAAAATTATATTATTAATTTACCCGATATTTTGGAAATTTATTTAACTTATATCGTACGCCTAATTTATTTACGACGGTTTTCGTAAAAACTAAACAATGATCACCCGAACACCCAATATTTATACCCAACCTATTTTTATAATTTTTATAACTTTATTATGACCCGGTTAACTCTGTTAAAATTTATTTTTAATTAACCCGGTACCCGGTACATTTTAAAAACTACAAATCTACACAAAATAATACAAAGTCACAAAAGTCTTACACTCCAACCCCCCCCCCCTCCATTATGCCGCCCCCCCCCCCCCCTCCATACCAATCACTTACATTTTGAAAAATCTTTACTAACCCATTTAATGATGGTACTTCTTGTCTAGGTGATTAAATATAAACATATACATATACATTTCATTTCATTTCCAAAAATCACACAAGCAAACTATTTTTCTTTTTCTCTCTTTGTGGTGTTCGGCAAAACAACAAGAAACAACAAGAATCCATAACTTTTCCAAGATCAAGTGTTTAATCATGTCCTAATCATGATCTAGTTGGGGTTTGGTGGTAAAAATCCCTAGGTTTCTTATACATTTTCATCCAAATCATCTCAAATCTTTCTTGTAAGTTGTCAAACTCTTTTCCATAATTTATTCATGTTATCTTTGTGATCATATGATTTCCATTCAAGATCTACATGCATATGTTAGTTATACCACTCATTTATATATATATATATATAACTTTTGATCCCTAGAAATAGATTATTATTAGATCCTTGTTAGATCCACTTGGTTTATGATGTTTAGGAACCCATGACACCCTAAGAAGGTGTATGGTAAGATTAGACTAGATTTGTGGTGATTGAAAGTGGTTTGGTTGGATTAGAAACTAGTTTGGAACATTAAAAATGGATTTTAAACATAAATAAAAACCTACTGTCCTTAAAATGAAAACGTGGCCAACTCAGTGGGTTTGGGGTAACTTTTGACCAAATATTTAGAAAATACATTCCGAGATGGAACTATGGCCGAAAACGGGGATGAAAACGAGTTAATAACGAAGGAGATACGCCAAAAACGAGTTTAACGACGAAAACTATATTTTCTGAAAACTGCATGCTGTTTGGCATTTTTAGACGGACAAATAGAGGCGTTAAACGTAACCTAGAAGAGCCGAGCTATCGAAAATATATTAGTATATACTAAAACGAATCCGTGGATATAAAGAACGAGTAAAATGAGCTTAAAACGACCAAGTTATACATGTTTTAAAATCGTCAAAACTATATATATATTTAGTCACTACTAGAAATAATATAACTACGTACTAAATAATATATTTTCTAGATTTCTTATTCAGGGGGTTTATTTTTAATTAACGAGATACGTGCGACCCAAGGTTTATTTATGCGACTACTAGACGATATCTTAAGGTTTTCAAAACGAGGAATATAACACTAACGTTTTTATATACGATATATTACGACAAGTTTTTATTATTCTAGTTGAACTTATTTTTCCTAAGTATGGAAAATACTTTACTTTGACTATAACAATTATTTCCAAGTTACGAGTGGTATAGGTATCATGTGCATGTGCATTCATTACATCCTTTCATGATCTAAGTAGATCACTATCATTCATATTAGGTTGCGGTTAGAGATCGAACCTCATTTCTGTGTATCCACTTTTGTCGTCGTAGCTATCGCACCAGGTGAGTCATAGCCCCACTTTTACTCTTTACACTTGTTTTAAATCTTTGGGGGAGATACATGCTCAACTACTTGTTTATACTTGTACAAATATTTAAAACATTTATACTTGATTACTTTTATACTTGATAACACTTATACTTGATTTTATACATACGTGATTGTGTTATACTTAACTGTGTTATACTTACTTGATACTTGAAACGTTTAAACTTTTATGCTTTGGGAAACGGCACCCAGTAATCTGTCAAAGGAGAGGTATTGATAGTACTATTATGGGGAAACACCCCCCACCCAAGTCCAAAACAGATGCGACGTTGGGTGACAGGTACTATTTGGGATGGTGGTTCCCCGCCTTTGTGTCTATTCTTGACCTTGGGTGAATATAATCCTGAGAAACTATATATTGTAGCAGTGGGTTGTAAACACACAGGTTACAAGGCTCTTATGGCGGGACTTGTAACTGAGTGGATTTACGATGCCTTTGCTGGAAAACCTTCATACATATGCATAAACTTTATTTGTTAAACAAACTCTATGAACTCACCAACCTCGTGTTGACACTTTAGCATGTATTTTCAGGTTTTAATCTTATGGCACGCTACTGGAGGTTTTGGCAGGGCATGGCATGGTCATAGAAGACTCTGATTATTTATATGGGGACCGTTTTAAACTACTTTTAAGGGCCTACTTCTGCACTACTTTTAACGATGTAAATTCAACATTTTTGATTAAACGATTTTATTCTAAATGATTAAAGTGAAAACCATTTTTGTACGTGTGTTGTAATACCAATTGAGTTACACCCCAGCTACACGTATGCTTCCGCTGGACCCGATTTTGGGGGTGTGACAAGACCCGATCCATCAGGACATATGATATAAGGTACATGATAGAAGGCCTGGACGGAAGACATGAATGGACGGTCTGGCTGGACGGACTGGCTGGACGGTCTGGCTGGACGGCAGAATGAAGGGCGCGTATACCAAGGCGCGTCTGTATGAAGGGCGCGTGTACCTACCACCCCGGTTTTAAAGGAACATGTTCCCAATGATGACATCATCTACAGTAGCTCAGGTATTATATATACACCACCCTTGGTGGTTGTATACACACACAAAAACCTCCTACATCTCTCTACTTTCTCTCTCTAGAATTACTCTCAATTAGAGGGTTCATCCCTCCATACTTATAGTAGAGGACTGACTTGACCGTCGGAGGGTGGTCCCGGGGCTCCGGCCTCGGGACTCCTTCTAACGGGTTCTTTCTTGTTTGTAGCACGCTTCAAGGCTTGGGATAAGGATGAATGGCACGTGGGAGCCGTCAGACTTGCCTAGCGGATTTTTGCTTAAACAAAGGCATCAACAGACAGTGACAACTTCATCAATGTACTACTCTTTCGATCACAAGGTATCAATAAACGTGTCACCATTACTATCCAAAATGAATAGATGTGGAGTGAGCCCTACCAAAATACCCACCAAACGCCACGGAGTTTGAGTACGGTACACTTAAATGGCCAAACCAAACTAATGAAGTTTCCCAAAGGATTTTTTGATATGTCACATAGCAATAGTCTATTAATATTATTCACAAATTTTCTCTTAAAAAGGCTAAATGTAATATCTTTAACAAATAAAAGGCTTGTATTATAACACTACAACTGCCATAGAAACAAAGAAAGGACACTAAAATTGTAAAACCCTAAACTCCGTCTTTCCGAAATTTTCATAATTTGAATTTTTCTAAGTTTTGCGGTTATAACCTAAGTACTTGGATTCTACACATCTAAGTATCCATATAACACTTCCTTATTAAGGTAAAAATAAATAATAATAATTCAAATGACATTCCTTGCTATTGTTAAATGTACGTATATAAAAAAAAAAAAAAAAAAAAAAAAAAAAAAAAAAAAAAAATAGTTGTTACAGCTTTTAATGGGTACAAGAAAATCACGTCCAAAAATCTTGCTCTCTTCGAAAGACTTCACGTCCATATATACGTCTGTTTCATTCACACTATCTCATCGGCAAATAAAATGAAAGATTGACTAAAATTCGGAACACTCGGTCAATTCTAAAACTGATTGACCAACAATTATACTATTTCTAAAAGGGAAAAATATTTAATAATGTACCATACTTGTCATAAAAATTACTTTCGTGTAGCGTACAAAAAAAATAGCTTTTTGATATACTGAACTTTCATTTTTGTCCTTTTTGATGTATTTTCGTGATAAAAATGTCCTTGGATTTTCAATATTTTGAGGGGTAAAAATGTCAATAGTACATAAAAAAAGCCAAAAAATGAAAGTTCAGTACATCAAAAAGCTATTTTTTTTGTTCGCTACACGAAAGTAATTTTTGTGACAAGTATGATACATTATTAAAGATTTTTCCCATTTCTAAAAATAAACATTTTACTCCTCTCCAAGTCCCGTATTTTGCGAACTAATTGTTACTCACGTTTACATATATAAACCATTTCCCTACAAGACACAATCACAGTTTCTAAATCCAAAAAAAAAAACAAATAAAAACAAAAACAAAATCCTAGTGATCAAATCTGAGTTCGGGAACGGTTCACGCCGAGGTGGTTCGAGTTTGGGCTGCTCGGGTTTAAATCGATTGGTGTCCGCGTAAAGGATTCTAGTTCGTTCGGTGGAGGTGCGAGATAGTATCGTGGGTTCGAGTTTCGATCAGGTTCCGTTGAGTTACAGTGTTTCGTTGGTCGGTGTTCATGCTCGTGTTCGATGTTGATATCGATTTATTCTCATTTCACTTGGAGGTAAACCTTTTAACCCTCGTATAATACATGATCAACTATTATTAACAATTAGTATGTTAAGTAACAAAAGGCTCACTATTCAATTAGTTAAAACTTGGATATATGAACGTTAGATATTGCATACAAGGAGTAAAATATATTCTAACTAGAAGATGATACTGGAAGTAATTGGATTTCATAAAGAGTCTCGATGGGTTTAATTTCGTTGTGAATACGCACGAGAATATTTTCAAATATCATGTACGTGTTTTAGTATTACGTTGAGTCCTTTCTTGCCGTATACTAATTAACATGCTAAAGATTATAACGAGATCATCATATACCAGTTTACGTGGCCAATATAAACGAAGAATAAACTGGGTACTAACAGCGTTTTATGGCTACCATGCTTTATAATGGAGAAACATTTGGTCAAACTAGCTATCACGAATTGTATTCATATTAGTTTGCTCTTTCAAGACACATGTATTCCTAGCTTTTCAAAACTTCATATCTCTTATTAAATCATGATTGAATATAATAAGATTTAAATGTCATCTAAACTTTATAAAATACATGTAAGTGAACCAATATCTAAATCTACTAACTGCACAAATTCTAAATGAGTAGTCTATTCGCATGACACATTTGATCAGATATTATATAATACATAAGTAAGCAATATGTAATCGTAAGGTATGAAACATGCATGGTTTGGCTTCGTTTCGGATCGTTAAAAGCTAAGTCACATGGGCTGTTGTATGTGATTTTCGTGTGAGCTATGTGAAGAAAGTAAGACTAGTTTTCATGCATGCATGTGTGTGAGTATGGTAGTCATAAAATACTTATACAAAATGTTTTGAAAGATAGCCGCGAGTCGTGTGTTTATGCATGTGATAATAACATAGTTTGATCGTCGCGGTCTAAGATTAATGTTAAGAATACGTTAATAAATTTTAAACGAATGGGTCTAAAATTATAATCTTAATATAAAATTATAGTATAAACTGTAAAATAACTTTATTTCACATTTTTAATATTTAATTTTGATAATTTACATTTTGACACTAAACTACGATATTTGTCATATTAAACCTTAAAGTTTATTTTATTGTCATTTATAACCCTAAAGTATTAGAGTACTATTCCATGAAACTTGCTAATTTGGGAAACTTGATAAATTTGAAAAGTTACTAAATATGGAAGATTACTAGAAATGGAAAGTTTCTAAAAATAGAAAGGAATCCCAAATGAGTAAATCTGATTAAAATGGGCTTATAAGTAATATGCGATCGTTAATTCATGTAGATTCTCAGAGGAAGGAGTGAGTCTTGTTCTTGTGATCGTTTCATTTCCGTTCACTTGCTAAGGTACAGATATTCTACCCTTTCTCAGTAAGGGTTCTGATCTCATGACTTTTCGATCATTTGACTTTGATTCGTTTGCTATGATATGATTTATTTGATATGAGCCTTTGCTATGATCTCTCTGATATGATTCGTTGATCCATTTGATATTATCATTTGATATGATTCTGTTTGCTATCCATTCTGTTATGATTATCTGATTACTATCTCGTTAACATGAGATTCTGTTGATATTATTGAGATGCTATGATCGCTTTGTTTATGGATAGCTCTGTTCTGGTATGTATGATTCTTATGCCCGAGTTTTATTCTACTCATGGAGGTACCATGGGCGTGTCATCGAGGCACCGGTGGCATGACACTATCTGGGGCGGTGTGATTAGTCCTCGGCGTTCCCTTCTGTTATGATATGATTATATGATTATTGCGCACTTATGGCCATTCTGTCATATATATGCATAGTCTCGTACTTGTATATGTATTCTGTTTCAGGGAGCGTATGGATGCATCCTAGGTATATGTTTGATATGAGATGATTTGACTTAGTGACTGGTTGTACGTGCCTTGTACCCCTTTCACTTCTGGTACATTGGAGCTAGCTACTCCTTGTACAACTTTTGGATTTGACGGATACATCGTTATGTGATTTTAAGACCTATTCGAGTGACTCTGGTAGGTCGACTCGTGGCTTCCTTATATTTCTATGTGTCTATTCGAGTGACTCTGGTAGACACGCCTTTGTTGATACGTGCTCTTGATTCTCTTATGATTTGTTTATGCTTGATATATCTATGACGCTTCGTTTCATTTGACTTATGATATTCGTTCAGTTGTTCGTTGATCTCTTATTCATTTGACAGATGACATTCTTTTCAGCAGGAGTTTATGTTTTCTTTTCCTATACTTATTTACGTTTCGATTATCCGTTTGTTTTGCTATATATCTGTTCACAGGGCTTTTTAAGCTCAGCCGTATTTCCTTTCCTGCGGCAGGTTTTAGGTTGGAAGTTGGGTTTGGGTGAAAAGAGTATAGGAGCGTTAGTGGACTACCCCATGGACTAGAAGCCCATCACTTCTGGGCTAGTTTTGGACTTGGATTAGTTTAGACTTTGTTTAGTTTGTATTCTTCTTTCTTTTATAGTTTTAGTATATCCTTTGTACTTTTAGATTTTTCCCTTGTAATCTTTTGTTTTTAGTCTTTCGCTTGCGTTGTATGCTTTGTATGCTTTGATATGTCACCATACTGTAGCGCTCCGGACCCATGTCGGGTTCGGGTGTTACAAAAATATTGTAATTGGGTAGTACATAGCCAAAGTGTCAAACATTCAGTTGCATTATGTTGGCTTTGCACCATCATGTATTTGCAACAATCAGTTTTTGAACCAGAGCAAGAGTTCTTTCGCCATGAGAAATCTTGATTTTTGTTTTCTTCCTTGGGTGTTCCACCATAACTAGAATAACATTTAACCGCTTAATGGTAAGATATTAGAGATTGCAAGATGGGAGGGTTAAGTTACAGGTCGACATAGAAACGGGTCATATTTTAATCTACACCAGGATGGAATCTGTTAACTCGATTCTTTTTAGTCCAGTGTCTAATTTTTGTAACATAGAATTACTACCAATGATTAGCAATCGTTGTCTAAATCTTAAATAAAGAATAACTGGAAGGCCGTATGCTTAAATACACAATTTGATTAACAAAACGTGTTGCGTTATCGCCTGTTACTTTCTCAACCGCAACCAAACAAAAAGGAATGAAAATGTGAGATTACACCCATATGAATCCAATTGCGCCATTCACCAAAAATCTTCTTTAAACAATGCAACTGATATCAAAGTAGCTGCAAAGTACAAACTTAACGCTCTATAATAAACAGATAAATAGTATATAGGAAAGCAAGAGAAGACATGTAGGTATGTACACATTACTTGATAACAAGAAAGTGCCTGTGATTCAAGTTGTGACCCAATGCTTTTATGAAAGACAATTTGACAGGAAGCAATCAGACATCAGCTTCATGAGGAAAAAAGATAGTGCATCAACGGAAACTTACATGTAAGACCCTGCAAACAACCAAAATACGTACAGAAAATGTTACTTTTAAAAAAGATATACGAAAAGTAGGCCAGGTAAATGAACTGAACAAAGCACCCACAAGACTTGTCATGTTGCCAGTAATCGAACCTATGATACTGGAGCCAAAACATTACATGGCCATTATGTACACTTTATAACTATATAATTAAGACCTTACAATGTAATACGAATAAGAATGTAGAGAGTAAAATGACTAACCATGTAAACCTTTCAGAGCATTGAAACAAAGACAAGTATCTTCCACCAACACTGATCCTTTCCCTTAATTGATACATATAACGAAACAAGAAAAAAACTTGATATCAGCATTACCTTGTTGATATGTGGAAATCATTTGAAGCCGACAATGGGTCTTAGCCGGATATAGCCGGGTCAAACCGGGTCTTGGCCGGATATGACCGGGTATAGCCAGGTCTTGGTTAGATACCATTGGATGAAAGTAGAATGGATAGTTGAGATATTGTGATGAAAGTAGAATAGATAGATATGAAATCAATAAATAACAAAAGAATGACAGAAATGTAATTATGTAAAAACACATTTTTCACCTTTTTTTTTTTAAATAAAAATATTTTGCAAATGGTAAATATTCAAGCTACGAAAAATATACCTCGTGATGAAAATTAAATTATCTTTCTATAGATATACACTACATACTTTCGATGATTTTTTTTTTCAAAATTTCCGTTCAGAAAAATCACACGTGATTTGTAAAAATCACACGTGATTTGTCAAAATCACATTTTTTTTAATCTGGTTTTCCAACTCGGCATTGCGAGCTGGCTAAAATCACATGTGACTCGGGTTTTAATATAGAATGAGTAAATCACACGTGATTTTTTTTTTTTTTTTTTTTTTTTTTTTTTTTTTTTTTTTGATTCGTGTGTAAATCATATGTGATATGTTTTAGAGATGAATCACATATAATTTAGAGATGAATCACATGTGATTGAGAGATTAATCACATGTGATTTACACATGGAACACATGTGATTCAGATAAAAACAATTCCTTAAGTGAATAAAAATAGTTTATTAAGAAAAGGAAAACTTAATAAAAAAAAATGTTTGTCTTAAAATGTTTGTCACAAGGATAAATCTAACAAAACAATGAATCTGAAGACTCTTTCTTCATCTTCCCTTAAAAAAATTTTGACAGCTTATTACACTTCGCTTTCTTTTCACATTCATCAGAAGAATAATCATTTTTAGAAAACCTTTCAATCATCTTCTCTTGAAATTATTTGACACCTTCATACGCTCATCACTTTAAGAATCTAACAACTTCTTTTTTCTCTTAATAGGTTTAAACTCGACATCCAAATTAGGCTTTTCTTCAACTTTTTTAAGCAAGACCTGTAGTTAGTCACATACAATCTTGTAGTTAGTCACATGTGATTTCGCAAGTCAAATGTGATCTTTAAAGTAATAAATCACATGTGATCTTCAATATAAAATCAACGTATTCTTTCATTTTATAAAACAAGTTCGTGAAATAACGTGTGATTCTTTTTTATTTTATTATTATTATTTTTTTGTTATGAAAAATGTAAATCAAGTATGATTTACTCTTTGTTGTTATAAACTGAAACACATGTGATTATGTGAAAAACGTAATATTAAGAGCAAATAAATCACATATGACATTATAATTGATTTATATGTTTCTGAATCACACAGGTGATATGTTTCTGAATCACATGTGATTTTTAACAGACTTATGTGGTTTTTAACTTTTAAGAGTATCACATGTGATTTCAAGACTGTTTTTTAATAAGATTAAGAGCAAAAAATTTTAAATGAACAATGATAAATAGTATCTTGTTTGTAAGGTGATAATATCAAAGTAGATTACCAACAAAACTATTAAACGGTAAAAACTCCAAACAAACAAAAAAGATGACAAGATTAAATTGAAATCCACTACTACTTTAAAGAGTGAAAACAACTTGACAATTATTATTTTTCCTTACAAAGATTATCATCAAAATACTACTAGTACTATTAATACTTCCCACTAGTTTTTAAAAAATAATTTTAACCAAAAGTTATTTTGGGTTTACCTGACCTGACACGGACAAAAGCTACCCTATTTGCATTGCAACCCAATCTGCTTGACCCACTAATATGGCCACATCTAAGATAAGCTTCGCATGCTGTTCTTACTTGATTTCAACTGCTGTAACGATGTTGCTTATGTTAACTCTTGACTGAGAATCTATTATTGTGCGCCAACTGTGATGGTGATTTTCACGGCGATTCTTCGGCGTCTTCGTATCACGAATCCCGTCACCACAGATCCGGTCACAACTGATCCGGCCGCCACGAATCCGGCCACCACTAATCTCGTCACCCCCGCCACATTATGGGGCTGATTTTGATCGGTAAGTGGCAACGAAGAACGATTGGAGCACCGGATCACGTTTTGATAGTGCTATTTCGTCTCGAATGTCCATTGTTTATCACTAATTTTGATCAATTTTGAGTTGGGCTGTTATGGTTTGATATTCCAAAAATGAAATGAGTAAATGAGATAGGTGTAATCAACCCTGTTAATTATGATTGATATTTCAAAAATGCCCATGTGTAAGTAATTATATTAAAATAACAATTAATATACACACTTAAATTTAAAAATGATGGATGGTTGAGATCTCTTAATTTGATCTTTAAATAATTCTTGTTCTGCATTGAACTTTTGTCATGTAGCGGAGGTAGCTTCGCACGCCATTTTACAGTTTACTACTTAAAAGTCTTGAAACTCAAAAGTCAACTGTAGAGTAATACAAATTTATGGACCTGTTGTTATTATTATTATATGGGCTAAGCCCATATATTAAAAGTTTGTGAAAGTTTATGTTTATATGAAAAACGGGGTCTCCAAACATTGTATTTACAAAGGTGTACGTGGCTCTCCATGGTCGTTCTTCAACTCAATCATGCAAACTAATCCATGAACCCCATGTAACTAAGAATGAGGCGACATTGGTCTAAGTGTCTAACGCAGATGGCTCGAGCACTCTTATTTTTAGAGAATATATAACTGGATGTGGGTCACGTAAAAGCAGTTAGCTTCTTTAGTAACCGCATTTTCAATTCTATTTAGATGTAATCGTTGTGTTGAGTTACAAAGAGAAAGAAACTATGTTTGAAGTCTAGTTTATGTTTATCTCTAGTTTTCTTGGAGTTTTTCCCGTTCAAAGAGCCTTAACATCTCTGTTTCTTATCTATTTTTTAGGAGATTGACCTTCTCAAATCAGTCTCTTAACATGGAGACCGGAGAAGTTGATTATAAAAATGAAAAAATTAAAAAACAAATTCACTGACACTTATGTATTTGAGAATTAATTTGCATTTGTAGACTTTTTAATATATCTTTATTTACTTTTGACAACTTTTAAATTTCAAACTGAGTGACATGTTCGACTCTTCGTTCACGAAACACACAAAAATAGTATCAAGAAACTTGTTAATACTAATAAAAATGAACAAACAACACATATTTACATCCCGCACAGTTTAAAGAGGTGAAATCTTTCTTGTTTATATATTATAGTAAATGAGCTTCTTACATGTCTAGAATATTACCATGTTTTCAAGCGCATGGTTATGGATGAAGTTGAATAGTTGATTATGAAAAAAATAAATAAATAAAAAAAAATGTTAATGAACATGCTTTTGGAAAACATATATAAATGCTTGACGTTTTTAGTATTTGTTCTCACTTATAAAAATGGCTACTCCAAAGTCCAAACTATACTTTGTGAAATATTACTCTAGAGTTGTACTCAACTTTTGATATATATATAATTTACATAGGACAAACAATATTCATAAACTATAACAAAATTCAACTAAAATTGACATAAAAACCGAGTGATTTGCTCAATAAACACAAAACGAGTTATGCAGTATCGGCAATTTTTTTTTTCTTTTTTTCTCAAATATGACAAAACATAAAAGAATGAAAATAATAGAGTAAGCCCGCATGAAATCACTCAAATTACTTAGTCCCTTAATATAGATATACGTCCACTTGTGTCCGAAACAAGATTTATTTCAATGGTTTTTGCTTCCTTTATAGTAAAAAATATTGTCACTTTTTATTTTTATTTTTATTTTTTATTTTTTATTTTTTATTTTTGAAAAGAGAAGATCATAAGCTTAAACAGACACCCCTTAAGTTTACATCCCACATCGGTTAAAGAAGTGAAATCTTTCTATTTATATACTATAGAGAATGAGGATCACACATGTCTAGAATATTACTATGTTTTGGGATGCATATGTTTATGAATTTGATTATTAAACTAAAGATTTCAAATCGTAATTACGTGCATCTTAAAATAATTATAAAATTCTTTAGATTTTTTGTATCTTTTGTCACTTAAAATATAGTAATCTAATTTTTTTATTCACAAAGATTGTCCATAAGTTTATAAAACTAAATATTTAGTAATCTTTTATCTATCTTTTTAATAAAACAAAACCGTAACTATACCGGCCATCATTCTCAATTTAACTATTGGCTAGAGAAAATGATTAAAAAATGTACTCCCTCCGTCCCATATTAAGTGTCCATAATGGAATCTTTAGATGTCCCAAATTAAGTATCCACTTGTACCTTTCAACCAATAAGATGAGAGTTTAGTGGGTAAAAATAATATTTGATTGGTGGAGAGTTTAGTTAGTGGAATCTCCTAAAACTTTGTGCATTTTTAAAGTGGACATTTAATATGGGACGGAGGTAGTATCATGCTTGTCACCATTTGCTATTGTGAGTTACAAATAATTTTTTTTTTTTGCTTTTGTGGGCACTTTTCTTTCAAATTCATCATTTTTAGGGTACTATGTGACATTTTTGCCCTTCGGAGAAAAAAATTTCCTATTAGCTAAGAGTGCAAAAATATCCAAAAATTTCATAAAATATCCTAAAAAAGGATGAATTTGAAAGAAAGTAACCACAAGAACAAAAAATTTTGTTCGCTACCTACAAGAGCAAATGGTGGCAAGTATGATACATTTTTAAATCATTTGCCCTTTTTTATAATATGTGACGAATGTTCAATAGAAACATTTCACCAATTCACCTGAACTTACAATGCCATATTGATTATGTTAGAATATTAGTGTGTAATAGTTACGATATAAGTTTAGGGGGCTAGTTGTAATTTAGCTCAAATTTAAGGAGTTTAGTCATGTATTAGGAAAGTTTCTAACATCCTCAATTGTAGATTCCTTGTTCACCAAGGATTAGGTTTCTCCCCCTCATTCTCTATAAATAGGGATGAGGGGGTGAGATTTTATTTGTACCTTCTTTTCTTGCTCACGTTTAATAAACGTTTGAGTGTAAAATATCTCGTGTGTGTTGGTGCCACTCGGCATTAAGGGATCATAAACCTTTGCCGAGGTCTTGTTGGAGTAGTTCTTCATTTGTGGTTCCGCTCTAGAAACCGGTTTGTTGGATTTCTCCCAACAGATTATGCAGTTAAATGTTACGAAAATGAATGAAGGTGTGGCACTCTAATTAAGTTCTTTTGGATTCTTGAACCAAATTATCCTTAAATTTGCATTAATCAAAAGACAAAGTAATGCCGACCCTCAGCTAAGCAGAATGTTCCCAGAGGCCAACTCGTTAGCCACACAAGAAAGACCAACAATTTAAGTTATTATATTTTCCTTTTAGTTAAGAACTGGATTTTTGAATGTTGCACAAAGTATTTTAATTAGCGAACCCAACAGTCCAATGATTGTGTGAAAACGAAAAAAGAAGCTAAACCATCTCATATACAGCCTTTACAACAAACTAAGTTGTGCCTCCATGTAAGGGCTCTATTGAACACATATGGCTTAGTACTTTAGGCTTCTAAATTGCAGAACTCACTTATCCGCATATGTAAACCATGTGACTAACAAATGAGTCGACTAGGGTGAGTCGAGATGACCCTCTAATTAATTAGTTGCCTATATCTCTAGAGAAGATATCCAGAGACAGCTTCGTCCTATACTCCTATGAATCTAAAACTCAATCAATTGCAAGTATGATTGGAAGTTATGGGTATGTTGTTATTATCACTACAACAAAATGGGGCTTTTAGGACCTTTCCATAAGACCCTTTACAACTGGGCGTCCTAATTAATAACTTGTTAGAACGCGTTAGTTTTTTAGTCCTATTACGGTCGAACTAATAATATAATACATTTAATATATAAGTCCTGTTATCGTGAGTTTGTAGGACACTTATTTGTTAAGGTCTTATTATGATATATTCTAATGCGACACTTCAATTTTGTGTCCTAATAAACTTATCTTATAGGACGTTTGTTCATGAGGTCCTATTTAAATAAAACCTAATAGGACACCTTCTATAGAGGTCGTATTCTATTATGTTTTTAGGACCCTTATCTCGTATAGTCCTATAAAATCAAAAGTCCTTTTAAGAGAATTGGGTGCAGTGGTGCCATGGCTTCAAGCCGTGGCACCAAAAGTACTGTCACGTCAGCAAAAAGCTCCCATGGCACCAGAAATCCCACGGCACCACATTTCAGGGGTATCCGTTGGCACCAGAATTTCTGGTGCCGTCGGCTAATTTTTTATTTTTTTTCTTTCTTTTACTTAAATAAAAATATACACAATATAAACTTAAATAAACTTCATTAATATTAAAAACACACATTACATATTAAAAAAACACACGATACATAAAATTAAAAACCAAATACATAAATAAAAGCTTAATCCTCGTCGGTAGGATATTCTGCCCGGATTCGAGCTTGTTGTGCCCTCACGATCCTTTCGTTGATCGGATCCATACTGCTTGTATCCATTTGTAGCACCCGCATCTCCTCGGCTATCTTTTGTGATTCATATAAAGTAACTCTCGCGAGTGACTCTCGCTCAAGAACATCCATCTTTGTCTTGCGGTCTAACTCGTATTGTTGTTGCAACATTTTTTGAAACAATGTCGGGTTTGAACCGGAACTAGCGGTCGAGTTTGA
The DNA here is from genome assembly GCA_030686995.1 of Artemisia argyi. Taxonomy (NCBI): domain Eukaryota; kingdom Viridiplantae; phylum Streptophyta; class Magnoliopsida; order Asterales; family Asteraceae; genus Artemisia; species Artemisia argyi. The sequence goes on along the minus strand of CM060687.1, from coordinate 14,759,132 downwards.
CGAACGTTGACTCTTAGCAACCCGGTACATGCCGTCAGGTCATGGCAAATCATCGGGTCCAAAATGCTCGGGCTCTGCGTGAGTAGGTCGAAGACGATTACGTCTTGCCAAAGTCGAATCGGGATTTTTCCACTTGTGCTTGTCTTTCAAAAAGCCCCAAGCGGTCAAGTGTCAAAAATCATAACCCGTTGATTTTTTAAACAATATGTGACAACGATTCATAAAATCTTTATCACCTTCCCCACTCATAACCACCGTTTCATCCACCACCGAATTAAACTTCTTGATATCTTTATTCATTGGAGTCCACTTTCCCGTCAACATGTTTTTGGTACGAATAGTGTAGTTGAGCCTCTTTGCTTCCGTGTTGTATGCATCGAGCACTTTGTACCAAAATGTATCCCTTTGTTGATCCGCACCCGTTTTTGGATCCTCGGATACTTGGATGTAACACTCCGCCAAAAGATATTCTTCGTCTTGGCTCCAAAAAGTTCGTGGTTGTCGGGACGGGACCACATCTTCCTCGACCTCTTTTTCTTTGTTGCTTTTCTTATTCTTCGGCTTTGATTTTGGCTTCTTCGCCATCGTCTTTGCCCTCGATTTTTTTGAGGTCGGTGTCGGAATAATTTCTTCACTTGAAACCGATTTTTCTTCGTCACCTTCTTCGTCTACTAGATGAAACGAAGCATGGTCCGAATTCGGTTGTGAAGGGATGCCTTGGGTTGTTTGTTGAGTTTGTGTAAATTGATATTGGTTTTGTTGTTGTTGTTGTAATTTCCATTGGCTAAACAATGCTAAATCTTCGGGATTCATAAATGAGGTTTGGAACGTGGGATAGTAACCCGGATTCGAAGACGATCCCGGATTGTTACCGAGGTTCGAAGACGAACCCGGCATTTAGTTTGTCGGATCGTTTAACATGTTGTTGATCCATGGTTGATTTGGATTCATTTTGGATGAGAATAGTTATGAGAAGTTGAGATTTAATATATTGGAAGTGTGTATGAAGTTTGAAAAAAAGATGGGGTATTTATAAGGTTTTTTTTTGGGAATTAAATTGGTTTAGTTGGGTATTTTTTTTAAAAAAACGGGTATATAGCCGTTTGATATGCAACGGCTCTTTTTTTTTTGTCCCTAAAATCAGCAGGAAAAAAAAATGTGACGGCGTGTAGCCATGGCTGCGGCGCGAGCACCGACGGCGCCACCACCGGTACGGTGCGCCGTCGGATTTTTTGGGCGGGTGGTGACGGCGCCACCCACGGCGCATGCGTACCCTGTGCTCTAAGTACTATATTAGGACCTTTATGGGCGTCCTGACATACCAACTTTCTTGTAGTGTATTATGATCAGTTTGGTCCTTTAAGGCTTTAAGTTCTTAACATTTGTACAAATCAATCATGCACAAAGTACAATCCAACTGTTCCAGATGGCTAAGAAATGAAGCAACCTCACACGGGTCGAGTCCGGCCAGTTCACGTACCCAAACTATTGATATGTCGCAAAGAGAACTTAATCAGTCACACAAAGTTTTCCTACTGATATTTATCTATAAAACTTCTCTTGTATGCTAAGGTTAGTATATTTTGCAAAGAAAATGCTTGAACTAAATTACTTGCAGCGTGGAATACTTAAATAACATCATGACATGTAATTCAATTGAGCACATATCAACTTGGTTCACAGCCATCGTAAAACTCAATCATGTACAAGGTACCATTCAAACTAATCAAGATGTGCATAGCCATCCATGTGAATAAAAATTGAGGCAACTCTGGTACAACACGGGTGATTTGAGCCCCTCTTAGTTGCCAAATTATTTTAGCTAGAAGATATGAAGAGACAACTCTCCTACATTATTTTAATGGGAAAATTGTTCAAAAATACATCCAACTTGACACCTTTTACTATTGTATGCTATGAACTTTTTTTTTTCCTATTATATACACGATCTTTCTTAATCTTTCCTATTATATACATGAACTTTCTTAATCTTCCTATTGTATACATGAATCTGACGTGGCATGGAATTAATTACATAAATTTACACGAATCGTCCCTGTGGCTCAAAACAATTACACCATTCGTCCTTAAAAGAATTACATAAAAAGTCCCTGTAACTCAAGAGTTAAAATATTTGCATCGTTAGTCCACATTGAGTTAAAATATTTGCATCGCTAGTCCTCACTGCCACCCACCAGCACCACTACCACCACCACAGCCCACCACCGCCACCCACCATCACCGCCGCCTACTACCGCCACCCACCACCACCACCGCCACCTACCATCACCGCCGCCCACTACCGCCACCCACCACCACCACCTACCACCTACCGCCACCTCCACCCACCACCTCCACCCACCATCACCACCGCCCACCTACCAACACCCACCGCCACCACCCACCACCTCCACCCAACACCGCCACCACTACCCGCCACCACCACCACCACCACCCACCACCACCGCCTACCACCGCCACCTACAAACACGACCCACCACCTCCACCCACAACCGCCACCACCGCCACTCACCGCCCACCATCACCACCCACCACCTACCGCCACCACCACCCACCACCACCCACAGCCACCACCCACCATCGCCACCACCACCACCACTGCCACCACCACTGCCACCTACCAACACCCACCGACACCACCCACCACCTCCACCCACCACAGCCACCACCACCTACCACCACCACCCACCACCGCTACCACCCACCTCCACTACCGCCACCACCCCTTTCTGGTCTGAATCATCAAAAGGCAACGTTAGTCCATTTACCATCGCCACCACCCACCACCACCCACCTCCACCACCACCCCCCACCTCCACCACCGCCACCCACCACCACCACCACCGCCACCCGCCGCCCACCACCTCCACCCACCACCGCGGTGGGTGTTGGTGGGTGGCGGTGGGTAGTGGTGGGTGGCGGTGGGTAGTGGTGGCGGTGGGTGGTGGTAGGTGGCGGTGGTGGGCGGTGGTGGTGGTGGGTGGAGGTGGTGGGTGGTGGTGGCGGTAGGTGGTGGGTGGTTGGTGGTGGGTGACGGTGGTGGCGGTGGTGGGTGGAGGTGGTGGGTGGTGGCGGTAGGTGTTGGTAGGTGGCGGTGGTGGTGGTGGGTGGAGGTGGTGGGTGGTTGTCACACCCCCAAAATACCTGAATGGCAGCGGAATGGAATACCTGGGGGTGACTGTCATAGCACCATAGTTACAGTTATATTGAACGACCTAAAGTGTCGTTTAGAAAATACAGCGTTTGATCATTAAAACATTCAGAGTTTACAAAGCTTAGGTCCCAAAAGAGTTTGCCAATATAGTTAAAATAAGTTCAACAAGATCAAACGTTTCATAAGTGCAGAAAATATAGTGAGACGCGTCGACTCCGCGACTCCATGAAGGTCCAAATGTATGCAACATGAGCTACCTTAACAACCTGAGAAATACATTGCGAAAACGGTCAACATAAAGTTGGTGAATAATCATAGGTTTATAAGTTAAATCGTAAGTACATAAGCCACAAGAAATAAGTAAACCGACAAAAATGTCAAAAATGCTACATTGTCTCTTAAGCTCATGACCCCGAAGCTAGACTTTGTAATGGCCCCACCAGAGTGTTTACCAGACACTCAATTTGTTAAGACATGAAATGCATTCGTCCCATTTGGAGCAACCCAAACACGAATGGAGGCGTCACCCTCGATAGATCTATCCACTCACTCTCGCTTAGCTATAATTAACGGTCCATGATATATAAGGGGACTTAACTTGGTAGTAAGGCAACTTAAGCAATGTATGGAATTTGATATACTTGGGCATGTACAAAAATAATTGTGCAATGTATTCTCCCCCGTGGGATTTGAAATCAAATAAGTAATTAAAACGGGGCTATGAGAACTCACCTGGAGTGATAGTACAAAGATGGTACAACGATGGTAAAGTAATCGGGACAATGAGGCGCGAACACTAGCCGCAACCTAAATGAATAATCGTGATCTAATTTAGATCATGCCGTGATGAAATGAATGCACATGCACATGATACCTATACCACTCGAAATTTGGAAATACTAGTTATCGTCATAGTAAAATAGTTTCCATACTTAGGAAAAATAAGTCCAAATATAGAAGTATATAACTTGTCGTATTATCTTGTATGAAAATGTTAGCGTTATATTCCTCGTATCGAAAACCTTAAAATAACGTCGTTAAGTCGTATAAATATTCTTTTGGGTCATACGTATTTCATTTGTTAAGAATATAGTCCTTAGTAACATTTCTAGAAAATATACCATTTAGTGCGTAAGTTATTATTTTTATTTGTGACCAAATATATATATATAGTTTTGACGATGTTAAAACGGGTATAACTCGGTCGTTTTAAGCTCATTTTCCTCGTTCTTTATATCCACGGATTCGTTTTTGTATATACTAATATATTTTTGATAACTCGGCTCCTCTAGGTTACGTTTAACACCTCTTTTTACCCGTCAAAATCTGCCAAACAGCAAGCAGTTTTTATAAAAATAGTTTTCGTCGTTAAATTTGCAAAAATCGTATCTCCTTCGTTATAAGCTCGTTTTAATCCGTTCTTTCGCCTAAAGTTTCGTTTTTGAAAGTATTTTCTAAATCTTTGGTCAAAAATCACCCATCATTCACTGATTTTCCCACGAAATAAAAATAGGGACAGTAGGTTAATATATAGTTTCAAAAACCATTTTCAAGTCTCCAAACTAGTTCTAACTTCAATCAAACCACTTTCAATCACCACAAAACTAGTCTAATCCTACCATACACCTTCTTAGGGTGTCATGGGTTCCTAAACATCATAACCCAAGTAGATCTAATAAGGATCTAACCATATACACTTTCTAGGGTTCAAAAGATATAAGTTTGTAAAATAAAGTGGTATAAATTGCATATGCATGTAGATCTAGTATATATATCATATGGATCTTGTATAAACTTGGTAAAATTATAAAAATGAGTTTCTTATACTTACTTGAAGGATGGAAGAGATTTGAGGATGAAAAACCTAAATAAACCTTGAGTTTATCTTTCAAAACTCAAAAAGGAGTACAAAAATACACTAACTAATATACTTGATCTTGAAATTTTATGATTCCTCCTTATGGTCTTGTGGTGGCCGGTCATAGAGCAAGAGAGAAAAGAGAAGAAATATTTCTAGTTGTAATTGATGAAATGAGGTTAAAGTAGCTAGTATATGGTATGTAATTTATGTATATTTTTATCATAGACGAAAGGTACTTTGTATTAATGAGAGTTAGTATGAATTTCAATGGTGTGTAAGAAAAGCAAGGGGGGGGGGGGGGGCGGCAATTGGAGGGGGGGGGGGTTGAGTGTGTAAGAATTTTGTAGACTTTTGTATAAAATTGTGTTTATTTGTAGTTTTAAGGTGTACCGGGTACCGGGTTAACTAAAAATAAATTTTAACGGAGTTAACCGGGATAAAATAAAGTTATAAAAATTATAAAAATAGGTTGGGTAAAATTATTGGGTGTTTAGATAATTATAATTTAATTTCTACGAAAACCGTCAAAATTCTAGTAAACTTAAGTTACTAATTAAAATAAATATCCAAAATACCGGGTAAATTAATATTATAATTTTTATATTATAAAAATGAATATAAAAATATATTGGAATCATAGTTGGGAGTGTCGGACGTGTTAGTCACATTTATAGTTCGCGTATTAGCGTTTATTTAAAATAAACATACGTAATTCGTTAATTATATTAAAAATATAATTTGAATACCCTACGAGTGGAATAGTATGCAAGTGCCATAACTATGATATGCAGACTATTTCTAGTCCATATGAAATGCCCCAATGGTGATGCATGAATTCGCTCTTGAACCAATACGGTTACGCGAATTTTGAATACCCGTAAACTAGGTTTACGATGACATGAGTAATGCACGTGAATAGTGGTTTTCTCTCGGAAATGAATAGTGTCAAGTGAATAGTAAAATTTTTGAACGCTTCTCAGAATGTCGAATTGACCTCGAAAACGATGAATAGTGATCGATGAATAGTAAATGATGAATAGTAACTTGTGAATAGTAATTTGTCGAGGTTTAGAAAATGACCGGAAATTACGAGTTGTGACAGTCTTCCCCTCTAACAGGAACTTCGTCCCGAAGTTCAGTTTTGGTTGGTCTCTGAAGTATATTTGGTAAAAAGACGTGGATACTTGAGTTGCATTTGGTCCTCTCGTTCCCAAGTAAATTCGGGTCCTTTTCAAGAATTCCAGCGAACTTTCACGATAGGAATTTGACTTTGCTTCAACCGTTCGACCTCATGGTCCATGCTTTCTACTGGTTCTCTTACCAAGTTTACGTTTGTCTCAAGGTTGGATTCCCTTCCAAATGGGATTATGATTGACTAATCTGAAAGTCATTTCCTGGATTTGAATAGGTGAAACATAGTTGTGTAATCCGGCTGTTCTCTAACAAGGCTCAAGTCTGATGGCCACTAGGCCTACTCTGTCTGAAATTTTACGTGGTCCAGTGTATATCGGGTTCAACTTTCCCAGTTTTCTGAATGATATCATGTCTTTCCTAGGCAGAACTTTCAACATGATCTGGCTACCAACTTGAAGTTTTGATGGTTTACAACTTGTAGAATTTGTAATTGATTCTTGACTTGTAGGAAATTTCTGGTTATTTCATGAATGCCTACAGGAATAGTGAGTTTGGCTTTTTCCGAGTTTGGTTCGTCAATAGATGATCAGTGCTTTTTCAGGTTTATAATGTAATATGGGTAATATATGTTGCTGAACTCTGTCAGAACTCAAATCTTATATGTCAGCTGGTCGATTCTAACATGAATCTGAAAGGGTCCAATATACTTAAAGGTTCAATCTCTCGTGTTACCAAAATCGTATCATGCCTCTCCAAGGCAAAGCTTTCAACTTAGCTCGTTCTTTCACGTGAATCTGGTTAGTTTGCTGTTCAAGGACACCCAATCCATATGATGTGCGTCATGTATCAACCTAACTTCTACCAGTTTCTCGTTGCTTGTAAATGGTTCTTGACTTGTGAAATTTCCTTCGTTGTTCCATAATTTAGTCCTAGACCGGTGAATTTAACTTTCCGATTTCGGTCTGTAAATAGGTAATTGGTACTTCGACCATAAAGTGCCTCAATTGATGTAGTCTCTATGCTCGCGCCATAACTATGGTTGTAAAAGAATCCGATTTATGGTAAATGATTAGTCCAACCATTTCTAGAGTCAATCACTCATACTCTGCGTATAACTTTCCTATGTTTGAATCGTTCTCTCGTTATGACCATCGATCTGAGGATGATAGGCGGTGTTTACATCTTAATGAGGTTCCAAAGGAAATCTTAAAATGATTGTTAGAAGTCTGAGGTGATTCGATCACCTTAATCGGGAATAGTTGAAACGGTTACAATGAATCTGGTGATTAATTCTACAACTTTATACTTCTCGAAAAGGGCGTTATACGAATAAGATAGAATATGGGTAACACTTTGATTCCTTGTGTTTTGGTCTAATCGTTGCTAAGACATGTGTCTTTCTTTGCCAATTGTGCTTGGTTTCCATTACTGACGTTTGTAATCGATCTATGGTGTTCCTCCTAATTTCCTTCATCACATATTCCAATATTCCTTATTGTCAAGTCACAAAGCCCTAAATGCATAAGCGATGTAGCATGGTGATTGGTTTTCAAAATTTATCTCGCGATTTTTGAGTTTTTGGTCGAAATCTTTTTCTGAATAAACGAATTTAGAAAATGGAGCAAATGGTTTACTAAATAATATCTGTCTTGATGATTCAAAATTCAATAGTTATGAAATGTGACGCGATTTTCAAACATGTTGCGAATAGAACTGTTTACCAAAATTTAATGTTTAAACATTTCTCATTGTATAATGGCTCAAGTAAATATTGGCTAAAAAGGATCGTATTTATTCAAAATAGGCAATTCAAAATTATTTTCTACGAGATAGGTGATTTGTATGGACAAAATTTTGAAATCAACTTCATTTAAAATTAAAAATACTAACAAGGATAAAATAGTAGGATAGGAAATGTTCGCATAATTGCATAGGTGTCTAACATTCGGTTCCTGATATTTGGATGATGTCTATTGGTGATTATCTGGTAAAACTACAAGCCTAGGTATTCAACCAACTTAAGTCTTGAGATGGTTTATCGTTGAAATTGTCATCATGTTGGCAATATGAGGGTTTCAATTGATACTTTGTCGATGAATTTCCGTATTGTCTTCACATGTAGCTGGGGGGGAATATGCTTGGGCCTGATGCCTCTCTTGATGTATAGGTGAGGTTATCTAGAATTTCCTGAGAACACAATGCCTTAAGGGAATCTATATCGATACCCTTAACTCAAATCAAATTTTCCTTGGTGAAACTTATTATAGGGAAGTTTGCGTATGGATGAGATCATGTTAACTCAAAACACTCTACAGTATCGGTTAGGAGGCTTGGTTTATTCCCATGGTGTTGCTTAGCGTACCTTCACAATGTGTTCGATCCTGTAGCTCAGTCTAGCTAGTACCTTTGAATGATAGAATTGGACAACTAGGTCAGAGATGGTGGTTCGGATGGTCTCGTGGCATCTTAGAATTGTTGTTGAGTTATAAATTGTCTTGGTGTACACTTCTAGTCTAGGTTAGTAGTTCCGAAATCCTTTCCTTGCTTTTCTGGTATCGAGGAATCCTACTCGTAATTGATATGGAAAGTCTCTCCTAGAGAAGTCAATGGAAAGTCAAACTTAATGGCTAAATGAGTGACAGGTAGGGTAAGTATCCAGGGAGAGTTTGTCAGAAAGAGACATTTATAAAAGAGTTTACTTGTTTAAAACACTTTTAAATGAAGATTGTTATTAGCAATACTAAGAAAAAAATAACTATTTCCTTCATGGCATAATCCTTCCTGAAGTATACACAGGTGATCAGGCTATGTATAGTTGAGGACAAATGATGCGATGCTTGATTTAGTCAAAATAGTATTACTTTTCTCAAAAGTTTTAGATGGTGTTCAACGCATTGTTATAAAAATGGTATTCTAGATATTTCTTTTCAAAGTAACATAAAAATTGTTCCGCGTAATAATAGTAAATATTTGGCGTAATATCGGAAAAATCAGTTTATAGTACGGTAACAAAACGGCTTATTTTAGAAATTCGGTAAAACAATTTCCCCATAAGGTAGTCAAATAGTTTGAAACTAAATTCGTTGGATGGTTTATTGGATACATGTGTAAATATTATGGATTGGTAATAATCTACTAATTCGTCAATTACGAAATCGGTCAAATCCTTAATAAGACAATGGTATAATGTTGCTAAACGATTGAAAATTGCGCCATTGCAATATTAAATGTAATAAACGAAGGTTATGGTTATCATAGAGGTAACAAAAGATAGTCATTACATTAGATAGGAAAGTGCTTAATAGTACTAGGTTACATCAACGTACTTATGGAAAGTACCAAAAGAAAAGTACAACCCTAGAGGGCTCAAACTAAGGTTTATATAATTAAAACATAAACTTCTTCTTCCAATTCTGGTTTCCCAACTCCGGGCATTCACTCCTGAAGTGTCCCACTACTCCACACTCACGGCAGGTTACCGAGAGTTTCTGATGCTTTGCGAGGGTGGGAGCCTTGCAATCCTTGGCTTCGTGTCCGACCTTTTGGCAGTTCTTACATCGAGAGGGGCAAGATCCTTTGTGATGAAACTGACACTTGTTACACTCGGGTAATTTACCAACATACCTTTTCTTTTGGCTTGACCCAGCAGTACAGGTCTCCACCACTTGTTGTATCTTAAACGGTTGTTGAGAAGCATTAGCATCCAGATTACCGACCCACTTTCTCTTGTTGCTACCATTGCCTCCTAAAATTTTTGGTGTGAGCTATTCGTTCCTTTGCTTCGATTGCCATTCTGATAGCTTTAGGCATGGTATCGGGTCCCAATGAGATGACTAACATACGAATTTCAGGAGAAAGTCCTCCTATGTACCTTTCAAGTTTCTTGCTTTCCGGCTCATCCATTGCAGAGCCTAGTCGGGCGAAATCATAAAAAGAAGCAGTATACTTAACAACATCATCTCCTACCATGGTAAGGTTTAGTGTTTCCTGTTCAATTGCTTGTAATTCGCTTTTCACACAGAACTTCAAACTCATCATCCTTTTTAGTTTCTCCCAAGAGTGTGAGTAAGCAGCATCAACTCCTACTACCTGGACATACTTAGTCCACCATTTCTGGGCATGCTCCTGAAAAGTGCAAGTGGCGAACTTAACCTTGTCTTCCTTACGACAGTCGCCACATTGAAATATTGTTTCTAATTCTTCGAACCATTTGAGAAATTCTTTTGTGTCTATATTTCCGCTAAAGGAGGAGGGATTACAACCCATAAACTCCACGTGAGTAAGTTCCTTGGTGAGGGCGGTAGTTACATTCCTGGCAATGGATTGTCCAATAGCAGTTTGCGTCATGCTTGGAGTGGTTTGCTTAAATCTATTTCCATCAAATCATAAGAGTCCATGAGAATCTATAGGTAATAAAAATCATCATATTCATAACACATGAATAAAATACATGAAAGTTTCGGTCTATATGGACCAATATCATAGATAGCACAACCATTCCCCTATAGTAGAGTCAATACTTGGTGATTCCGTTGTACAACAATCAAAATACCACAAGTTTCTTCGAACTATGCCACACCTCTCGTGGCTAGGATAATAGTAACAACTAGTAAAGATATAAGTCTAGTCTAAAGACTTCCTGTAGTCCTTCTAGATGAAATCAGGTTTATGGCATCATAAGGTCGAGATAGTCCTGAAGTGGTGTCTGTAGTTGTGCATCGATCAAGTTCTAGATTGCGTAGGTTCTAAACCATTCTTGAGGAACCTGCGGATGTTCCTGTTGAGTCCGTAATCTTGGTATTATCCACAAGGCGTTATCTAATTCGTGGCAAGTGGAAATGGAAAAGGGAAATGACAATGGTGGTATTCTAAAGGATGAGAATAACATTGATGACGATGAAATCCCAATGATGAGTTAGGAGATAATGGTGATAATAGTGAATGGAATACTACCCTCTTTCGCGCTATCTCGTGACATCTAAGAGGTAAAGTTAAAGTACGCACTATGGGGCGACCAATAGTGTAATAAGTAACCAACGGTGGTGGTAGTACCTAAGTAGTAAGCGTCCTACTAGTGAAGGAAAGAAAACATGCTATCTCCCTTGTAATAAGCATCCTAGTAAGTCCATTAAGTCTGAATACTCTACCAAACGGCATTCTATGTATAGGCTGAATGAGAACCTTGCTCTTATGACAATTCAATAGTGCTAATAGTGGTGTAAGTACAGCTGGTGGTATAATGGTAGTGGAAGATGACAATGCATCTTCAATGTCGAAATCCGATAAAAGGATAATAGGGTGAGTATCTGAAGACATGTCACTAGTGAACCAGGTCAATATAATCATATATATATATATATATATATATGAGTATGAGTATAAATAACTCGCACAGTGTGTGCGTAAAACAACATGTATAGTGAATATGCACCTATGATGAAATGATGAGATGCTATGATGATGTGGTTATAGTCTAGGGTCCATGATACATCCTAGTTCGCTATAACCTTAGCTCTGGTACCAATCTGTCACACCCCCAAAATACCTGAATGGCAGCGGAATGGAATACCTGGGGGTGACTGTCATAGCACCATAGTTACAGTTATATTGAACGACCTAAAGTGTCGTTTAGAAAATACAGCGTTTGATCATTAAAACATTCAGAGTTTACAAAGCTTAGGTCCCAAAAGAGTTTGCCAATATAGTTAAAATAAGTTCAACAAGATCAAACGTTTCATAAGTGCAGAAAATATAGTGAGACGCGTCGACTCCGCGACTCCATGAAGGTCCAAATGTATGCAACATGAGCTACCTTAACAACCTGAGAAATACATTGCGAAAACGGTCAACATAAAGTTGGTGAATAATCATAGGTTTATAAGTTAAATCGTAAGTACATAAGCCACAAGAAATAAGTAAACCGACAAAAATGTCAAAAATGCTACATTGTCTCTTAAGCTCATGACCCCGAAGCTAGACTTTGTAATGGCCCCACCAGAGTGTTTACCAGACACTCAATTTGTTAAGACATGAAATGCATTCGTCCCATTTGGAGCAACCCAAACACGAATGGAGGCGTCACCCTCGATAGATCTATCCACTCACTCTCGCTTAGCTATAATTAACGGTCCATGATATATAAGGGGACTTAACTTGGTAGTAAGGCAACTTAAGCAATGTATGGAATTTGATATACTTGGGCATGTACAAAAATAATTGTGCAATGTATTCTCCCCCGTGGGATTTGAAATCAAATAAGTAATTAAAACGGGGCTATGAGAACTCACCTGGAGTGATAGTACAAAGATGGTACAACGATGGTAAAGTAATCGGGACAATGAGGCGCGAACACTAGCCGCAACCTAAATGAATAATCGTGATCTAATTTAGATCATGCCGTGATGAAATGAATGCACATGCACATGATACCTATACCACTCGAAATTTGGAAATACTAGTTATCGTCATAGTAAAATAGTTTCCATACTTAGGAAAAATAAGTCCAAATATAGAAGTATATAACTTGTCGTATTATCTCGTATGAAAATGTTAGCGTTATATTCCTCGTATCGAAAACCTTAAAATAACGTCGTTAAGTCGTATAAATATTCTTTTGGGTCATACGTATTTCATTTGTTAAGAATATAGTCCTTAGTAACATTTCTAGAAAATATACCATTTAGTGCGTAAGTTATTATTTTTATTTGTGACCAAATATATATATATAGTTTTGACGATGTTAAAACGGGTATAACTCGGTCGTTTTAAGCTCATTTTCCTCGTTCTTTATATCCACGGATTCGTTTTTGTATATACTAATATATTTTTGATAACTCGGCTCCTCTAGGTTACGTTTAACACCTCTTTTTACCCGTCGAAATCTGCCAAACAGCAAGCAGTTTTTATAAAAATAGTTTTCGTCGTTAAATTTGCAAAAATCGTATCTCCTTCGTTATAAGCTCGTTTTAATCCGTTCTTTCGCCTAAAGTTTCGTTTTTGAAAGTATTTTCTAAATCTTTGGTCAAAAATCACCCATCATTCACTGATTTTCCCACGAAATAAAAATAGGGACAGTAGGTTAATATATAGTTTCAAAAACCATTTTCAAGTCTCCAAACTAGTTCTAACTTCAATCAAACCACTTTCAATCACCACAAAACTAGTCTAATCCTACCATACACCTTCTTAGGGTGTCATGGGTTCCTAAACATCATAACCCAAGTAGATCTAACAAGGATCTAACCATATACACTTTCTAGGGTTCAAAAGATATAAGTTTGTAAAATAAAGTGGTATAAATTGCATATGCATGTAGATCTAGTATATATATCATATGGATCTTGTATAAACTTGGTAAAATTATAAAAATGAGTTTCTTATACTTACTTGAAGGATGGAAGAGATTTGAGGATGAAAAACCTAAATAAACCTTGAGTTTATCTTTCAAAACTCAAAAAGGAGTACAAAAATACACTAACTAATATACTTGATCTTGAAATTTTATGATTCCTCCTTATGGTCTTGTGGTGGCCGGTCATAGAGCAAGAGAGAAAAGAGAAGAAATATTTCTAGTTGTAATTGATGAAATGAGGTTAAAGTAGCTAGTATATGGTATGTAATTTATGTATATTTTTATCATAGACAAAAGGTACTTTGTATTAATGAGAGTTAGTATGAATTTTCAATGGTGTGTAAGAAAAGCAAGGGGGGGGGGGGGCGGCAATTGGAGGGGGGGGGGGGTTGAGTGTGTAAGAATTTTGTAGACTTTTGTATAAAATTGTGTTTATTTGTAGTTTTAAGGTGTACCGGGTACCGGGTTAACTAAAAATAAATTTTAACGGAGTTAACCGGGATAAAATAAAGTTATAAAAATTATAAAAATAGGTTGGGTAAAATTATTGGGTGTTTAGATAATTATAATTTAATTTCTACGAAAACCGTCAAAATTCTAGTAAACTTAAGTTAATAATTAAAATAAATATCCAAAATACCGGGTAAATTAATATTATAATTTTTATATTATAAAAATGAATATAAAAATATATTGGAATCATAGTTGAGAGTGTCGGACGTGTTAGTCACATTTATAGTTCGCGTATTAGCGTTTATTTAAAATAAACATACGTAATTCGTTAATTATATTAAAAATATAATTTGAATACCCTACGAGTGGAATAGTATGCAAGTGCCATAACTATGATATGCAGACTATTTCTAGTCCATATGAAATGCCCCAATGGTGATGCATGAATTCGCTCTTGAACCAATACGGTTACGCGAATTTTGAATACCCGTAAACTAGGTTTACGATGACATGAGTAATGCACGTGAATAGTGGTTTTCTCTCGGAAATGAATAGTGTCAAGTGAATAGTAAAATTTTTGAACGCTTCTCAGAATGTCGAATTGACCTCGAAAATGATGAATAGTGATCGATGAATAGTAAATGATGAATAGTAACTTGTGAATAGTAATTTGTCGAGGTTTAGAAAATGACCGGAAATTACGAGTTGTGACAGTGGTGGCGGCGGTAGGTGGTGGTGGCTGTGGTGGGTGGAGGTGGTGGGTGGTGGCGGTGGGTGTTGGTAGGTGGCGGTGGTGGGCGGTGGTGGTGGTGGGTGGTGGTGGTGGCCGGTGGTGGTGGCGGTGTTGGGTGGAGGTGGTGGGTGGTGGTGGCGGTAGGTGGTGGTGGTGGTTGGCGGTAGTGGGCGGCGGTGATGGTAGATGGGGGTGGTGGGTGGCGGTGGTGGCGGTGGTGGGTGGTGGCGGTGGGTGTTGGTAGGTGGCGGTGGTGGTGGTGGGTGGAGGTGGTGGGTGGTGGCGGCGGTAGGTGGTGATGGCTGTGGTGGGTGGAGGTGGTGGGTGGTGGCGGTGGGTGTTGGTAGGTGGCGGTGGTGGTGGTGGGTGGTGGTGGTGGCCGGTGGTGGTGGCGGTGTTGGTTGGAGGTGGTGGGTGGTGG
Source organism: Artemisia argyi (assembly GCA_030686995.1). Classification (NCBI taxonomy): domain Eukaryota; kingdom Viridiplantae; phylum Streptophyta; class Magnoliopsida; order Asterales; family Asteraceae; genus Artemisia; species Artemisia argyi. The sequence continues at coordinate 14,744,004 of CM060687.1, read as the reverse complement.
TGGCGGTAGGTGGTGGTGGTGGTTGGCGGCAGTGGGCGGCGGTGATGGTAGATGGCGGTGCTGGGTGGTGGGTGGTGGGTGGTGGTGGCGGTAGGTGGTGGGTGGTGGGTCGTGGGTGGTGGGTGGCGGTGGTGGGTGGTGGGTGGTGGGTGTTGGTAGGTGGCGGTGGTGGTGGTGGGTGGAGGTGGTGGGTGGTGGCGCTGGCGGCGGTAGGTGGTGGTGGCTGTGGTGGGTGGAGGTGGTGGGTGGTGGTAGTGGGTGTTGGTAGGTGGCGGTGGTGGGCGGTGGTGGTGGTGGGTGGTCGTGGTGGCCGGTGGTGGTGGCGGTATTGGGTGGAGGTGGTGGGTGGTGGTGGCGGTAGGTGGTGGTGGTGGTTGGCGGTAGTGGGCGGCGGTGATGGTAGTTGGCGGTGGTGGGTGGTGGGTGGTGGTGATGGTAGATGGCGGTGGTGGGTGGTGGGTGGTGGTGGTGGGTGGTGGGTGGCGGTGGTGGGTGGAGGTGGTGGGTGGTGGCGGGGGTGGGTGGTGGGTGGTGGTAGGTGGAGGTGGTGGGTGGTGGCGGCGGTAGGTTGTGGTGGCTGTGGTGGGTGGAGGTGGTGGGTGGTGGCGGTGGGTGTTGGTAGGTGGCGGTGGTGGGTGGTAGTGGTGGTGGTGGCCGGTGGTGGTGGCGGTGTTGGGTGGAGGTGGTGGGTGGTGATGGCGGTAGTGGTGGTGGTTGGCGGTAGTGGGCGGCGGTGATGGTAGATGGCGGTGGTGGGCGGTGGTGGTGGGTGGCGGTAGTGGGCGGCGGTGATGGTAGGTGGCGATGGTGGGCTGTGGTGGTGGTGGTGGTGGCGGTGGGTGGCAGTGAGGACTAACGATGCAAATATTTTAACTCAATGAGGACTAACGATGCAAATATTTTAACTCAATTATCAATGAGGACTAACGATGCAAATATTTTAACTCTTGAGTTATAGGGACCTTTTATGTAATTGTTTTAAGGACGAATGGTGTAATTGTTTTGAGCCACAGGGACGATTCATGTAAATTTATGTAATTAACTCCATGCCACGTCAGATTCATGTATACAATAGGAAGATTAAGAAAGTTCGTGTATATAATAGGAAAAAAAAAAAATTCATAGCATACAATAGTAAAATGTGACAAGTTGGATGTATTTTTGAACAATTTTCTCTATTTTAATCAGTTACAAGGTACCCAATGGAATCGAGTCACCAGAATGATGTAAACATGAGTCTTGCTAAAAAAACTCATGGAACCTCACTCAACTCAAGTCCCGTTCACCTATCCAAACTATTGATGTTCCACAAGCGAAGATCTCCTACTAATTTTGTTTACAAAACGTATCTTATATGCTAAGGTCATTATATATACTTGACACATAAAAGACTTGAATAAAACTAGTTGTAACATAGAATGCTTAACTATCTTCATGGCATGTAATTCAAGAAACACAAAAAGAGTTGCATTATCACCGATTTTTTCCCGGACCACAACCAAACAAAAAAGAATGAAAATATGAGAGTAAACCCAAACGATAACAATGATTAAAAAAGTTTTACTCCGTAAAGGACAATCTGAATCCAATTATGTCATATAATAACTGTATTCAAACTATGGCATTAAGTGTCAGATTAGCTTCAAACTATATAATGAACATATAACTGGTGTAGTATCGCAGACTTTGCTATTTACAGTTCAACCTTATACATATCCCACATCGGTGGAAGAAGTGAAATGTTCTATGGTTATATACTACATCTGTAAGTCAACAATTTGTGCTGAGAATGCTATCATGTTTTATGTTACATGATGGAATTGGAGTTTATTAAAATAAACTTGAGCTTTCATGTAACTGAAAATTGATATAAAAGTGTATGACTTTTTTTAAATATTTGTTCTAACTTAACAAATAGTTTTTCTATTATTTGCTATTATTTGCTGTCAGTTTAAAAAAGTGGTACTCCAAACTTTTTATTCACAAAGATTGTCCATATGTTTACACAACTAAATATATAGTAATCTTCTATGTATATCCAATATCTGTTTGGTGTTCATTTCAATCTCTAAATGTTCGACCGATTCACCGAACTTACCTGGCCATATTGATTCTGCTGTATGTAACATGTTACGAAAATGTATCAAGGCATGGTCCTCCATGTAACGTCTTTGTTGAGAACATATGAGTTTGGTCTTTTAAGCTCACGATTGTACAACTCCATCATATATGCAAAAGGTATCATTCAAACTCATCCAGATGTCCATTGCAATCCATGTGACTAAGATATGAAGGGCACAACATTGGTGACTTGAGCCCTCTTTGTTGCCTAAATTTCTAGTGAAGGCATCAAGAGACAGAGTGACGCCTTCGTCATACCAATGTACTACTCAATCGATCACAAGGTACCAACGAAGACGTGTCACCATAACTATCCAAAATGAATAGATGTGGTATGAGTCCTACCAAAATACCAGCCAAACGCCACAGAGTTTGGAGTATTCTTCTGTCACATAACAATAGTCTATTAATATTCACAAATGTTCTCTTAAAGGCTAATGAAATATATTTAACAAATAAAAGGCTTGTTTTACGTTACTTGCATAGCAGAACACTACAACTGCCATATAAACAAAGAAATGACACTAAAATATTGTAATTTTACATCAGTTTTTAATTGGTTTATTTTGTTATGTCTCATTTAGGGTAGTACATAGTCAAAGTGTCAAATATTCAGTTGCATTATGTTGGCTTTGCACCATCACGTATTTGCAACAATCGATTTTTGAACCAGTGCAAGAGTTTTTTCGCCATGAGAAATATTGATGTTTTTTTTTTCTTCCTTGGGTGTTCCAGCATAACTAAAACAAGATTTTAGAGATGACAAGATGGGCGGGTTAAGTTAAAGGTCGACATGGAAACGGGCTCATATTTTAGTCTAAACCATGATGGAATCTGTTTACTTTTTTTTTTTTTTTTTTTTTTTTTTTTTTTTTTGTGTGTGTGTTTGTCACCAGTGTCTAATTTGTAATATAGAGTTAATGCACTAGCAATGAATAACAATTGTAGTCTAAATCTTAAATAAAGAATAATTGGAAGGTCGTATGCTTTAAAAACAAACTTTGGATAACTTTCAAACTAAGTGACCCGTTTGACCCCTATCTCATTTAGCCATTTAGGTAATAATGATTTGACCCATTGTACCTATTCCTCAATAACTTCATGGCATGTTATTCCGCAACCTCAACTGAACAAAAACGAACGAAAATACAAGAGTAAGCCCATATAAAATCAGTAATAAAATTTGTACTTTGTATAAGATCTTCGTCTCAAAATTGTGTCGTCACTTAATAACGTACTTTAATTTAAACTTTTACATTAAGAATCCGAGTAGCGTCAAGTACGAATGCTCTATGATGAACATATATATGAATGGTATATATTTGAATACTAGAAATGCACAAGTCGGCAAGTAAGCCTGTACAATATTATTGTGTGATAAAACCATTTCATATTTATATCCCACATAGATGAAAGAAGTGAAATCTTTTTTATTTATATACTATAGTGAATGAGGATCCAACATCTTTAGAATAATACTATGTTTGCAGATACATTGGGTTGGTGAAGTTGATTATAAAACTTAAAAATTCAAACTTCACTCAAGAATGTGTCGTGAAAACTTAATTAAATTCTTGATTTTTTAGTAGTATATCTTTTTTCACTTTAAAAAAATATTCGTACTCCAAAGTCCAAACTTTTTATTTATATTCAAGTTTTTCAAAAACATTATGAAATTCCGTTTTTTACTTGCATGCATTGTGTTAAATGCAACAAGATACATTGTATACAAGACAAGCCTACAGTAATTAACGAGTATCTTACATCACAACTTGGATTGCAGCTTAAATGATAATATTGTTAGGCTACTCGTAGTAAGGAGAGATAATCCCTCCTAATTTCACTGTCACGTCAGCTTTCTCTCTCCAAGCGATATTCAGGCGATTGGGTGCCCCAGTAAGGGCGACCAACGCTACAAAAAACATAGCCCACAAAAATACCTTTAAAAAAAAAAAAAAAAAAAAAAAAAAAAAAAAAACTTGTGATATCGATCGAGTTCACGACCATGTTCCAAAAAAATTGCTTGGCTATCGATTGCCCACAGTAGATCGATCGAGTGGGAATCGATCGCATGTTTCGATCTTGGAGCCTTATGCATGAGAGTAAACCCATGTGAAATTAGTGATAAAGTTTGTACTACTTAGATGATATTCGAGTTCAATTGCATCGTTACTTAATTACCGTATTTAAACTCTGGCATTAGTTATACGCTCTATAATGAACATATAACTTAACTAGCATAGACTTAGGGCCCGTTTGGTTTTTAGATGGGTTTAGATTAAGATTTGGGGTTGATGGAAAAGTTGTAGATTAAGATTTGGATTTTGATTTGATGTAGAAAGAGAAAAAAATAATAAAGTAAGTGGGGGTGAGAAAATATATTATTTAATAAATAATAATTAATTTATATGTTAATTAAATATTATTAAAAAGTTATATAAATATTTTTAAACACAAAAAGACAAATGAAAATAATATATTATGGAGTTGGGCCCACATGAAAATGCAAATCCCACCCAATCCCCACCCCTCCCCCCTACTTTTATAAAACCATCCAATTTGACATTTGAAATCCAAATCCTCACGCCAAAATTTCAGCCAAACAATGTTTTTCTCTTTTCTAATCCAAAACCCACTCAAAACACCCAAACCAAACGGGCCCTTAGAGTTTTATTTGATTAGCCCATACAATAATAACAGGCCCATAAAACATCCATATTTGATATGTTTGTTTCATAGTAAAGTTTTATATATAAGTGGAGCAGGAAATATAAAAATGTAAGGGGTTGACGGTACTTGCTCAACGGTAAATTCTTATAAAATACCTAAACTACATTCTTCACATTTTACATCTTTTGCCTCTTGTGTTTTCTGTTGCTATTCTTTAACAATAGCACTTTCTTGAATCTGATTTTACTTTTCTCAAATATCATTTGAGTTGTTTCTTAGCCGGGAGTGCGGATGAAGTGGGCGACAAGCTTCTAAAATTTCCCCATAGATATCCTGTAGCATGAGTCAACATTATGTACGTTATTATGTGGTTTGTATTTGATAAAATCATTTCAACTAACTTACATCCTACATATGTTAAAGAAGTGAAACATATCTTGTTTATATAATATAGTGAAAATGATACATGTTTGTTGCCTACGTTTCTATAGAAGGTATCAAGAGACATATTAGCAACTTTTCCCTATACAACCAAACAAAAATGAACGAAAACATAAGAGTAAACCTATATGAGGATCACTTATTAACCGAATTTAAAACAATGACACAGCTTTAAAGTACAAATTAACACTCTATAATGAACAAATAATTGGTTTACAGAAATGCAAGAGTCAACATGTAGATATGTACATTATTTAATTTGATCAAAAACCAATCTAAGTTTACATCCCACATAGGTTGAAGAAGTGAAATTTATCTTGTTTGTATACTACATTGAATGAGGATCATACGTGTCTAGAATACTAAAATGTTTTCAGATACATGTATTGGCCAAGTTGATTGTAAAACTAAAAATTTCAAACTTGGGACAAACCTGTATCTCAAAACGAAACTAATATTCTTGACTTTTTTGTATCCGTAGCCCCTTGACAAAAATGGGTAATCCAAAAATTTTATTCACAATTTTTTTTTTTTTTTTTTTTTTTTTTTTTTTTTTTTTTTTTTTTTTTTTTTTTGTGACATGTTATAGAAATGAATTAATGCAGGTCCTCCATGTAAGGTCTCTATTGAGCAACATGAGCTTGTATCTCTTAATTGGTGGTACGAGAGAGAAGAGAGAAATTGTAATATACTCTACCAATCAGTGGTGATACCTCAGCGTGTGGGTGATTTGTGTGGAATTTGTGAGTGGATGTAGCATTCCTCCTCATGTAATGCCATACGGCCTATACAACAAACCAAGTTGCACGATTATGCCTCCATGTAAGGGCTCTATTGAGCACATATGACTTAGTACTTTAGTCTTTTTTCACTTAAGAAAATATTCGTACTCCAAAGGCCAAACTTTTTATTTATTTTCAAGTTTTTCAAAGACATTATGAAATTTCGTTTTTTACTTACATGCATTGTGTTAAAATGCAACAAGATACATTGTATACAAGACAAGCCTACAGTAATTAACGAGTATCTTACATCACAACTTGGATTGCAATTTAAATGATGATATTGTTATTATGCATGAGAGTAAATCCATGTGAAATTAGTGATAAAGTTTGTACTCCTTAGATGATATTCTAGTTCAATACTTAATTACCGTATTTAAACTCTGGCATTAGTTATGAGATTAGCTTCAAGATACAAACACTCTATAATGAACATATAACTTAACTAGCATGGACTATTGGACTGTCACTATTATTTGATTAAGGTCAATTGAACCTTATATCCCATAGTCCTACATTGGTTAATGAAGTGAAATCTTGCTTCGATATATAGTATAGTGTACGAAGACTATCCATTGTTAGAATAATGTTATGTTTTTAAATTCACACATTGTTGGATATATATAGTACAGTGTACGAAGATTGTAAAGCTAAGGCCTGTTTGATTTGTAGACGGGTTTAGGATTTGGATTTGGATTTGGATTATGATTAGGATTTGATTAAAGTCAATTCAACCTTATATCCATAGTCCGACATTGGATAAAGAAGTGAAATTTTGCTTGAATATATATTAAAGTGTATGTGGATCACAGATGTAAAGAATTAGTGGCATGTTTTCAATTACAAATAATGTGTATTGGAACCTTGCCATTACCTTTACTTTTTTTCAATATGTGTATCACTATTCACTAAAAAAGAACGTTAATATTATCTATTGTCACTTGAAAAAAAGGTGCTCTTAAGCCTTTTTGTTTCAAAGATTGTCCATACATGTCGATGCAACTAAAATATATAGTAATGTTCATCCATTAGCCGCTGTTGTTCTTTTTGATCTCTAGATGTTACACCAATCCACCTGAACTTACATAACACCTACCGTACAATGCCATATTGATTCTGCGATAACATGCTACATAAATGAACTAAGGCATGCCCCTCCATGTAAGGTATATATCGAGTGCATATGAGTTTGGTCATTTAAGCTCTTAGCATTCTAGAGTTCAATCATGCAAAAGGTACAACATTGGTGGTGATTTGAGCCCTCTTTGTCGTTTACATTTCTAGTTAAGATATCGAGAGAGTACCGTTCAAACTAATCCTAATTAAGGTCTCTTAACACTCATGAGGATCATCCATGTATTGTGTTTAAGGCTTTGTACTTTTTGTGATTTATCTATAAATCCAAAAAAAAAAAGAAAAAAAAGAAAAAAGAAAAAAAAAAAAAAAAAAAAAAACATGATATAAATCTTGGCCCATACAATAACTACAGGCCCATAACATATCCGATATGTTTGTGTTTCATTTTGCTAATGACTAACATGATTGAGCATAGTTAAAGAAGACAAAATTTCTTTATAAATCAAAGAAAGTATTTAATAAACATTTATTGGTCTCTAAATTATCGTTAGCAAAAGCCAATACTTAAATACATTATTCACCTTTTTATATTTTTACTTTTTCTTTTCATAGACATTAACATTTTGTTGAATTTCATTATATTAGTATATATTGCATAATCAAGCTTTTATTTTCTTAGATATCATTTGAGTTGTTTATTAGCCGAGGGGCGACAAACTTCTAAATTTTCTCCACAGATAACATGTAGCATGAGTCAACATGTAGGTATGTACTTTATCATGTATTTGATAAAGTCATTTCAACTACCTTACATCTCACATAGGTTAAAGAAGTGAAATCTTGCTTGTTTATATAGTACTAGTGAAATGAGTACCATACTTGTTGAGAATATTGTTATGTCTTCAAGTACATGGTTAATGAAGATTACAGATTAGTTCAAACATAAAAAACTTGATTGTTTTGTGTACTGTGAAAATTTAATATACATTCTTAGCTTTTATAATCCTTTCACTTTTGAAATGGGCACTCCAAACTTTTTATTTACAAACTTTGTGTTAAGGGTGATCACGGTCCAAAAACCGGACCGGACCGGACCGAAGACCGAGTTAGGAAAAAACCAAAGACCGAGACCGGACCGAATGTGGTCGGTCCGGTCTTGGTCCGGTCTCGGTCCGGTCGGTCCGGTCTTAATAGGCTAAATGTCCGGTTTGTAAGCCGGACCGGACCGAGACCGAAATAATGAAAAACCCCGGACCGAGACCGGACCGTTGGTCCTTCGGTCGGTCGGTCCAGTCGGTTTTGTCGGTCGGTCCGGTCTAAACGGTCGGATTGCTCACCCTTACTTTGTGTTGATGCTTCAACTGAAGGGTCAATCAGCATTCAAAAAAGGTGTACAACATGATTTAAACCTTTTAGAGAAATATTTACTTACCTTTACTCTATCTACATAATAAAACAAAAACGCAATTACATCAACATTCTCAATTTTGGTTTTTCAAGAGGTTTTTTTTTTTAAGAAAATGTGACGAGGTCATCAATAATAACTTTAAAAATAAAAAATCAACACTAACCTGGTGATTCATGCACATTCATGTACCATCAAAAATGTTGTGTTCATGCACATTCCACCACTCTAGACGAAATTCCCTAAGCCCCTACCGCACAATATCAAACGCCCTTTGCAGTGACATGTTACGACAAATGAACTATCAATTGAGGTGACTGTGTTACAAAACAGGTGATTCGAATCCCTCTTGCTTGCCTTCATTTCTATCGAAGAAAAGGTGACAACTTTGTCCTAACAATGTTCATTTCTAAAACGGTATCCAAAATGGATAGCTGTGTCAGTGTACGTGTGTTCATCCTCACGAATCCTACTAAACAAATCACCGAACTTCACACATGTCGAGTACAATTCACTTATCCAAACTATTGATGTCTCACAAAGGGAGCTTAATTACTCACACAAAAATTTCCTAATTATATGATATGGAAAGTACTGTATATTTAACATATAAAACGCTTAAACTAAACTATTTGCAGCGTTGAATCTCTAATTAACTTCATGCCATGAAACACAAAACGAGTTGCGTTATCGCCAATTTTTCCAACAAAAAAAGAACGAAAAATATGATAGTACACCCATTTGAAATCCGTGATAAAATTTGTACCCCATAGAAGATCTCCAAATCAAATTGCGTTGTCACTTGATAAATGTATTAAAACTTTGGCATTGACTTTCAGAGTAGCTCCAAATTACAAACTCTATAACGAACATAAGAATTAACTAGTGCAGATTACTATTATTAGATAAAAACCAATCCAACTTTATATCCCACATGGGTTAAACAACTAAATTCTTCTTTGGTTATATAGCACATTGTAAGAGGGTAACTCGTGTTTAAAATTATGTCATGTTTTCGGTTACATGATGTATTGGAGTCTATTATATTAGTTAAATAAATAAACACCAAGTATTTTTAGCTGAAAATTGATATAGAATTCTATGCTTTTTTCAATATCTATATTAACTTAACAAAAAAAAAAAAAAATGTTATTTGTTGTCGCTTAAAAAGGTGGTACTCCTAACATTTTATTTACAAAGTTGTTTGGTGTATTTCAATATCTATATGTTTATGAAACATAATATATAGTAATCTTCCATGTATATCCAATAGCTGTTTGGTGTTCATTTCAATCTCTAAAAGTTTCACAGATTCACCGAACTTACCTAGCCATATTCTGCTGCGCGTAACATGTTACGAAAATGTATCAAGTCATGGTCCTCCATGTAACGTCTTTGTTGAGAACATATGAGTTTGGCCCTTTTAGCTCTTACCATCGTACATTTCAATCATGCACAAAGTACCATTCAACTGATCCAGATTACTAAGATAAGAGGCAACTACGGTAAAACATTGGTGATTTGCAATTGAGCCCTATTTGTTGCCTACACTTCTAGTGAAGGTATCAAGAAACAAAGTCACAACTTTGTACTAATGTACATCTAAATCAATCACAAAGTACTAACGAAGGCGAGCCACCAGAATTATCCAACATGGATAGATAGTGTCACCCGTGCGAGTCTTACCAAAAAAACTCACTAACTGCCACATTGTTAATGTGGTCAAACATTCAGTCACATAAAGGTGGCTTTTGCACCATCCTGTATTTGCAACAATCAGTTTTTGAACATGCCTCCTTGGGAAAAAAGCAATGTGAAGTGAGAAAATCACAAACAAAAACTCCCAGCTATAATATCTTGTTTAGAAGTAGAATATGAATCTAAAGCGTTTTGACCAATAGATATAAATTTCTATCTTAGGTTTCGAAAACATAACCAGCCTCAGCAAAGTGGGATTTTACCGGTGCAAAAGCTCTTCCGCGATGAGAATCTTGTTCTTTTCTTCCTTGGGCATTTCAGCATATCTACAATAACAGAAATCATAAAATTAGTTTGGTTTTATTGCAAACATGCGATGATATAAAAGGTGCAGGGAGATTAGAGATGGTGAGTCAAAATGGGTCGGGTTGAAATTGATCAAACTTGATTTGCTTCGTAAGCGTGTCAAATCGGATTAAGGTAAAGATCAGCAGGTCTGATCGCACAGAATCAAGAACAAGCAAAACTGGAATAACGAACAAATAATACGCAGAAACAAAACACAAATAACTACACGACTTTAACTGGAATCAAGCTCTCCAATTAACAGAAAAAATAAGCTCAAAAAACTGAATCGTTTTTTACACCTTACCACAGCTCGGTAATTGTGTTTTTATAGGTATTAGAACCGACTTTTCTAATCCTATTACAAGTATAATTCTAAACCGACTATAACTTGGATTGGACCCATAAGCTTGGAAGTCTGCTAAACCCATGGGCTTGGGTCGTTAGTCAGACATTAGCCCAACATTCACCCCCCTAATTTCTGACTCGAGATAGTGAGGTCTTCAACTCCGAGTAGCTCTTGCATCTCCTTGAACTTAATCCTTGCGAGAGCTTTTGTCAGAATATCCGCACGCTGCAAATCACCTCTTACAAACTCAACTTGTACTTGGCCTCTCTCAACACACTCTCGGATAAAATGATAACGTGTGTTTATATGCTTGCTTCTCCCGTGAAAGACTGGATTTTTCATAAGTGCAATAGCCGATTTGTTGTCAACAAATATGACCACCACTCTTTCTTCCATTCCGGTTATTTCACTCAACAATCCACGTAACCATATCCCTTGACACGCGGCTGAAGTTGCAGCCATGAACTCAGCTTCACAAGACGATAGAGCCACCGTGTTTTGCTTTTGTGAGCACCAAGTGATAGGTGATTTTCCTAGATAAAAAACGTGCCCTGTTGTGCTTCGACCATCATCTTGGTCCATAGCAAAACTACTATCACTAAACCCCACTAACTCCTTGGTTTTCTCTTGGTTATATCGCACTCCAAAATTCAAACTACCTTGGATATACCTTAGTATTTGTTTCACAGCTGCCATATGTGATTCTTTTGGTTCTTGCATGTAACGACTAACCAAACCAACCGAATAAGATAAATCAGGTCGAGTGTGTAGTAAATACCTTAGACAACCAACTCGTCGTCTATACAGAGTTGCATCAACTGGTTTTCCTTCCTTGTCCATGCTTAACTTCATTCCAGGTTCTAATGGACATTGAGTAGGATTCGCTTCATGCATTCCAACATCTTTTAAGATCTTCTTTGCATAGCTTACTTGACTTATTGAGATACTCGAATCCTCTTGCTTTACTTCAATGCCAAGATAATAGCTTAACTTTCCCAAGTCACTCATATCGAACCTATCTTGCATTTGTCTCTTAAATTCACCAATTTCGCCAAGCTTCGAACCGGTTACTAAGAGATCATCTCCTCTATCGGTCCTTAGGGTTATAACCTTCTTTCCCGACTTCTTCTCGACTAAAGCTTTGAACTTTTTGAAGTATTCAAATGCCTCTCCTTTTTCCTTCAAGGTAAAAGTCCACATAAAGCGTGAGAAGTCATCAATAAGAACCGCCTTCTTGGTTTGTTTTCCTAACAAGCAAGATTCACACAACTTGTTCTCTTGATGAATTATTGGCAACTTTTCAACCATGCCCTTCCTTGCCATTAATTCCATTGTCTCGAAATTAATGTGTCCCATCCTAGCATGCCATAACCAAGCATCATCTTCCATCTTTGCTTTGAGACACACCGGACTTCCAACTTGGAGCTTTATTTTGTAAAGTCTATTACTTGTTCTAGGAACCTTCATTAGAAGCTTGCCATCTGAGTCACGCATAGTAAGAAGATTACCTTTCATACGAATGTCACATCCGTCTTCAGTAGCTTGCCCAAGACTAATTATGTTGCTTTTTAGCTTGGGTAGGTAATAGACTCCAGTGATCAATCGTTGCTCACCTGTTTTCCCTTCAATGATTATCGAACCCTTTCCTTTTATCTCGATGTAGGAGTTATCACCAAACTTCACTCTGCCGGAGATATTCTCATTCAACTCCGAAAAGTATTCTCGAATCCCCGTCATGTGATTACTTGCTCCATTATCCAAATACCAAGTGTCTTCCTCGTTTGGCTTAGTATTCAATTGGTTTGGGATAATCTTTTCTTCATTCAAGAAAACTTCTTGAACGCTCTTCATCATAAAAAGTGTCGGGTCATCGTCATCTTCCGCTTGCAAAAGGTTTGCTTCATTCTTTTCCTTTTGTTCACGGCGTTCGGGGCAATTAGAAGCAAAGTGACCATATTCATCACATCTGAAGCATTGAATCTTTGAAAGGTCTCGGCTTTTGTTCTTCTTTTGATCCGTATTGCTCCCGGAGTTGTTTTGGTTGTGGTTATTAGCTTGACTACTACCACGAGATTTGTTTTGAGAAGAAAAGTTTTGACCTTTACCGTTGCCACTAGAGAATTTCCTTCCTCGACCTTTCTTATCATATTTTTCAGCCCTTCCGAACATCAACTTGCCTTGATCTTCAGAAGTGGTGTCAACACCCTTCATTCTTCCTTCAAAAGCTTTCAACCTTCCAATTGCTTCTTGAAAAGACATAGTATTCAAGTCAGCAAATTGTTCTATTGAGGCAACAATTGCAACAAACTTATCCGGAACGGATGCAAGCAGCTTCTTAACAAGTTTCTTGTCTGCATAAACTGTTCCCAAGCTGTTGACTTCAGTTACAATTTTGCCCAACCTAGCCGCAAAGTCATCAACTGATTCGTTGACTTTCATCTTTAAGGATTCGAATTCCGTCTCCAAGGTTTGCAACCTTGCTTCACGAACCCGATCAACACCCACATACCTGGTCTTTAAAGCTTCCCAGATTTCTTTGGCTGTGTTGAATTGTGAAACTTGAAAGACAAGTTCTTCTGGAATCGTCTGAAAAAGTAACGCCACTGCCATGTGATCTTGCTTATCAACGACTTGTGTTCCTTCCTTTGGTTCCAGTGCATCGAGTATTCCATGGACTCGGAATACAGCTTTAACTCTTATTGCCCAGATGTTATAATTTGTGGCTGTTAACATCGGACATTGAAGAGCAGTTTTAGAATGTTCGACAGGAGGTGGTTGACTTGATTCGCCTTGCACCATCCTTCTTGAACGCCTTCTGTAAGTTACAGGTGTAGTTTGTTCGACTTCCAGCCCTAGGTTCTAGAGCACGATTGGTTTACTTCCTGCCCAAGTAAACTTCTTGATCGACTTCCTGCCTAGGTCGACTTCTTGCCTAAGTAACCTCGGTCGACTACAACCTGCTTATTCCAGCCTTGGTCGATTGGAGCCTTGAGAAACCTTGGTCGATTCCCTTTCTCCTTAACCTGTCGATCAGCAGCCTTGAGAAAACTTGGTCGATTCTTTTTTTCTTAACCTGTCGATCAGCTTCTTGCAACCTTGCTCTTGATACCAAATAAAGATCATAAGAGTGTCAAAATGGTTCAGGGTCAAACAGGTGGTTAGGTCAGACTGGGAACCTACAAAAACTTGACGTGACTTTCAACATGTTTGACCCATCCAACCCATTTGATGTGTTCCTCTTTTAGCTAAACTTGATTTGAGACATTGGACCCGTTAAAAATATGAAAAAGCCAAGACCCTTTTACAAGTTAATCGGTCGAAATTGCCACTTATTATGGAGATGATCCTATAGAAACAAAGATGGGATTATGTTTGATCATAACCATCAGGTGAGAAGTTTCACCTATGTGGGATACAAATGTAATGGTTATATCAAACGCATAATATTGTAGATGCTTACGTGCCGACTTGTGCATTTCTAGTACTCTAATCTATATCATTCATCTGTTCATAATAGAGTGTTTCGTATTTGAAGCTACTTGGTTTCTTAATGAAAAAGTTTAAATTATGTTATTAAGTGATGACGCAATTAATCTAATACACACACAGAATTAGTAACACCCTTAATCCTATATAAATTGAGTTCATTACGCAAATACAAACATAAACCAAACAACTTGCCTGAAAACAGATCACATGTTTGAGAGAACATTCCGGTGCCTGTAGCCGTGGCGGTTGGCCTGAGTTGGTTCTGAATCAGAGTTTCAAAAATGGAGTTGTGAAGCATAAGAACAATAACTATTGTGCACCAACACAAAATGATAAGACCACACATATCCCATACTTTTAGCGACTCTTCCCACTTGTTCAGCAGATGCCCCCATTTTCTTGTTACGTTTGAATTGGTTACTGTGACAAATGTGGACGATAATTGCTGTTTGGGCACGTTCATATCTCTCTCAAACTCCTTTGGAACAACAGAATGTACAGAATCTGCTTGTCTAAAACAAACTTTTATGCCCATACTTCCCAAGAATTTAGGCATAGTCATAAACTTTCATACCTCTCTCAAACCACCAGTTGCAACCTATGTAGAAGTTCCTGCAAAAGCACACGTTTTGTAAATATGAGAGATGAAAAAAGGTACGCGTCAGGAACATGACGATACAAAAATTTTCAGGGAAATTACTATAATTCAAGTAAAATTACAATTTGATCTCTATCATCAATTAATGTGACATTGTCATAAATTTATACCTTTAAATACGTCTCTAAGATTTCAAGTCTAATAATATAACTGGAATATTTCTAAGATAAGGAAGTTGACTGTTCCTTTTGATGTTGATCTCTTGTTAATCACACCTTGATTCACTAGTTTACTACGGAGTATAATCAAGTCAGTAGATGAGGTTGGCACAGAACACTCCATAATATAGGACACTAAAGCAGGTGCTAACTACACGTTTTCTTTGCATTTAGTCGACTTAATTCGTTAAGTCCCCTCCTCCCCTGTTTCATTTATCTTGTATCTGCTACTAGGAAAAGGTTTGATTACCATAAGTGAAGTTTGAAGCCTATATCTTGTAATGAAAGGTCATTCCATTCCAACTCTAAGCAAGAAATTATCCCTAAAAGAGTAAAGGGACACTTTTCGACCGTTTACCAAATTGTGATATTCAATGATCAAAAGAAGATTTTACAATTACTACTATCAAAGACATATGTAAATAAGTAGCCAATAAAAACACAGGTTATAGCTTATGAACAACACCAGAAGTGCTCCAATCAACTAAAAATATCGCACTTACCGAATCATTACTCTGTAACTTCTCTTATCAAGACACATTACGCATCATTTTAATAGAACATGAATCTAATAGAATTCAAAATATATGAATCACTAACACAAATTAACCCACACTGCAATATCCAAATTAAACTATATAAAAACATTCAGGTAACACCAATTAATGTAATACACACACAACTCAAGCAGGCTATAACATAAACCCTAAATTAATAACTTCAACTTCAAAATTCCTAATTACCTTTAATCCTATATAAAGAGTTCATTACGCAGATACAAACATAAACGGAACAACTTGCCTGAAAACAGATCACGTGTTTGATTGATTTGAGAGAACATCATCCGGTGCCTGAGATCCTGTTGGCGAATACAGATGAGATTCGTTGGTTCTGAATCAGCGTTTCAAAATTGAAGGAGTTGTGAAGCATAAGAACAATAACTTTTACAGATTTAGTCCCTCTTTCTTATGGTAAGACATATTTTCACCTTTTACTCTTCTTCTCCTCCTACTCCTTCTTCTTCTTCTTCTTCTTCTTCTTCTTCTTCTTCTTCACCCAAGGTAAAGTCTTTTATAATGGAGTTCAGCCTGTTGTGTATATTATACTTCCCACCCCACTTACTACTAATTGTATTCTTCTTCTTCTTCTTCTTCACCCAAGGTAAAGTCTTTTATAATGGAGTTCAGCCTGTTGTGTATATTATACTTCCCACCCCACTTACTACTAATTGTATATAGCTTTGGAGCAGACAAATCTCCCTTGGTGAAAACCCTCATTTCTGGACACCTTTCAATTTCCAAGGTATCCAATGATGGAAATTCAAATGCTTCCTTTCCTAAGCAAAATCCCTCGAGACTTTCAAGAGAATCAAGTTTTAAAGACTTTAGACAAGGAAACACCACAGTAGCATTCACTACGGCATCACATTCTTCTTCTTCTTCTCCCTTCACAATTACCTTCGTACTTCTGCACTCTCTTATATGTAGTTCCTGGAGTTGCAACAGACTACCAACCATGGGACATGTAAATACATATTCTAAACTATGACAGTAATGAATAGACAGTCTTGTTAGGTTTGGAAACTTTAATACTGTCCCCTGCTTGCTCTTCCATATATACTTGAGATCGACTATGTATCCGGTCCAAGTCCACTTGTCTCAAGTTTGGAATTTCAGCATCAGTTTGTGAATCAAATATCTGCTCAATGTCCCAACAACTTCTAACACGAACAGTTTCAAGCTTTTGCAGTTGTGACACTTCATCATATGAAAAAAGAGTCTGTCCACCACTGGGGTTATAATCCATATCCGCTTTGATCAAATTATGATAAGACCAAGGAAACCGGCTGTATGAGCTTGTACTTTCATAAACCAGTAATCGGGCCTGCAAGGTAAAAAACACAAGCTTATGTCACAGATAATTGTATGTACCAGTTGGTTCAATGATAAAAAATAATAATAAATAAATAAATAAATAAATAAATAAAACCCTTCATATGCTAGTAAAATAAGGCAAAGGGCTCTACATGATTGTAAAACCGTTGGGCTTTGGGGATCACATACATAACCTAACCGTTGATATTTGCTAATCATATTACTTTCGATCAAATAACTACGCTCTAATTTTGATGAAGATTACAATTATCAATAAGGTTAATTGACTCTAATACTAGAAAAGAAACTGACATGGTAAGGTTTTTTCTTTTTTACTTTAATATAAAAATAATACCTGATACTGTTATTTGTGGGCATCCACGGATCTCAACCTGTTCCAATGTTGGCCATATGAATTCATTCTTCCCCAAGAAGAAACCCACAAAGTTTGGTAGATAGAGTAGTGTAAGGGACTTCAAACGAGGAAAGACCACCCCAACAGATGCAGTTGTGTGGGAATTTATAGACACATCTTCATCATCTCTGTTTGAAACCACCTCTTCAATAGCATCACAAAACTTTATATCAATTTCCTTTAGGCTGGAAAGAAGTTTCACCATTAGAGGTGAAAACAAGTACTTGATGCTGTTGCACTTGGACATCCATATGGTTGTGAGGTTATGGAATGAGGACTGTGATGGTTGTTCTTGAAGAATTAATTCATTCCAATTGCACTTCCACACATGACTCATCTTCTCCAAAATACGCAAATACAATACTTCAAGATTGGGGAGTATGATCAGTTGTTGATGGGTATTGTGAGGTGATTCTTTACTAATTGGACTCGTTATCTCAAAAACCACCTCCACATCTTCATAGCTCTTAAATAGAATAAGTTTATGAAGGTGATTAAAAGTGGGTAATGGGAATGCAATTTTAGAAATCTGCATATCACAACCACAAATGATATATTTAGTAATAATTCCCATTGAGAAAATATGAATATAACTGCAACAATTTTTTTTTAAAAAAAATTATAATTTATTAAAGAAGAAAGATCTGGATATAAGATGGAAGAAACAGGGAAGAAATAGCTGGCAACACTATCAAAAGAGTACAGTATTATTTTTCTATTTATTTTAAAAATAATAAAAAAACCCAATACTCCGTATTATTTCTTTATTTATTTTAAAAAGAGTAAATAACATTCAAGTAGAGGTCAAAAGGATAAAAACAAAAATGGAAATCATTTATTAACTTGTACCTCTTTCTCTTTCTCTTTCTCAACCAATTTATTCTTTCCTCTGCCGCAATTATCAATTAGAACATCTTTGAGTGCTCTCATATCCAAATTGGTTGTGGCAGGTGTGATTAAATTTTCAAACCTCTCACATCTTTCAATAAATATTCTTTCAACAGCTTCAAATCCATGAATCAAGTTATTTCCAGCATCCTTTATCCTCCACACCTCTCTAAGCTTCCCTAAATCCTCCAACCAAATGCTTCTCAACCTGCTGGTGCTGCTAACTTTATCCATTTCACCAACACATCCCATGTCCATGTCGAATATCACTTCAACAGAAGCACAATATCTAACATGAAGCTCTTCTAGATGATTGAATAATGGCATTGGATTGCTTGGGAGAAGATTCACAAGACTATCACAACGCCACACTTTAATGCTTCTCAAGCTGCTACAAACCAGCTCTTCACTTTTACCAGCACGTCCCAAGTCAGTGTTAAATAACACTTGAATGGAACCACAACTTTCAACTTCAAGCTCTTGTAGATTATTTAGGAATGGAAATGGATTGCATGAAAAAAGCTTCACAAGACTATCACATCCCTCCACTCTAATGCTTCTCAAGCTGATGCTAAGTTGCTCGATTTCACCAAAATCCATGTTGAACAAGACTTCAATGGAATTACAACACTCGACTTTAAGCTCTCTCAATGGGCAAAGATTAGTAATGCTAAACTGAGGAGGCCATATCTCCTTCAAATTCTCCATATCAAAAACAACCAGTTTCTCCAGTTTAGGAGTCACATCCTGCAAATTAAAAAAATATTTGTCCATTCATTAGATACTCACTACTTTTTGAACCACTATTAGTATAAAAGATTGTTAAAATAAAACACAGACTTACCTCTTTGTGAAAGAAAGATTGCAAACTCTGAAGGCCTCGAAGTTGCAACTCCACGAGACATGGTAGCTCAATTGCACAATCATTATTGCAGAAATGCAATAACTTTGGTAGCTTAGCCAACCTGAGATACTTTAAGTTGCTAAACTTAATTATATCGGATACATTATTCTCAGTATGTATGAGTATGACTGCTTCCATTATAGGGCATCCGGAAATATCCAGATACTCAAGCTTTGACAAATTTTTTGCTACACTCGGTGTGAAAAGGTATTTCAATTCTGTACATTCTGAAACTACAAGGAGTCTTAAATTGCAAAACGAAGAGTATCGAGGAGGATATGGTATTTCAACATCTTTAAGAGACTTCATATCATTCACTTGTAGATAAAGTGCATCTGTGATCTTAAACAGCTCGTTGATTTTTGATTTCAGCAGTTTTTCTCTGTTGGTGAGCAGCTTCAAGCTGTTTTCATATGAGTGCATGTCAACTTTATATATCTGCACGTGTCCTTCAACTTCTGTAAAAGAACATCTCACTGAGAGCTTGAATCTTTTAAGGTTCTCTGAACGCTCTGCAAATTCTCTACTGTTGTTGTCTGTGAAGCAGCATGCTTTTTTATCATCAGGTATCATATAAAGCTCTTCAAGCTTCACTAAGCTTTTCAAGACACCATCATCTATAACAAGATTGCAACAACCTTTTACATCCAGTAGTCGTAGCTTCTTCAAATTTCCGAATGTGGAAGGTAGGATTGTAATGCCAGAGTTAGCAAAGCTAAGAACTTCCAGATTCGAAAGATTTCCAATACAATCTAAATCAAACATCAACGAGCATTGATCGAGACAAAGAGTTCGAAGGTTGGCACAGCACTGAAAAGACGTTGGAACTAACGGATACTTCAATTTCTCAAATGCTATAACTTGAAGCTTTTCCATTCCAACATAAAAGTCTTGAGGAAACCTTTGCGAATCATCTCCTTGCATAAGTTTCAAAACTCTCAGGTTTGGAAACTTAAAGTGAACGAGAAACTCCGACATACCCTTGCATGCTAACGAAATTTGATTGCAAGATTGGCTCTTATTATCAACTTCAGTACTCCAATTTGAGAAATCATCTTCATGGTGAATGATCCAACATCCCTCCTCACCACCTTTAGAAACAGTGCCCACCACAAATGCAAGCACAATATCATGCAATTTCACAAAATCACTGTCATGACTATCTCCATCCATCAACAAGTAGGCATTTTTAAGGTTGCTCACACTAATTTCTATGCTGTCTCGAGCCTTTTCCATAGTATGAACATTGTTTAAAAGTTTTAATCCCCATGCGTATCTTGTGAGATCTTCTATCGGGATGTTAGAGTCCTCGAGGAACAAGCCACAAAGCAGGAAAATTGCTTTATCCTCTTCTCGTGGTAAACTATTGTAGCTTATCTCAACAATCTCGTGCAGGTCCTTATCAAGTTCATATTTCTTCAAACTGTCAAGTGTATGTTGCCATACCTTTTTCTTTCGACCCTTTGAACATTTAAGAGTTCCGGCAATGAGTTCGATGGCAAGGGGCAAACAGCCACATTTTTTGACAATACGACATCCTATTGTATTGAGATCATGATCTTGTTTGGTTGAAATCCCTGCGATCCGAAAAAAGAATTCCTGTGCTTCCCCTTCCTCCAAGACATTAACTTCAACTACTTCAAAAGCAGAATGAGCATTAACACCAGCTGCGATCTGTTGGCAAACTTTTACATGTCGCGATGTGAGCAACAACTTAACCCCATTTGGCAAAGGACTCGCTAATCCGATATCTTCGAGTTTAATCGTCTCCCACACATCGTCAAATATAACCAGACTCTTTTCTTCACGCTCTGAAAATTCTTGAAATCTTTTGGAAAGAAGAGTTGCCCTTAGTGTTTCATCAGTTTCGGTTAGAGATTCACCTGTGTGTGCTGCTATGACCTCCTGAATTTTAAACAAGTTGGAACTTTTCCCAACAGCTACAACCACAATCCACTTAAACATCTTGTTATCATGTGCAGCCTTTTTCAGTTGTTTCATCAGTGTGGTTTTCCCCACACCACCCATTCCACACAAGGCTATCACTCGAGGCTTATCATCATCTTGTTGAAGGAACTTCAATGCATCATCGAATATCTTATCTCTTGACTTGAACACAATTTGAGTATTTCCACCTGATGTTGATGTTGATGTTGATGCCGATGTGGATGCTGATGTTGATGTTGATGCCGATGTGGATGTTGATGTTGATGCCGATGTGGATGCCGATGTGGATGCTGATGTTGATGCCGGCCCTTTGGAATCGACTCTTCCAAGAGGTTTCTTTGCATTAGTCCAGGTGATGTCCTTACTTTGTGTAATAAGATCGTCAATCTTCTTGGTAAGCTTCAACGCGTCTTCTCCTACTTCATACTTCGTTTTTAAATTGAAGCATCCAATGTCGTTACTTGAAATTTTGTCGACATCTTCCTTGATCTTTTTAACATCTTCCAACCACTCTGGTACACTAGGAGGTATCTCTAGATTGTTTGTATTGTTATCATACACGTGCGCTTTGATCTCATCTCTTTTTCTTTCCAAATCCTTCATTTTTTTTTCCATTTCCTCAACACGTTTGGCAGAGGAGGTGATGTTACTCAGCTTTTCCGTAACAAAATCCGTCCAAAGACCCTTAAAAAAGTTCGTGACAGGATCACAGAAAAAAGATAAACAGTACGCCATTTTCCTGAGAAATAAGAAATCATGTAATTAAAATTAAATTCCTAAAATGACATGAAAATAAACAGGTTAAGCTTGGGTCTAAGCAGTGTTTCGGGTTGACCTATTTTGCATAAAGAGATTACATTGAAAGGAGTTTATTTATCTTTTCTTATTTTATACAGCATATCTATATCTATATACTATTTACACAAAATCAGCTTAATTAATGTGAGGAGAAGACTGACTTCGATATCTGACAGAGAAGACAAAACTTATTGTTTCCGACGACATGCAGATGTTTTACTAGATTGTGTGAAGCAGTGAAGAGAGAGGAAGGTGTTAACGTTTCATTTTTCACATCCCACTTGACAATTAAATCTTGAATTTTGTCTCTGAATCTGTGTAGAGAAAAGGTGAAAATGAAGAGATGGGATGGTGAAGATGAAGAGATAGAATGGGTATTGAAAACTGTGAAGTGGGCAACAGTAGATCATATTTAAAGAATATGCTTTTCTATAATTATTTTTCTGATATGGGTATTGGGTATTGCTTTTGAATATGTATGTTGTTAGAATTTAGATACTAGTACAATATATGATATCTGCTCAGTTCAATACAAATTAAGTTTTTAACCTCTAATTGAAGTTTTGTTTTTCCAAATATTTTATGCTATAGTCTTATTAATATAATATATGTGTGTGTATATACTTAAAAGTGATAAAAGAGCAGTAGACACACGAATGCAATAGTCATTTTAAATTTATCGTATCTATACTATTTATAAAGAGTAAATGGTCAAAAAGTCAAGAAGTGAAAAGTGAAAAGTGAAAAACTTAAATTAATGTTTTGCCTAAATTACTCTTAATTAATGCATTTAACACTCCTTAATACCTCTCATTTAAAACTTAATCAAAACTTAAATGAAAAATGGAAACTTACATTACACATTCAATTTTTTTGTCAACTTAAAAACATGGAAAGTTAAATGAATAATTAATAAATGAAAAACATAAAAATGCAATGTTTTGAAAACCGGGTTTGAAATCGACCCAGTCGAGTCACCGGGCACCGGGTCAACCCGGTTTTCAATTTATTATTATTTTATTTTTTTGATCGGGTCAACCGGGTCAACCCGTGTTTTTATTAAATTTTTTTGAAAAAATGAAACCCGGCCGGGTTTCGAGAACCGGGTAGACCCAGGTCACTCAAAACCTGGCGGGTCACACCAGTTAACCCGGTTTTAGAAATCCGGGTTGTTTTGACCCGTTTTTTCGGCCGGAACTGGTCGAACCGGTTAACCCGGCCGGGTCGACCCGGGTTTCAAAACCTTGTAAAAATGTAAAATTGTTTTGTCAACTTAAGAATGAATATAAAAATAAACTTTTAAATACTAGATTAGTAGCCGTACATAGAAACGGAATTTTATAGCGGCAAATAGTTATAGTGATATTTTGGTTACACAAAACGTTACACAAACCACTTAACCAAAATCCCATTATAATTAAATGCCTCTATAAAATCTCGTTGCTATGCACGGGTACTCGTCTAGTATATAATTAATAAGTATTTAGTTCAAGAGAGCTTACGGGCTGTTTGACAAAAATTATGATTTAGCGCTGAATGAATCAACGACGCTGAATGAATCAATGACTCTGAATGAACTTGGTTCTGAATTAAAATACGCTGTTTGACAAATGTTTTAAATTGATTCTCTGAATGACACAAATTACTAATTTAACCCTGTACCATATATAATGAAATATGTCTCTTTAAACTTATGTTATAAAAATAAACAAAAAAAAAATCAATAAGTAATGCATATTATGGATTGCTTCACTTTCATTTAATAGTGTTCACCATTTTGTTTTGCAAATCGCTGATGACATCCAATCTCAAAATTTTGATGAATAATGCTTGTTTTTTAAAAATTAATTAAACCAATTAGATTGTAGAATTAAAAAAAAAAAAAAAAAAAAAAAAAAAAAAAAAAAAAAAAAAAAAGTTGACAACGTACTTTTTTTTGAAAGTGACAATGTACTAAATACCCATTAAAAGAAGGGTACATAAAAAATCAGTGTTGTAAATATCGTTCTTGGCGGCCGATATATCAGTGATATATCGCTTATCGGTGGTCGACCGATACGATATTTCACTTATCGGTCAAAAAAATCGGTTTGGTCAAAATCGGTCAAAATCAGACCTTGGCGGTCAAAATCGGACCTTTCTTGACTCCACCTCCGGTCAAAATCAGTGGACTATTTTTTTATATCAAACAAAGGAAGTGCTAACCGAATCAAAGACTACCTCTGAGTCACTCCATTAAGTGTCTATCAAACACCCCTAAGATTAACAGGTTAAGATTACCCACTTTTTTAATGAGTTGAGCACCTTATTTTTTTGTTAAATTGCGTTTAAATATTAGACAGCCCTTTACTATACTAGACTCGACCCGTTTTTGAATTTTAGTATTTTTTTTTTTTTTTTTTTCGCCTGTAATCAAACTTATTGTGTCATGCCCCCTTTGACAAGATTTTCTGGCTCCGCCACTGATCTCACACGTGGCTCATTTTGTTGTTTGTATTTTACATGGAATACTATTTTTCTTTTTTACTCCGCCCCTATCAGTGGCGGAGCTAGAAAAAAATTTGTGGGAGGGCCGAAACAAATTTTTTTCCGAAATACAAAAGACGGGAGGGCCGAGGTGAAACAAAAAAAAAATTTAACACATGAAATCGCGAAAAATTACACTAACGGACTTAGGCCTAAGGGGGCCGGGACCCTTCCCGGTCCTCACTAAGCTCCGCCCCTCGCCCCTATCCATCTATACTACTACTTTACAAAACATTTGCGACTTGCTTATAATGTAAAGCTTAAAAAAATAAGATTCTAACACTTACGTATAATGAAAAGAATTATATTACTTTTGCCATTAAATCAATACAAGTCTATCTATACATTTTAAGCATTACAAATAAAAAGCACTATTTACAATTATTTAAAACACAAATAAGTTAACACATACAATTAATACTATTTAAATCACCCCTTCACACAAATATACAACCATTTTACTACATTGTACAATGTAATCAAGCTACTAATCATTTATTGTAGGCATCACAAGTACAGCTATTTAAAACACAAATACATTAACAGATACAATTAATACTATTTATATCACTCATTCACTCAAATATACAACCATTTTACCACATTGTACAATCTAATCAAGCTACTAATCATCTAATGTAGGCATTACAAGTAAAAAAAACTATTTACAACTATTTAAAACACAAATACATTAACACATACAATTAATATATTATTTAAATCACCCCTCACTAAAATATATAATCATTTTACCACATTGTACAATCTAATCAAGCTACTAATCATCTATTGTTAAAATCCAATAAGCCAACATTTAAAAAAACACGCATCTTAAAACACGTACATCTATGTCAAATGCGCAAGTCCGAGTAGGTATGTCATTGAGATGAACAACCTTAATTATAAATTGTAGAAATGTTTTGGCACAAAATAAATAACTCGTGCAATAGTAATAGTATGTACCTCAAAGATATTTATAAAAAGAGAAGCAGTCGATTACTTTGGAGGCACTTATTATACATTTGCTATATAATCTAATTATATTGGCCTAACATGATTATCTCGTTTGCAGATATACTTTTTTTTAATCCTAAATAATATAAGCACAACAATAAACGAGCAAAGGAAGTTTAAACTTTGTAGAAAATATATTATGACATCAATAAAACTCATGCATCCAAGATAAGTTTTCAAGAGAAGATAACTTATTACCTTAATGTTTTAATAGAGATGAAGAGTAAGATAGATAATAAAAAAGACTCGATATATTTTGAATCAATAACAAGAAATTTTCAAACCAAAAGAACTAGAGAATTTCAAAGATAGAACCGGAGACATCAATATGCAGCTTAGAATGAGAGAATTGAGAAGGATGATTTCATTTATATGACGATAAGAAAATCAGATTAACCCTAATATTCATATATAATGTAAAAAAATACAAGCTTAAAATAATTTATCTTTCATTTATTTGTTAGGCTCATTAGTAACAAAACAAATTTTACTATAATACTTTCGTTTTCTAAGTAACTACTATGTAGTATATGATAACAAGTTAGAATTACCAATAATCATTATGTGCCCATAATTCATTTATATATGCTTTTTGGATAAACTAATGGTGTGGTCTTTTTTTTAAAAAATGGTGAACATGTTAAGTGGGTGATCTGATGTTATATTAGGTTTTCAAAATAAAGATATGGTCTATTACTATATACATTTTTATCAAACTTAATAGATTTTTTATATAATAGTTGGCTATTGTATAAAGTTAATTTCAATATAAAGTTCTAATAATTATCAAATCAACTCAAAAAGTATTTAATAATTGTCAACTTCATCGTAAATATCTTTGTCACTAATAGTAATTTTTCGAATTAGGGATCAATTTCTAACTTTTTATCTCGGATTCTTGATCCGAGTTAATCAATTAACCAACAATTGGTCAGATATGAATGATAATTAGAATATGAAAGAAGAATATCAGCTTATGGATAGCGAAATCATGTCATCATCGATGAAAATCGAGTTATGGATGGAGAAAATCAGGTTGTGGATGAAACAGATTAAGGTTAGATCTTGAAGAAGATGCAACTGCCCATACAAATAAAATCACATGTGATGATGTTTGATTCTTAAAAGGTGGAAAGCACACGTGAATTACGAGTACTAAATCATATGTGATTACACATATGTTGTGACATTTATAATTAGTTTGAATGGTGAAATCACGTGATTATATTCAAAATCACATGGGATTATAACCGAAAGTATTGAAGATTACTTGAAAGAATGGTGGGGTGTTAGGTTAGTTACGTGAAAAACAATATGACCCCAATAATAATTAGTTCTATAAGGATTTGATAAAATTTACCTTGACTAGTGAGATGTATATTGATGTATTTATAATACAAATTTACAAAGAAAAAAGATAAGTACAAATAACAAACTTCCTATTCTATTGATCAACATAATCAGTTCCTATATTACTTCATAGTTCATATATTACTAATATTGTTTTTATTGTTGTTACCCCCTTCAAGCAAAGTGGAGGTGGACCAACATGTAGCTTGGCATGGAAGGATTCAAATAAGGGATGTGGAAGAATTTTAGTGAAGATGTCAGTTTGCTAATCGAGAGTAAGTTCTTAGTTAGATGTGTTACAATACATCTAAGGGGTAGTTGTAAGGGGTAGTTCTTAGTTAGAATCATACTCCTTCACTATGATTCTGAATGGGTCAAGGGCATGTTGTAAGGGGTAGTTGGATCAGAAAGCTGCTATTGTCTTTAGCTCACTATCTTGAAGGGGTGTTTGGGACATGAGTTGTATTAGTATAATGAATATTTTTCAGGCCACTACAGTGAGTTCAACACCTTGTACCTTGGAGTTCCTCTAGAGTGACTGTACCTTACTAGTAGCTATGTACTCCTAGTTTGGCCTTGGGAGGAAATTAGTGAGTATATGGTGAAAAGAAGGAGGTCTAATTTAGAGGAATGTACCATAAAGAAGGGTTGTGCACTGTGAAGGGTAAGTGGTCTAGGAGGGTGGTGTATGATGAGTGGAATAGAGAGGTGTGCAAGATGAACCTTCTTGGTCCTCTCAATACACCACCACAGGAGGTATGGTTGGTCATCATGGAGGGTGAGTGTTCCCAAGTAACTGAGGCCTTCCTTAGAAAGGGAAATGTAGGTTACTTGGCAGAGCCCCCCATGGATGGGTTACGGGTGCCTAGTGAAGCCACACGCCTAATTCTATCCTTACTATTGTGGTTGCAGGATGAATGGTTTGGATGGAATGTTGATGTGAAAATGTAGCTAGATGGTAGGTGCAAATAAAGGTGAATTGAGAGACAAAACTGGCATCACTATAGTGCAGTTTTGCTCCATTTTGGTATTTCTCTGTGTTATCAGAGATATGATAGTATGATATCTGATATCGGATATCATTGAATGTTTGCTCTGTATTAGCATGTCTTATTTGTTAGTTAGATGTGTTACAACAAGAACATCAAGTAACGCTATATTCTTCGAAATAGATGAATTACCAATATGAGAGATATTTGAAACATTGCCATTACCAAAAGAAACATAATCGGTACCCGAATAATTAGAGGCCAAGTCAAGATTGGAGGATGAAAGAGTCATATGAGCTGTAGCGCCAGAATCAACATACCAATCCGGAGAATCATCGGTAACATGGCATTTTACATGAAATGCCTGAGCTAAATTTGCATCAATTCTTGGTGCATGACTAGCAAAAGAAGCAAGGTCTGGACATTTATTTACATAATGACTGTCTGTGCGGCAAAGTTGACAGTGAGGGAGCCGATGACCACGACCTCTACCATTTGAGAAACCACCTCGAGATGAACCGCGACCACGACCATTACAGCAAGAGCCGCGAGAAGCATTAGAGGGGCGACGAGATTAACTTGTTGTGAATGCAATAGTTGGTGTGGTGGACCCATGAATAGAATTAAGAAGGATCTCATGACTTTCCGCTAGAGAAATAAGATCACGAAAAACCGTAGGATGTCTAATAGCTTGTTGTGTCGTCGAAAAATTCTCGAACGGGGAACCAAGGCCACATAGAAACCAATGGGTTTTGTCTGTTTCGTCAACGGGGTACCAATTGCACCAAGTTGGTCACAAAGTGCTTTGAACTTGCGACCATAATTTGAAACAAAAGAAGAACCCTTCTGAAGTTGCCAAATACGTTCAACATAATCGTGACTGTAAGCTGCTTCTAAGGCACGGCAAACATCTCGGGTAGTCTTGAGCCCGAGAACTTAGGACATGGCTTCTTTAGAGAGAGAATATTGAAGAATAATGAGGGCTCGTTGGTCAGACTCTAACTAGGTGACATATGCGGGGTTCGTAGAAGAGGATTCACTGGCAACAATGGTGGGTGAAGGCGGAGAAATGGATCCATCAATATTACGTGCAAGTTTTTTATATGCTAGAAGAGGAAGAACTTGATTTTGCCATAGTAAATTGTGTGTGAGAGAGAGAGAGAGAGAGAGAGAGAGAGAGAGAGAGAGAGAGAGAGAGTCCAGCAGCCATGGTGGTGGAGGATGAGGAAAACCGGTATTAGGCTAATACCATATAAGGATTTGACAAAATTCACCTTGATTGATGAGATGTATATTGATGTGTTTATAATACAAGTTTACAACAAAAAAAAAAAAAAAAAAAAAAAAAAAAAAAAAACAACTTCCTATTCTATTGGTCAACACAATCACGATCAGTTCCTATATTACTCATAATTTCAATACCCTTTTAATTAAAAACTATTTTTAATCCGCACTCTTGGATCAAATAGATTTGTAGGTATGAATTCATCTATTACTCCGTGCTTCAATCGCTACATAAACGATTTACAAGTAAAAAGAAATAGGACAACAATCATAAATGGTAAAATTTTTAAGAATAGCGTAGCCTAAATGCCAAAAGCCCAATATCCAAACCATAAGCCATCAATCTAAGTTTTCGAATGGTGTCTTAACTTTATTTCCCTCTTTGAAATTGCTTGTTCAAAAATAAAAAATGAAATAAAAAAATCATAGTCTGCTTCTTTTTTAAACTATTCACCACCACCTAGTAAGATTTCAACTTTCATGTTTACTTCACGATACTAACTTAATTTTAAGGTAATTTTACATTTGGGTAAAGATAAATCTGTTGTTACATGACTATGGATAAGAATGACATCGGGTCAAATTTTGGAGAATGGGGATAATTTTTACAAAAAAAGCTTGTTCAATAACAAAATTTTATCTTTATAAGTACCAATCCTACAATCTTACGATCCAATCCGATTGTGTGTTATTTACAATCCTACTTTACTCTTACGAAGTACGAGCTTACGACATACTTTCAGTGTTTAGTCATTTTTTTTAACAAGGTAATTAGTCGTATTTGGCGACTCATAATTTTATTACACAAGTAATAATGGAATTTTTTGTTATCTTTTTATAAAAAAATCTGAAATATAAATAGGTTAGATATTTCCTAACTTGGCATAAAAAGGTTTATAAATTCGTTTTATGTTTCAGATGTCTAAAAGCCAACAAATACACATGTGCTTTACATTCAATGCTTAGTACTCTGAGGTCAAATTGTAAAGTTCTAAAATTATCATCGCGACTATTCGTAGGTTCATTATCTAATGGCAAATAAAAATTCATACTCCACATATGTCACCACAAAATAAACGCTACCCCATAAAGGAAGACAACAATCCATTGAAAGGATCGATTCAATAATCTTGTAACATCGATCTAATACAACGTGTCTTCAAATATATCATCTAGATCAAGAGGTTTTTGTTTTCATTAGGTCCACCCTTTATTCGATTTTTATTTCGTTAGTTATGCATGTGATTATATCGTTGGGTTATTAAAGTATTAAGAAAATTAACGATCTTCTATGATTTTATTTTTTGCTTTAAGTAGTATATTACTTAGCATTGCTTTATAAGAGATTTAATTGCCAATTCCATCAAATGATATGAAAGGTGCTATGTTTTATAAGAGATTTAATTGCCAATTCCATCAAATGATATGATAGCGTAAACAAGTTATAGCATTGAAGGACAAAATACACACTAATAAAACTAGAGAAGTGGAGATGACCTTTGTCTTTATGAATGCAAGATGTCATGTTAGGAGGTTTAACAAGAAAGATACGGATTAGTTTGGACACTCTGTTGACCTTGAAAAGCAGGATTTAAGAAAAAGATGGAGTAATTTGTTTTGTCAAAATTGCTTACTCAGATGCAAGTTTAGAAAATAAAGTAATGAAAAATGGGGTAGTCCTAAACTAATATAACCAAACACAAGAAACTGATGAAATATGGATTTTTGTTTTTTGCAGGACACAATGGAACATATTGTCAATGTAGGCCGTAGCATCGTAGCATAAAAACATCACATCGACATATATCAATTCATAATGTGTTTAAGGTACGTTTGGATATATTATTAAACATATAATGAATTTGGATTTGTTTAATATATTTTTAGTTATTTAAATGTGCTAACGGGTCAAATCAATATATAGCCACTTTAAATGCCAAAAAATATTGACCCGCTTAACTCATTATGGTACTCACTCCACAAGAACTATGCAATTTTCTTACATACCCATGTTAATAAATCCAGCACCAAACTGATTAGTTGTTAAGCACATCAATCTACTAATTTTTTCGTTCACTCTTAGGGCTGTGTAAAGCACGGGTCAAACTCGACCCATTTTACAACCCGTCTGACCATTTTAAAGATTATACCTAAAATAATTCATATCTTTGGTAACTATATTTTATAGCGTCACCATGATGAATTTATTGGTAAATCTTTAAGCACGCAGAACACGAGACTAAAACCCTTTGAAGTTGTGAATTTTAGTCATAGTTAAGTCAACGCATTGTTAAAGATATAGATAAATACTTTGTAGCTCAAATTATTTGTCTAAATACTAATGTGGTGTGTCTTCTTTTGCAGTCGGATACCAGGTCATTGAGAACTTTCATATTGGTCACATAAAGACATGGTAGCACCTCTCTTTTATGCTCTTTAGAAATACAAGCATATTACTTTTCTAAATGCATATTACTGAACATCTTATGTGATTCATTAACATGTTTTAACCAACTTAGGTTTATCTTAACAGTCTGAGACTACCATGTAGTTGTGAATATTTTTTAAGACCTTCATGTACATTGCTGCATTAATGGGTTAGAACAATTAGGGATTTTTGTTTACTCTCTAGTCAACCAGTAACCTTATGAAGAATGAAAAATTTGGGGTTTAATGGATCCAGTGTGACGAAAAGTTTTGAAAGGAAAACCCCTTCTAACCAAGTAACTAACATGTTTGAATCGACAAATTCAAGTGGCGTTTCCATGAACTCAGGGTTGTTTAAGGTTCTTTCCGAACCAGTTATTCGGTAAAAATGGTGCAGTACATGACAAGTTTTTAACTTTGATCAAGTTTGGCTAATGGCCTCTAAATGTATCATAATTGTCATGATTTCCTTTTATATGTATCGAACAATTTTTTTTGCTATTCTGTGTGCTAAACTTGATTTTTGGGCATTTTTGTGTACTTTATAACTATTTTGCCCCTCCCGGGTTACTAAAATGAGGGGCAAAATGGTCATAAAGTACACAAAAATGCCTACAAAATCAAGTTTAGTACACAGAATAGCAAAAAAAAATTGTTTAATACATATAAATGGAAAAAGTGACAACTATTATACATTTTTGTGCCATTAGCCCTAATTAATATTGATATGGATTCTAAGCTAGCAATCTCAGAAGATCCACTAATTATTTTTAATTTCTTTTTTACAAGTTTAGGCATTTTCATAAGTATAATAAAGTGTTAACAAATTGAAACTCCAACCAAGCTTAGTTTTTTGTTTTTTTTGTTTTTTTTTTTTTTTTTTCTCTTTACTTGTACATGTTTGTAGATAGAAAGTTACTAATTATCTGATAATTTATGTCTACATTGTAATTTCCACAGGCCACGAGTAAAAGTATCTGTTAGCTTCATGAAGAAACCGTATTGGACGGAAGGAAGGTAAGTTAGAGCATGGCGAAGTAAAGGGTGTATGGATACAGAAGAAAGTGAGCGGCATACCATGGTGATGCGCCACGGATTTGTTAGTTCGACCATTCATATTATTATTGGGTAGGTACCTTCTTTTTCGAAAAGAAAAAACAGATTATTCTTCTTCCTACATACTTTTAATGTATGTGAATATGAATGAGTACACGCTTCAAAGAGAGGATTCAAATGCTTTAACAAAAGTTCATGATTCAATGTCGTACATAATTTTACTGCAAATATATTTTTAGTGATGACTTTACACCAATTCTACTGTTTTTTACACCTTTAAACCCTTCCAAATAAGAATGGCCTCTTTAACCCATTTATTTGTGCTGATGAGCTATCAAGCACACGATCCAGAGCCCTATATCTTATGTATGTAAGAATATATTATTTAGGATTCCTATAGAAGCTAAAGCATGGCAGACATGATTTTGAGGTTTATGTTTTTCCTCAATGATAGGAGACATTTCTTTTACACATAGTTGTATGTTACGTGGTACATATTTACAATAATGTTATGTATACTTGTGTACTTGCGCAAGTTGACAAACGAGATCCATTTATTTGAGGCTGGCATTATACTCATCAAAGCATGCTGTAACTACGAGAGTTGCATCTTAGTGCTCATCATGGACTAATTTCCGCTTATTCTCTCGAGACATTGGTTTGTTACATATTTCATGTCTTCAACAATTCTTTTGGTTTAGTTTTTTTACCTTTTTTCAGATGTGTTTTGATGTACTTCATATGTCTTCAAAATATTTATTGTAACATGAAGATCGTAGTCAAATAACTAGATATATAACATTTCAATAAGAGTTCCAGAGTGATCCCATAAACAGAATATAGACCTGGATTATATGCTTAGAAACAAGGAAAATATATAATCTTATTGGAATTACCACTCCAGAGACACACACACACACACCCCTCAATAACAACTCGAGTGCAAAAAAAATGAACCTAAAAGTATTGTGCATAGTCTATGGTAGAGCAGGTTTGAGACTTTGAGAATGTTTTGGTATATCTTAGGGCAAATACCATATTAAAACACTATACTTGCTAAGAAAGTCACTTTTGCGTATCGAACAAAATTTTTTCCTCGTATAGGTACTGAACTTTCATTTTTTGGCCTCTTTGAGGCACTTTGTGACATTTTTGCCCCTGGATTTTTAATAATTTGAGGGGCAAAAACGTCACAAAGTGCCTCAAAGAGGCCAAAAAATGAAAGTTCAGTACACATATGAGGAAAAAAAATTGTTCGATACCCAAAAGTGTATTTTAAGACAAGTATGATGCTTTTTTATGGTGTTTGCCCTATATCTTATATAAGCATTTGGGGTTTGCATGTGGAAAATAAGAAGTTTTGAATTTTGAAATGTTGAGAGCTTTTTGAGATTGCTTCATAGATAAAATCCATTTATATGGTATGTTTTCTATTTCATGTTAAGTAGTTTCAATCGGTCAATTTAGAAAAGAACATAGATAATTTCTGAGAGTATCTGAATTTTGGGAGGTAGTTACAACCCATGCATAAACTAAATGGAAACCCAAATTAACTGCACCATGTACACATAACACATCTACCAGCTGGATATTAACAATCTGTGATTACATCGTCTTGAATAAGTAGTTTGCAAATAAATTACTAGTAATTGTTATCTCCCACCAACTATTATCTCCCACCAACTATTTATGCTATTTAACCTTGGGTGTTTTCAGTATAAAAGTTGGTAGTTTTATTCTGAGTAGGAAAAAAAAAAAAAACAAAAAAAAAAAGCTTATAAGAGATTATAAATATTAAAATAAAAGCATGCAAATATAAAAACAAGATCGTACATATAATAATATGTCCCGTAAAATATTACTGTATTTAGTAATTTACTATTCAAAATTTTCACATTTACTTATAACACGTATACACAAACAAATTTAAACGGGATTGTAATGCAACAACCCATGCTAAATATTTATTGTTTTTCTTTTTAAAGCTTTCGTAATTATACCCGAAATAAAAAAAATACATAAAATGAGTTTCGTGTCTTTATAATTATTTTTATTAAGAATACACAACAAACTATAACACTTGCGTAAATGTACACTAAATTTGAGTTTACATCTAAGCAATGTGTGTGCACAGTACTCATTATAATTACATGATAATTATATAAATAAATAAAATCATATATACTTAAGATTTCTTAATTTTAATCAAACAAGCAAAAACATGTAGACTTTAATTAGTTTATATTTATTTGATAAGAACACATAATTAAAAAAAGTTAGAAAAAACTCCGTACGTGCACAGTTTTCATAACTAGTCATGAATAACAAAAATGAAAACATCGAGCCTTATTCACCTAGCGCTTTGACAAGCCTTATTATCTAACAAAGTGCGTGGGCAAATAAAATCTCATTTGGTCAACACTTGGTAACTTACACGAAAAATGCATGCTATATATATAAGTAAAATTACCTTGAAAACCAACAAAGATTTCAAATATCACACGAACTCTCACGGTTGTAGGGCTAATTGAGCAAAGCAAGTTTGTTGAACAAGAGATGACTGTCAACAACCAGGAATGTGGTTATATATAAATATGTGACAAGTTAAGCGGAGTAAACAATGAAAGATGAAACATGTGTTTTTTTAATTTCTCGGTGAAGAAGGATTACTTAAATATGGAATATAATGATATATGTTCCGAAGTTAAAATCTCTAAAAAGATTAAATAAAAAGACAAATATTTGTACAAAAGGTTTTTTTTTTTTTTTTTTTTTTTTTAAGTTCTAAAAAAAATACTTAAAATATTCCACGACATCGGGTATGTTGGTACATAAAAAAGTTCGAAAGAAGTTATTATAATTTTAAGTTTTTATTCGTTTTTTTAATGCACAAAAATTTCAAATTGTTATAGTGTGATGCGCAATAAAAATTTGATGCAAAAAGTCAAAAGAAGTTGTGTAAAAAACAAATTTTTTATGAGAAAAAAAATAAAAAATAAAAAAATAACGCTTTAATGCACAAATGTTTTTTTATAAATATTTTATTAAGTTATTCTAATTAGTCATATTTGGCGACTTGTGAGTTTATTACACAAGTAACATAGTCAAATTGATTCACATTACAGATACTTGAACGTTAAAAAGGTTATAACTAAAATAGATGGATCTACGCAGTATTATGATACTCCGTAATAACAAAAACGAAAACGAAAACATCGAGCCTTATTCACCTGGGCAAATAAAATCTTATTTGGTCTACACTTAGTAAGTTATACGAAAAATCCATGCTATATATTTAAGTAAAATTACCTTGAAAACCAAAACAGATTTCAAAGATCACACGAACTCTCACGGTTGTAGGGCTAATTGAGCAAAGCAAGTTTGTTGAACACGAGATGACTGTCAACAACCAGGAATGTGGTTATATATAAATATGTGACAAGTTAAGAGGAGTAAATAATGAGAGATGTAACATGTGTTTTTTATTTTGTCGGTAAACATAAACTTAAATATGGAATATATCATGATATATGCAGTGGCGGAGGCAGAAAATCTAGTCGATGGGGGCAACTTCGATAACGGGTGAAACTTTTTTTGTAGTAAAATTCAGAATGGGTCAGGTCGGGCAAAAAAAAACACTTCTTTTAAGCAATCAACGTTAACTAAAAGAGTGTATATAAAATGAAATCTAACTGATAATACATTTCATCATCAAGCTCGTCAGAAATCAACGCGGCTTGTAATCTTTTATATAATAAAAGAATTACATCATTTCGGAGTGTTTTTGTAAATCCCTTCTCAATGTAAAAAAAATTGGGCCAATAGGAGAGCTCGATTTTGCCACATAAGCAAAATCGAGCGACGTGATTGGCCAATAAAAAGTCAAAATTGAATTGATTTTGGTCAAACTTTAATAAATTTGGTGGAGAATTTGATTGAGGAAAAAAACATATAAAAATATATGTGTCAAATTTATGAAAATAAAAACTTAAAAAAAGAGGGGGTAATTAATAAAACATTAGTGGTTGAATTTTAAATATATTATATGGGGTTAAGTGTAAAATTATAAATCTCCATGTTTTTTTATAACTTTAGATAATAAAAAAAATAACCCCTTACACTTTATAACCCCTACACTCTATAATATGAACTTTGTTTACAATTACATGAGTATTAGTACTGGCTTGAGACTTTCATCCATTAAACTTACAAAATTCTACAAATATACGAATTAGGTTTAATATACGTTAAATATTTTAAAAACAAATATTTGTTTTAAACTTTCATCCATTAAAATATTTTTTACTATGTACATTAAATAAGGACTCATGTTATCCTATTTAAAAATTTAATCTATGCGTACACGGATTTGAATATTAAATACGGCTAAATTATTATTAACGGTAATATAAATATCAACAACTCATGTAATTATTATTTAAAGTTTATATACGGATATCCTGAAAAAATTTTTGAAAAACAGAGTCCACAAATTTTAACCCACATAAGAATGAGTTTTTCCATTCCTCTCTTCTCTTCTACCCCACATAACAAAGCCTAAACATTCGTTCTTTCAATTTATAAGATTGGATATTCATGATGTATTGCAGATTTGCAGTGATGAACAAATGTTTATGTTTTAATTCATGAATATCCAATATCATCAGACATAACAATCGCATCCATCTTCTATAACCCGAATCAAACCATACCTTCCAAAAATCAAACCGATTGGAGAATCAAAAACGAATATTAAAACGTATAAAACCGTACAAAAACGTATACAGTTGTCTATGTTTAAGCTTAAAAATGTATTAATGACTGAGATTAGGTTTAAGTTCAGTTTTATTTTATTTTTATTTTTTTTAATGATCTTTTGGTGTTGGGTTTAGCTGATAAAGTTTGTTAAATTTGACTTTGTGTTTTGTTGAAGTTTTGCTTTTGTGGGTCTTTTGTATTGTTTAGTTGATAAAGTTGTGAAATTTGTTCAACTTAATGGTAGATTATGTTGAAGTTTTGATTCTTATAGCGTTCGGGCATAATAAAGTGGTGATTGGTATGTTTTCTGTATGTGTTATGATGATCTCAAGTAAGAATCTCCCTCTATTAATAGTTGTAAATGGAGTTTGTATAATTAAGTTTTTAGTGTTTTTGTGTACTTTAAGTTAACTATTATTAGGGGTCACTAATGTTGTCAAGTGAGTTTCGACATGTTTTCATAATTTCGTAGGTCTTGGATGCAAACTCTATAAGATTTGACACAAAGATTCAATGGCATACGTGAGATATATTTTGTTTAAAATACAAATTGGGTGTAACACAATGAGTATATTTGCAATTATAAACTCATTATATGGTGACTATCTGAGCTGCAAAGAGACTTCACGTCGAATATTTACTCTACGGGTAAATTGTGTATATCCTTATAAACAACTATTTGATTGGAGCATAATGGAGTGTTGTTCTTTATACGGAAGTGATTGGCACACTTTCGTTTTTTTATCGGGACAATC
This sequence comes from Artemisia argyi, assembly GCA_030686995.1. NCBI lineage: Eukaryota > Viridiplantae > Streptophyta > Magnoliopsida > Asterales > Asteraceae > Artemisia > Artemisia argyi. Next base: position 14,705,826 of record CM060687.1, on the reverse strand, counting down.
ACGGTACAAGCAGTTAAAGCAGTTTATACTAAAAGTACAATTGTTTATTGTATAATGTGGAGTGTCCCAATAAAAATTGAGAGTGCTGCCAACCACTTCCCTTCTTCATATGATATGGGGGATGCTTATATATCACACTTGAAAAAAGATTATGCGTTGCAAAGTAACTTATGTACCTTCTAATATAATCTGAATCATTAAACAACCCATTGTAATACTATTCTTTTGAATTTGAATTTGATTTGGAAATATAACATCAACAAAAATAGTTAAGGTTAAAGTTGAATCAAATTAACTCTGAAAATTTAAACTGGACACTTATTTTGAGACGGAGGTAGTATAAAGGTTCGGCTTTTAGCACATTTACCTTAAATTAACAATTACTCAAAGAAAAAAAAACATTATAATTAAAATTTATGTCAAAACCCCGTGCGTGCACGGGTATTATAACTAGTTTATAACTTAGAAAATATAAATTCGTAGCTAAAAAGTAAAACAAGCTAAAAATGACTAAATTTGTATCAAAGTGATTGGACCTTTATATTACATACAATATGATATTTCGTTTAAATATGTTAACATAAATATTTTTTTGGAGAATAAAAAAGCTTAAAATTTAATACAGTACTTAATTTTGAACTAAAACAACACCACCTTCTATTCTCCTAATAACTTTTAACAACTACAGTAGCTAGCTTGAATATAGGACAAAAAAGCAACACACAAACGTAAATATTTAAAAAAAAAAATAATAAATAAATAAATAAAATAAAACACCACTTGTTCAAAATATAAAACCATTAAATATCTTAGTAACAAAATACAATAGCAAATTGAAAAAAGCAAACCACTTCCCAATTAAAAGTCATCTTCATCATATTTTCTCACCCACAAAAACCAAAAGGAAAGAAACAAGCCATGTATATGTCTGCTTAAGCAACGCAATATTATGAATTTAAGATAATTAACAAAAACGAAAATGAAAACATCGAGCCTTATTCACCTGGCGCTTTTTGTCAAGCATTATTAATATGACATAGAGCGTGGGCAAATAAAATTTCATTTGGTCTACATGCAATTAGTTAGATATACGAAACATGCATGCTATATATGTAAGTAAAATTACCTTGAAAACCAAAACAGATTTCAAAGATCACACGAACTCTCAAGCTAGGTTATAGTGCTAATTGAGGAAAGCAAGTTTGTTGAACAGCAGATGTCTATCACCTGGGCAGATAAAATCTCATTTGGTCAACAATTAGTAACTTATTATTATACGAAACATGCATGCTAAATATGTAAGTAAAAATTACCTTGAAAACCAAGACAGATTTCAAATATCACACGAACTCTCACGGTTGAAGAGCTAACTTTTTTTTTTTTTTTTTTTTTTGAACAAGTTGTAGGCTAATTGAGCAAATTAAAGCAAAGTTTGTTGAAACACCATATGTCTATCAACAACCGGGAATAGGTTATATATAAATGAAGCATTAAAGGTGGGCCATGTGACAAGTTAATAATGAGAAATGTAACATGTGTTTTCTATATTCTCAGTAAAAGGATATAACTTAAATATGTATGTTCCGAGTTATTTCTTACATGAACATGAAGAGATGAAATAAAAAGATAGATAAAAAAAAGATTTATTTCTTAAAAAGTTCTGGAAAAAAAAATCACAAGATTTGATATATTGGTGCATAAAAAAGTTATTATAATTTAAAGTTTTTATATTTTTTTAATGCATAAAAATTTGAAGTTGTATTTGTGCAAAAAGTCAAAAGAAGTTGTGTAAAAAACGGATTTAAAAGGGGCAAACCTAACTACGTTTAGAAAAACTTTGTTCACAACTTTTTTATTCACCAACATACCCAATCTTGCAAATTTTTTTATTTTTATTTTTCAAAAACTTAAAAAAAAAAATCTTTTGTATCCTTCTTACAAATATTTATCTTTTTATTTTAACATGTTCATATATAAAGTAAGGTTAAAATAAAAAGTCAAATATCAGTATAAATGATGAAAAGGATTTTTTTTTTTTTTTTTTTTTTAAGTTCTTAAAAAATATCACAAGATCTGGTATGTTGGTATATAAAAGTGTTGTGAGAGATGTTTTTCAAATTTTGAGTTTCAATACATTTTTTAATGTAAAAGAATGAAATTTTGATACACAAAAAATTTGATGCACAAAAATTTCAACTTGTTATATACGATGCACAATAAAATTTTGATTGAAAAAAGTCAAAAGAAGTTTGGTACAACAACGAATTTTTGATGCAAAAAAAAATTACTGCACAAATATTTTTTTATTCAGGAAAACTATCGACTTTTAGAAAAATTGCTAATCCGTTCTTTACACTAATTATTGGATTAATATTTTTTGCTAATAATTCATTTAAATCATTTTTAAATTTTAATAGTAATAATAAAAGTTACGGTCATTATTGTAGTCAATATCAGAGCATCTCCAATGCATGGTGTAATAAATGGTTCAATGCACTGACATATGACTGCATATCAGCATCTTATTATTTTATAATCCCTCCGTCTCAAAATTATTGTCATGAGTGAGAAAACACTAAGTTTAATAAAAATGAGACCCCTATAAATCTCAACCACTCAAAAAGAATATTCTCCTAATATATTCTCTAGTTTTTACTAAAAATGAAAAGTGGACAATCTTTTTGAGACATCCAAAAATGAAAATATGGACAATTATATTGAGACGGAGGGAGTATAAAACTTTCACAATGCATTAAACTTTACACAATTAAATGCATTTTCATATCACTATAAATTTATTCATTTTCTTAACAAATTAAAATACACGTAAACTTTAGAATTTGCGTTATTATCTTTTAACATATGAACAATCACTACTATTTTGAACATAAACAAGTTGGTTGAAAATTTCAGGAGTGTGAAATGAAGCAAGCATTTAATGTGGTAGATTAAATTGGAGCTAACTTTTTGCTTGAATACTTTTTCATAGCAGAGAGTAAATTATGAGAGTGATAAAATTGGAGCTAACTTTTTGCATGAATAGACCCTTCATAGCAGAGAAGACCATGCTTTATTGACTTCACGCGTTTTGTAAGGATAAATAATTAAACATACATTCATCACATGGGTACAATTATTTGAAAAGTTTTGTTCGGTTTATACAACCCAAAAGCAATGCGACAATACCTACAATGAAAGCACCGACAGACTCTGACTTGTACGATTTTAAAAATTAAAATAGTCATGTACGAGTGAAATGATACTCACCATCTTCAATTTAATGCGTTTACACGTTTTTTTTCAAGTCAATGCGTGTACAAGTTCTTTTTTTTTTCGAATTTCTTATAGTCTTTGTGTTCTTTGTTTAAGTTTTTTTTGTTAGCCTTTTAGTAAGGATTTGTGAGGTTCTTAATTATACAGTCAAAGTAAAGTTGCATGAATATTTTGCGTAATCTTATTAGAGCACAAGGAATATTAACATGTTATAACACCAACTTATCCGTTATATCAGTGTCACATTATTTTAATATCATATAACATAACATCAAAAAATATCACTAAAAAATATCAGGAAATCATAGCACCACTTTTTTGAACTCACATTTTTTTTAAATTACACTTACAAATTCTACCATCAACGATTTCATTCATTAAAGTGATTAAACATTCAAACACTTTATTTATAAAATTAAACATTAAAATACGAAATAAAAATAATTACATTAAAAAAACGACATAAAAGAAATTACGAAATAAAATACGAAATGAAAAATACGATAACTAAATAACTAAAACTAGTCATCATCTATTTCAATAATTACGAAATTTGATATTATTAGACAAAGTAATAAAAATTTGAAGACACGAGAATTTATGGTTTGATAATGATTTGATTGTCCATATTCATAACATGTACCAAAAAAATTAAAAAATTAAAAAATTAAAAAAAAAAAAAAAAAAAAAAAAAAAAAAATTAGAACAAGGTAAAAAGTGCTACATTAAGTTTGCTAAAAAAGTACAAAGTGCTACAGTAGCGGTCTGTGTTGAAAATATTGGAAAATGACAAAAAAAAAGTGTCAGGACCAAATTACTCTCATGTGACCGAGATAACTGACAAAACTAACGAGCGTTAGAATTTTAGACTAGCGGCGTAATATATTCTCGATCGTAGATCAAAAAAGCAATAATTCTCGTTTTTAGATGTCGTATGAAATCCGGAAAAAGTATAAGTACCAACGATGTAATTTACTCTTATCTATAATACTTTACCTTTTACGTAAAACAAACTAAATTAGATAGCATAAAATAACGATGTATACCCTAATTAACATGATACTGTATAAATTTTGGTGCATCTATTTAAGATTCGAAAAGTTATACTACGGAGTAATAAGGATCACAAATAGTTTATAAATAGTTTTCGCCCATACAACAACATGTTTGTTTCATTGTAAAGTTTTGTATATATACGTAGAGCATGAAATTTAACAATGTATGTGGATGATGGGAGTCGGTAACCGAACCTAAAGGTCTTGGGTTCAATTCTTGATGAATAATTTACTTATTTATTTTTTATTTTTTTAATCTTGGTCTTTGGTTCAACAATAAATTCTTATAAAATAATGTAACTAAAATACATTCATTACATTTTACATCTTTTGCCTCTTGTGTTTTTGTTGCTATTCATAAACAATACTCCTCCCGTCTCAAAATATAAATATATTTTGACTTTTTCAAAGTCTTTTTAATCCAACTTTAACCTTTTAATTATTTTCATTCGTGTTATATAATAGTTGATGCAAAATATATAAATGGACTTCTGTTTTAAATGCATTGTCATTGGTATAATTTTCATTAAGTATTATATAACACGAAAAAAAATAATTAAGGTCAAAGTAGTAAAAAAAAAACTTTGAAAAATTGAAAGTTGACTTATATTTTGAAACGGAGCGAGTAACACTTTCTCGAATCTACATGTAATATAAGAAATACACAGCAGATTGCATCATATCATCGCCCTTTTTTCTTCTATCACAACCAAACAAAAAAGAACGAAAATATTAGCGTAAACCCATCTGAAATCACTCGAATTGCGCCGTCTCTTAGTAAGTACTATATTTAAACTTTGCGTACATTATAAGAGTTGCTTCAAAATACAAACGATCTATAATGAACAAATATGAGTACAACGATTTACATTGAACGGAAAACTAGTATAGATTAGAATACTAGAAATGCATGAGTCAACATGCAGGTATTATGTAGAGTATATGATAAAAACCACCTTTACTACCTTATAATCTATTTTAGGACAGTTATATTTAGAAGTTTTAAATAATTATTAAAAACATGTAACCGCTAATTATCATTACTATCAATAATGATTATTAAAAATGTGTAACTGCAATCTTCATATAAGTCCACACAAATCATTTCATATCTCTCACACACAAATGTTTTTTTAATTCTTTGTGAGGAGTATCTACAACAAAAATAGTCCTCAATATACCCTCACTTTCGCAACCCAACTCTAACGGGTACTTTTTGCAAGATTATTTATATGTTTGTGGCCCTGTCGCTTGATGACCATTTATGTTGCACGGAAGCGCCGTCGAGGTGCTGTCTCCCGTGCCCGAAACGTTTCGAAAACATGAAACGTTTCTGGAAACTAGGAAACATTTAAGTCATTTGGAAACGTCTTGTGTTGTGCAGGAAACGTATTGGAAACGTTTTTTGGCCATTTAAAAGTGTTTCTACAACTAAAAATGTATATTTGATTTGAAATCTTGAAAAATCTTTGAGTCGAAATCTTGAATCTTGAGTTCACATGTTTGTGTTAGGTTTCGAACAATCAAGAAAAGAAGAAAGACGATTGTTGCTTTATCTGTGTGTGTGGTTCATAGATAGAAATGAAGGAGATGTTTTGATTAGTTCACATTTGTGGATTGGTTTTTCATTTGTTTATTTTCAATTATAACAAGAAAAAAAGGTAGACATGTTTTTGTTTTGGGGCTACTAAGAAAAAGAGTGGCTGCGTTTTATATGTAGAAGTGTGACTAGGTTTACACAAATTTAGGATAGTTATAATAGGGATAAGTTATTATCTGTGGACTTGGGCTGTGTATTAACTAAAGAAGTTGGGTTGGACTTGTGTTTACATAATTTGTTGGAATACTAATAAATAAAAAAGGGGCGATTTGTTTTAACTAAAAAGGTCTAAAGAGTTGAAATATGTTACATGAAAATTTTGATATATGTAGTTATTATCCTAATTTATTGAATAAGACATTGAAAACTTAAAAAAAATAAGCATTACAACAAATAAAGAACAAGTTATTAACCAACTAGTAGGGTACCTGGCGCAATGCGGAGGCGACCCGGTGACTAATTTTGTGATGAACTTTTATTTGGATATGAAATAGTTTTCATTGCTATTGCTTATAGTTATTTTAATTAAAAAATGTCATTCATTTGTAAAGTTATTGTTAGAAAAAATGTACCGGCTGTCACAAAATTGGTCACCGGGTATCCGCCGCCGCATTACGTGAGTACCTACTAGTTTTAACATATATCCCACATAGGTTAAAGAAGCTAAATCTTCTTGTTTGTATGCTATAGCCAACGATGTGCATACATGTTTAGAATATTACTATGTTTTCAATCACAAGTGGGAGTTTGATTTACTATACTTCGTTACAAACTTGTATTTTAAAATGTATATAAAGTTCTTCACTTTTTTTAATATCATTTGGCACTTGAAAAAATGGGTACTCCAAACTTCGTATGTACAAAGGTGTGACGCTTCATGTAAGGTTTCTAATTTAAGGGTGGAAATTAATCGAGCCGCTCGTGAAAAGCTTAAAATCGGATCGGCAAAAAACTTGAACGAGCTAAGCCTAAACGGGCTCGAGCTTATATTGCGCCTCATATATTAGTCAGCACTAGGATATTTTGAATATTGAGCATATTTAATACATTATGCATTTGTAGTATAGGTGAGCTTATTAACGAGCTCAATAACAAGCTTATTAAGGAGCTCAAAATAAATATACTACGAGTCAAGTTCGAGTCGAGTCTTTATTTTTACTAGTTCATCGTAAAAACGAGCTGAGGTCGAGCTTGTACAATTTATCACGAGCCGAGCTCGGCCTTAGAAAACAAGGCTCAAACCGAGGAGAGCTAGAGCATTACAAAACCTAAACAAAGTGAGCTCGAGCTCAAGCTCTTGCGGGCTGGACTGAGCTCGTTTCCACCCCAAGTCTCTAGAAATTAGAGTACTAGAAATGCACAAGTCGGCATGTAAGCGTGTAAAATATTACTACGTACTAATACGGAGTACTAAAAAGATACTACCTGTGATTAAATGCTTATTATTACATGGGTTAAGCCCATTTTCTAAACATTTATGTTAAATAGAGGTAGTAAGAAATATGCTTAATATAAAGTATAGTGCTATTGGTATGTGGTCGGCTTTATGACCCGAAGGTCTGCCGTTCGATTCCCAAATGTCCTGTGCATATCTTTATATTTTTCTCATTTTTTCTTTGAGATTTCTTTTTTTTTATGTCATTCACCGCTCTTGTATTTTGGTATTTTAAAAATAAATAAAATTAAAGAAAAGAACTCTTGATGTGACTATAAAGTCAAGTAAATATACATATTCTCAAACATTTCAATTTCTTCAAAATCGCCCTAAAATTTATTGATTGTTCTAAAATCACTTTAACAGTTCAACTTTATCAAGCTATCTATTAAACAACTCACTCTCCCAAAATGTGTCTTTTAAACTAATCTGTATGTTTTATGACATCCATGTGACTGTAAATTGAAGGCTTTGAGGCGACTCGAGTCCCTCTTTGTTGCCTTCTGTTCTAGCGAAGATAGAGTGACAATTTTGTCCTACCGCTATTCATTTTTATATTACAAGGTCTAATGAATGCGTGTCACCTTAAATCCAGAATTATCTAAATCACGAGTCATACTAAAAATCTCATCGAACCTCACAGAGTTCGAGTCTAGTTCACTATCCAAACTATTGATGTTTCACAACTGGTAACTTAGTCACTCACACAAAGATTTCCTACTTATATGACACGGAAAGTATATTTAACGTATAAAACGCTTAGACTAAACTACTTGCAACGTTGAATATCTAATTAGCTTCATGGCATGAAATTCTAAAAACCACACAACTATTAGATATTGTAAGTGCATGATCCTATAATTAATAATGTGCCCTATATATATGAAACAAGATGGCTTGATAAATAAGCTAACATATGGGATAATCTCAAAACAATTATACTTGGGCCACAATAACATATTCGGCTAATGCACCCCTGCAGTTGGAGCCGGAGGCCTTCAGATGTTCAATCTGGGGAAAAAATCTTGAAACAATGCTTGACGCGCAGAAGACCCTTTGCCACAAAATCACGAACAAAATGATATCAAGCTCTATATGTTTGGTGCGTTGATGTTGAACCGGATTGTTAGAGAGATACACAGCACTGACATTATCACAATAAACCAAAGTAACAGTAAAAACAGGTGCATGTCACTCACACAAAAGGTTACGAATCCAAACATTTTCGGCAACAACATTGGCAACGCCTTAATATTCAGCCTCAACACTTGATCTAGATATCGTCACTTGGCGCTTATCAGACCAAGAAAGTAAGTTATCCCCAAGGAAAATAAAATAGCCAGATGTGGAACGTCGAGTGACAGGGCAACCAGCCTAGTCAGCATCTGTGTAAGTCGTTAGTTGAGCATCAGTAGAAACATACAGCTGTAAACCATAATCAAGAGTACCTCGAACATACTGCAGAATATGCTTGAGAGCAGAAAAATGCGGCTCCCTAGGATCATGCATATAAAGGCACACCTGCTGAACAACATATGAGAAATTTGGTCGTGTAAATGTAAGATACTGAAGAGCAACGACCAAGCTGCGATACAAAGTAGGATCAGAAACTGGGTCACCATCAGGACCAAGCTTAGAATTAGTGTCAACATGAGTCTAACAAGGATTACACTTTTTGCATATGAGTTGCATTATCGCCAGTTTTTCAAAAAAAAAACAAAAAAACAAAAAATGTGAGAGTACACCCATTTAAAATCTGTGATAACATTTGAACCCTATAGAAGATCTCCAAATTAAATAGCGTTGTCACTTGCACATGATAACTATATTAAAACATTGGCATTGACTTTCAGCTCCAAAGTACAAACTCTATAATGAACATAAGAACTAGTAAAGTAACTCTCAATACTGTCTTCCACGATTTATGGATCTCAATGCCATCTTCTACGGTGTATGAAGAAGGTTGAGATGTAGACAGTCTTACCCCTACCCAAGGTAGAGAGGCTGCTTCCTATTCTACCAAAGGTAGAAAAGGACCTCCCGGCCTTGCAAGGAGTAAGGATCAAACCCTTGACCTCTATCTCTAGAGACAAGGGTGTTAACCACTTGATCTAGTCAAACCCTTGACCTCTATCTCAAGAGAAAGAGTGACAACATTGTCCTACCAATGTACAGCTTAAACATTCACAAAGTACCAACCAATGTGTGTCACTAGAATTATCCAGCATGGATAGATGTGTCACCCTCACAAGTCCAACTAAAAAACTCATGAAACCCGGAGTTTGAGCTCGCTTCACCTACAAAAAATATTGGTGTTTCGCAAACGGTAACTTAATCATTCACACGACGATAGCATACATATTTTATTCACTGAACTTATCTTAGTGTAACACCCCCAAAATTTGATACAGCGGAAGACTCAACAAGCTTTCGGGGTGCTACGAGGATTGGTATCCAAACACAAGACATAAAAGAACAAGATAAAGTAAACGAAATAAAATGCAACCACGCGGGGTTTTAAGTTTACATTATCCCAAAATCATCCAAAGTCAGGCCCAAAAGAAATAAATATAGGTCCCCAATAGTTATCAGAGTTTTAGAAAAACATAGATCCATAACCGGTGCCAAATGCCAAGCCTCCAATCCCAAGCATCCGCAGAGCATCACTTAATTACCTGAGAAAACGTGCTAAAAGTCAGCTTACGCTGGTGAGATCATAGGTTTAGATTCTTAATTCAATATAGTGGACATATACGCAAAACGCTTGCTAGCTAGACTAGGGCTCACTCATCCAACCAAAATAAACCAACCAAATCAAATCATCCCTATAGGTGCACGCTATAGCTCAAATCAATCCAATCAATAGCTTACCTAGCTTAAGTCTAGGCCTCGCTCTATAATCAATCCAATAGCTTACCTAGTTCGGGGACTAGGCCTCGCTCAACAACCAAATCAATAGCTTACCTAGATCTAGTCTAGGCCTCGCTCTATAACCAAATCAAGTAGCTTACCTAGTTCAAGTCTAGGCCTCGCTCTACCTAGTTCTATAAGCACTGCAAGTTTTGAAATCAAAAAGCGATAATAGTCCACATAAAGCATTTGCACGTTTCTCACCCCAAGTATTGAAAACAAAGTTCAAGAGTAAAAGTGGGGCTATGACTCACCTCAAGTCCAGAAATCCTCAAAAGAAACGATAGAAGAAAGACGTAAGTAAATCTCAAGCAACTCACGTAACGGCGACTACTGACTCGGCACTTCCTAACAACATTAAACCCGTTCAGAAAACATTTCCTCAAAGTCAAATATTCCCATTCCCGAACGTAATTCATTTTACTTTCCAAAATATACATTTCTCGAATTTACTTCATATTCATTTGAAATTCGACGTTTGGTATCCATACGGGTGGAGGGTCGACACAACACAACCAACAAGCCTCAACAAAGAACAAATAACAAGATAACTACAGGTCTAATGTTAGCCCGACACATTATTTAAATAATTATCGAAGCTTATTAAATCCGTCGATTTGATAATCTCCCATACTTATTTACGTAATATATCGTTCCAAAATTATACCCACTTAAAGCACATAGCACATAAGTTTCTATTTGGTATATGTCGTAGCCCAATGAATTCCCTATATATATCGTCGAAGCGGCCAAATTCTACGAGACATATAGTAATTCATTACCCTAAAATATATACCACATCCTATGGGCGTCGTGGGATACGATGCCCATTAATATATCCATTTTATATCGTCAAATAACTCGATCTAGAATAAGTCATTCGATATATAAAATGTTTATATTAACCGCCATATATCCGTGACCACACAAAGTCACAATATAAAGCCCACTTGGACTTTAAAGACCCAAAAATTCGTATAACTCGATAAGTTTTTAGTTTATAAATAAAATCACGTTTTTAGTTGTTAGTTATTCGAAGTAAAGTTCGTCATTATATATATGGTTATTAGTTATAATAATATCCCGACATTTATTGCACCATTTTCATAGTGTAATAACTATCGCTTTATTATTATACGTTTACTCGTGATAGTTTTATTATTAATATACGCATTTATATATATATATATATATATACGCTTAACACGTCTATATACGTATATAAACGTTTATATTCTTAATAATATTATTACGAGTTTTATTTTTTAATATCAACCTTTAAGATTTATCGAGTCATAGAATTTGGTCCAATGTCCGAGTCATGACCCTCGGCTCATAGTCCAATACAATACCAAGTCATAATAATAAATATAATAACTCCATCCAACCAATCTCAAATCCACGTGCTACAACATGAGGGTCCGACTACGGCACCCGACTAACCTATCTCCGTCATCTAATAACCGTATCACAACGGTCCCCAATTCACTTTCGTCAACACATCTCCAAATATACTCAAAACAATAGATACCGCAACGCGTCCAACATAATAAATCAATGTCCAAAATGTGAGCATTACCCGAATAAATAATCACAAGTAACAATATTATTCGAAATCAAATATAGGCGGGTTGAGTTACCAATTCAACCCGGGTCAAACAATAGCTCGAGACATAAAATGGAGCCACACCCGAGACTAAAGAGTCTCGGCTAGCTCTTGGAGCTTGCTCGAACCAAAACAGCCCCTAGGGGGGGTGTTCGGCCAAATACCAAACGACCACAAGGTCCAAATCAAAACAACCCATTCGACCGGACCCAAGGGGGTCACGGTCTTGCTCCCATCGAGCCATTTCAAGCCAAACGGACCCTTAGGGTCTCGACAACAATCAAACAACAACAACAAGATGGATTGGGGAGGATCCCAATAGCACTCGGCTCGACAAAACAAGCCACAAAAACAACTCCGAGACCTCGAGGGTCTCGGTTACGCTCAACCCGAGCACCGAACCAACCAAGAAAACCATTCACCCAAGAATCCTTCCACCAAATCGGATTCCAATCAACCCACCCGGATACCAAATATCATCTTTTAACTTTTTCCATCAAAACCCATTAATCTTGTTTACAAATCCATGGAACCCGAAAAACCAAAAGAAAACCGTGACCCTAGGTCACGATTCGAGTACAAATCCGAGTCAAAACTCGGCCTACCTTTATCCACCAAATAAGAACTCGAATGGATCTTCAATACCACACCAAGGAGTGACTAATTCGAGGTGAAATCGAAAGAAAATGAAGGGTTTAGGGCGCGTGTTATGATGGATCGAGTAGGAAATGGTATGGGGAGTTGTTTGATGGTGGTGTTGATGTTGATGGGGCGACGGTGAGGTGGTGGCAACCGACTAAAGGGGCGGCGGCTAAGGGTGGTTAGGGTTTGGAGGTGATAACTTTGAGAGAGAGAGAGGAAAAGAGTAAAGTGGTGAGGGTGTTGTGGGGGTCGGTTCACACACAAGGACGATTTCATAGTAGAAAAAAAAAATTTAATTTTTGTTTTATTATTATTAGTGATAGTAGTGGGCTAAGTAGCCCCAAATGGACACACGGGCCAAACCCGAAACCTTTAATAATCAATCACTTTTTCCAACCGAACCCGTTTCAAAATAATAAAATATCCGAACTCCATAAAAATATAATTAAATTGTTAGGTCAACCTAGTGCCGAAGTCAAAGTAGTGCCAACAATAATGATCTCAAAAATAATAATTCATCACGTCCGAATCAAAACAAACCATAATTAAATAACTCAATCCCAAATACATCGTACGATTAAATCACGTACAAACATTTGTAAAATATCTCGTCATAATAAATTTTCAGAAATTCCATATTTATTATATAAATGTAATGCGGGTTTTATAAAACGGCTCCCTATTTTGCCAGTTGTCACACTTAGTTCCCAAACTAACTTTTTTTAGAATGGAAATTGTTAACTTTCTCGCAACATTTACACCACAAATCAATCTCACATGTCCTAAGAGGGACTTGAACCCACAACCATTTGATTGAGAGCTTCTTACACAACATGAGGTTATTAGACGCAGATGACCATAGCCCGGTTCTGGTTTTGAGTCATCTGCGTCTAATAGCAGTAACATTGGGACACAAGCCCTTTGGTAGTTCCTAAACTATACTACTTGTAGAGCAAAATAAAACTAAGATATCATCAAAAAGAAGTGTTTGAATCTTGCAAGAGTTGTGTTAAAAAAAAAAAAAAAAGAAAAAAAAAAAAAAAGAAAAAAAAAAACCTTGCAAGAGTTTGCATGTGTCTCATTATATGCACTCTCACAAAGCAACGATAAATATAGGGTAGAGATTTCGTTTCAAAGTTTTTATTTATGCCACAATTCATATTTCTTTTACATCACAAATGAATTGTTGTTGACTCTATAAGGTCTCATTTTCAACTCATTTTACACGGACGTTGATAAATTTAGACTAGATTAAGTCTATACTTTGTGAAATATAACTATAGAGTGTAACAACCAATTTAGACTCAGAAAATTACTTTCATTACCAACAACTTCAAGGCATGTAGTTCAAGAAACACAAAACAAGTTACCGTATGAATCGCTCAAATTTTGTCGTCCCTTAATAAGTAGTACTATACTTTGCCCCAAGAACATCAAATGATTGCTCGCTCGAATATAGATATGCATCCACTTGTGTCAGAAACAAGATTCATTACAATGGTTTTTGCTTCCTCTTAGAGCAAGGGGTCCATTTTTCCCGCCACGTCAGCGCCACATCATTTTAACAACAAATAATATATATAACATCAAAAAATTTAAATATATATAATACATTATGCATTTGTATTATAGACGAGCTTATTAACAAGCTTGTTAACAAGTTCAAAATGTTAAATGTACGTATATATATTAATGTGTAAATGTCTAGCATCGAACCCGAGACCTCGGGATTGCACACAATACAAACGAGAATTAAGATTAATAAATATTAAATAGTTGTGTATATTTATTAATAACACAAGTTCATGGACTAGTGATCGTTAGTTATTAAACGTATGGACTAACTATCGCAAATTAGCAAGGAAAATGACTAGAGTGTAACTTGGTGACAAGAAGGTTCCGGATTGACCTCCCATACCCTATGGCCGGTCGATGCATGCTCAAAGGGGGCATCCCTTTGCCCTAACTTGTTCCCAAAGTGTACATCTACTATATAAGCAAACCTTAGGGTATCTCATTCACATCTTTTGTGCACACACAATACCCTTAAGCTTGTTTCTTCCTTCTTTGTTCTCCTGCCGATCGAACCTACAACCCATAAGGGTTTTGGGTCAAAAATTTTATTAATAAAATTTTCCTTGTGTTTAAATCTTGCAATTTAATTAATTCGGTATTAGTTTGTGTGTACAAGAACGAGGTAACAACTCACTATAGTTGTTATCAAGGAATCGATCAATAAAACGGTAAGGGATTGATCATTGATTCATAAACACTAATTAGGGTTCTTCATATTATGCAAGATTTATTGAAGTGCTAAAAGGTACGTTCCGGTTTATGTTTTAGTTAATCTTTATACGTGTTATTCTTGATCATAGCTTTCGCAATATGTGTACTATGATTGTATAATTCCAACAGTGGCATCACGAGCCATGGATAACATGTAATTGATTACTAAAACTTATAAAAATCGGATCTTTAATTGTTTTAGATACATGTTTTTGATCTAGGGTTTTTCTTTTAAAATTTTTTTTATAAAAATATTGAAACCCTAACCCTAATTTATTTGGGGGTTGATTTCCACTTAAAACCCTAATTAGGGTTTGTGGTTTATTTGATTAATTTGTAATCACTAGAAACCCTAGGTCTTTAACCGGTTATGTGAACGTATCTTGTGACCTATGTACTAATTGTTAGGTTTAATCCGTGACGAAACATGCATGTTAGTCATGGATCTTGTTTTTTGTCACATGATTTAGATAGATCTACAATTGGGGAAGATTCCAATTGATATATATATATATATATATATATATATATATATATATATATATATATATATATATATATATATATATTAAAATCAATTTATATGTTATGTGGTGTGTATATTAGCTTTGGCCTACGCAATTGATTCGTCAATGTATGTGGCTCCACTTCCATTAAGAATGGAAGGCCTTAGTTGATTACATGCATTAATATACCTAGACTTGATTTTATTAAGATCTTTTCTAACAAGGTTTGCATGTGGCTAATTGTTTCATTTTATTTATTATTTGTTGTTTGTTTTTCTTTGATTACTTGTTTTATTGTTAATTGTTTGACATGATGTAAGCAATAAAAGGGTAATTTTTCTTAAAGAAAATAATACGGACTAATAATGGTGAAACCCTAAGTGATAAAGATTGAATCTTGCGGAGTCTTATGTGCCAGCAACGGTTCGCTTCGCACGGTAATTCGCTCCAAGGCGAGACTAGCGAGATTCATACTTTATTACATGTTTTGAGATTGAATCCATAAAATTTTGCTTGATTGATGTTTTGTACAAACATGCTTTTAAAAGTAACTCTTTTAAGACAAGATTCATAATCGTGATATGAAGGCTTAGAAAAGAGCCTTAGAGTCTGCCTTGGTTATCACAATCTTGAATACGTCTTAAACGAATTTCTTTTAAAATCATTATTGTAGAAAGTCATCTTAGGGTTTTTTAAACCTCAAGTAAAACTTTGTGCATTAATCTCACGAATTGGTAATAAAAATGTTTTGAAAATTATGCTATAAAGATGAGTGCATGCATCTTTATACATATTTTGAATGACACATCAAAATTGAATACCCTAAAAATTTAAGTTACATGTCATCTATCTGTAAGGAACACTTGAAATTCTAATTTAGTAAACGTGAGACCTAGGCTAAATTATTATGACAAGGTAAAATTCTTTTAGTGCGTGAGACCATAATTGTAATTTTTCATGTTTCTAAGGCAGACGACTTAATTAAGTTGTGCGTGAGACCTAGAACTTAAGGCATGAGATGGGATGAAACATGCTTACAAGGAAAATTGATGAATCAATTTGTAGTAAATCCCATAATGATCTAGGAATTGGAAATTTTGTTTGCCAATTATTGTTCGACAGATTACCATCTTTTGTACTTTTACCACTAGCAGATCAACTGATGTGGTGAAACTATGTAAAGTTGGATCATAGATTTTCAAGAAAATAAGTTGGTTATATGAATATAGCCTTTGGGTATTATATTTTCTTGAAGATATTAATTATCAAAAATACTAATGTTTGAACTTTTATCTGTAGATATGGCTCAACCCGATAACCCATCTGTGATTTCTGCTTTCAAGAGTCATCTTGAAAGGGAAAAATTGACTGGAAAGAATTTCAATGATTGGTACCGATCGCTTAGAATTGTCTTGAGGGAAACCGGTAAGATGAAATACTTGACCACTGACTACGAAGCAGAACCTGCTGCAACTGCAACAGATGCAGATAAGGATGCTTGGAGACTTGCGCATGATAAATACAATGAGGTTGCTTGTTTAATGCTCACTAGTATGAATGCTCAATTGCAAAAGAAGTACGAGTATTCCTATCCCAAGGATATGCTCGATGAACTTCGAAAGACCTATGAAAAGTCTCCTGCAGTTGAATTGTATGAGTCTCTTGACAAATTACACAGCTGCAAGCATGGTGATGGTAAACCAGTTGAAGATTTTGTGAATGAGATGAGAGAATACTTTGATCAACTTCACAGAATTGGATTTGGTTACCCCGACAATGTACAAGTGCACTTGATCAACAGGTCCCTTAACAAGGACTTTGCTGGTTTTGTGCAGAACTTCAACATGCATTGCTCGGGGAAGACAGTCTCAGAATTACTCGCATTGCTTGTTGATTATGAGAAAAGTCTACCAGCCAAGGTCAAGGCTCCTACCCCGCAAGTGTTGGCAATTCAAGGTGGGAGAATCCAGAAGAAATCGCATGTGAACAAAGGCAAGGGGAAAGGTGATAAAGGCAAGCAAGTCATGGCCTGTGGAAGGATTCTGTTTATTGAATTGTGCAAACACTTGAGATGTTAATCTCAGTAATGTGTTTAGGATATTTATGAATGAATGTGAGTTAGCACGCGGAATTTACTAAAACACACTAAAGGAACAAAGGTGGTGAATAAGTAAAAGAGAATGAGCACAACAAGAATAACACAAAACGATTCAATATTATTGATGAAATAATACGGGTGATCTAAACTATCACCAGGATTACAAGTGTAACCTTGAATCTTTGATACGTGAAAAGGTTCAAATATAGAAGTTATGCATGGGAAAGCTATGAAAGCTGTATGAAAAGATATGTAAGTTATATCTAAGAAGGTGTCTTAAGGGTTCCTTTTATAGTATAAGGAGCCCTTGTTACAAATGGTCAAGTTGCATAATATAATATACTAGAGGTTTATCTTATCCTAACATTACACCTTTCAAGGTAAAACACTCCATTATATCTACTGAGACTTCTGTACTACTTTTACTTAACGTATAACTTTGTACAAAGACTAAAAATACAAGTAAATATCTCTAATTAAAATATAGCAACTTGTTGTGAAAACTGGCAGGACCTTCTTTAACTAGCAGTACCTTCTTACCCAGAAGGTACTGTTAGTATATCTTCAACATCAGCAAAACTGAAGAGGCAGGCTTAACTATCACTAGCAGGCTCTTCTGGCAGACTCTTTACTTTGTGCATTTTATTCCCAACAATCCTCCCCTAAACTTGTTATTCCCATAAAAATAACCAAGTTTCTTTGTGAATAAAATTCATACCTTGAGGATTTGAGGGAACTCTTCCAAAAACCTTATCTTTTTCTTCTTAGGCTTTCATACTGATCAAGTATGCTCTCCTTCAATCTTTTGACTGCATCAGTCTCTTCTTCACACAAAAGCTTATTGGAGATCAAGACTGATAATACTTCATAGCTTAAAGGATACTCCTTTTCACCTAGCATAAAGAGCTCTATTCCACTCTGAGTGGAAAGATGATGAACATGACTCATGCTGAAGTATTCCCATGTAACAGATAAATCATAGTAAGGAAATTTCCAATGAGTATCAGTTGGATTTGGATCATATAATCTGCTGAACTCCACCCATAGCTCTTGCTCCTTTGCATCTGGCTTATATTTGGTTTTCAGCTTCTCTTGAACTAATACCCATAATTCATCTAAATCCATTCTGCTACATGCTCTGAGTAGATTTTCAAAGTTCTTGAAAATCTCAACCTTGTTTCCAACTCTTGTTATCTTCCATGCTTTGCCAAACTTGTCATTGAATATTTCCCAATCTATGACTGGATGCCTTGCATGTAAGGGTTCAGCAAAAACAACTTGTGGAACATGGACAACCATTTCTCTTGATTGAACAGGAGGCAATTCTGCTTTCTCTTTTTGTTCCTTCTGATCATCTTCTCTTCCTTTGGAAGGCCTTTCTTGAGTATCCATGAGAAAACTGGTTTTGTTTCTTCTGTAAGCCTCTAAGTATAGAAGCTTCAATTCATCAAAAGATTTACCTTTGAGTTGATGATCTTTCATTTTCACTTCTCTTTTCAGATATATCTTGAAGAACTTCTTCTGATCTGCTTCAGAATGTGGCATTTTGAATCCTTTCTTCTGATTCTTCTGAATCTGCTGATAGACATCATCTAAGGCCTCTTGATTGTATTTCTTGGTGATGAAATCATTGAGCTTGATTGTCATTTCTTCTGAGCTAAGAGATTCATCACAAATCAGGGTATAAGCTTCACCTCTTACAATTGGGTCAATGGAGATGATGTATTGCAGCTGAGCATCAAACTTTTCTTGCAGCATTCTTGATTCTTCTTCAGCCCTCAATACTTCTTCTTCATGAAGCTTTTTGGACAACTCTTCATCTACAGCCAATTGTACTTGTTCTTTTTGCTTCATCTTTTTAGACTTTGGTTCATCATCAACCACAATTTTCTTGCCCTTGTCTTTTGGAGATGATACTGGACTTGGAGCAGCAGATTGTTCATCAGAAACAATAAACCTCCCCTGAGGCTGTGATCCTATTTTTCTTTTATAAGACACTTGATCAGATCCTTTTAATTTCATAGCTAGTAGCCTCTGAATCTCAGCAGGCTCTTGCTCTGCTTCAGCAGTATCTTGCTTTGCTGCAGCAGTATCTTTCAAGCTAACAGGCTCTTGCTCTTAAGCAGTAGGCTCTTCATCAATCACTGGAGTTCCTTCATGAAACTGAAATTTAATCTCTTCTTCATCTTTAGAACTACCCATCCTCCCCTTTTTGGAAGAGAGACCCAAACCCTCTGCATCTGAACTTGATGAACTAGAAACAACCAACTGAGTAGACTTTGTACCCTTTAGCAACTTCACTTTCAACTCTAATTTCTCAACCCTATTAACTAACTTTGTGTTGATCTCTGTAAAATGCTTGTTTTGATTTTCAAGAGAAGTTTGTAAGTTCTGCACTTGCTCCTTTAATTCCCTGATAGTCTGAGCATCTACATTTTGTTGTGGAGGAGATTGAGGTGGTGAGTTATGATGTGATAATGATGGTGATGTTGCAGATGGTGTTTGTGTTTGTTGAGGAGATGGTAATGGTATTGATGATGGTGGTGTGACTGATGGTACTGTTGGTGTGGGTGATGGTACTGATGGTGTATGTAATGATGAATGATCAGGTTCTTCAGAGTGTTGTGATAACATTCCCTCAAGAAGTGGTACTTCTTCTCCTTGAAAACCAATTTTCATGTTTGAAAACACCTTGTGTGTAAGTTTGGGAGTCTTAAAAGGTTTGTTTGGGGGAAGTAACAAATGTTTGGATTTGTTTATGAGGCACTGAATGAACCTTGGGTACATCAAAAACTTTGTATCACTGTCCACATTTTTAACCAATCCTTCAAAAATATATTTTGAAAAGTTGAATTTCTTGTTTGTTGCCAGGCAAATGAGAGCTGCAGCCATGTTACCACTAAATTGCTCCCATGAGGTTTTCTTTTGGCTTAAACAATGAAGGATGGTATGAATCAAAAATCTCCATTGAGGGGTAAAATGCTTTTTAAGAAATGTAAGCTTTGTAGAAGTTACATTATACCCCATTTTTGTCAAATTTTCAAAGATTTCAGTATCAGGTAGTTGATCGATGCCATCTGAATCATCCAAACGAAGATGTCTTCTAATGGATGACTCGGTAAAAGTTAAGGTTCTACCATCCACTTTGGCCTCTAACTCTTGAATCCCATTCCTAATAGTGTTAACTCTAGCAGTTTGCCAAAATTGTGAAATTTGAGATTCAAAAATAGTGGGATTCACGAGTAAAGCAAACCTGACATAAGAATTGTTTAGAAAATCCACTGCTTGATGAAAAGTTTCATTAGCATCAGACTTTTCCAAAAATGCTAATTGGTTGTGACGTTTGACAAAACTTAGAGAAGCCATGGTGAAAGGTTTGATGAAAATTTTTGATGTTAATGGTGGGATTTTATTGTTGTACTGGTAGAAGATGAAAGGTGAGTGTGAATTATGATAAGGATTGAATAAAAATGACTTTTGACCGACTATAAACGTTATGGATAAGTAATTGAAGAGGTGGTCAAAAAGATCTTTTATTATAATAACTATATCCTTAATTCTAGGAAAACATGAATAATTCACAAAAATACCCTTTTAAAAACAACGGCTATAATTAGCCTGACAGACTCAACGGCTATGTAGCAGTACCATTTTACCCTACCAGTACTAAAATTTGAACTACCAGTACCTTGTTTTGAAATAAAACTTGGCAGTCTCTTTGAAATTTTAGAAAATATCCCTTATAGTTTTTAGCAAACTACCAGCTATCAACGGATTTGATAAGTCTTTACCAAGAGTCGTTTGCTTTAGACTATTCAGTTCGTTTAAGTTTTTGAAACTGGGTGAACTGATTACCTTATAGTTTTTAGCAAACTATCAGCTATCAACGGATTTGATAAGTCTTTACCAAGAGCTGTTTGCTTTGGAATAGTCAGCTCTTAAAGTTTTTGAACAACTTGGTGAACTGATTACCATTTCCATATCTTGATTGTGTTAGCAAGCTTTGAGTAACCTGAAATGGTTAGTAGTAAACCAAAAGAACAGAGTGCAAAGCACTTGTTTTATAGCATTGTTAACATTTAAACATCAAGATGAGCAAAAACAGAGCAAACTTTGAACCAGCAGTACCAATTTTGTACTGACAGTACCTTATGACTAACTAGCAGTACCATGTTTAGAGTCCAGAACTTGTTTATTTATAAACAAAACACATGTTTTTCAAAGATTTATCATACCAATACCTGCTACCAGGTATTTAAACCTACCTAAATCAAAAGCTTTGGTGAGAAGGTCTGCAAAATTATTTTCAGAATCAATTTTGACAACTTGAATTAACCTTTTCTCATTGCAATCTCTTATGAAATGGTGTCTGATTTCAATGTGTTTTGTTTTTGAATGTTGAACTGGATTTTTGATGATACATATAGTACTGCTATTGTCAATGTAAATAATGGTGTTAAGAAAATTGTACTCATAGTCAAGCAATTGATTCTGGATCCAAAGAACTTGGCCACAACAACTTGTACTTGCAACATATTCTGCTTCAGTTGTAGAGTTGGCCACCATTGTTTGCTTCTTGCATTGCCATGATATGAGTCTGCATCCAAGAAATTGACATCCACCAGTTGTGGATTTTCTATCTAGGGTTGCACCAGCATAGTCACTATCTGAGTAAGCTACCAAATCAAAAGATGATTCCCTTGGATACCATAGACCCAACTTAGGCTGGCCTTTGAGGTATCTGAAGATCCTTTTGACTGCTGTGAGATGAGAAACTTTTGGATTGACTTGAAATCTTGCACATACACATACTGAGAATATGATATCTGGTCTTGATGATGTAAGGTACATTAGAGACCCAATCATTGATCTGTAGTTGTGCACATCAACATCTTCACCCTCAGCATCTTTGTGTAACCCCTTTTCTGGATCCATTGGTGTACTTGCAACCTTTGAATCTGCAAACCCAAATTTCCTTAAGATCTGAGCTACATACTTATCTTGGCTGATAAATATGCCTTCATTTGATTGTTTCACTTAGAGACCTAAAAAGAAAGTAAGTTCCCCCATGGAACTCATTTCAAACTTACTATGCATAAGTTTTTCAAACTCTACACACAATTCTTGATTTGTAGATCCAAAGATAATGTCATCAACATAAATCTGCACCAGCAAGATATCTTTCTTGGTTCTTTTGATGAACAAAGTTGGATCAATCTTGCCTCTTTGAAATCCATTTTCCAATAAATAGAAAGCCAATGTTTCATACCATGCTCTAGGAGCTTGGTGTAGACCATAAAGAGCTTTAGTAACCTTGTACACCTTGTCTGGATATTCTGCATCAATGAAGCCAGGAGGTTGAGAAACATACACCTCTTCTTCAATAGTACCATATAAAAAGGCACTTTTGACATCCATTTGGTAGACAGTGAAATCTATGAAAGAAGCATAGGCCAAGAATAGCCTAATTGCTTCAATTCTTGCAACTGGAGCAAAAACTTCTTCATAATCCACTCCTTCTTCTTGAGTGTACCCTTGGGAGGTGTAATTTCATTTTCATGTTTGTTGAACCTTGGTTTTGAGCTATGATGAGGCGAAAAATGATCCGTTTTTAGGGGGTCATTTAAGCCCGAATCCGACTTTATTTGATCAAATATTGCCCTAAATCGTTCCTTTTGTGATTTTAGGTGTTTGGAGAGTGAATTCTGGAAAAGAGGCTATTTTGGACGTTTTTGGAGCATAAAGTGAAGAAAACGACAAAGTACCAAAAAATCCAAGCTGGAAATACAAGGTGACGGCGTCAAGGGATTGCTCTTGACGGCGTCAGACAAGATGAATATTTTACCGTAGCTGGTGACGGCGTCAGATGAAGAGATGACGGCGTCAAAGTGGCCAAGATTAATTTACCGTAGGTGGTGACGGCATCACCAAGACCGTCACAAGTGGATCTAGGGCGTCCGAGGAAGTTTATGGCGGCTAGTTGACGGCGTCAGATTTTACTCTTGACGCCGTCAGGACGATTTTCCTATATATAGTTTTCTAGTTTTTTCATAAAAAAGAAGAGAAGTTTTGGTGAAACCCTAAAGACGATTTTGGTGCCTCTTTTACAGGTTTTTCAAGGGTTCCAAACCCTTGAGACCTTGCATTGTAATTGAGATAAGTATACTCTTAATTCAATCAATATGTCTATGTGTTGGTTGTTTATCTTTTGCTCTTATCTTAATTCTATTATGCTAGGCTAGATTTCTTTTGTGTTTGCTTAGATCTAATGAAACCTAGATGTTGATTATGTGTTAATTACTTGTCTATTCTTGTTCTTGGATGAATGATATTATATGTTAGGCTTAAGAAAACTGGCAGATCTCTAAATGGTAACATGCTTGAACGTCTTAAGAAACATGAACCGAGGCGTACTAGGTCTTTATTGGTTGTATTTAATGCATGAGCCACTGTTTACAATCCCTATAGTTGTGCTGGGTCATGGTGTAGGAGGAGATAAGAGCTCATAGAGTTGGGGAGTTATGTATGCCACCCCACGAATGGTATTAAGGAATACAATCCGTCATCCATGCAAGTGTAACAAGTAATTGACATGTAAAAGATATCTAGGGAGTAATGAAGTCTAAGTAAACACAATTTCTCCAAATACTGCTCACAACCTTAGTTTAATATTAGCTTAATTTCATTTTCATTAGTTTAATTAGTTATAAAGTAGTTTTTGGGTTAGTTGAGTAACAACTAATTC
Organism: Artemisia argyi; assembly: GCA_030686995.1. Lineage (NCBI taxonomy): Eukaryota > Viridiplantae > Streptophyta > Magnoliopsida > Asterales > Asteraceae > Artemisia > Artemisia argyi. The sequence goes on along the minus strand of CM060687.1, from coordinate 14,681,670 downwards.
CGCCCACTCTTCCAAAACCCGAGATTTTACTTGCTTTCATAAAATATAAAAACACAAAAATAATCATCTTTCATCCCTAGAACTTTTAATTAGGCTTTCTAATCCTAGCGACACTATTCCTAAGCTGAACGATCAATCCCCCGGTACTTGTCACTATACTATACTACAACGATCAGGTACACTGCCTGGTGGGGGTTGTAAGCTTCTCGAGATCCCTCGAGAGGTAAAGCAAGGTGCGATTCCCACGCATCAAGTTTTTGGCGCCGCAGCCCGGGGAATAGTTATTGTCTAGGTTTGGATTTCTTTTTATTAGGTCTACTTGCTAGATTCCTTTCTAGTAAGATTTTTATTTTTATTTTTAGAATTCCTTTAGTCTATCTTATTTCTTCGTGCCTTTGTTCGTAACTCTTTACCATCCGACATCATGGAAGGTGGTAACATCTTTGAACCCGTCATCCCACCACAACAAAACCCACCATTAGAACCCCTTAGGCCCCGAACCTTAGGAGAGTATTCCCGACCTAGCCACCAAGGCTACCGAAACACCATTGAGCTCACCGGAGCCAATGTGACCCCCTTGCGATCCGACACCATCCGGTTGGTGCAAAGCGGATGTGCATTCCATGGACTTCGTTCCGAAGATCCAAACCAACACCTTAAGGACTTCCTCAAAATCGTAGATTCCATAGACCTAGGTGTTGAAACTAGAGAGACTACCCGTTTACGCCTATTCCAATTCTCTCTACGGGATCAAGCTAGTCAATGGCTTGAGCGTTTACCCGCGGGATCCATCACCACATGGGATGATCTCACCACTCGTTTCCTTGCTCAATTTTTCCCACCGGGGAGAACTACTAAGCTTAGAAATGACATCTTGATGTTCCAACAACGTCAAAATGAATCTCTTTATGAAGCATGGACTCGTTTCAAGGACTTACTCCAAAAAGTCCCTCATCATGGCATAGATCTTTGGCTCCAAGTCCAAATTTTCTATGACCATATCGATATCCCCACGAGGCGAACCATTGACCAATCGGCCAGTGGTAAGCTACGTGATCTTAGTGCGGAACAATCATGGGAACTCATAGAAGATCTTGCTCTCTATGACAACGAAAGTTGGAATGATCCCCGTGATTTGAACAAAACGGTCAAGGCAATATCTTTGCCTTCGAACAATTCAAGCACTCCCGACCGTAGGATCATGGAACTTGAGGACCAAGTCAAGTTTCTCATGAAATCTTACGAAGCTCCGAAGCATTCAAACCAAGTGAACAAAATCACTTCTTCATGCGAATTATGTAGTGGTCCCCATGACACTCGTGATTGTATGGAACTCCCCGGAACAGCTTTTGCGGACTACGCATCCATGCGTACCGACGAAGCGGGAGATAAGTGGTACACTTTCAAGCCCGAGCCGAACATATACGGAGATTCATACAACCCCTCATGGAAAAATCACCCAAACCTTAGGTGGAAGCAAAATCAACCCAATTCTTCCAACCCGCCTAATCGTTACCAATCAAACGGTCCACCACCCAACCGTACCTTCAACAACAATCCTTCTAACAACTATGGTAGTACCAACAATCTTGAAGGGTTGATGTCAAAGTTTATGGCATCTCAAGAAGCTCGCATATCCAAGTTTGAAGCCGATTTCAAACAAAAGCAAAGCGAGATGACCACTAGAATTGACACATTGTTGAAAGTTCTCAACGACCGAGAAATGGGAGCACTCCCAAGTGACACAATCAAGAATCCGAAACTAACCGTTAATTCCATATCATCCGTTTCGTCACCCACTTCGTGTCCACAATATTATTCGGTTAAATCCACGAGCACGTGTTTCAAGCAAAACCAAGTTCCCCAAAAGGACCAATCGACTAAAACTCCCACTATCGAGCCGGTCAAAAGCATTATTGAAACACCTCTTACGCAAGACCTTGACGATGAATTCAAAGAACTTCACGTTGAACGCCCCGTCATTGATGTCTTAGCGCGTGCTCCATACTATAGCGCCCTCCTAGAAAAATATGAGAAGTGTAAGCTAGGCAAAAATGGGACCGCTTTCGTTCAAAACAAGTTACCTAAAAAGCTTGATGACCCGGGTATATTTGTTTTGCCTTGTAAGATAGGAAGATCCGAAGCTTTTGACACATTAGCCGATTTAGGGTCAAGCCTCAACTTGATTCCCTTATCCTTATTCACCACTCTTAAGCTAGGAAAGTTAGAGGAAACGGAGGTATTGATAGGTCTAGCGGATGGGAGTATCGCACACCCGGTTGGAATGATTAAGGATGTAGTTGTTCACGTAGGAAAGTTAACTATATTAGCGGATTTTCACGTCCTAGACATGGTTAGTGACACTACATGCCCATTATTGGTAGGAAGAGGATTCTTAGCAACCGCTAGTGCCATGATAGATTGTAAGGAATCTAAGATAACGGTAGGAGAAGGCGATACTTGGTCGGTATATGATGTTAAGAAGCATAGTTATGATTGTAATGATGAACCGATACCATATTGGGTAGAGATGAATAGGAGACCGTCTAGATATGGGCCTTGGATAGAAAGGAATTTCATAGGACCTCAATGCCCATTCTATCTAGAGAAGGACTTTGTTGAGAAGACACATTCGGTAGAACAACTCATTGCTAGAGATGAGGAGCTAGACCCCTTTGAGGATCCCCTAGTCTTTAGGAAGATGATTGAGTTATTAAGCGTAATGCCCATCAACATAGAAAGGAATAAATGGAAAAGAGAGGGAGATAAGTGTGAGTGGAGGTGGGACAAGCCACCCAAAGAAGGTGACGGGTATTGGCACATTAGAATGACTTTGTATGATCCGGACGGAGAAATGTTTGAAAGGTCATATTACACTAAGGAGACCGATAGAAAGTTGAAACCCAAGTTTGATCCCAAAGATATCCTCAACGAGGAACTCACCCGAATCACGTAGTAACCCACGACTTTGAGTCTAGCTACAAGACTCGTAAATAAAGAAAAGCGCTTCTTGGGAGGCAACCCATGTTTTGTGTGATTTTAATTGTTCGATTGTTATTTGCTTCCGTATGCATGTTTTATTTTTATTGTTGGTTGATCATGTTTCTCAATTAAAATGTGAAATACTTTATTATGTTGTTTGGCCTAGTCTTAACTTCAACCTAAAGGTATTTTTGCAAAAGATAAGTGTAAGGGGAAACCCCAAATATGTTTTTAAGAAACAAACCGATCATGATTCTCCACAATATTTAATGAACATGTATATTCGTATTTGTTAGAGTCAAATGCTTGTATCGAGTCATAATGAAGTTTTGCAGGATTTTCCAGGAAGTAGGACAAGGTTTTTCCAGAAATTTTCCGGAAACTTAACATAAAGATTTCTGCAGGTCCATTCTGACGGCGTCAGGCAATTGCTCTTGACGGCGTCAGGAGTCAAAAATCTGGAAATTTTACCCGTTTTGTTTTTCTAACGGAGTCTTATGGTTTTTGTGAATTATTAAGTTTTATAATCTCCAGGAAATCTGCAAACTTCATTCCACAAGCATTATATCTTACTTTGTTTTCTAGGATTTAGTAACTTATATAGGATGCCGCCGATTTTACGCGAGGTTGCCTTGTCTACTTTTGTCAGAATTTACAGGTTATTTAAGACAAGAAGATGATTTATATTCTGGAAGGGAAGCTTTGATTGTTCATTTTCTTGGAGGAAGATTTAACCTGGCCAACCTATAATCCATACCGAGCGAATCAGGGGAGTATTTGATTTCATTCTCTTTACTTTTTCACTTTTACATTCTTTACTTAAACATTGGGGACAATGTTCATCCTAAGTGTAAGGGGAGGGTAAAAAGATGATACCTTACATATGCACTTTCGCTTGAGTTTGTTTTGTTTGATAGTAGATGAGTAATAAAACTATGAGAAATACTTGTTAGTGTAATTTTAGCGCCAAATTTAAAATTTTTTAACATTTAGGAGTGAAACTTTAGCCATAGCAAGCGTCTCATGGATAGGAGGTTGTATGACTAGCACATAACCGTATATTCAGAAAAATTTTCCACCCAAAAATGTGAGGTTCGCCTTTAGTTTTGATAGGAAAAGCATTCATTATTGGTGCTTATGAGTGTACCGGTAGCATTTAGATTCTAGAACTTGCGTTAGTGATGCATCCCGAGACCGCTAGTGAGACTACATTCGTGTGGTAGGATTTACTACATGATAAGAGGCATTAGGATCACCCTTGTGTTAAACCCGTATTATAATTACTTGACCATTTAAGTCATATTACTTGGCTAGTTAAGTCAACTAATTTTTCCCACACCCTTTGCGTTGTACTCATTTTTAGTACACGATACCCCTAGTACACCCCTCCGAGCCTATCTTTTCGTTTCTAACTTTAAGCATCTTACTTAAAGGAAGAATTTGTTACACCCCACTTAAATGTACACCCAAATCGCCTTAGCCTTCCGTGTATGCGCTCATTTTTAGTGCATTATTGTTATTTGTTAAACCCTAAGTTAACTTTCTAATTGATTACATGGTTGCTAAGTCGAGTCATATCCTTGTACATATTGTTTTGGGACGATTGGGACTCATGGGTAAGTACTTATTTTATGGAGTAATGGGGAAGAACATCACATTATTACCCCCATACGTACGTTAATCTTAAAAGTGCTCCAAGTGTTTTGATTTTCTTAATTCGAGTCATTATAATAGTTAAATGTAAAGTATGTAAAGATTCAAGTGTAAGGGGATTGCTCATACCCCTATGATGTATTATTTTGGATGGTAGGGTAAGAGTGTATGAAAAAAAAAAAAAAAAAAAAAAAAAAAAAAAAATTAAGAAAAAGAAAAAAAAAATAGAAAAGAAAAGAAAAAGAGAAAAACATACGGACTACCATCCCGTTTTCATTCTATGTTCATTTTATGTTTTTGTTATTTTTCATTTATTAGCTTAAGTCGAGTCTAGTCTTGGCTTAGCAACGCCATCTTGTACGTGCAATTAACCAAGATTGTTAACTCGCCACCAGTAAAACTTCCTTTATCCAACAAAACCGTGTAATTCATATCCCTACACCTAACGTTATAACCCTTTTAAAAGACCTCTTTGATAGTTTATCCTAGGTGCTTACGCCATGTGGTGGAGGTTTGATCCTTTCCCAAGCCTATGGTAATCTATTTTGTTATGACAGGTAGTGAGAGATATCTTCCATTTCCATAATGTTATATTACTTTATTACACCCGAGAGATGTGAGTATCTAAACACTATTTGTGAGGTGCTTGTGTATGACCTCCGTGCTTGTCTATTGGTCTTTAGTGGAACGATTATTTGTTGTAATTACTTTTATATTAGTGTTAAATGACCCCTAACTTGTCTTTTGAGTAGAATAAAAGCTCATTTGCTTGAGGACAAGCAAATCTCAAGTGTAAGGGTATATGATGAGGCGAAAAATGATCCGTTTTTAGGGGGTCATTTAAGCCCGAATCCGACTTTATTTGATCAAATATTGCCCTAAATCGTTCCTTTTGTGATTTTAGGTGTTTGGAGAGTGAATTCTGGAAAAGAGGCTATTTTGGACGTTTTTGGAGCATAAAGTGAAGAAAACGACAAAGTACCAAAAAATCCAAGCTGGAAATACAAGGTGACGGCGTCAAGGGATTGCTCTTGACGGCGTCAGACAAGATGAATATTTTACCGTAGCTGGTGACGGCGTCAGATGAAGAGATGACGGCGTCAAAGTGGCCAAGATTAATTTACCGTAGGTGGTGACGGCGTCACCAAGACTGTCACAAGTGGATCTAGGGCGTCCGAGGAAGTTTATGGCGGCTAGTTGACGGCGTCAGATTTTACTCTTGACGCCGTCAGGACGATTTTCCTATATATAGTTTTCTAGTTTTTTCATAAAAAAGAAGAGAAGTTTTGGTGAAACCCTAAAGACGATTTTGGTGCCTCTTTTACAGGTTTTTCAAGGGTTCCAAACCCTTGAGACCTTGCATTGTAATTGAGATAAGTATACTCTTAATTCAATCAATATGTCTATGTGTTGGTTGTTTATCTTTTGCTCTTATCTTAATTCTATTATGCTAGGCTAGATTTCTTTTGTGTTTGCTTAGATCTAATGAAACCTAGATGTTGATTATGTGTTAATTACTTGTCTATTCTTGTTCTTGGATGAATGATATTATATGTTAGGCTTAAGAAAACTGGCAGATCTCTAAATGGTAACATGCTTGAACGTCTTAAGAAACATGAACCGAGGCGTACTAGGTCTTTATTGGTTGTATTTAATGCATGAGCCACTGTTTACAATCCCTATAGTTGTGCTGGGTCATGGTGTAGGAGGAGATAAGAGCTCATAGAGTTGGGGAGTTATGTATGCCACCCCACGAATGGTATTAAGGAATACAATCCGTCATCCATGCAAGTGTAACAAGTAATTGACATGTAAAAGATATCTAGGGAGTAATGAAGTCTAAGTAAACACAATTTCTCCAAATACTGCTCACAACCTTAGTTTAATATTAGCTTAATTTCATTTTCATTAGTTTAATTAGTTATAAAGTAGTTTTTGGGTTAGTTGAGTAACAACTAATTCCGCCCACTCTTCCAAAACCCGAGATTTTACTTGCTTTCATAAAATATAAAAACACAAAAATAATCATCTTTCATCCCTAGAACTTTTAATTAGGCTTTCTAATCCTAGCGACACTATTCCTAAGCTGAACGATCAATCCCCCGGTACTTGTCACTATACTATACTACAACGATCAGGTACACTGCCTGGTGGGGGTTGTAAGCTTCTTGAGATCCCTCGAGAGGTAAAGCAAGGTGCGATTCCCACGCATCAAGCATACTATTTCTAGCAATGGAATTTCAGTTTCTTTAAATGGTGTTTTTTATTTTAATGTTATTGCTGTGAATGGTGTCTTTGAAATTGATATGAATGATAATGATAATGCTCTTGTTAAAAATAATTCAATGTATAGCATCAGTAATAAGAGAATCAAGAAAGGTCTGGATTCGTATTATCTTTGGCATTGTCGACTTGCTTACATTGGCAAGGCTCGCATGAAAAAACTGCAACATGATGGGCTTTTAGAAAAGATCAATGATGAGTCATTTGATAAGTGCTAATCTTGCATTGCTGGGAAGATGACAAAGAAACCCTTTAAAAATAGGATTGAAAGGGCGACTGATCTACTTGGTCTTATTCACACAGATGTGTGTGGACCACTTAGACATGTGTCAAGGAGAGGTGCTAGCTACTACTTAACATTTACGGATGATTATAGCCATTATGGTTATTTTTATTTACTTAAACATAAACATGAGGTATTTGAAACATTCAAAGTGTTTAAAGCAGAAGTAGAGTTGCAACTTGGAAAGAAGATTAAAGCTCTTAGATCCGATAGAGGTGGTGAATACCTGAGTCAGGAGTTCATAGATTACTTAGCTAAGGAGGGAATTTTCCAGCACCTTACTTCTCCATATACTCCAAAACAAAATGGTGTATCTGAGAGAAGGAATCGTACATTGCAAGACATGATACGATCTATGTTTAATCTAACAACTCTTCCTTATTCGTTTTGGGATTATGCCTTAGAATCTGCGGTTCGCATTCTAAATATGGTTCAAAGAAGGTGGATAAGACTCCATATGAGTTATGGACTGGAAAAGCTCCTAATCTGTCTTATCTAAAGGTTTGGGGTTGTGAGGCGTATGTTAAACGTGACTCAACAGACAAACTCCAACAAAGATCTGTAAAGTGCATCTTCGTAGGATACCCTAAGGAAACTATGGGTTACTACTTTTATTAACCACCTGAAAACAAAGTTTTTGTTGCAAGGTATGGAGACTTCTTGGAAAAGGAGCTCATATCTCAAGAATTCGGTGGGAGAGTATATGATCTGGAAGACGATCAAGAAGATGTAACACCTTTTGAAAACACTAGCCAACTTCCTGTGGAACCTGAAAGTTTAGGTCCTCCACCTGAAGTTGAAGTGATTCTCATTCGTAGGTCAACTAGACCTGTGTAAGCTCCTACACGTCTATGTCTTAATGTAGAGTGTGATGATAACTTACTAGGGGATCTTGATGAACCTACAAGTTATAAAGCTGCCATGAATAGTCCTGAAAAGGAAAAATGGCAGGTTGCTATGAATGGGGAAATCCAATCCATGAAAGACAATGAAGTCTGAGAAGAAGTAGACCTACCTCCGGGTTCCAAGTTAGTTGGAAGTAAATGGCTCTACAAGAAAAAGACTGATATGGATGGCATTGTACACACCTATAAGGCCCGTTTGGTAGCTAAAGGATATACTCAAACTTTTGGTGTTGACTATGAGGAGACCTTTTCTCCTGTAGCTGACATTAGGGCTATTAGGATTCTTATAGCCATAGTCGCTTACTATGACTATGAGATTTGGCAAATGGATGTCAAAACCGCCTTCTTAAATGGTCGCCTAGATGAATTCATCTATATGGCGCAGCCTGAGGGGTTTGTGAATCCAGAATTCCCAAATCGTGTATGTAGACTTCAAAGATACATTTATGGATTGAAGCAAGCATCACGACAATGGAATAAGAGATTTGACAGTGAGATTAAAAAGTATGGATTCACTCAAAATCTTGATGAGCCATGTGTATATCACAAAGCTAGTGGGAGTAATGTAATTTTCCTTATTTTATATGTTGATGACATATTGATCATGAGAAACGACATTCCAAGTTTGCAAAAGGTTAAGGCATATCTTGGAAGTTGTTTTTCTATGAAAGATTTAGGGGAAGCTGCATTTATTCTGGGAATCAAGATATATAGAGATAGATCTCAGCGATTAATTGGACTAAGCCAAAGTGCTTACATTGACAAAATATTGAAGAGATTCAATATGCAAAATTCCAAGAAGGGATATTTGCCGATGCAAGAACAACATGGCTTGAGCGAGAAAGTTTGTGCTTCAACGCCTGCAGAGGTGCAACGCATGAAGATAGTCCCTTATGCTTCGGCTGTGGGATCTATTATGTATGCGGTGAAAAGTACAAGGCCTGATGTGACATTTGCTCAGAATTTAACCAGTCGATATCAGCAGAATCCAGGTGAAAAACACTAGACTGCTGTTAAGAATATTCTTAAGTACCTTAGGGCTACTCAAGAGATGTTCTTAGTTTATGGGGGTACTCCATCTGCAGAACTTGATGTTACAGGTTACTGCAATGCTTTATGGAAAGGCGATAAAGATGATACGAAGTCTCAGACAGGTTATGTCTTTGTCATTAATGGAGGAGCTGTTGATTGGAGGAGCAGAAAGCAGAGTATACTAGCGATGTCTGCTACAAAAAGTGGGTATATAGCTGCTTCAGAAGCTGCAATGGAAGCTGTTTGGATTAGGAAGTTTGTTTCAGGGCTTGGGGTTATGCCTTCGATTCGACGACCTATAAAAATGTATTGCGACAATTCAGCTGCAATTACATTTGCCAATGAGCCTGGAATCATGAAAGGCACCAGACATTTCCCGATTAAGCATCACTATGTTCGAGAACAAGTCGAAATAGGTGAAATCGAAATGCTCAAAGTTCACACAGATGAAAACTTAGCTGATCAGTTAACAAAGCCTTTACCTGGCACCAAGCTTTACAAGCATACTGAAGGAATAGGACTTAGATTAGCTGAAAGTTTCATGCCCATTTGTGATTAGTATTTGGTTAAAGGATGTAATGTACAATTATTTTTTTAATGAAATAAAGTATTGTTTATGTTTATCATTCATTGTCTTAATAATATATTCTATATTTGCATGTTTAAATCCATGAATAATTTATTATTCTAAACTGTCCGTTGTCGATTAATGATATGGGAATATCATTAAATTAAGACAATTTTGAGTATTGGTTTAGGATATACTTGAAAGTATATTGATGCGTAGTCATACCAATTTCACATGATATTCAATGAATTGAATATTGGACTGACCCCAACAATATGATTTAGTATTTAATGTGAGAATCATATTTAAAGTTATCCTCAGACTTGAGATACCAGATAATTGTCATGGATGTAGTGCATTTTTGTGAAGCAATCTACCACTCACCGTAATAGGGAGTCATAAGGGTTGTTTTTCAGAAGTGTTGCAAAGTTCATGGGTTATTCTTGTAGTCAAAAAAGAATTTGATCCTTCTGATTTGTTCAGAAGTTTAATACTGCTGGGCCCCTCGTAGGGTTGCCAAAATGTTTGCGTGGCCACGTCCAAAGTCTATCTGGAATACGTTCAGATGTTTTGGTAATTTTGTTCAATCATAAAGAGACGAGAAACAAAATATTAATAAAGAATCTCACATCTTTATTAATGTAGTATTAGTAACAAAAGGATAATTATAATGATGTATCATTAAAGGTTTTTCCAGGAAACATAGCTCGGATTGAACTAGTGGCATTGGAGTGTTGCAAGACGCCTACCAATGTCATTTTACTATTAATAGATATACGAGTGGGAGCTGTTAAATGTACGTATATATATTAATGTGTAAATGTCTAGTAACCCGAGACCTCGGGATTGCACCAAATACAAACGAGAATTAAGATTAATAAATATTAAATAGTTGTGTATATTTATTAATAACAAAAGTTCAAGGACTAGTGATCGTTAGTTATTAAACGTATGGACTAACTATCGCAAATTGGCAATGAAAAGGACTAGAGTGTAACTTGGTGACAAGAAGGTTCCGGATTGACCTCCCATACCCTATGGCCGGTCGATGCATGCTCAAAGGGGTCATCCCTTTGCCCTAACTTGTTCCCAAAGTTTACATCTACTATATAAGCAAACCTTAGGGTATCTCATTCACATCTTTTGTGCACACACAATACCCTTAAGCTTGTTTCTTCCTTCTTTGTTCTCCTGCCGATCGAACCTACAACCCATAAGGGTTTTGGGTCAAAAATTTTATTAATAAAATTTTCCTTGTGTTTAAATCTTGCAATTTAATTAATTCGGTATTAGTTTGTGTGTACAAGAATGAGGTAACAACTCACTATAGTTGTTATCAAGGAACCGATCAATAAAACGGTAAGGGATTGATCATTGATTCATAAACCCTAATTAGGGTTCTTCATATTGTGCAAGATTTATTGAAGTGCTAAAAGGTACGTTCCGGTTTATGTTTTAGTTAATATTTATACGTGTTATTCTTGATCCTAGCTTCCGCAATATGTGTACTATGATTGTATAATTCCAACACAAAATAGATATCCTACCAGCAGAGCTCGAGCCGTACTTTATTTTTCATTGGCTCATCATAAAAACAAATTGAGCCCGAGCCAAGCTCGGGCTTGTATAGCATACCACGAGCGGAGCTCGAGTTTAGAAAATAAGCCTTGAGCCGAGCCGAGCTCTCTTGAGCTTAGAAAAACAAGGTCAAACCAAGCTGAGTCGAGCTCGAGCTTTATAAAAGTTAAACAAGCGGAGTTCGAACTTTGGCAGGCTCGAGCTCGGCTCGGCTCGTTTCCACCCAAAATCTCTATTGAATATAAATGGTTCTTCAACTCAATCATGCAAAAAGGTACCGTTCAAACTGATCGATCCGGATTTCCAAACATCCGTGTGAGTATGTGACTAAGAATGAGGCGACATTGGTATAAAACAGATGGCTCGAGCAATCTTATTTCTAGAGAATATATAAAGAGACAGATGAACAACTTTTTCCTAACAATGTAGAGCTTAATCAATCACGAGTTAACATCGAACGTGTATTTATCCAAAATGGATAGATATGTCACCCACATGAGTCCTACTAAAAAACTCATGAAACCCAGAGTTTGAGTCTGGTTCACCTAATCCGAACTATTGACGTTTAACAAGGGGCTACATAATCAATCAAAGATTGCCTACTGATTTTAATTAAAAAAAAAATCTTTTATATGTGAAGGAAGTACATATCTTCTTCGTATAAAATGCTCGAACTAAACTACGAATACTTAATTAACTTCATGGCATGAAATTTAAGAAACACAAAACGAGTCGCATTATTGGCAATATTTTCCTCAGCCACAACCAAACAAAGAAGAATGAAAATATGATAGTAAACGCATATGAAATTGTGATAAAATTTGTACTCCGTATAAGATCTCCGAATCAAATTGCGTCATCACTTAATAATAGAATTAAACTTTGACGGTAACAATCCGGGTAGCTTCAAAACAAAAACGATCTATGTGTTTTATTGGACTCTTCCTTGTGTCCTATGTGTAACGTTGAATTCGAAGACATTAAGCTTGTCTTGTTCCAATGTGATGTGGCTCAGGCTGTCTTTCGTAGAATCTGTTTTTGGTGGGGATTTAGATTGGCAGGAGATTCGGTCTTTTTTAGAGTGGGATGCTTGGTTTTTAGCCATTCGGCTTCCTTCCCGTCTCAAGGATGTTTTAGAAGGAGTTTTTTGCGCAGCATGGTGGAGGATTTGGAGTCTCCGGAATAGGTTATTTTTGACCCGTCGCCTCCTAGTCGTTCGGGTTTGTTTGATGATATCGTTTCTTGGTCTTTTCTATGGTGTTCTAGTAGATGTAATAGAGCGTTTTTTTTGGAGTGTTGGTTAAAAAACCCCTCTTTAATTTCCTTGTAATGTTTTTTCTAGCTCCTTGCTAGTTTTTATAAAGTTGCCGTTCAAAAAAAAAAAAAAACAAAACAAAACAAAAACGCTCTATAATGAACATATGAATGGTACGGATTATAATACCCGAAACGCATGAGCCAACATGTAGGTATGTACGTACGTTATTATGTATTTGACAGAATCATTTCAACTGTACATTATGTCATTATCCCACATAGGTTAAGAAGTGAAATCTTCCTTGGTTATATACGACTCGTATACAGTGGCGGACCGAGGAAAATTAAATGTGAGGGGCATTTTTTTTACTACAATAGCAACAAAATGCCAAAGAAAAAAGTATGATCGAAATGATAAATCGAGTATTGTTACTTGGAGATTAATGATTTATATGGTTTGAGAGTGCTGAATATTGGATTTTAGTATGTAGGTGGGGGGGGGGGGGGGGGGGGGCAATTTAAATTTTTGTTTTTTTTTTTGGGGGGGGGGACTTTCTAAAAAAGGTCAATTTTTTTTTTAAAAAAAAATTACACTAAAATATTATCTTTTTCGGCTAGTCATGGGGGGCGCCGCCACCCCAAACTCAATAGTTAGGTCCGCCCCTGCTCGTATAGTCTATGACTATCATACATGTTGAGAAGAAAACGTTAGATTTTCAAGTGCATTGTTAATGAAGTTTAATTATAAACTTGAACAATAAAAACCTCATCATCCGTGAACTTGAAAAATAGCATAAATTCTTAACATTTTAATATCGTTTCTCGCTCAAAAAATGGGACTCCAAAACTTTTGATTTACAAAGATTTAGTTCATACTTCAGAGAAGATCTCATACTTAAATTGCGCTGTCACTTAATAACAAAATTTAAGTTTTGTCACTGACAATCCGATCGAGTAGCTTCAAAATATACATACTCTATAGTAAACCGATAACTTGTATAAACTAATTATAAAAATATGGTTTTCTGCTTCGGTTGATTCATTTCTTACATAAGTAGATGTTTCAGAATGTAATAGGTTTGATTGGGGGTACGTACATTTAAGGTGTTAAAAATATCTCTTTCAACTTTTTGATATAACATACTCAAAATTTTACTCTAACTAATACGGAGTACTCAAAAAGACACTATTGTGATGTGTTTGTGAAAATGACAAAAAGATAGCAAATTGAGAGTGTAGGTCATTTGGTTAGTGAATCGTATTATAACCCAATGGTCTATGGTTCGATTCTCAAAGGCCATATACATATCGTTTTACTTTTTTATTTAAAATTATTTTCTTTTACTATTATACGAATTGCGAAATTAACAACTCGCCGTATTATCATCACCGTTTTTGTATTTTGGTATTTTTAAAATAAATAAAAATTCAGAAAAAACTCTTGATGTCACTGTAAAGTCAAGTAAACGTACATATTTTCAAACACTTGAATTTCTTCAAAATCGCACTAGAATTAATTGTTCAAAAATCACTTTTAAGAGTTTAACTTCATCAAGCCATCTATTAAAAAACTCACTCATGCAAAAGGTGCCTTTCAAACTGATCTAGATGTTCAACGACATCCATGCGACTATAAATTGAGGGATTTGAGGCGACTCGAGGCCCTCTTGACTGTCTTCATAACTTTGTCCTTACCAGTGTATAACTCGATCAATTACTAGGTACCAACGTACGCGATCCACCATAATTTTCCAAAATGGATAGATGTGTAGCACTCACGAGTCAACACCAAACCCCACATAGTTTTGAGTCATGTTCACCAAAACCAAACTATTGAAGTTTCTTAATGGATAACTCGATCATTCACATAAAAATAGTCAGTTGAATCTATTCACAAATGTTCTCCTAAAAAGCTTACTTTTTTGTTTGTTCTCCTAAAAAGTTTCTGAATGGTTACGATTCTTCGAAGTCTATGTAGGAGTGATCGGTATATATAATCACTCAATACAACTAACCAATTTATTTAAGGAAATAACAACGTAACTTACTTTTTTGTTTGTTCTATCATATTTTTATTTTCCACTAATTTAATTGGATTACTTTGTTCTGTCTCATCCGGTACTACTTGGTTAACACACATAAGGTTGGATTTTGCACCATCCTTTATTTGTAACAATCAGTTTTTGAACCCAAAATACGAAGTGGATACCTCTTTGGGAGATCTAAAGAATTGTAAAAGTGACACAACACAACCACAAACTCCGAGCTATATAGTATCTTGTTTAGAAGTACAATATGATTTGACCAATGGTTATTCAAGAAATACAAGACGAGTTGCATTATCGTCAATTTTCCACGACCACAACCAAACAAAAAAGAACGAAAATATGAGAGTGAACCCATATGAGGATCTCTGAATCCAATAGCGTCGTCACTTATAAGTCTATAACGAACAGATAGATGTCATATAGAAATGCAAGAGTCAACGTGTAGGTATGTACATTATGAGTTTATATCCCACATAGATTAAAAAGAAGTGAAATCTTTCTTGTTTATGTATTATAGTGAATGCGGATGATACGTGTTTAGAATATTACTATGTTCTCGGATATGAGTGTTAATGAAGTTGATTACAAATTTAAAAATTTCAAACCTCATTATACTCGTGTCTTAGAAAATGAATATAAATTCTTCACTTTAAGTATGTGTTGTCCTTTAAAAACATTGGTAAACTAAAATATTTATTTACAAATATTTTCCATACGTTTATAGAATCAACAAATATTAACGTGAGAAATTGTGGAAAAAGAACATCACAACTGCATTTCGTTACGTTGATTCATACTTTGTATGCATAAAAATAATTTCTTTGTTTATTCAATACCAACAGGTGATGCATTTGTAAATTAATTCAACACGTTAGCAAAATCACGTTCAAAGTATATTTGCTAGAATATCCTTTGTAACACGTGAAAAACTATACCAAAACATACACAAACATTTTGTGAGTAAAAAGTATTCATGGTTTTTGACCCGCCACAAACATTACCAAAACATACACAAACATTAGACGAACATAATTAAATTTGGACTAGATTTAATCTATACTTTGTGAATATTACTATATATAGACTTAAGACTTGTACTCAACTTATACAAGATTTATTTCAATGGCTTTTGTTTTCTTTTATTAAATTTTAGAGTGTTGATATATAAGTCTAACAAGTATACCTAAAGTTAGACCCAATCCATTTATTTAATGACAAGTGTAATACATTTCTTCTCTCTCATACTTTTACACCAACCACTTTTTCAAATGTACCAATCAAATTCTTAGGTCTAAATTTAAGTTCTTGTTTTAGGCACACAAATCATTTTTCTAAATCTTATTTATCTACCAAATAGTAATTCATGCATACCAGTATACAAGTTCGTTCACGAATCGCAAAAATTGAAATAAACGGCAAAGGCAATATATATTCATCATGGTTTAATTTTTCCTTGAAGAAGTGGATCCGAAATAATGATCACGTTCTACAAGAAGTCATCTAATATAATCAAGTCAAAGGCAACGTTGAAAAATTAAACCGACACTACGGTGTACCATCAAAATTGGTCACCCACTGACATATCATTGTAAGTAATGTCTTTGGCCAAACAATATTAACCGCTAAAATTAAACAATGAACGGTTACCCGCCAAATTAATTGGCTTATCCATAAAATGTTTTCGGTAAAATTAAAATTGCCTTTCACATGCAATATTAAAAACAAAAGTGACTCTTCTAATATGCATTTAGATACCAAGAGAACATATGTTTCGTTGGGCCTCTAGATTGTTTATATAACAATAAATCCATAATTATGTGATTCAAATTTATCAACACAAGATTTCTCGAAATTTGCAATTCTTTAAGAAAATATCATCAATTAATTAAACATATAGTTTAACCATCCTCTTAGTATTCAATCATGAAAACAAAGACATGCAATCGCAATCATGCAAATTTTAACCTGAGAATTGATATTGTAATTCACTGAAACATAATTTTTAAATAGACCCATAACTAAAACGTATGACTATACTAACTGTTTATACGTAGTATCATGCAAATCATCATATACACATGCATCACAATTTAACAGATATGAGTTTGGATTTGCATACTTGTAAGTATGAATGGATCATGTCGCTTGTCCCATCTAGCAAATCTCCTTTCTGTCAATTTCCTCTCTAATTTCCCGAATTCAAATTCATGTCTTGGACAGATTCTATCTTTACACAGATTCACCAATCTAGAATATCACTTTGATAATATTGTATCAGATTGTTAGTAATTCAGGTCTTGATAATCAAAGATTGCCGGATAAATTCTTGAATCGTGTAAAAGTTCACTTTCCTGATACAATATTTCTACCCGATTTGTGCCTTGGGTTACACGAAATTTGTATAGAGATAAGACAAGAATTAACACTCAAATTCTAGGCACAAGAAAAAGAGCAAAAACATAGAGAATTTATGTTTTGTTATGATTGTTCATGTTATGAAGACCAAATTATGTTTACATATGTATAAACTAAATGGTGGTTGTATGAAAAAATTGTAGTCATACCCTTTTGTGAAAAGTCACAACACATCCTTTAATTATTTCCAACAACAGTTTTGTAACCGAAAAAAACTGTAGCTAACTGCTACAAGCAACAGTTTTGTAACAAAAAAAACTGTCGCTAACTACTACAATTAAAGATTGGACAATTTGGTGCCACATAAATTCTGTCACTATATGCCCATTGATTTACATACACAACCATTACCATTTTTTGTACTCGAAATCAAGTTAATAGTTTATATAAGCGTGCACTCCGCACCTCCGAACTCATAATATAACTTAACTTGAAATCCATTTGGTCTCGGGTAAATCACCATTACACAGAAAATGATTGATGACACTAAAATCACCAACACTTTCTTTAGAAAGGAGAAGATCAACCACCGAAGTGAAATCTATATAAGGTTAAACAAACAATCCTTAAGTTTACATCCCACATAGATTAAAGAAGTTTAATCCTTCTTGTTTATATACTATGGTTTTTTCTAACTTGTGCCATGGGGGCACAAGTTAAGCACACCAAAAGGACAGAGGGTCCCACGAAAAAGTAAAAAAAAAATACTCAGGGACCCTTGAATTTTGTGGGTCCCTGAGTACTTTTTAGTACTTTTTTATGGGTCCTTAAGTACTTTTTGTACTTTTTTAGTGTCTAGTACTATGTTTTCAGACATATATGGTTATGATGTTTTTTTCTTTTTTTTTTGGAAGGTGACTTTCAATTTTTGGTTTAGAGTCGCACCTGCCAAGATGGCAGACCCTCATCCACCACATACCCATACTATGTTGTCTGAACCGGGCCCACGCTGGCGCCGTGGGGATTAAGCGGCTTCCGCCCGGAAACCGTACCGCCTCCACACGAGATTACTCGTTGGAGTAACGGTCGGATGAAAACCGGGGCCAGCTTGGATTCGAACCTGCGCAACTAATGGCTCACAGACTCTCCTCTTCATTGCCTAGTGTCATTAGAGCTTGTGGTCCCCAAATGAGGACTTCCCGGTTGGTCATCCAAACCGGTACTACTCTTTCCCGGGCACGCTTAACTGAATAAGCATTGCCCATTGGACTACAAGCCCCATGATATATGGTTATGATAAACACTTTCTGGTGTCTAAAAATAAATGTATAATTCTTGACTTCTCTTTTGTAAATATTTTGATTTAAAAAGAGTGTCCATAAATATATAATTCTTGACTTTTCTTTTGTCACTTAAAAGATGAAGAGTAAATTACATCGTTTGACCTTGTGGTTTGCGTTGACCGCAGCCTATCGTCCTTTGACCGAAAAAAATGCACCGTATGTTCTTAAGTGGCAAACGTTATGCGCCGTTTGTCATTCTTTCTAACGGTGGTAACTAACACCTCGTTAAGTCACCTAACTTGAGGGTATTTTGGTCTTTTTCTTTTATTTTTAACTTCATCTTCGTTCTAATTCCATCACAACACTCTTTTCCTCCTATAATTTTTCTTATAATTTATGTTTTTCTTTACATACAAATTGAAAAACACTTGAAGATCTTCGAGCTTTTTCCAGTTGTTTCCAGATTTATCCAAAAATATCAAAACAACTATAATATTTTTTCGACCACATTTTCTTATACCCATCTTACAAAAGACCCTAAACATCACTGCTGACTTAAAATTATATGCTCTTGATTAAACTATATATTTTGATTCCTTAAAAATCTAAAAACAAAGTTATGTTGATTTTTCAATAACCCAAGTATACACCTAAAATTTTGACTATTAAAACATCTACACCAAACACACGCTTTCAAAAAAAAAAAAAAAAAAAAAAAAAACCTTCAATTCAGTTGGTCTCCCTAACAACAATCTTACACCAACATAAATTTTGAATCGAGCACAGGTTATATCCCTTTTTCATCCTTTATTCACCTCTTTTATTTCATAATTTTTACGCAACACTTAAGTATAGATCTGTAAATCGGGGAAAACACATACACAATCGCGCTCACACGCTGGGCGTTTTCTGTCGTTGTGGGGAAGGAGCACGAATAAGTCAGTGAAGACTTCTCTGGCAGCGAGAGAAATAGTAGATTGGGTGGTGATGTTATTTGCAGGTGTGTGATGGGTAGAAATTTTTGTTGTTGAAGATGATGGTGGTTGTGGTTGTAGGTTTATGATAGGTTGAAAAAGAAGATGATAGTGATACGGTTATCTTTTAGGAGTTTAAAAGTAGTTGATTTTGTTGTTCTTGTACATGATGATGAGTTAAAAAAGATGATAAATTATGGGTTTGAATTTTGTTGTTAAAAAAGAGATGGTGGCGATGGGTGCTTTGAATTATTATGGGTTTGAATGTGATATATGGTTTTGAATCGGGTGTTTTGATTTTATTTAATTTGATTTTTTATGTGTTTTAAAAATAAAGTGGCGGTGATGGATGGTGATGAAGATGAATAATGGAGATGGTGGGTGGTTATTGTTGGAGTGAATTGAAAAGATAGATAATGAAAGAAGATGAAATTAAAAATAAAAGGAAAAGACCAAAATACCCTCAAGTTAGGTGACTTAACGAGGCGTTAGTTACTGCCGTTAGAGAGAAGGACAAACGGCGCATAACGTTTGCCACTTAAGGGCAGACGGTGCATTTTTTTCGGTCAAAAGACGATAGGCTGCGGTCAACGCAAACCACAAGGATGAACGGTGCAATTTACTCAAAAATGAATAATTTAAATTTTTTCATTTACAAAGATTGTCCATATGACTAAATATTTAGTACTCTTTTATCTATCTATTCCGAACATTCTTAATTTCTATTGATAAATAGAAGCTGTTAACTAGATATCATGAAATCTAATATCAAATAATTCACGAAAGGGTAAAATCAAAGTTTTATCATATCATCAACAAACTCTCACAGTACATACATGAGATTGAAACACAGTTATTTTAAATTGTTTAAACATCTAAAGTTGCAGTATACAACATCTTTGGATGATGACTACAAATAAGACAAACCTAACCCATTTAATTTTCTTTTAAAATTTATCAAACATGTTTATATAACCATATAAAGTGATTTACGGGAAGGCATTAATACGATTAAAAAAAATTGTCTACTTTAATAATTCATCAACATACTTTTTCTTTTAGTAGATCTATTATGCAGACATAACAATCATAATAGTAGCGCTAATGGTTTTGTATGCGATAAAATTTTGGATACTAGCAAACTCTATCTTTAATTCGGATTTGAGTCATTTCGCGACAAAGTGGGATATCACCAGTACCAAGTCTAGAGCTCTTCCGCGGTGAGAAATCTTTTTCTTTTCTTTCGCGGGCATTTCAACATAACTAGAACACGATTTAACAATTTTAAGGTTAGATATCAGAGATGGCCAATGGGTCGGTTAGATATTCATGTCACGTTTGAATGTCTTGACTTGAAACCTTTTTATTGTCAAATTTATAATTCTTGTTTATATAAAATTAATTCACTAGCAATGAATAATAATTATAGTCTAAATCTTAAATTAAATATAATTAAAGAAGGTTGTATGCATTAAAAACATTACTTTGGACAACTTTCAAACTGAGTGACTTGTTCCTCATTCAAGTAATAATGATTTGACTCATTGTACTCGTTCCTCGTTATCTTCACGACATGTTATTCTAAAAACACAAAACGTGTTGCATTATCCCCCTTTTTTTCCTCGACGGTAACCAAACAAAAAGGAATGATGTGAGAGTACATCCACATAAGGAACTCTGACTCCGGTTGCTGTCGTTCACTTAATAACCGTATTTAAACAATGGCACATACTACAATCAAAGTAGCTTCAAAGAACAAGGTTAACGCTCTATAATGAATCGATAAATGGTATATAGAAGTGCAAGAAAAGACACGTAGGTATGTACATTATTTGACAAAACTAGTCTAAATTTACATCCCACATAGGTTAAAGAATTAGAATCTTTGTTGTTTATATACTATTGCGAATGAGGATCTTACATGTCGATAGAAATACTGTGTTTTCATGTACATGCTTGTTGACATAGTTGATTTTAAACTAACATAGTCATACCTTTTCAGCAACAATGTATAAGAAAATAAGTATATAATTCTTGACTTTTTTTAGTAATCTTGTACTATAAAATGAATATAATTTTGTACCAAATAAGTATATAATTCTTGATTTTTTTGTTGTAATCTTGTACTATAAAATGAATATAATTTTGTACCTAAAAATGAATTAAAGTGTGGCCCTCCATGTAGGGTCGCTATTGAGCACGTATAAGCTTGTTCCATTAAGTTCTTAACATTCGACTACTCAATCATACACAAAGTTCCATTCATACTTATTCAAATGCCCATTGCTATCCATGTTATTAAAATATGAGATAATTATGATATAAATGTTCTTTTCTGGACGGCGAAAGATTATATAAATAGACCCTAGCAAGAAGCTAAGGGAATGATACAATTATGAGATCACATTACAAGGGTTATTATACCAATCTATCAATTCAATATATTACAAAGTATCAACTAAAAAAATAAATAGATATAATAATTTCCGGATGTGTCACCGTGGCAAGTCCTACCTAAACAATCACCGAACCCCAAAGAGGCCGAGTCTGGTAAGCCTAGTCCAAAGTCCTATTGATGTTTCACAAATGAAAACTTAATTAGTCACATAAATCTATTTTTTTCTACATGCCAATTGCCAAGCACAGTATATTTTAAAAAAATGCAAAGAAGAAAAGTGAGATCAACATAGATCTATTTTTTTCTTAAAAATTTGATTACTATTAGATGAAACTTTCCCTTATAAATTTGTATTAACTAAATTCTACGTCAACTTAGTTAGAGATAACTTTTGGTCCCCACACACTTTTAGTGACGACAAGTCCTATCCAATTGTCGTCGCTAAAAGGTTAATATTTATGTAATTAATTAATTAATTAATTAATTAATTAATTACATTTATATTTAATTAACCCCGTTTAACACCTGGTGAGAGTGGGCCCACAGAGTCCTCGCCGAAGATCACAAAGTTGTACCTTCATCTTTGGGAATTGGGAGGACATCTATATTTAACGGGAGATGATACTTACACCACATTTATTGATTCTTTCAGCACAATATCACATCATTAATGCACAAATTACAACATGATATATGTTTAAGTGTGTTGTGTGCATTAGAAAATGTGATGTAAGTATCAATTCTCATATTTAATTAACCCCGTCAATAAAACCCAAAGTTGTACCTTCATCTTTGAATTCTACGCAGACTAGCCACGGTTAAAGTTAAACTCGAACTTTTTTGTTGTTTAGTGGGTCTTTGGCGAGGACATGCATGTCCTCACCAATTGTTCATCCCATGTTCTCTTTTTTCTTGTAGTGACAAATGTCTTAAATTCTATTCCCAGCACTCCCGTGTTAACAATTTTTATTTTAATGCTAGCTCACTAATACATTGTATGTTTTCTCAAATTAGAATATTATCATCGTATTTGGGTTTCACTCAAAACAAGTATTCACCATTGAATTACAACTAACTATATTAGCTTTAAAAGTAAACATGAAGTTTTATTAACTAATGGGTTTTTATATGCATTTCGAACGTAGACATTATTTTCGATTTGAGTATAAAATACAAGAATATGAGAATAAACCCATATGAGGATCTCTGAATCTAATTGCGTGGTTACTTATCTGAACTTTAGCATTAATTATTGAAGTAGCTACAAAATACGAACACTTTATAATGAACAAATCAATGGCAAAGATTATATACAAACACCTTATAAAAGCATCCCACATAGGTTACAGAACTTAAATCATCCTTGTTTATATAGTGTAGTGTATCAGGTACTAACATGTTGAGATTGTTACTAAGTTTTTGGATAGAGTGTTTGCCAAGTTTGTTTATGAAAGCTTAAATAATAAAAACTTCGCGGTTACTTCTTTCTAAAGAATTTGTATAAATTCTTAACTTTTTTATATCCATTTTCACTATAAAAAATGGGACTCCAATTTGCCAAGTTTGTTTATGAAAGCTTAAATAATAAAAACTTCGCGGTTACTTCTTTCTAAAGAATTTGTATAAATTCTTAACTTTTTTATATCCATTTTCACTATAAAAAATGGGACTCCAAACTTCTTATTTACAACGGTTGTCTATATGTTTATGTCGCTAAGTATTTAGTAATCTTCTATCTATATGACAAACAAAACCGTGATTTTATCATCTTTCTCGATTTCAATTGAGTGATAGCAATTGTTATTGCAGATTTTTCAAAGTATGCAATAGCGTTAAAAAAAAGCATGCACTAACCACATTTTAAAAAGCCCCTTTGGCTGTTGGTGTTCATTCCAATCTAGAATACTCCAATTGGAACTAAAACGGTTAACTTAATCAGTCACACAAAAAGTTGCCAACTGATTTTATTAACAAACTTGTCTTACATATAGAAGAAAGAGTAAGGATCAAATGAGAAATAAAATTAAAATAAGAAGAATGAGAAGTAACCACAGCCGCACATTTCAGATGCACCTACAAAATAAGATGCATCTCCCATGAAATTCTCATTCTTCATTTGAAATATGTGGCTACAAACATTTCTCATTCTTCTTATTTAATTTTCTCTTCTTAGTAGATCCATTCCCATAGAGGAAATTATATTTAACAAATAAAAGTTATAAAACGCTTCAACTAAACTACTGGCAGCGTAGAATACCTAA
The DNA here is from genome assembly GCA_030686995.1 of Artemisia argyi. NCBI lineage: Eukaryota > Viridiplantae > Streptophyta > Magnoliopsida > Asterales > Asteraceae > Artemisia > Artemisia argyi. Next base: position 14,657,810 of record CM060687.1, on the reverse strand, counting down.
CAACTTCATGGCACAATCGCCAAAGTTTCCTCGACAAACACCATACAAAAAAGAACGAAAATACGAAATTAAACCCATATGAAATGAGTGATATAATTTGTATTCATAGAAGATCTCCGAATCCAATTGCCTTGTCACTTATTAATAAGGGTAGCTTGAAACTACAAACACTTTATAATGAGCATAAAACTGGTGTAGAGTATTGTTATTTGATAAAAATTAGTTCAACCTTTTATCCCACATAGGTGAAAGAAGTGAAATCTTCCTTGGTCATATACAACATTCTAAGAGAACAGTTTGTGTTGAGAATAATATCATGTTTACGGTTACATGATGCACTTGGAGTTTATTATAGCGAAAAAGTAAACTTTAAAGGCATCTTTCTAACGGAAAACTAATACAAAGTTTCGACTTTTTTAATATCTGTTCTAACTTAACAAATACATTTTTTTTTTTATTATTTGTTGTCACTTAAAAAAAGTGGTGCTCCAAACTTTTTAATTACAAAAAATTTCCCTATGTTTATTCAACTAAACATTTAGTAATCTTCTATGTATATCCAATAGCCGTTTGGTGTTCATTTCAATCTCTAAATGTTGGACTGATTCACCTCACTTACCTAGCCTTATTGATTCTGCTGTACGTAACATGTTACGAAAATGTATCAAGGCATGGCCCTCCATGTAACGTCTTTGTTGAGAACATGTGAGTTTGGTCTTTTAAGCTCACGATTGTACAACTCAATCATGCAAAAGGTATCTTCCAAACTGATCCATATGTCCATTGCCATCCGTATGACTAAGATATGAAGGGCACAACATTGGTGACTTGTGGCCTCTTTGTTGCCTAAATTTCTAGTGAAGGCATCAAGAAACAGTGTGACGACTTCGTCATACCAATGTACGGCTCAATCGATCACAAGGTACCAACGAACACGTGTCACCATTACTATCCAAAATGAATAGATGTGGTGTGAGTCCTACCAAAATACCCACATAACTATCAGTCAATAACAATAGTCTATTAATATTATTCACAAATGTTCTCTTAAAGGCTAAACTAAATATATTTAACAAATAAAAGGCTTGTATTATGTATTGGATACTAATTTATCTAATCCATGAAGGTCAAACATGAAAGTCAAGTACTTATGTATTTAGAGTCGTTTATGTATATGTATAAAGTATAGGGTCCTAGAATGACAAGAACAAAGTTAATAACCATTTATTCGGTTATGTTAGTTTAGAAACGTTGTGTCTGTTTGATGTGTCGGTTCATGGGTTATAAATACCCATAAAACCCAAGTCTGTAAAACTAATGATTGATTATATAAAATAAACTTAGTATACTTTTCTTATTCAATTGTTCATAGACGAGATTAGACTAACAGTGGCATCAGAGCCAAAAGGTTCACGGAACCAGAGATAGAAAAAAGACAACGATTCAGGGAATCGTTGTCGAGAAGAAAACCAAAAGGTTCAGGGAACCAGAGACAGAGAAGAAGTACCAACGATTCAGGGAATCGTTCCAGAAGAGGGAAAAGAAGAAATTGATTCAGGGAATCAATTAAGAAGAGAAAGACAGTGAAGAGATTGATTCACAGGAATCAATCAAGTGATAGACACGATTTGTTCAAGTAAAGATCGAATCAGATAAAGAGAAAGAAAGACATACCGATTGTGCAAAGAAGAAACAGCCGCCGTATTGTTTGCCGGAGAAGAAAGAAATAACCGCCGCCGTCATCGGAAAAGAAACAAGGAAAAGAACCACCATCGATTGCAACAGATAATTAGGATAAAGAAGAAGCGTGTCTTTTTGGGAACAAAATAGCTGCGTTTATTTGGGGATAGGTAGGAGCAGTTTTGCTTGGGAATATAAGAGGTCGTGTTATTTTTTTGGAAAAGGAGCCCAAGAAAAAAGCCCAAGTAACAGATTTCATTATATACAAAGTGTGAGTTTGTGTGTCATGTGTTTGTTCATAGACATGTTTGATTCGATACAAATATGATCCGGATGGGACCAACAGTGGTATTCCTTCAAATACTTATTTTTTCTATTAGTAGAATAAATTTTCTTATTACAATTCGTATTAGAAAACGTTTAGAATTGCTTGAAAATTATTGTGATTAGGCAGAAAGTTTTAAGTTCGACCATTATTAGGCGGAAAGTTTAGAATTATTAAGATTATATTGGTTTAGAAGTTGCATATTATTATTGTGGTTAGAAAGAAGAATTTAAGGTCGACTATTATTAGAAGTATATTGGTTGTAGAGGAAAATTAAATCGAAAGATATGACGGGAGATAAAAACGAAAACAGAGTTATTTTCACCACATCGTTACCATCATATCAATGCCCAGTTTTAAACAATACGAATTATACATTATGGGCATTAAGAATGAAAAAGATATTGTTGGCAAATGGACTATGGGATTTAGTAGAAGGAGTAAGTACATCAAAAGAGATTGATGTAAAGAAGGATAGTTCGGCGTCAGCATACCTATTTCAAGGGTTACCAGAGGATTTGCAAATGCAAGTTGCGGGATGTGAAACAGCAAAAGAAATTTGGGATTCACTAAAGGCTAGATTTATCGGGACAGAAGATGTACAACAAGCACACTCGCAACAACTTAAATCAGAATTTGAGAGACTAGTAATGAAAGAAGATGAAACAATAGATTTATTTGCCGGGAAGTTAATGAGTATTATTACAAAAGCTGCTACATGTGGATTGACATTTGATGAACAAACAAAAGTACGAAATTTACTTAATGCAGTGCCAGATAAGTTTGTACCAGTAGTAGCAACTATTGAAATGGTTGTCGGTTTTAAGACTGTAAAATTAGAGGAGATTATTGGAAAACTTAAGACTTATGAAGAAAGGCTTAAGTTTAGAAAAGGAAGCGAGGAAGATAATAGTGAGAAATTGTTATTCACACGTCAAGGGAATAACAGAAATTATGAACGCAACTATGGAAATGATAGACGAGGAGGTGGTAATCAGACACGAGGAAAAGGCCAAGGAAGATTCACAAGAGATAGTAGGAATGAAGATAGTTATGATAGAAGAAGGAGAAACCTTGGAGATCAAAACTACCATAAGAGAGACTTTAGAGAAATATAATGTTATAATTGTCATGAGTTTGGACACTTTGCTGCAAATTGTCCAAAACCAAACCGTAGAGAAGAAAAAGCAAACCTTGTGTTCGAAGATGACGAACCAGCACTATTGATGGTTACTAGTAAAGATGAAAAGGAAGAACCGAAATGGAAAGGAATTGTCATTGAGAAGGATGAAATTCAAAAGGAAAAGTTAGAAGATATGCGGTCAGAGATAGAAATTGATTTGAAGAGTAAATTAGAGTTTTGGAAGTTCGAAATGCTTCAAGAGTTAGAGATTGAAAAACAAGAGTTTGAGACGAAAATAAGAACTAGAGAAATGGCATTTGAGAAACAAATGCAGATAGAGTTAGAGAACCTCAAGAAGTTGAGAGATTGCACAAGCAAAGAGATGAAAGAATTAAGATCAGAAAGAGAACAGTTTGAGAAAGAAGACCATGGAGTTACTTTAGATAAGAAACTCCTAGAAGAAGAAAGAGTTGACAAGAGCAAATGCAAGAAGCATCAAGAGACGCCATCAATTTCAGAAGGAAAGCCAGATTGAGAAAGACATTAAATCATGCAACAAGAAAGTTGAACCAGAAGATCATGATACAAGAAACAGATTATTGCAGATGCAAGATTATGAAATGATGCAAATGAAGGAAGATAGTGACAAAGGAGACAAAGATGACCGAGATGAGATTGAAGACAAGGAAGAAAGAAGTCAAATCAAAAAGAAAGTTCAAGACATAGTTCGTGTTGAAGATCAAGACAAAGAAAGTGGAAACAAGCCAAAGTTCAAAGATAAAGATGATGGAGGTTGAAGATATCGAAGACATGGATTAATAAATTAGGGAGGAGTATTGGATACTAATTTATCTAATCCATGAAGGTCAAACATGAAAGTCAAGTATTTATGTATTTAGAGTCGTTTATGTATATGTATAAAGTATAGGGTCCTAGAATGACAAGAACAAAGTTAATAACCGTTTATTCGGTTATGTTAGTTTAGAAACGTTGTGTCTGTTTGATGTGTCGGTTCATGGGTTATAAATACCCATAAAACCCAAGTCTGTAAAACTAATGATTGATTATATAAAATAAACTTAGTATACTTTTCTTATTCAATTGTTCATAGACGAGATTAGACTAACATTATGTTACTTGCATAGCAGTACACTAAAATATTGTATTATGGATGAACTCACACAATAATATTGTCATTTTCCATCAATTTTAATTGGTTTATTTTGTTATGTCTCATTTAGGGTACCACATAGCCAAAGTGGTCAAATTGTCAAACATTTGGTCGCATAATGTTGGCTTTTGCACCATCACGTATTTGCTAGAATCAATTTTTGAACCAGAGCAAGAGTTCGTTCGCAATGAGAAATCTTGATTTTTTTTTCTTCCTTGGGTGTTCCAGCATAACTAGAACAAGATTTAACCGCTTTGTGGCAAGATGTGGGGCAAGGGGTGGGGGGGGGGGGGGGGGGGACATAGAATTGAAACGGTTCATATTAAAGTCTACACCAGGAAGGATCTGTTAACTCGATTTTTTTTTTTTTGGTCCGGTGTCTAGTTTTTTAATATAGGACTCAGGCACTCCAATGAGTAAGAATTATAGTCCAAAGCTTAAATTATAATATAAGAATACTTTGGACAACTTTCAAAGATTTGACCCATTGTACTCGTTCTTCGTTAACTTGACGACATGTTATTCAAAAAACACAAAACGTGTTGCATTATCGCCAGCTTTTTCCTGAAGCATAACAAAACAAAAAGGAATGATGTGAGAGTACACCCATATAGGGAACTCTGAATCCAGTTGCGCCAATCACTTTAATAACCCACATTTAAACACCGGCACTACTATCAAAGTAGCTTCAAAATACAACGTTAGCAACCAGTCAAAATTTACATCCCACACAGGTTAAAGAAGTGAAATCTTTCTTGTTTATATATTATAGAGAATGACAATGACATATGTCCATGATTATAACTATGTTTTCAGATACATGTGTTAGCGAAGTTTGTCATAAAACTAATTATTTTAAACTTCGTGTACATTTGAATCTAAAAATAAATATTAAATTGTTGACTTTTTTAGCTGTGGTCCTTTTTGAAGATGGGTATGCCAAAAAATTTATTAAACTACTTGTAGAGCAAAATAATTCAGTTGTAACAAAAATAAAGAAAGTACACTGATATATCACCACAATGATGAAGGATTATGATCTTGCAAAACTTTGTAGGAATCTCAGTTTTTTCACTCGCACAAATATAACAACAAATATAGGGTCGCAATTTTGATTCTGGATTTCATTTACACCAGAAATGAATTGTTGTGGATTCTATAAGGTCGCAATATCAACTCATTTTACACGAACGTTACTAAATTTGGACTAGATTTAGAGCATACTTTGTGAATATAACTATAGAGTTGTACTTACCTTATGATACACAACGACAATCAATCTTCATAAACTAGAACAAAAAAATTCAACTAAAAGAGACGGAATGCGATATTTTCGATATGAGAAAATGTGATATTTTCGATAGCATTCGCCTCATTTCTTTTTATTGGCTTAATTGTAGAGGTCATAAAGTTCATTGTTGGAACTCTTAGTTAAACCACCTGTTTGTGTATATGACCGGACGGACTGATAAGATCCGGACACATCATTCCAGACGGACCAGTTGGGTCCGGACGGACATTCGATGACGCGTGTTCCCTACAACTGACACTACCTGTCAGAGGTGCGCCACTCCCTATATGTCAGAAACAGTCACCTACTGGTACTGCGAACAGTATCCCAACAGTAGAAAGGTACAGGCCCAAAGTAGTATAAATACTTCTCATTTACTTTCATAAGGTATCTTTTTTACTACACTTACACACATATATTTTCATTAATACCCTATACTTACTCTCACGCCTGAGCTGGGTCCTGGGACAAACCCCAGGGCGAGGCTAACGCGTTCTTTCCTTGTGTCTCCAGATCCGAAGAACTCTCAGGACTCTCGATTAGGAGACTACAAGAAATTACTCAAACACCACCCTTTGTAATTGCTTCTCTAGCTCCTTGCTAGAGTGTTTTTTTATTTATATAATCCATCGTTCAAAAAAATAAGAGAGACAGAATGACCAAGTGAGTTTCTCGACCAATTTAGACACAAAATTACTTCACATTACCATTGGAACTTAATTAACTTCATAGCATGTAATTTAAGAAACACAAAACGTGTTGCATTATTGGTCTTTTTTTCCTCGACCACAACCAAACAAAAAAGAAAGAAAATATTAGTGTAAACCTGTATGAAATCGTGGTCCCTTAATAAGTAGTACTATATTTAAACTTTGGCATGTAATTTAGACAAAAGATAATTAACTTCATGACATGTAATTTAAGAAACACTTAACTAGTTGCATTATCGCCATTATTTCCTCGATCACAACCAAACAAAAGGGATAGAAACACGTATAAAATCAGTGATAGAAACTCGTATTTCAAAAGGGTCTCCAAATCCAATTGCGATGTCACTTAATAACCATACTCTGTAATGAATAGATATGGTATATAGAAATGCAATAGTCAAAATGTAGGTATGTACATCTTTTGATAAAAGACCATCCAACTTTGCATCCCACATAGATAAAATAAGGGAAAACTTTCTTGTTTATGTACTATAGTGAATGGGCAACATACACGTCAATAACAATACTATGTTTTCAGGTTCAAGGTTATTGATGAAGTTGATTGTAAATCTTAAAGAATCAAAACTTATCAATAATCTTTAACGAGAGAATAAGTATTAATCCTTGACTTTTTTTTTTGGAGTATCTTTTCACTTAAAAAAGGAAAAAGGAAAAAAAAAAAAAAAAAAAAGGGCAAAAGTACGTTAGTATATTTTATGTTTATTTAAATTTTAAGTACCCAACCAACTGTACACTGATATATCAATACTAAGACAATGTACACTGATATAACCATTTTTAAGCTCTGTAATGAACAAATAATCTTGATATACGTGCCAATTAATCTTGATATACATGCCAATATAGATATTGTGATGAGGTGTACAATCAGTGTTAGTTTTGGTAGGTATAATCGTGTATCAATTACAAATATTGAACGTCAATATTATGACAAATCATGATTTAAGGTTAGAGTTTGAAGATGATTTTTTTTAGGGAAAAATATTTAATAATGTATCATACTTGTCACAAAAATTACTTTCGTGTAGCGTACAAAAAAAATAGCTTTTTGATGTACTGAATTTTCATTTTTGTCCTTTTTGATGTATTTTTGTGACAAAAGTGTCCTTGGATTTTCAATATTTTGAGGGGCAAAAATGTCAATAGTACATAAAAAAGGCCAAAAAATGAAAGTTCAGTACATCAAAAAGCTATTTTTTTGTTCGCTACACGAAAGTAATTTTTGTGACAAGTATGGTACATTATTAAAGATTTTTCCGTTTTTTTTATTCATGTTGAAATGCGAAGTGAAGTGGAGTAGTTGCAACTGTAATATATCATTTAAAACTAGGGCTGAGCATCGGGCCGGATCCCGACCCGTTCCGACCCGACCCGCCAAATCCCGATACCGAAACAAAGGAAAAAACCATACCGACTCCCGAACCGATTAATAGTCGGGTCGGTTCGGTTTAATTCGGTTATATCGGGCCGGGTGTCGGTATTTACAATATTGTCCCGAATTTATGTTACAAAACCATCAACTACATATCAAACACCCCTTTGCTTTACTGATATCCAAGTCCAAAGCAACAACTACAAATCCAATTCTATCCTAACACATCACCTTCAATCCCATCTCCAAACAACCTCAAGAATCGAATCAAACAAGACACGGTCAAACGACTACATGAATAAAAACCTACCTGAGACCATGTATATGATCTTGAAGTCGAACTCTTTTGGTGAGTTTTTGATGATTCATATGTTTGTTTTGATTAACATGCGTACCGTATATGAATAATATTTTGTTGAGGGTTTTGATGTAACAGATCTGAGGGGAAAGATGTGTTGGTGTGTTAGATGTGTTTTGGAGGCATGTGAATGTGGGGGTGGATAGAACAAATGAGGGGAAATATGTGTTTTGGAGGTATGCATATGCAAATCGGTAAGTCGGGCTCAAACGGGCTGCCGTCGGTTTTGAAACCGACCCGACCCGACCCGACCCGATACCGACACAAGCATATTTTGCCAACCGACACCCGACCCGTATTGATCGGTTCGGTTTCGGGCCTTTGTCGGGCGGGCCGGTTTGTCGGGCTTAACGGGCTTCGGGCGGTTATGCTCAGCCCTATTTAAAACACTACCTATCAAAACTGATCTGGAATATACACATGCAAAACATTGACGCGGAATGTAATTTAGAAATTTTCAAAAAAATTTAGACGAAAAAGTTATTGTTCGTGCATACTGGAACCCCATTTGAAAGTTGATCAAATGTGAAACACCTTTTAGTTCACGTACTAACTTGATACTTTATAGAAAGTCCATTGCTATTTTTCAACCTAAACCTCAAAGTAAATAGTAAACATCAAATTACATCCTTTTAGTTTATCAATTTTCACACTAAACATCTCTCACAAACACATTATATCTACATCTCACATAGATTAAAGAGGTGAAATCTTTCTTGTTTATGTAATGTAGTAAATGAGGTTCATACATGTATAGAATATTGCCATGTTTTCAAGGCGCATGGTTATAGACGAAGTTGATTATGAAAGTTAAAAAAAAAACTTCGTTAATGAACATGTTTTTGGAAAACATATATAAATGTTAGGCATTTTTCTGTATTTGTTCTCACTTATAAATTAAAATGGCTACTGCAAACTATACTTTAAGAAATATGGACTAGATAAAATCTATACTTATGATACATACATAGGACAAATAATTCCCTAAACTATAACAAAAATGAACTAAAATTGACATAAAGACGAGTGATTTGCTCAAGAAACACAAAACGGATTGCATTATCGGCAATTTTATTTCTCAAACGTGACCAAACATAAAAGACGATAATAATAGAGTAAGCCCACATGAAATCACTCAAATTTCATAGTCCCTTAATAAGTACCATTTTTAACTTTGGCCCAAGAACGCCGAATCATTGCTCGAATATAGATATACATCCACTTGTGTCAGTAACAAGATTTATTTCAATGGTTTTTCTTCCTTTTTAGCAAATAATATTGTCACTATTTTTGGAAAAGAGAAGATTATAAGCTTAAACAAACACCCCTACATCCCGCATCGGTTAAATGAGTGAAATCTTTCTATTTATATAATATAGAGAATGAGGATCACACATGTCTAGAATATTACCATGTTTTGGGATGCATGTGTTTATGAAGTTGATTATTAAACTAAAGATTTCAAACTTTATAGAATCTTTCGTCCCAAAATAGTTATAAAATTCTTTGGCTTTTTAGTATCTTTTGTCACTTATAAAAAAGTAATCTAAATTTTTTATTTACAAAGATTGTCCATATGTTTATAAAACTAGATATTTAGTAGTAACCTTTTATCTATCTTTTTAATAAAACAAAATTGTAACTATACTGGTCATCATTCTCAATTTAACTATTAGGGGGTTGGCAACACATGCGGGGAGGCTGCGGGAGGGGTGGTTCCCGCACGGGAACACCGCCGCCGACCCTGCGGTGAGGCTGCGGGAGGCCCCGTTGCGGGGAACTTTACCGCACAAGAAGAAGACCAAAAATTCGACCATTGCACCTTAAATGGGTAGTTGATGGTTTTTGATTATTGAGAGAGATATCGATATAGTCACCGTTTGCTTATTTCGCTTGATACCATGACCAAATATTTATTTGCTTCACTTCTGTGCTTATGTTGATTATGTTAATCGCAAAAATTCATTATGCATGTTCCTCCTTTTGGTCCGGTGGTGAAGAAATGTATTTGGGAGTATGTGGAAGAAGGTGATTAAATGTGAAGAAGAAATAGAGTGTGGAAGAAGAAATAGAGTTTTTAATAAATTTTAATAGAATTTAAAAAAGAAAAAAAAAGAAGTGAGTGAAGGGTGCCGCATGTTTCAACAAACACTGGACGGAAGCGCACGAGGCTGGTATGACAAACTCCCCTTCGGAAGTATTGACGAATGGGCGGACCTTCGTCATCAGTTTACAACCCGCTTTGCTCTCCGCAAGAAGTGCTTCAGGGACCCCACAGAAATAACCAAGATCGTCAGGAACGCCAACGAATCCCTGCCTGAATTCAAGGAAAGGTGGACTACGGAAACCGGATTCATCCAAGGGGTGCCAGAGATAATGCGGATATCTTCATTTCATGGATGCATGCAAGAACCCCGAGTTGGCGAAACGCTTTGCTGACCGAGTACCTAAGACGGTTGAGGAAATGATGAACCGGGTGGATGACTTTGTAAGGTCGGAGAAGGCCTTCATTAGTACCGAGTTGCCTCGAGGAGAAAGAATGGAATCTTCGAGAAGGCCTCCCATCGGTAACTTTAGACGGGAGGAAAGACAGTACCGGGGACCGCACGGGGGAGATAAGAGACCGTACGATAGTAAAAATAGTACCACCGGACGAGACTGGTACGCTCCCTACAAACCTAGAGAACGACCTCCGTTGCTCCCTCCTCGAAACGATTATCATGTACGCCAAAACTACCCTGCCAAGCTCTCATTAAACTCCCTCACCAAACTGCCACGAGAAATTCTAGCGACCGAACGTCAGTTGCAACTCCCTGTCCCTAGACCACTTGGCCGCCCACTCAGGAGGGAGGACCAGGATAAGTATTGTGACTACCACATGGGCAACGGACATCACACAAATGACTGCATTCAACTCAAAAAGCAACTAGAAACGGCCCTAGAATCCGGGAAACTCAATCATCTGGTCAAAGACGTTCGACAAAAGGGTGGTAGGCAACGAGAAGACGAACCGCGAAAGGACAGGATCATCAACATGGTTCGCACACACATGAACGACAGAAAAAGGAAGAACAGAGAGCCGCCGGAAGAATGGATGGATGTTCCCCTGACATTCCCTCCTATATCGCCGGACGATGTGTCAGAAGAACCAATCATCATAGAGGCGACCATAGAAGGGTACCTCGTTCGGAGAGTCTTTGTAGATGAGGGGGCGTCTGTTGAAATTATGTTCGAACACTGCTTTAATCAACTACACCCTTCTCTCAAGTCGAGATTAAGACCTACTCGAACGGACTTGCTAGGGTTCGCAGGTAGCATAACCAAACCGCTGGGAAAGTTGGAGCTAGAGGTAGAATTCGGGAAGGGGAGACTGTCTCGGAAGGCCACCATGAAATTCACTATCATTCGTGCCCCTTCACCATACAATGTTATCCTCAGACGGAGTGGGCTCAAGATACTTCGGGCGATCCCCTCCACCATTCATTCGATGATGAAATTCCCCACGCCGGGAGGCATCGCCACGCTGACCACCAGGTTTGCCGCAGTCTTGGAGTGCCGGAAGATAAAAGAGAGTCAGACAGGGAAAGAGCAGGATATGGTCGAAGGACACGAACAGGAGGCTGAGAAAACAGAGGAAGTAATGATCAATCCGGCGTATCCAGACCAACTCGTCACTATAGGAGGAAAATTGACTAAGGATTGTAAAACTCAGCTGAAGGAATTGCTCGCCGGCAATCTGGATGTATTTGCGTGGGAACCAAGTGATATGACAGGAGTACCACGGAGAATCATAGAACACCGCTTGAACATAAATGCATCAGTAGAACCTATGTGTCAGAAACGAAGAATGTTCGCTTCGGACAGAAGCCAAGCCGTGCTTAAGGAAGTAGAAGAATGGACTCGTGCTGGAATTGTTCGCCCGGTTAGATATCCAACATGGATATCTAATCCGGTGTTGGTGAAAAAGAGCGATGGCACCTGGAGGATGTGCGTCGACTTCAAAAATGTCAACTCGGCGTGTCCGAAGGATTATTATCCTCTTCCAAACATTGATTGGAAGATAGAGTCCGTGATGGGATACAAATACAAATGTTTCTTGGACGCATACAAAGGTTACCACCAAGTACAAATGTCTAAGGAAGACGAAGAGAAGACAGCTTTTTATACGGACCAAGGGACTTATTGCTACACCAAGATGCCCTTCGGCCTTAAGAACGCCGGTGCCACATATCAAAGGTTGGTCGATGAAGCGTTCCAAACGCAGATAGGTAGAAATTTGGAAGCCTATGTTGATGACATGGTCATCAAGAGCAAAGAAGAGAGAGAAATGCTAGCGGACATCGCAGAAACGTTCGACAACCTGAGGAGGATCAATATGAAACTTAACCCACGAAAGTGTTCGTTCGGAATGGAGGAAGGGAAATTCCTGGGATATTTGGTCACCTCCGAAGGGATCCGGGCTAACCCAAAAAAGACGAAGGCCATATTGGACATGCAATCACCCCGGACATTGAAGGAGATGCAAAGCCTCAGTGGCAAGTTGGCGGCTTTAAATCGATTCCTCTCCAGGTCGGCCGAACAATCATTGCCTTTCTTCGAGACATTGAAAAATATCACCAAGGAGAATAAGGACGAGTTTAGGTGGACGGAGGCAGCGGAAGATGCCTTCCAGAGGATGAAAAAGCTCATCGAAGATCTCCCTTCCTTAACCACGCCGGTCACCGAGGAAATTTTATATGTGTACATCACGGCTGCCGATGAGGCTGTTAGCACCGTATTAGTGACGGAGAGACAGGGGAAACAAAATCCGGTGCATTACGTCAGCAGAACATTGAATGAAGCGGAGAGGAATTATGCACCATTAGAAAAACTTGTCCTATCCCTGTTGCATGCGTCCAGGAGATTGCGTAGGTACTTTGAAGCTCACCCAATTAAGGTCATCACTGACCAGCCAATCAAGCAAATCCTCAGTAAAGCACACGCGTCCGGAAAACTCGCCAAGTATTCGGTGGAGTTGGGGGCATACAACATCGACTACCTTCCCCGGAGTGCCATCAAGGGACAGGTACTTGCCGATTTCTTATCTGAAGCCCCCATTGGTGATAGTTCTCCTTCATATTTCCAACAACCAGCGAAGAAGCTAAGTAGAGATGAAACCGATAGATGGACGCTGTTTACGGACGGATCCTCCAACCAAAAGGGGGCAGGCGCTGGGTTAGTGCTGATCAGCCCCACAAAGACAGAATACACCTATGCTCTCCGTCTAGACTTTGAAGGTACCACCAATAACGAGGCCGAATACGAAGCTCTATTGGCCGGTTTAAGGATAGCAACGGATATGGGTGTGCGAAACGTACGAGTGTACGTCGATTCAAAACTGGTAGCTAATCAAATAAATGGTGACTATGTAGCTGCAAATGCCAATATGGTGAAATACTTGGCCAAGACGAAAGAACTGACTGCTAGTTTTGATAAGTTCTCCATCAGTAACATTCCCCGAGCAAGAAACCAGAAAGCCGACGTGCTAAGTAAGTTGGCGACCGTGGCGTTTGATCACCTCACAAAGGAGGTTCTGGTTGAAGTATTGACGGAGAGATCCATAGGAAAGAGAGAGGTGAATGCAGTGGTGGAAGAAGAGGGAGATAACTGGATGACACCCATCGTTAAGTGCCTGACTGAAGGGATCTGGCCGGAAGACAAAAATGAAGCACGGACACTCCGGATGAAAATCAATCAATACGTAATGGACCAAGGAGTTTTGTTCAAACGGTCATACTTGGTACCCATGCTAAGATGCGTAGGTCCTTTGCAAGCCAATTATGTAATCAGAGAAATACACATGGGAGCGTGCGGAATGCACTCCGAACCACGAATGGTAGTGGCAAAAGCCATGAGACAGGGATATTACTGGCCGACCATGCACCGGGACGCTAGGAATGAAATCCGAAAATGTGACTCCTGCCAGATCCATTCCAGGGTCCCCAGACTCCCAAAAACGCCAATGACGTCCATAATGGCTCCGTGGCCCTTTTACCAGTGGGGAATGGACATCCTAGGCCCGTTACCCCAGTCATCGGGGAAGGCAAAGTACGTGATAGTGGCTATCGATTATTTCACCAAGTGGATCGAAGCTAAACCACTAGTCCGCATAACGGGAAAGGAGGTCAAAAAGTTCACATGGGAAAACATAGTGTGCAGATTCGGCCTTCCGCAGATAATAGTCACCGACAATGGTACACAATTTGTTAATGACCCATTCAAAAGATGGTGTGAGCAGCTACACATACAACAGATCAACACGGCGGTAGCTCATACACAGGCGAACGGACTAGTTGAAGCCGCCAACAAAAGTCTAATGAATGGCATCAAGACCAGGCTGGGTAGAGAAAAAGCCGGATGGGTGGAAGAGTTACCTAACGTCCTCTGGGCTCACCGTACAACACTCAAAATGAGCAACGGAGAAACACCATTCAGTCTGACGTATGGCAGTGAGGCCGTCATACCGGCAGAAATAGGGATGCCAACGCATCGGACAATGATGGTTAGGGAAGGGATGAATGACGAAGAGGTCCGTTTGAATCTGGATCTACTGCAAGAAAGGAGGGAAGAAGCAGCAATCCGAGAGGCCAAGTACAAAACCAAGATTGAAAAATATTACAACCGACGTGTTCGACCGAAAACTTTCCGTCCCGGAGACTTCGTGTACCGCAGAAACGAGGCCAGCCGTGTTGAAGACCAAGGCAAGCTGGGTCCAAAATGGGAAGGGCCCTATCGTGTGACAGAAGCATATCAGAATGGATCCTATAAGTTATATACGATGGACGATCAGGAAGTCCCCCGGAAGTGGAATGCTGTTAACCTCCGGAAGTGTTATTTATAGTTTGTATTCTGTTCAGAATTCTGGGTTGTAAGACTAATTGTCGAAGTCATTTTGCTAATCGATATCAGAAACCCTCCAGACGGAGGGAAATTTTCCGTCATAAGCCACGAAGTAAACCTAAATTCGAGCGGAGATTAGCTACCTCCGTTCGACCCAACGGTAACAAACCTAAGGGATAACTTCTACGACCCAACGGTAACAAACCTAGGGGTTCGTCATATAACCCAACGGTAACAAACCTAGGGGTTCGTCATATAACCCAACGGTAACAAACCTAGGGGTTCGTCATATAACCCAACGGTAACAAACCTAGGGGTTCGTCATATAACCCAACGGTAACAAACCTAGGGGTTCGTCATATAACCCTACGGTAACAAACCTAGGGGTTCGTTATATAACCCAACGGTAACAAACCTAGGGGTTCGTCATATAACCCTACGGTAACAAACCTAGGGGTTCGTCCTATAACCCTACGGTGCCAAGACACCTAAGGGATAACATATACGATCCAACGATGCCAAATCACCCAGGGTACTATCATTTATCCAGAAAGTCTGACTAGCTACGTAAGCACACATGAAGATAATACCAGCGAAGCGTATACAAAAAAAATTTTGCTAAGTAAAATGCAAATCACGACATAGCCAAACGGAGGAACCATCAGCAAAATATATAAATGTACCCAAAAAGAGGATCACCCGAATGTACAAACATGAAAATAAATTGTCTAAACTGTCACAAATCAAATATTACAGACCAAGCGGAACAACGAAATAATCTAATGCCCCTGCTCCTGATCAGCATCAACCACCCCGGAACTGCCAACACCAGGAGTGACCCCAGTTCCTTCCGGAAAGATGTTCATAAGATCAGCCAAGGGAAGATGGTGGGAAGCAACTATCTTTTCCACAAAAGGGAACTGCTTGGAAAACATGGCATCATAGGCAGTCCGGAAGTTGAGTGCTCCTGACATATCAAAACCAGAGGAGGAATTCACAATCTCTTCAATCTGTTCGGTCTTCCGACCGACCTTGATCCCTTGCAACCAGCCAGCATCTATGGCTGCATTGAAGACATCTCCCCAGGCCATCTGATATTCATCGCTCTCTTGAAGCCTCTTGACTACCAGCGGAACTAGCTGCCGGACATAGTTGTATCTCAGTATCTCCGCTTGGCTTGACTCCACAGTTAGTCTCTCCACCGTCTGAGTCAGCTCGGCGGCCTTTGCTTCGGCCGCCTCAAGAGCAGTAGTCTTCACGGCCAGAACATTTTCTAGAGCTCGCATCTTTCCGGCTTGCTCACCAGTCTTTGCCAACAGACCATCCCTTTCCAACTCAACGGTAGACAACTGGTTCGACAACCCCTCCTCCCGACTAGCACAATTCTGGTGCTGCTGCTGAAGTTCCTGGTTGGCTTTGGTCAAGATCTCAACTGAACGACGTTGCCCTGAAAGCTCGGACTCAAGCTCTCTGATCCGATCGGCTGAACTACCACAACCCTCATGAGCCTGATAAAGTTGGGCTTAGTGGTAACTCATTCTCTCGAAACGCTGAAGAACATCTGCTTGAGCCAAGCTCCCGCGTGCTAACTCAAACCAGGCACGCTGGGTGGCTTGGTAATCAGTCAAAGTCCCCTGCTCCGATCGGACTGAGGGAGGAGCGAGATGCACCATCAAGTCTCTGCAAACCTCTGCGTCGTTCATACTGGCCCCAGCGGTCAGTTTCCATCCGGGAATGTAGGGTGCCGAAGAGTCATCCCGCTCTATATACAAAAGAATTGCTTCAGATAAAGAGGAGAGAAAAAGAGATATATGAAAAGGCATAAACTTACCTCTGGATTCCCTGCGAGGAAACGCCTGACGGCCAGGATCAGCAGAGGTGGATCCGGAGGGGCCTGCGAACAAGAAAACAAAACATGACTCCCTGACAGACAGCGATAATCAGAACAAATTCAGAACATACCTCCGTGAGCAAGAGCTGAAACATTTGGGCCTCCCAAATCTTCATCCGGATCAAACATATCAAAACCAAGACCATCTCCTTCAGGATGATTGCCCGCATTTTCCGGGGCAATATTTTCCGAACCGCTTACCAGGTTGGTAGCTTCGGCGTTCCCAGCACTCTCTCCTATCGGAATCTCCACATTCTCAACATTTTCATCATCCTCCACATCTTCAACATCCGCCTGGTGTGCCACATTTTCTTCACCGACCCCCCGGTCTCCGGATGACTGATGTTTATGGGGGAAGGGGATCGGGTTCGATCACCATCAGAAGAACCATCATCCTCCGATACCACAACGCCGGAAGGGTGGACCCTCTTGTGTGGTCGATGAGAGGGATCAACAGACGAACGCTTCTTGCTCACGTCTCGAGGCTGAGTAGCCTGCCTTTTCCTATCCTTCGCTGCCCGAGCATCTATTACCCGCTGGTTGGGTCTCTCAACAACCCTTTGAAGTCCTGACTTGGCAGGAATAGGCTCTTCGGGACCCAGCGGCTCAGTCACGTGCATCTCGAGGGCATCCCCATCGGCCAATGCCGGTCCCTTACCGACGCGAGAGATGGAAGTGTTTGGGAACCTAAGGAAGCGAGACATCGGCACAACTGCACAAAAAGAACAATATAAGTAAGACATAACAGAGCACAAAAAGAACAATACAACACGCTTGATTGACAACAAAGAGAGTTACCGTTCCCCTCCCCGTCCTTAAAAACCGGTCGATGACCGGGGTACTTCCAAAGCTTGGACAAACCAGCCTCGAAGAGCAGTGCAGGATGAAGGGCCTGTATATCAACAACAGCGGCCGTCAAAGCATCCACGTGCTCTAGCTGATAACCCCCTGACGGCGGCAGCTCAGAAACACTAGAGTCCGGATGTCTCCAGGGCATGGCCTGAGGAATCGCTCTGCGGTCGATAAGGAAAAACCTATCCTTCCAATGCTTCAAACTCGAACAGGTTTCATTGAAAATCCTCGCCGGACCATTCTTACCGGTACGACGAGCAAAAGAGAACCAATGCCCTTGCTTTTGCAACATATAAAAAAGACGGAACAAAGTCAAATACGGAGCAAAGTTCAAACTCCTGCAGTACACCTCGAACAAGATGACCTTCGTCAAACCGATCGGAACTAGCTGGGATATATGCACTCGGAAATGATTAAGAACTTGAAGAAGGAACGTCGAAAATGGAACCCTAATCCCCGAAAACTCCAGATATGCTTCGTAGATCCCAATGGCATTCCTCGGTAAACGATCCATAGTCATGCCGGGAGGTGGTAGACGGGGATGTAAATCCTCAGGAATCCCGTATACCCTTGCGGCCTCCCTCACATCTCCCTCCGACATAATGGACGTATATATGTGCATATCGAATTTCGGAACAACATCCACGGCGCCGGAGGACGACGCAACGTTATCCGTCCTCCCAGATGCAGATGCAACGTTTTCTTGCGAACCGGAAGCCATAGCTCAAGAACGGAGGGACAAGGCAACTCTCTTACAAAGGAAAAAGAAGGGAAGAGTCGGAGAAACGCACCTGATAAGAAGACGAAGAGACCGAAATGCAAGTGTGGGAAGAAAAGTAAAACAGTAAAAAGAAAAAATGAGGGGCGTAAGCATTATATAGGAAGAGTATGCAGAACAGTAAAACGTCGTGTCATGTCAGATCCACACGTGGGCTGATCTGAGCCATCCACGCCCCTACCTTTGCACACGTGTCCACATCTCACGATTCCCGGTACAAACGCGATTTACTTCAGGTAATGGGCCTGGGCCCATGGAACAACGAGCCAGCGATAACACAGCTCGGCCTTGGTAGAACAAAGATAATACGAGAACGAGGGGGCCCAGTTGTCCGGACAAACGAAATATCATATTACAACTTCTCAAAGCTGTAACACGATACTGGGGGGGGACATGTTTGTGTATATGACCGGACGGACCGATAAGATCCGGACACATCATTCCGGACGGACCAGTAGGGTCCGGACGGACATTCGATGACGCGTGTTCCCTACAACTGACACTACCTGTTAGAGGTGCGCCACTCCCTATATGTCAGAAACAGTCACCTACTGGTACTGCGAACAGTATCCCAACAGTAGAAAGGTACAGGCCCAAAGTAGTATAAATACTTCTCATTTACTTTCATAAGGTATCTTTTTTACTACACTTACACACATATATTTTCATTAATACCCTATACTTACTCTCACGCCTGAGCTGGGTCCTGGGACAAACCCCAGGGCGAGGCTAACGCGTTCTTTCCTTGTGTCTCCAGATCCGAAGAACTCTCAGGACTCTCGATTAGGAGACTACAACAAATTACTCAAACACCACCCTTTGTAATTGCTTCTCTAGCTCCTTGCTAGAGTGTTTTTTTATTTATATAATCCATCGTTCAAAAAAATAAGAGAGACAGAATGACCAAGTGAGTTTCTCGACCAATTTAGACACAAAATTACTTCACATTACCATTGGAACTTAATTAACTTCATAGCATGTAATTTAAGAAACACAAAACGTGTTGCATTATTGGTCTTTTTTTCCTCGACCACAACCAAACAAAAAAGAAAGAAAATATTAGTGTAAACCTGTATGAAATCGTGGTCCCTTAATAAGTAGTACTATATTTAAACTTTGGCATGTAATTTAGACAAAAGATAATTAACTTCATGACATGTAATTTAAGAAACACTTAACTAGTTGCATTATCGCCATTATTTCCTCGATCACAACCAAACAAAAGGGATAGAAACACGTATAAAATCAGTGATAGAAACTCGTATTTCAAAAGGGTCTCCAAATCCAATTGCGATGTCACTTAATAACCATACTCTGTAATGAATAGATATGGTATATAGAAATGCAATAGTCAAAATGTAGGTATGTACATCTTTTGATAAAAGACCATCCAACTTTGCATCCCACATAGATAAAATAAGGGAAAACTTTCTTGTTTATGTACTATAGTGAATGGGCAACATACACGTCAATAACAATACTATGTTTTCAGGTTCAAGGTTATTGATGAAGTTGATTGTAAATCTTAAAGAATCAAAACTTATCAATAATCTTTAACGAGAGAATAAGTATTAATCCTTGACTTTTTTTTTTTGGAGTATCTTTTCACTTAAAAAAGGAAAAAGGAAAAAAAAAAAAAAAAAAAAAAAGGGCAAAAGTACGTTAGTATATTTTATGTTTATTTAAATTTTAAGTACCCAACCAACTGTACACTGATATATCAATACTAAGACAATGTACACTGATATAACCATTTTTAAGCTCTGTAATGAACAAATAATCTTGATATACGTGCCAATTAATCTTGATATACATGCCAATATAGATATTATGATGAGGTGTACAATCAGTGTTAGTTTTGGTAGGTATAATCGTGTATCAATTACAAATATTGAACGTCAATATTATGACAAATCATGATTTAAGGTTAGAGTTTGAAGATGATTTTTTTTATTCATGTTGAAATGCGAAGTGAAGTGGAGTAAAGTAGTTGCAACTGTAATATATCATTTAAAACACTACCTATCAAAACTGATCTGGAATATACACATGCAAAACATTGACGCGGAATGTAATTTAGAAATTTTCAAAAAAATTTAGACGAAAAAGTTATTGTTCGTGCATATACAGGAACCCCATTTGAAAGTTGATAAAATGTGGAACACCTTTTAGTTCACGTACTAACTTGATACTTTATAGAAAGTCCATTGCTATTTTTCAACCTAAACCTCAAAGTAAATAGTAAACATCAAATTACATCCTTTTAGTTTATCAATTTTCTCACTAAACATCTCTCACAAACACATTATATCTACATCCCACATAAATTAAAGAGGTGAAATCTTTCTTGTTTATGTACTATAGTAAATGAGCTTCATACATGTCTAGACTATTACCATGTTTTCAAGGCGTATGGTTATGGACGAAGTTGATTATGAAAGTAAAAAAATTCAAACTTTGTTAATGAACATGCTTTTGGAAAACATATATAAATGCTTGACGTTTTTTGTATTTTTCTCACTTATTAAAATGGCTACTCCAAACTATACTTAATGAAATATTACTGTAGATAGGTACTCAACTTTTGATATATATAATTCACATAGGACAAACAATATTCATAAACTATAACAAAATTTAACTAAAATTGACATAAAGACCGAGTGATTTGCTCAATAAACACAAAACGAGTTATGCATTATCGGCAATTTTTTTTTTCTTTTTTTTCTCAAACATAACCAAACATAAAAAAACGAAAATAATAGAGTAAACCCGCATGAAATCACTCAAATTACTTAGTCCCTTAATATATATACATCCACTAGTGTCAGAAACAAGATTTATTTCAATGGTTTTTGCTTTCTTTTTAGTAAATAATAGTGTCACTTTTTTATTTTTATTTTTATTTTTTATTTTTTAAAAGAGAAGATCATAAGCTTAAACAGACACCCTTAAGTTTACATCCCACATCGGTTAAAGAAGTGAAATCTTTCTATTTATATACTATAGAGAATGAGGATCACACATGTCTAGAATATTACTATGTTTTGGGATGCATGTGTTTATGAAGTTGATTATTAAACTAAAGATTTCAAATCGTAATCAGATGCACATCTCAAAATAATTATAAAATTCTTTGGCTTTTAGTATCTTTTGTCACTTAAAATATAGTAATCTAAATTTTTTATTCACAAAGATTACTAAATATTTAGTAATCTTTTATCTATCTTTTTAATAAAACAAAACCATAACTATACTGGCCATCATTCTCAATTTAACTATTGGCTAGAGAAAATGATTAAAAAATGTATCATACTTGCCACCATTTGCTATTGTGGTTAGCGAAGAATTTTTTTTACTTTTGTGAGTATTTTTTTTTCAAATTCATCATTTTTAGGGTACTATGTGACATTTTTTCCCTTCGGGAAAAAAATTTCTATTAGTTGAGAGTGCAAAAATATCCAAAAATTTCACAAAATACCTTAAAAAGGATGAATTTTAAAGAAAGTACCCAAAAAAAAAAAAAATCGCTGCCTACAAGAGCAAATGGTGGCAAGTATGATACATTTTTAAATAATTTGTCATTTTTATAATATGTGACGAATGTTCAATAGAAACGTTTCACCAATCTACCTGAACTTACAATGCCATATTGATTATGCAGTTAAATGTTACGAAAATGAATGAAGGTGTGGCACTCTAATTAAGTTCTTTTGGATTCTTGAACCAAATTATCCTTAAATTTGCATTAATCAAAAGACAAAGTGATGCCGACCCTCAGCAAAGCGGAATGTTCCCATAGGCCAACTCGTTAGCCACACAAGAAAGACCAACAATTTAAGTTATTCTATTTTCCTTTTAAGAACTGGATTTTTGAATGTTGCACAAAGTATTTTAATTGGCGAACCCAACAGTCCAATGATCGTGTGAAAACGGCAAAAGAAGCTAAACCATCTCATATACAGCCTTTGCGACAAACTAAGTTGTGCCTCCATGTAAGGGCACTATTGAACACGTATGACTTAGTACTTTATGCTTCTAAGTTGAACAGCTCACTCATCCGCATATGTCAACCATGTGATCGACTAACAATTGAGTCAACTAGGGTGATTCAAGACGAACCGCTTAATGGGTTGCCTATATTTTTAGAGAAGATATCTAGAGACAACTTCTTCCTATACTACTGTCAATCTAAAACTCAATCAATCACAAGCTAGTATGATTGGAAGTTATGGGTCTGTTGTTATTATAAGTATGATTCAACTGATCATCCAGATGGCTAAGACATGAAGCAACCTCACACGGGCAGAGTCCAGTTCACGCATCCAAACTATTGATATTTCGCAGAGGTAGCTTAACCAGTCACACAAAGTTTTCCTACTGATATTTATCTACAAAACTTCTCTTATATGCTAAGGTTAGTATATTTTGCAAAGAAAATGCTTGAACTAAATTACTTGCAGCGTAGAATACTTAAATAACATGACATGCATGTAATTCTATTGAGCACATATCAACTTGGTCCACTGCCATTGTAAAACTCAATCACACACAAGGTCCCATTCAAACTGATCAAGATGTGCATAGCCACCCCTATGTGAATAAAAAATGAGGCAACTCTGGTACAACACAGGTGATTTGAGCCCTTCTTGGTTGCTACATTATTCTAGCTCGAAGATATGAAGAGACAAACTGACAATTTTCTCCTACCAATATAAAACTTAATCAATTACAAGGTACCTAACGGACTTGAGTCACCAGAATGATGTAAACACGAGTCTTGTTAAGAAAAAAACTCATGGAACCTCACTCAAGTCGAGTCCTGTTCACCTATCCAAACTATCGATGTTCCACAAGCGAAGATCTCCTACTAATTTTGTTTACAAAACATATCTTATATGCTAAGGTCATTATACTTGACACATAAAAGACTTGAATTAAACTAGTTGTAACGTATAATACTTAACTATCTTCATGGCATGTAATTCAAGAAACACAAAAAGAGTTGCGTTGTCGCCAATTTTTTCAAGGACCACAAGTCCACAACCAAACAAAAAAGAATGAAAATAAGAGAGTAAACCCATACGATAACAATGATTAAAAAAGTTTTACTCCATAAAGGACAATCTGAATCCAATAATGTCATATAATAACTGTATTCAAACTTTGGCATTAAGTGTCAAATTAGCTTCAAACTATATAATGAACATATAACTGGTGTTTAGTAGATCTTTGCTATTTACGGTTCAACCTTATACATATCCCACATCGGTGGAAGAAGTGAAATGTTCCATGGTTATATACTACATTTGTAAGACATTAATTTGTGTTGAGAATGCTATCATGTTTTCGGTTACATGATGCATTTGGAGTTTATTATATTAGCCAACAAATAAACTCTGAAGGCATCTACTGATATAAAGTAGGGGTGAGCAAACAAGACCGAAACTAAAAACCGATGGTTCGGTTTTTAACTTTTCAAAAACCGAAAAATATGGTTCGGTTTCGATTTTCGTCCAAAAACCATGTTTTCGGTTACATGATGAACTTGGAGTTTATTATATTAGCCAAAAAATAATAATAATAAATAAACTCCAGCTCAAACATATAGCTGAAAATTGATATGAAAGTCTTGACTTTTTTTTAATATTAGTTGTAACTTAACAAATACTTTTTTTTATTATTTGTTGTCACATAAACAAAAGTGGTACTCCAAACTTTTAATTTACAAACAATGTCCATATGTTTAAGCAACTAAATATTTAGTAATCTTTTATGTATATCCATTTAATTAGCCGTTGGTGTTTATTTCGATCTCTAAACATTCCACCTATCCTTCTAAACTTACCTGTAACCATATGAGTAGTGATCCTCTAAAAAGGGATCAAAATTAAAAAGTCTAAAAAGGGTTTTTAGCCAATAAGCTAGTGTCATGTGTCCCCACCTACCCTCTTTTACATATAGCTGAAAATTGATATGAAAGTCTTGACTTTTTTTTAATATTAGTCGTAACTTAACAAATACTTTTTTTTATTATTTGTTGTCACATAAACAAAAGTGGTACTCCAAACTTTTAATTTACAAACAATGTCCATATGTTTAAGCAACTAAATATTTAGTAATCTTTTATGTATATCCATTTAATTAGCCGTTGGTGTTTATTTCGATCTCTAAACATTCCACCTATCCTTCTAAACTTACCTGTAACCATATGAGTAGTGATCCTCTAAAAAGGGATCAAAATTAAAAAGTCTAAAAAGGGTTTTTAGCCAATAAACTAGTGTCATATGTCCCCACCCACCCTCTTTTTTTTTTTTTTCTTTAATATTTTTGGTTAGAGGGTATTTTGGTCATTTGACCCGTTTTTTTTTTATTTCCACCTTAAATTTCAAATGAAAATAACTTTAAAACGATAAACTTTTACAAAAAACCGATTTCACCATAATTTTTAAAATTTAATCCTCTTTAATTTGGTATAAATCTTTTTAATTTTTTCAAAACTTTTTTTTTACATATTAATTGGGTCATGATTTTCTTGAAAATTTTAGCATTTTCGCCTCTAATTTTGCCTAGTTTAAAGGCCGAATTTTGCAAAACTTAAAATACGAAAGTTGTAGCTTCTTGGCCATTCTTTACCCAGAAATTTGAATCACTCAAATCCGATATGATACGAGTGAGATATCACGCGTTAAAGATGACGTCTTAGTCATATTTAGTGCACACAAAGTGTTTGATAAAATGACTAAAAGAGATTTTTCATATAAAAATACATTTAAATGCACTAATTGGTCAAGTTATTTTCAGTTTAACAAAACTATGAGGTTGTTTTGTTAAATAGAATTGATGAACCCAAACATTTGATCAAATTGATGAACCTAAAAAAATTGATGAACCTGAAATTTGATGAACCTGAAAAGAATTGTAATCAATTTGATGAACCCAAACATTAGATCAAAATTGATGAACCTGAAAAAATTGATGAACCTGAAATTGATGAACCTGAAGTTGTATGAATCTGAAAAAATTGATGAACCCAAACATTTGATCAAATTTGATGAACCTGAAATTGATGAATCTGAAAAAATTGATGAACCAAGGTAACTGATGAACAAAATGTCTAACTGATGAACCTATAACCTAATAACCTAATTGATGAACCTAATAACCTAACTGATGAACTAAATGTATATTTAAAAAAAATAATGATTAAAAAACATCACTTTTTGAATGTTACTGATGAAGAATATCAAAAATAACTGATGAACATTATTTTTTCGAAAACTGCTGAACGTTGTCAAAAATAACTGATGAACCATGTCAAAAATAACTGATGAACCGTATAAAAAATAAGTGATGAACGTTATTTTTTTCAAAAACTGCTGAACATTATAAAAAATAACTGATGAACGCTATTAAAAATAACCGATGAACAATATTAGAAATAACTGATGAACTGATAAACATTGTGGTTTTATTAAAAAAAAACTGATAAACTGATGAACATTATAAAAAATAATCGATGAACAAAATTAACCGATAACCAAAACTAACTAATGACCGCTACCTACTTAAAGTTAGGATCGTTTAGAAATTGAGATTAAAATAAAAGGTAATATAAAATAATTTCAGAATCAATGAAATCTTTGTTAATTGTCAAAATGTATTTATATTAGACATAAACGAGTGGGGCACTCGCGCGTTGCTGCGAGAATGTTGTGTCTAATCTAAAATCGAAATAAAACGATTTAAAAAAATTGTTATTAAGGACTAAATTTGCAAAAGATCGCTAACGGGGGACTAACGGTGCTATTTACAGCTAACCGGAGGGACCGTTTTTGTAAATTTCTTAGGAAAAAATAATTCTAGAAATAACATGTTTTTGACTGGAAAAGTCCTTAAAATTCTTAACGCGTTGCATCGTTAGTCCCCAGCATGTTGCATCGTTAGTCCCCGAAGGACCTTGCTTGCAAAGATATTTACACCTTAGGGACTATTTTGTAAACATGCACTGTTTTGTCAACTGTAGCTACAGTGCGCTACAGTAAACACATTCCCCCTTTTAGTATATATAATAATTAATTTTGAGTGGCATATCCTTAAAAGTCAAAGTTGCATATGTATGAGATACATGTACCCCTTCATTCTTTTAGAATACTGGTATGGAGCTTTCCCGGAGTTCATCCTCTCACCATCACCAAACTTAACATCTTCATCTCCATGAAAATCACCTCACTTTTTTCCGTCATATCTAACGACGTCAATCGGTTATAGTTAAACACAGATGAAGATGACACCGTTAAGTTCAGTTTTCAACGGCCAGAAATGTACACAGAGATCTAACAACACAAAATGCAAATGGCTTCCTTCAATCTCTTAAGCACCATACTCGAGCCACGTCATCAAAGTCTCACCCAAACACCCTTACGATCATCGATCAATTTTCGATCTTTTAATGGAGTATCGTTATCAATCAATTTCTAATTTGTTAATGGTGACGGTTGTTGTGGTTATCGGTGCGGCGATGGTTAGAGTTCCGGTGACTTCGCCAGAATTGTCTTCTTCTTCGTCGCCGCTGATTAGGTTACCGTCTTTTTCTTCGCAGTAATATGAGTGTGTGTTTTTTTTATGGTAGATTGATTTTCCAGGGAATAGATTTATGGTGACAGATCGGAAAAAAGTTGTGTAGTGGTTGTGACTTTGACAGTGATGGTGACGGTGCAATGGTGGTGGTTGTGGTTTTGATAGATCGGAGATATCTTGAAATGGAGGATTCCATTGATGGGAGATAAATAAGTATAATGACTACTATGCCCCTATGTGTATATGTACCTATTTAATTTGATCAAATCTGTATTATGATCCAACGGTCTATATTACTTTTTAGACTTTGCCAAATTGTTCCACTTTCTAAAGGATCCGTCATCGTAACGATATTGATTCTGTTGTGACATGTTACGAAAATGAATTAAGGCTTGGCCCTCCATGTAACGTCCGTGTTGAGCACATACGAATTTGGTCTTTTATGCTCTTACCGTCGTATAGTTCGATCAATCATTCAAACTGATCCAGATGACTACTGAGATATGAGGTAACTATGGTACAACATTGGTGAATTGAGCTCTCTTTGTTGCTTTAGTTTCTAGTGAAGGCATCAAGAGATAGAGTGACAACTTTGTCCTACCAATGTAGAGCTCAATCAATCATAATGTACCAACCAATGTGTGTCACTAGATTTATCCAACAGCATAGATGTGTCTCCCTCATGCGTCTTTGCGTCCAACTAAAATACTCATGAAACCCGGAGTTTGAGTTCGGTTCACCTAAGCAAAACTGTTGATGTTTCTCAAAAGGTAACTTGAGAGAGGTATGAACGTGCCCAAACAGCAGTTATCGTCCACATTTGTCACAGTAACCAATTCAAACGTAACAAGAAAATGAGGGCATCTACTGAACATGTGAGAAGAGTCGCTAAAAGTATGGGATATGTGTCGAGTTCTCATTTTGTGTTGGTGCAAAATAGTTGTTTAGGTGGTGCAATCGTGAGGCTGCTTGATGTTGCTATGTTTTCTCCATTATTTGTAGCTATATACGTTTGTGTTCTTTTGGATACTCGTAGATGCACGAATTTACAACTTTTTGTCGAACGGGTCGTTGAATTGAATAAACTTTTGCTATGGCCAGATTTATCCGGGTCATGGCCGGATATAACATTAAAAAACACAAAAGAAATAAAAAAGTACCCAACTTCTTCAAGATTCTTTGCATTCCCAATCACAAATGTCACTAACTGTTTTAAACTCGCCGCCGCCATTTTGGTTGACTTTTTATTATAGATTTACTAACAGTTGACTATTTATTCATTTGTTGGTGTTTTTTTCATTGAAAGCTATGGGCATGTTGTCTTGTTATAAATTCTGTATGGTGAGTTTAATAATGTAGGGAGTGAGTCTGTTGGTAAGTGTAACTTTAAGTTTCAATTCTCTACAGGCCATAGCATCGGTCCCGGACCGGATCGGACCAAAGACCGAATTAGCCAAAAAGCCAAGACCGAGGACCGGACCAAATGTGGTTGGTCCGGTCTGGTCTCGGTCGGTCCGGTCCGTTCGGGTCGTTTGCTCAGCCCTATGTCACACTATAATATCTTTTATATAATAAAACAAAACCCCTATTGGGAATTTTGCATTTCAAAAAAATCAATTCATACCTGATTTAGTAATAATTTTATTTAAAAAAAAAATTATTTTCTTATTAGGTAATATTTTATATTTATCCATAAGTAGAAGATAAATACAAAAAATATAGACAACACATTTAAAAAAAAATATATTTATTTTATATTTATTCACAACACAAGTAGAAGATAAATACAAAAAATATAGATAAGATGCAATTAACAATAAGATTAAAATTTTTAAATAATTATTTCAAAAAATTAAAAAAAAAAAAAAAAAAAAAAAAAAAAAAAAAAAAAAACTCGCGCGTACGCGAGCATTATAACTAGTTTGTACATATAAGGTTTGGTCCATTAAGCTTTACCATCGTATAGTTGAATCATTCAAAGTGATTCAGATGACTAAAGATATGAGTCAACTCTGATACTACATTGGTGATTTGAGCTCTCTTTGTTGTTTTAGTTTGTGGTGAGGCATCAAGAGATAGAGTAACTACTTTCTCCTACCAATGTACATCTCAATCAATCACAAGGTACCAACCAATTGTGTGTCACTAAAATTATCTAACTAAAAAACTCATTAAACCCGGAGTTTGAGTTTAGTTCACCTAACCAAAACTATTGATGTTTCGCAAAGACTAACTTAATCAGTCACACGACGATTGCATATAGATTTTATTCACTGAGCTTATCTTAAATGCTAAACTATATCATTCTTGCCTTAAAAAAAAAAAAAAAAAAAAAAAAAAAAAAAAAAAAAAAAAAAAAAACCTGTACTTTCTTGTGTCTGAAAATAAATATATAATTCTTGTCTTTTCTTTTTTCGCTTATAAAATGTGAATAATCTAAATTTTTTCATTTACAAAGATTGTCCATATGTTTATATGACTAAATATTTAGTACTCTTTTATCTATCTATTCCAATCATTCTTAATTTCTATTGAAAATAGAAGCTGTTAACTAGAGATTTTCTTTAAAATATGTGATAATAGGAACGTCTCACTGGTTCACCTCAATTTACGTAACTCCGATCGCACGCACAATGCTTTTATTTGCCTAGATATCATTTGAGTTGTTTATTAGCCGAGTGCGGGGCAACAAGCTTTTACATTTTCCCCAAAGATAACATTTAGCATGAGTCAACATGTAGGTATATACGTTATTATGTATTTTATAAAATCATTTTAACTATCTTACATCTCACATAGGTTAAAGAAGTAAAATCTTTCTTGTTTATATAATATAGTGAATGAGTAGCATGCAAGTTGAGAATAGTGTTATGTTTTCAAGTACATGGTTATTCAAGTTTAAAGATTAATCCAAACATCAAAAACTTGTGAAATCCATGTTCTTGGAGAATTTAATGGACATTCTTAGCTTTTAATATCTTTTTTCACTTATGGAATAGGCCGTCAAAACCTTTCATTTACAAATATTTGTTCATGCTTCAACTAAATATTTGCTAATCTTTTACTCTATCTACATGATAAAACAAAACCACAATCACATCATCATTTTGAATTTCAATTACGAAGCAACAGTTGGAGAGTTTTTTAAAATATGTAATGATGTCTCAATAATAACTCAAAAACCAGAAAATTAACGCTAACCATATTTCAAGGTGCTATATTATGAGCAACTAGGCCATTTCACCGTGGGTGTTCATTTCAACCCATACACATTTCATCGCTCTAGCGGAACTTATCTAACCACTACGTATAATGCTATATTAATTTTGCAGTGACGTGACCAACATGATATACATTTCTAGAGGAAGATATCATGAGACAGAGTGGCAACTTTAGACAAGAAAAAAACGTACTTTACATTACCAACGAAACTTAATTAATTAACTTCGTGGTATGTAATTCAAGAAACACAAAAAGTTGCAGTATTGCCAAACTTTTCCTTGACCACAATCGAACAAAAATGTGAGCGTAAACCCATGTTATATTACTATATATATTAGGATCTGTAAATGCGATTGTGTCCTTACTTAATAACCGTATTTATGAAGTTTACGTTATGTTACTAACCATATTTCAAGGTGCTATATTATGCATTTGATAAAAATCATTTCAAAATATATCCCACATAGGTTACATAACTTAAATCTTCCTTGTTCATATATGTGTTGAGGCCTTACATGTCAAGACTCGTACTAAGTTTTCAGATGCATGGTTCATGAAGTTTATATGTAAAGCAAAAACGATAAAAACTTCATGACAATGGCTCTCTGAAAAATTAATATAGGTCCTTAACTTTTTATTATATATTTATAATCATATATAAAACTTGTACTCCATAGTTTTTCTCTACATATATTGTTATATGTTTGTGTAACTAAAAACTTAGAACAGAAATATATTATGTCTACATATGTGCACGGTATACCACACAACAATTCCTTTATTGATCACCAACAAAGCTTTACAACCACATTAATTATATCATCGTCCTCAATTTCAACTGACTAATAACAATTATTATCAATGAAAAATAATTCAGTTGTAACAATAAGAAAGAAAGTACATTGATATATCATCACAAAGATGATGAATTATGGATCTTGCAAGACATTGTAGGAGTCTTAGTACATTCGCACTTACATGCCGAGAGTTTCTTGATCAATTTAGACACAAAAAGTTACGTTACATTACAAACAACTTCATGGCATGTAGTTCAAGAAACAGAAAACAAGTTTCATTAATAAGTAGTAATAGATTTAAACTTTGGTCCAAGAACGTCAAATGATTGCTCGAATATAGATATAGTCATAAACAATATTTATTTCAACGGTTTTTGCTTCCTATTAGTTAATTTTATTGTCACTTCCTTTGGAAAGGCTAACGAAGTGAAATCTATATAAGCTTAAACAAACACTCATTAAGTTTACATCCCACATAGGCAATGGCGGACCTATGTAGGGGTAGGGAAGGGTCCGACCACCCCCCCCCCCCCCCCCCCAAAAAAAAAATTAATAAAAGAAAAAAAAAATTGCGCCACAATATAAATATCACAATGTAAATATTATAGGTTTTAAGGGTAATTTAGTTGAGATTACAAACAAATCTCCGATTCGTCCCCCTCAGAAAAAATGTTCTAGTTCCGCCACTGCACGTAGGTTAACGAAATGAAATCTTTCTTGTTGATATAGTGTAGTGAATGAGCATTATATCAATTGCAAGAAACTAACGTAGGTGCACCACAAAAATTATCCAAATTGGATAGATGTGTCGCGTTTACCAAACGACGTACTGAGTTTTATTTAGGTTCACCTTATCCAAACTAATGACGTTAGTTTCCAATAGAGTTACTTGATTAGTAACCCAAAAATAACCTATTTGGTGCTACGCCTAGGGGTGGCAATTCGGGTCGGGTTTGGGTTGTCAGGTTGGCGGGTCAGAAAACCTCAACCAGAACCTGACCCATTTAAATTATCGGGTCAGCTATGTCAACCCTAACCTGTTTACACGTAACCCGAACCTGACCCATTTAACCCGTATATATACTTAGGTTGACAGGTTAAATAGGTTACATGGGTTGAATATGTTAAAACAGGTTTTGAGTTAACCCATTTAATCCGTTTTATATATAAAAGTTAGCACATTACACGAGTTAAATGGGTTAAACGTGTTAGTGGGTCGACCCGTTTAACCCATTTAACCAGTATAATTAAATATAAATAATTTTTAATTAAGAAAAAAAACTTAAACGGGTTGCCGGGTCGACACGTTTATTTTATTCTCAACCCGAACCTGACCTGTTTAATAAACGGGTTAGATATGTCAACCCAAACTTGACCCACAATCTATTTAGCTCAACCCGAACCTGTTAATTTTCGTGTCGGTTTCAGGTCGGGTTTCGTGTCGGGTCAGAAATTGCCACCCCTAGCTACGCCAACTAATTTCTATATAAGAAAAAATGTTATAATGCTAAATAAGTACATTAGTGTTAATGATGATCATGGAGACCCATGGTGGGTGCGTTTGTGAAAATGATAAAATAGCAAATTGAGAATAAGAGTTCACAATAACATTTGACTAATTTTTAAACTTTGTGTCTTGCTGTAAACATTTTATGTTTAATAGCGGTATCGAGATATGTATCATGTATGGAGTATAGTTCATTTGGTAAGTTGAAGGTCTGAGGTTCGATTCTCAAAGGATACATCTCCATCTTTTTTTATTTTCATTTTTTTTTTTTTTTTTTTGTGTTGCTATCAACTCATCGCTTTTTCATTTTGGTATATTTTAAAATATATAAATAAATAAAGAAAGAAAAAAACTTTTAATTTCACTATATAGTCAAGTGAACATATTCTTAAACACTTGAACTCTTGATTGTTCTAAAATCACTTTAACAATTTAGCTTCATGAGGCTACTATTAAATAACTCACTCATAGAAAAGGAGCCTTTCAAAGTGCTCTAGATGTTCAATGACATCCTTGTGACCATAAATTTAGAGCTTTGAGGCGACTTGATTGCCTTCATTTCTAGTGAAGACATGGTGACAACTTTGTCCTACCAATGTATATGTATAATTCGATCGCCTCACAAATTAAATCTCTAAAATATGGCTATAAATCGTCGCAGCAAGAAAAGTTACCTCCTGATTATATTTTCCCGAGCGCCGAGTTTACAATTAGTGACTTCGTTTGTATTTGTAATTTTATTTTTTGGTTGAAAGTTACGGGCCTAAGCCGCTAACCTCTCGTAAAAAAATTGTGTGTAAAAAAAAAGGAGGTGGTATTTATTTCTTTTATTGAAAGCTATGGGCATGTTGTCTTGTTATAAATTTTGTATGGCGAGTTTAGTAATGAGTGGAGCATGGGCCTATTGGTAAGTGAAGCTTAGCTTGTCCACGAGGACTGTGGTTCAATTCTCAAGGGGGTCATGCTATCTTTTTTATTTTCACTTTAATAAAACATCAACTTTGAGTTGTATTTTCGATAAATGTACAAAACTGTTTGTCGATCATTTTCCATTTTTTTCATCATTGGTAGGGTCCA
Organism: Artemisia argyi; assembly: GCA_030686995.1. Taxonomy (NCBI): domain Eukaryota; kingdom Viridiplantae; phylum Streptophyta; class Magnoliopsida; order Asterales; family Asteraceae; genus Artemisia; species Artemisia argyi. The sequence continues at coordinate 14,624,176 of CM060687.1, read as the reverse complement.
AGATAACAAAAGTTAAAAATTAAATTATGTTGATGTCACACTGTATTTGCATAATTTGCATTTGTATTCAGGGTTGGACCGGAGAGGGCTTCCGGAAGTGCTCGGGAATCTCAGGGATTTATCCCGCATAGTGTAAAAATTGTCGAGACATTAATTTTTGAAAAATGCATAAAGTCTTAGAAAATTGATGATACAAATCTTCTTTAATTTTATGAAATAGATTTCATGACTTCTAATGATGGATCCTCCACTCTTTATAGGACATTTTGATATCTTTTGTAGGTCATTTTGGCATATGGACAATAATTTTAAAAAGAAAAGTGTGAAGGTTTTAAATTTATTGTTATATATTTTAACATGCAAGCATTCTATCTTGAAATTATTTTTAACGAATCCAAAGGCTATAAATGTAGGTTAAGTTAGTTTCATAACATACTAATTTACCCCATTACAACGCCTTTACAAATGTCATCTCTAGAATATTTGACAAACTATTCAGAAACATACATGATGCAGATGGTTTCTTCTGCAAGAATAAAAAATGCTGTATTTGACTGCCGCAACGTAAGGATTTATATATGTTTGGGAATGTTTTATTTAAAAAGATAATACAAAGTGCGTTACATGATAGAAAAGATATTTAATTAGTTCAAAATGTTTCCAAATTGTCACAAAAGTTATTTGAAAAGATAGTTAATTACTTCAAAATGTTTCCAAATTGTCTCAAAAGTTTTTAGTGTGTTCAATATACGAAAATTGCTAATCATTATGTGTGTGTAGTAAATTACTTGGTTACAAAGTCACCTTAAACATGTTCCCAAACATCCCTCAACATACCCACACCACAAAAGCATGCTCTAAATCACCTTGCCCAGTAAAAAAACAATAATCAATTATTAAGATTTGATAATTGATTAATTAATTTATTAATTTTTAAGATTGTCCTTAGCTTCTTCATATTGACTGAAAGTTGTGGGCCTGTAATGCTCCATTTGAGCTGAGCCCATGTATATGATGCAGTTATGTATTTGAAAGGTCCATTGTTCGATCCCCAACCAAATATGCTATCCCTTTTTATATATCTAAATACTTGCACACCAAGAAACTATACTTTTTTTTTTCTTTTTTTCCGCGAATTGTATCTTTCTAATGATCATTTCTGAAAGATTAAAGTGTTGTTTAAGAGCAATCATGATGTATTAGTAGTGAATGAAGTTTTCCAAAAAATATAACATTGATGTCTAACTTGAGACTATGAGCATAAAAGGCACAATTTACATTTTAGTTTTTCTTCGCCTTCCTTTTTCTTTTCCTTATAAACACTAGGTCCAACAATGAGGCGACATTGGTATAACATAGATGGCTCTAGCCCGCTTATTTCTGGAGAATGTATAAAGAAACATAGGAACAACGTTTTCCTAACAATGTAGAGCCTAATCAATCACAAGGTAAAAGCGAGCTCTGTGTATCCAAAATGGATAGATGTGTCATCATCATGAGTCGTACTAAAAAAAATGACCGAACAACATAGTTTGACTCCAGTTCACATAATCAAACTAGTAATGTTTCGCAACTGGTAACTTAATTAGTAACACAAAAGTTGCCTACCAATTTTATTTACTAAACTTCAATTATATGTCAAAGAAAGTATATTGAATTAAACTATTTGCAGCGTAGAATACTTGACTAAATTTATGGGCATGTAATTTAACAAATACAAAACGAGCTGCATTATTGGCAATATTTTTCTCGGCCACAACCAAATAAAGAAGAACGAAAACATGAGAGTAAACCCATGTGAAACTAGTGATAAATTTGTATTCCGTAGAAGATCTCCAAATCAAATTGGATCGTCACTTGATAATCAAATTGCTTAAAAATACAAACGCTCTATAATGAACCTATGAATGGTACAAATTATAATACCCGAAATGCATGAGCCAACATTTAGGTATGTAGGTACATTATTATGAATTTGATAGAATCATTTCAAATGTACCTTCCATCCCACATAGGATAAAGAAGTAAAATCTTTTGGGATTGTCTAACCAATGCTCTAAGGGCATTGGTTAAGGAGGGTACGAACCCATAAAAAAGGACTAAAAAAATATTTTTTAATTTAAAAAGTGTACTTTATGTGTGGGCCCCTGAGCCTATTTATGATTGTCCATGCCTTCTTAACCAATGCCCTTAGAGCATCCTCAATGCATACTAACAACAATAGCTTTTCACTATTTAAATAAGCTTTTTGAAAGATTTTTGTACATTACATTCATAGCTTTTTGAAAAGCTTTTTACAATGACTTGCTATACTTCAAGTCATTCTTCAAAGTGGTATGTATTAAATGTGGTATGCATTTAATGCATTAAATGCAAAAAGTCATCCAAGCTTTTTTGCATTGCTCATGCTCTTAGGGCATTGGTTTTGGTTATATACTATAGTCCCAAACTCTCATACATGTTGGGAATAAACCACTAGGATTTCAAGTGCATGGTTAATGAGGTTTATTGATAAACTTGAACAATATAAACTTACTAGTCATGCACCGGAAAGATATGTACTAATATTTTATTACAATCTATATAATATAACGAAACGGTAATTATATGTATTATTCACAATTTCAGTTGATCAATATCAAATATTAACTTGGCTTTTTTATAGAATATAATCCAAAATTAGCACTAACCATCATTTGGAAATTTCATATTTCAAGTAACCCATTTGGGTGTTTGTGTTCATTCCAATGTATAGACGTTTCACCAATCTATCAAAACTAATGGCCGAACCCCTATCGTACAATGCTATATTGATTCTAGACATGTTACGAAAATAAGTTTAGGTGCGACTCGACAAAATTTTACTGAAAAAGAGACAGAGTTAGATCGACTGAGTTTATCGACAAATTTAGTCATAAAAGTTGCCTTAAATTACAAGCAACACTTAATTAACCTTATGGAAAGTAATTTAGGAAACACAAAACGAGTTGCATTATCAACAAAAACTGAATAAAAAAGAACAAAAATACGGCACTTCCCACATAGGCTAAAGAAGTGAATTATTCCTTGCATATATACTACAGTGAGTAAGAGCACCTGGTGTCCACTTCACCGTGCCTACGTGTCCTCGTGCTTCGCCATGACACCGCTAGCCCTCGCCGTGCTTCGCCATTGCTACCCTCGTCGTCTGCACAGCGAGGGTGAGTTGAGTACTTTTGTCACTTTTTTTTTTTTTTTTTTTTTTTTTTTTTTTTTTTTTTTTTTTTTTTGTTAAATATGTAATGTGATTATATTTTAGTTGTAAGCGGCGGGTTCCAAATGAGTAAGATGAGATTAATTGTGAGTGAAGGGTTAGTTATGGAGGTTTGTTATATTGATATGGCACCCCGTTGGCCCTGAATGAGTAATTCACCTATGTCATGACACATTGTGCTCTGAGAATCGTACATGACAAGATTAATGTTATGTTTTCAAGCACTTGTTCGTTTATTAAGTAGATTATGAAACAAAAAACTCCATGAACGTATAGGTCTGTGAAAATTAATGTAAATTCTAAGTTTTTAACTTAAAAAATTGGTGCTTCAACTATCGATTTACAACGATTGTCCATATGACCAATAAACATTTATTTATTGAAAATTTCTTAAGAATAAGTGATGATTTAATCAATATTAACTTGAAAACTCAAACAACAACAGTAACTATATTTTATTTCGCAGTTGGTGTTCATTCCAATCTCTAAATGCTTTAAGGGGCGTTTGTTTCATGGGTGTTGCAGTGTTGGAATCGAATGATTCTTTAATCATTAGTTTGGTTTGTGGGATTTGGTTTCAAATGTGTCGGCCATACCTTTAGATAAGGGATTGCATGAATCCATAGTAGGTAGCCTAATATCACATTTCTTTAACTTTCTTTTTTTTTTTTTTAAATATTTGTCCTTTTTTTAGTTAATTAACTTTAACTCTCAATACACACACATTCTCTTTATTTAATGTTAAAATAATATTAAACTATTAAATCAAATTTTATACTCCGAATCCAAATCTTATTAAATAAAAAACAAATTCCTAATTAAGTGGGCCCTCTTTAATATATAACAATATTAAATAAAAACCAATTCCTAATTACATTTCACAAAACAAACAACATTAATTCTATCAATCAATTTTTATTTCTTTCAATCTATGCCGAATCCAAATCTTATTATAACCCCACAATCATACCAAACGCACCAATTGAACTAAACTATTTGTAGCGTGGAATACTTGACTAAATTTATGAGCATGTAATTTAAGAGATACAAAACGAGTTGCATTATTGGCAATATTTTCCTTGGCCACAACCAAACAAAAAAGAACGAAAACATGAGAGTAAACCCATATGAAACTAGTGATACATTTGTACTCCGAAGAAGATCTCCGAATCAAATTGCATCGTAACTTGATAATCAAATTGCTTAAAAATACAAAGGCTCTATAATGAACATATGAATGGTGCAAATTATAATACCCGAAATGCATGAGTCAACATTTAGGTATAGACGTACGTTATTATGTATTTGATAGAATCATTTCAAATGTACCTTGCATCCCACATAGGATAAAGAAATAAAATCTTTTTTGATTATATACTATAGTCCTTGACTCTCATACATGTTGAGAATAAACCACTTAGGGGTGAGCATCGGGCCGATCCCGACCCGTCCCGACCCGATACTGACAAGCCCGAATACTGAGATCGCCGGAAAACAAAACCGACTCCCGACCGAAAACCAGTCGGTTCGGTATCGGGATGGTCGGGATCGGTCAGATTTGTCGGTTTTCTTTGTTGTTTTCCGGTTTTCATCCCGTCCCGACCCGATACCGACAAGCCCGAATCCCGAGTTCACCGGAAAACCAAACCGACTCCCGACCCGTTTACTAGTCGGGATCGGAATCGGGCCGTCGGTATGGTCGAAATCGGGACGGGTATCGGTAGTCGGTCGGGAATGATCAGCCTTAAAACCACTAGGATTTCAAGTGCTTGGTTAATGAGGTTTATTGATAAACTTGAACAATATAAACTTACTAGTCATGTACCGGAAAGATGGTAAAAATTCTTAACTTTTTAATATCTTTTCTCGCTTAAATTATATATGCATGGGCACTCAAAACTTTTGATTTACAAAGCTTTTGTTCATACTTCATCAGCTAAATATGTACCAATATTTTATTACAATCTATATAACATACCGAAACGGTAATTATATGCATTATTCTCAATTTCAGTTGATCAGTATCAAATGTTAACTTGGCTTTTTTTAGAATATAATCAAAAAGTAGCACTAACCATCATTTGGAAATTTCATATTTCAAGTAACCCATTTCGGTGTTTGTGTTCATTCCAATCTATAGACGTTTCCCCGATCCACCAGAATTAATTGCCAAACCCCTATCGTACAATGCCATATTGATTGACAAAATTTAACTGAAAAAGACACAATTAGATCGAGTGAGTTTATCGACCAATTTAGACACAAAAGTTGCCTTACATTACCAGCAACACTTAATTAACTTTATGGCAAGTAATTTAAGAAACCCAAAACAAGTTGCATAACAACAACCGAACAAAAAAGAACAAAAATACGGCACTTCCCACATAGGCCAAAGAAGTGAAATATTCCTTGCTTATATACTACAGTGAGTAAGGATCATACTTGAGAAGATTAATGTTATGTTTTCGAGCACCTGTTCGTTTATTAAGTTGATTATGAAACAAAAAACTCCATGAACGTATAGGTCTGTGAAAATTTATGTAAATTCTATTTAACTTAAAAAAATGGTGCAAAAACTCCATGAACGTATAGGTTTATGAGAATTAATGTAAATTCTATGTTTTAAACTTAAAAAAATGGTGCTTCCAACTATCGATTTTCAACGATTCTCCATATGACCAATAAACATTTATTTGTTTGAAAATTTCTTAAGAATAAGTAATGATTTAGTCAATATTAACTTGAAAACTCAAACAATAACAGCAACCATATTTTATTTCGCAGTTGGTGTTCATTCCAATCTCTAAATGCTTTACCGATCTACCTGAACTTACCTAACACCTACCGTACATACAATGCCATATTGATTGTGCAGTGACATGTTACGAAAATGAAGTAAGGTGTGGCTCTCCATGTAAGGTCTCTATTGAGCGCACATGAGCTTGGTCCTTTAAGCTCTTACCAATATTGTACAACTCAATTTTAACATAAGATACCCTTCAAACATATCCATATGTCATCCATGTGACTAAGAAATGAGGCGACTATGGCACAACATTGATGACATCAACCTTCCTAGTGATCTGCAAAGCAATTAATCACAAGGTACTAACGAACACGAGTCACCAGAATTATCCTACATGAATAGATTTGCCACCCTTGTGAGTAATGTGGTCAAACATTCAATCACATAAAGGTGGCTTTTGCACAATCCGAGAACACTAAGCTAGATAAATATCTTGTGGATAATTTTTGATTTTAGGTGTAGAATACATAACCAGCCTAAGCAATGTGGGATTTTGCCAGCACAAGAGCACTTCCGTGATGAGATATCTTGTTTTTTTATTCCTTGGCCATTTCAGCATAACTATAACAGCATAAATCATAAAATTAGTTTTGTTTTATTGCAAATATGCGATGATATGAATGGATCAGGGATATTAGAAACACAGATGGGCTTATGTTTGATCATAGCCATCAGGTTGGAAGACTAAATCTCATCCAAAGTCATTCAGTCCTCTTGCAGGAACGATCTTCCCCTGAAAGGGTAAATTGTGCGTAAAATTATTTGAAATGTAATCAATCAAAACCTAGTACAAAAATTCATAGGTACATGCAGATCACATTTTAGACTATAGAACACGAGTTAAACCATTTGATATCATATAAAGCATACCGGGGTCTTTCCAACAAATGTAATAGGTTCATGATATAGGCACAATAGCGAGAGAAAATAAGTTGCTTCACATTATCAACGACACTTGACTAACTTTGTGGCATGTAACTCAAAAAACACAAAACAAGTGCATTGTCGCCACAACCAAACAAAAAAGAACGAAAAAAAATGAGAGTATACCCATATGAAAATTAGTGGTAAAGTTTGTACCACATAGATGATATTTCGTCACTTAATAACCATGGATGTTAGTATTATTTGAATAAAGTCAATTCAATCTTAGATCTCACAGTCCCACATATGTTAAAGAAGTGAAATCTTGCTTGGATATATACTACATTGTACTATGACAAGTCGTGTTGAGAATAATGTTATGTTTTCAACTGCAGATATGATGTCAGGTCTTATAGAACAAAAAAATAAAAAATAAATAAGCCCTGGTGTCATACTTGTGCTGAAAAATTAATATAAAATTCCAATTTTTTTTAGTACGCGGGTCACTTAAAAAATTGGTACTCTATTCCTTTTTGTTTAAAAAGATTGTCCATTTACGCAACTAAATATAGAGAAAATTCCGACACTAGACCGGTCGCTCAACTTCGCTACCTTTTATGGGCCAAAAAAGTCGCTATTCCTCAACTAGACCGAGCGATCAGCGACTTTTTTACTTTTGATAAAAATTCGACAAGTGGCAAAAAAAGTAAGCGACTTTTTTTTACTTTTGTACTTTTTGTACCTAAATTAAGCGACTTTTATATTTTTTTATACTTTTAAGCGACTTTTTTTTGCCACTTGTCGAATTTTTATCAAAAGTAAAAAAGTCGTTGGTCGCTCGATCTAATTTTGTAAAATCAAGTTTTTTGGTCCATGAAAGATAGCGAAGTTGAGCGACTGGTTTAGTCTCAGAATTTTATCCTAAATATATTGTTATGTTTTATGTAAATCCGATAGCCGTTGATCTTCTTTTAATCTCTAGATGTTTAACCAATCCACATGAACTTGCATAACCGTTACCATACAATTTCATATTGATTCCGCCGTGACATGCTACATAAATGAACTATGGCATGTTCTCTCCATGTAAGGTCGTTATGGAGTTTATACGAGTTTGGTCGTTTAAGCTTTTAGCATTCTAGAGTTCAATCTTGCAAAAGGTATAGCATAGGTGATTTGAGCCCTCTTTGTTGCCTACATTTCAAGTTAAAATATCGAGAGAGTACCAGTCAAACTAATTTTTATTTCTATATTGAAAAACGACGTAAAACAAACTAAATTAGATTGCACAAAATAACAATGTAAACCCAAAATAACATGATATAAATCTTGGTGCATCTATTTAAGAATAGAAAAAGTTATATTAACTTAATAAGGACAACCCATAAAATAACAGCAGGCCCATAAGACATCCATATTGCGTATGTTTGTTTCATTGTAAACGAATCACTATATAAAGCTTCTAAATTTTACCCATAGATACATGTAGCATAAGTTAGCATAAGTCAAATTGTAGGCATGTACGTTATTATGTATTTGATATAGTCATTTCTTTTATTTTCTCCGTGCATATTCGTTTAGTCATAAAACTTCAAGTAGCCTTTCTTTTACATCATTTGCCTCTCGTATTTTCTTTTATTTTGTTTAATCAAGCTTTTATTTTCTTAAATATCTAACCCTAATCTCTTCATCGCCACTTTTCCCCGCCATCGTTTCTGCCACGACTCAGATTATTCATCACCATCCATCATAATGACCAACACTGATCAACCTCCACCACCTCCTACCCTCACCCTCGTTGAAAAACTATATGCCATTCACAACATCAATAACTTGGTCCCTGTTCAACTTGACATAGATGAGTTAAATTACTCGTTTTGGTGCTATTTTTTCAAGATCCATTGCAACAACTTCGATGTCCTAAAGCACATCCAAGGTGATACTCTAAGCTCTTCTACAACCTCTCCATAAACGGACAAATGACTAACTGCCGATTCCATCGTGAAGTCATGGATTTTCTTAACCCTCGCCCCCACTGTTCAGGGTAGACTAATCAAAGCTTGTTAACGGATCATTATGGGCTTTGCCATATTTGTTAAACTTGGATCATTGTTAGCTTATGTATAGGCCAATTAGTATGTTATTTATACACAATTTTGTACTACGTATCTCATATAAATCAATGAATATACGGTTTACACTACCACATGTATAACTCTTTCGCTCATTTGGTACAAACGAACAAAATGAATCATCAAATTATCCAGATGAATAGATGTGTCACATTGTCACCCTCACAAGTCATACCACAAGACCGACCAAACTTTATTGTGTTAGAGTCCGAATCAATCAGGTAAGAATGCCCTAAAAACTTATAAGTCTAGTCGCTCTTTGCAGTGACATATTACGACAAATGAATTAGATCGTGACCCGTGGCGGAGCCAGGAATTGTTGCTAAAGGGGGCACTCGAGTCACTAATGGCTTACAAATATCAACGGTAGATAAAAATTTAAAACAGGCCGGGTCGGGTTTGGTTTAATTACATATAAAATCTACTACTTCAAGTACAGTGAAGACTAACTAAAGGTTTGGTGTCAAAAATAGGATCCAATTAGAGATGTGATTTGATGTGCAAGAAATTAGAAACGTAATTTCTTCGAGTGTGTTATAAAATGGACCAATTTGATTTGTATTTCGTTCTCGTTAATATACATAAAAGATTAATAACAATAAGGCTAGTTGAAAGCGGCCAAAGTTATATTTCGTATTAAACACTTTTAATCACTTATAAAAACAATATTATTATCAAATTCAATAACCAAAATGTATTTTGGAAACTTGAAAAATATACCACAGTTAAGGAAAACTAATTAATACTAAGAGAAGTTTAAACATTGACAACAATATTTTAGAAAATGCATATTCATACTGAAAATAAGTTATTAGTACTGGAGTAATATTTTAGAAAAAAAATAGCCCGTTACTTTATATTAATGATGATATAATAATATCATACACACATTGCATATTTAATTATATTTATTGGCTACCCACTCCCATTTCTTGATATTCTAATTTTACGGTTCTCAATAGTAAATAGTCAACATCCACCGTCTTCTTCACTTTTTTCCGGCGTTCTTCTTCACTTTCTCTGAACGAGATGATTTAGAAAAGAAAATAGACTCCATTTTTTGATTTTCATTCTTGCAGTTGAGGGCACTAAAGCTTTTTAATTGAGGGCACTTTAACATTTTATAACAAATCAAACACATTTTCCTACTAACTTAACCATTCTCCAAAGCATTTATTGGGGGCCTTTCCCCCCACAACTTAAAGCATGCCTCCGCCCCTGATCGTGACCCTGCATGCAAGGTCCCTATAGAACACATTTATTAAATAACTCACTCATGCAAAAGGTGCCACGCAAAAGGCGAGTTTTGTTACTACACAGATGATTCGAGTCCCTCTTCGGTGCATCCATCTAAATTTCTAGTGAAGAAGAAGTGACAACTTTGTTCTACCGATGTTCATTTCTATATTGCAAAGTACCAACGGATGTGTCTCACCAGAATGATCTAAAATGGATAGGCGTGTTAGTGTGTCACCCCTGACCCCTCACGCGTCCTACTAAAAAGCTCACTCAACCTCACACAGGTCGAGTCTAGTTCACTTATAATCCAACTATTGATCAGGTAACTTAATCACTCACACAAAGATTTCCTACGTATATGATATGGAAAGTATATTTAACATATAAAACGCTTAAACTAAAATATTTGCAGCGTTGAATCTCTAATTAACTTTTTGAATACCCTTTACCCAAATCTCTAATTAACTTCATGGCATGAAATTCATGAAACACAAAACGAGTTGCATCATCGCCACTTTAAAAAAAGAACGAAAAATATGAGTGCACCCATTTGAAATCTGTGATAATTTTTTTACCTCATGGAGGATCTCCAAATCCAATTTCCTTGTCACTTAATAACTGTATTGGAACTTTAGCACTAACTATTAGAGTAGCTTCAAACTACAAACAATGACTATAATGAACATATAACTGCTGGTCTAGGTTATTGTTATTTGATAAAGACTAGTTCAACCTTATAAATATCCCACATAGATGAAAGAAGTGAAATCTCATGTGGTTATATGCTAGATTGAAAGAGAACAACTTGTGTTGAGAATGCTGTCATGCTTTCGATTATATGATGCAATTTGAGTTTATTATATTAGCGAAAACCTAAACTCATCAAGTATTGTATAGTCGAAAACTGATATAAAACTATTGACTTTTTTTAATATCTCTTGTAACTTAACAAATTTTATTTTATTTTATTTTATTATTATTTTTTTTACTGTAATATTTTGTTGTCACTTAGAAAAAGTAATACTCCAAACCTTTTATTACAAAGATTGTCAATATGTTTATGCAACCAAAAATTTAATAATCTTCTATGTAAATCCATTAGCAGTTGGTGTTTATTTCGACCTCTAAATGTTTCACCTATCCTTCTAAACTTACCTGTAGCCATAAGGATTCTGTTGTGACATGTTATGAAAATGAATTAAGGCTTGGCCCTCCATGTAACGTCTCTGTTGAGCACATACGAGTTTGGTCCTTTAAGCTCTTACCATTGCTGATTTGAACCACTTTTGTTGCCTATATTACTAATGAATGTATCATGAGACTGAGTCGTAGCTTTGTCCTACCAAATGTACGATGCAATTAATCACAAGGTACTAACGAACGCGAGTCACGAGAATTTATCTAAAATTGATAGACGTGTCACACTCACATGTCCCTCCAAAAAATCTTCATCAATCAGACAGTTTGAGGCAAGTTCACCTAATCAAACTATTGGCGTTTCGCAAAGGGTAATTTAGTTAGTCACACAATGACTGCCTACTGATTTTATTTACGAAACTTATATCATGTGATAAGAAAAATATATTTAACTAAACAACTTGCATCGTAGAATACTTGATTAACTTCATGGCTGTAATTCAAGAAACAAAAAACGAGTTGCATTACTGACAATATATTCCTCAACCACAACTGAACAAAAAAGAACGAAAATACAAGAGTAAACCCATATGAAATTAGTGATAAAATTCGTACTCCATATAAGATCTCAGTCTCAAAATTCTCGTCGTCACTTAATAACGTAATTTAAACTTTTTCATTAAGAATCCAACTATCCAAGTAGCTTCAAGTACTAACGCTCTATGATGAACATATGAATGGTATAGATTAAGTCGGCATGTAAGCATGTACAATATTATGTGTTTGATAGAACCATTTCATATTTATATCCCACATAGATGAAAGAAGTGAAATCTTTCTTGATTATATACTATATTGCATGTCGAGAATAGTATTATATTTCACACATGTGTCGGTGAAAGTTGATTATAAAGCTAAAAAATTCAAACTTCACCAAACGGGTTGAAAATCTAATATAAATTTTTGATTTTTTAGTAGTATATCTTTTCACTTATAAAGTGTTCGTACTCCAAAGTCCGAACTTTTTATTTTGAAAATCTAATATAAATTTTTGATTTTTTAGTAGTACATCTTTTCACTTATAAAGTGTTCGTACTCTAAAGTCCGAACTTTTTATTTTTTCCAAAGGCATTATGAAATTTTACTTTTAATTTACATCCATTGTTCACAAAACGAAACCTTCTATCATTTAATTTCGTGATTGGTGTGCATTCCAATCTTTAAACGTTTCACCGATCCACCTTTACTTACCTAACACATACCTTACAGTGCCATATTGGTTCGGCAATGACATGTTATGAAAATGAGTTAAGTCGCATGTGGCTCTCTTGGTTGTCACAACTTTGTCCTGCTAATTATGTACAGGTAGCACGTACAACTCAATCGATCACAAGGTACTAACATATGTGCGCCACAAAAATTATCCAAAATTGATAGATGTGTCGCACTCACCAAACGATCGACTTACTTAGTTTGATCAGTAACATAAAAATTACCTATTGGTGTTACTTGATCAGTATATTTAACAGTTATAGTGCTTGTATTAAGCTACTTGTGCATAGCATAAAACTACAATAGTCATAGAAGCTTAGGAATTATACACTAACATATCATCATAAACTACAACAAAATTTAACTACAGATGACACACAGTAGATCTAGTAAGTTTCTCGACCAATTTAGACATACAAAAATTGCTTTACATTACCAACGACACACTTGATCAACTTCATGGCATGTAATTTAAGAAACACAAATCAAGTTGCATTATCGACAACAACCAAACAAAAAAAACAAAAATATGATGGGAAACCTTATATAGTTATATCCCACGTTCCCACATAGGCTAAAGAAGTGAAATATTCCTTGCTTATATACTACAGTTAGTAAAGATCATGCATGGCAAGAATAGTGTTATGTTCTCAGTAACATAGTCGTTTATGAAACAAAAAACTTCGTAAACATTGGTTACTGAGAATTAAATGTAGATTCTACGCTTTTTAATGTATGTTTTAACTTTGGAAAATGGAGCTTCAAGTCTTCAACAATCGATTTACAACGATTGTTCATTTGACAAAAAACTTTTATTTATTGAAAATTTCTTAAGAATAAGTGATGATTTAATCAATATTAAGTTGAAAACTCAAACAATAAGAGTAACCGTATTTTAAGAAACCCATTTCGCCGTTGGTGTTCATTCCAATCTATAAATGTTTTACCGATCCACCTGAACTTACCTAACCCCTACCGTACATACAATGCCATATTGATTGTGCAGTGACATGTTACGAAAATGAAGGTGTGGCTCTCCATGTAAGGTCTCTATTGAGCACACAAGAGTTTGGTCCTTTAAGCTCTTACCATTCTACAACTCAATCATATATAAGGTACCCTTCAAACTAATCCAAATGTCACCCATGTGACTAAGAAATAGGGCGACTATATATGGTACAACATTGATGACGTCAACCCTCCTAGTGATGTACAAAGCTCTTCATCACAAGGTACAATAACGAACTCGAGTCACCAGAATTATCCTACATGAATAGATTTGCCACCCTTGTGAGTAATGTGGTCAAACATTCAATCACATAAAGGTGGCTTTTCACAATCCGAGAACACTAAGCTAGATAAATATCTTGTTTATAATTACGATATAAATCTAAAGGGAATACATGACAAGCCTGAGTAATGTGGGATTTTGCCAGCACAAGAGCTCTTCCGTGATGAGATATCTTGTTCTTTTATTCCTTAGGCACTTCAGCATAACTATAACAGCATAAATCATAAAATTAGTTTTGTTTTATTGCAAATATGCGATGATATGAATGGATCGGGGATATTTGAAACAAAGATGGGCTTATGTTTGATCATAGCAATCAGGTTGGAAGACTGGATCCCATCCAAAGTCATTTGGTCCTCTTGCAGGAACAATCTTCCCCTGAAAGGGTACCTTGTGTGTAAAATTATTTGAAATGTAATCAATCAAAACCTAGTACGAAAATTCATAGGTACATGCAAATCACATTTTAGACTATGGAACACAAAAAAAAAAAAAAAAAAAAAAAAACAAACAAACAAACATAACGGGTTCATGATTTGGCCCAATAGCGAGAGAAAATAAGTTGCTTCACATTATCAACGACACTTAGCTAACTTCGTGGCATGTAACTCAAAAAAAAAAAAAAAAAAAAAAAAAAAAAAAAGCTGCATTGTCGTCACAACCAAACAAAAAAGAGTGAAAAGAAAAATGAGAGTAAACCCATATGAAAATTAGTGGTAAAGTTTGTACTACGTAGACGATATCTGAAAATTGCATTCGCCACTTAATTACGTAGGTTAAAGAAGTGAAATCTTGCTTGGATATATACTATATTGTACCATGACAAGCCGTGTTGAGAATAATGTTATGTTTTCACGACATACATGATGATAGGTCATGTAGAACAAAAATAATCAAGCCCTGGTGTCATTGGAAATCCATGTAACGTACTAACAAATGAGGCAACTTTTGTACAACATTGGTGACTTGAGCCCTCCGCGTTGCCTACACAGATATCGGGAGACACTGACGATTATGTCCTACCTGTTAGCGGATCATTATGGGCTTTGCCATAGTTGTTAGACTTGGATCATTGTTAGTTTATGTATAGGCCCATTAGTATATATGTTATTTATACACTATTATGTATCTCATTATCAATCATTGAATATACGGTTTACACTACCACATGTATAACTCTTTCACTTATTTGGTACAGACGAACAAAATGAATCATCAAATTATCTAGATGGATAGATGTGTCACATTGTCACCCTCACAAGTCATACCACAAGACCGGCAAACCTTATTGTGTTAGAGTCCGAATCAATCAGGTAAGAATGCCCTAAAAACTTATAGCTCTTTGCAGTGATATGTTATGACAAATGAATCGTGACCCTCCCTATTGAACACATTTATTAAATAACTCGCTCATGCAAAAGGTGCCACGCAAAAGGCGAGTTTTGTTACAACACAGATGATTCGAGTCTCTCTTGGGTGCCTCCACCTAAATTTCAAGCGAACTAGAAGTGACAAACCGATGTTCATTTCTATATTACAAAGTACCAACGGATGTGTCTCACCAGAATGATCTAAAATGGATAGGCGTGTTAGTGTGTCACCCCTGACCCCTCACGCGTCCTACTAAAAAGCTCACTCAACCTCACACATGTCGAGTTGTAGTTCACTTATCCAACTATTGGTCATCTAACTTAATCACTCACACAAAGATTTCCTACGTATATGATGTGGAAAGTATATTTTCAACATATAAAACGCTTAAACCAAACTACTTGCAGCGTTGAATCTCTAATTAACTTCATGGCATGAAATTCATGGAACACAAAACGAGTTTCATAATTGCCACTTTTAAAAAAGAACGAAAAATATGAGTATACCCATTTGAAATCCATGATAAATTTTTTACCTCATGGAGGATCTCCAAATCCAATTTCCTTGTCACTTAATAACTGTATTGGAACATTGGCACTAACTATTAGAGTAGCTTCAAACTACAAACACTGACTCTATAATGAACATATAACTGGTGTAGATTATTGTTATTTGATAAAAACTAGTTCAACCTTGCAAATATCCCGCATAGATGAAAGAACTGAAATCTCATTTGGTTATATGCTAGATTGTAAGAGCATAACTTGTGTTGAGAACGCTAGCATGTTTTCGATTACATGATGCTATTTGAGTTTATTATATTAGCGAAAACATAAACTCACTCAGACTCTTGTAGTTGAAAACTGATATAAAACTCTTGACTTTTTTTAATCTCTCTTGTAACTTAACAAGTATTTTTTTTAATATTTGTTCACTTAAAAAAGTAATACTCCAAACTTTTTATTTACAAAGATTGTCAATATGTTTATGCAATAAAAATTTAATAATCGTCTGTGTATATCCATTAGCAGTTGGTGTTTATTTCGGCCTCTAAACGTTTCACCTATCCTTCTAAACTTACATGTAGCCATAAGGATTCTGTTGTGACATGTTATGAAAATGGATTAAGGCTTGGCCCTCCATGTAACGTCTCTGTTGAGCACATATGAGTTTGGTCCGTTAAGCTCTTACCATTGCTGATTTGCCATTCATGTGACTAAAGATATGAGGCAAATCTGGTACAACATTGGTGATTTGAGCCACCTTTATTGCCTATATTAATTTCTAGTGAAGGTATCAAAGACAAAGTCACAACTTTGTCCTACCAATGTACAATGCAATCAATCACAAGGGATTAACGAATGCGAGTCATAGAATTATCTAAAATGGATAGATGTGTCGCACTCACTAGTCCCTCCAATAAACTTCATCAATCAGACAGAGTTTTTGCTAGTAATTAAATAAGCAATAGGGAAAACAAAAACCAAAACATAAGTATTAAATTAAACAAAAAAAAAAAAACTCAAAACTTAACCTCCGTTTTTTGTAGGGGCTAGCGAGCGAAACAATAATAAAAAAAAGTTTTGATAAATATTTGAGGTTCCAAATAGATGTTGATCATTCTGCACAGAAAAAAAAAAAAAAAAAAAAAAAAAAAAAAAGCACTCTCAAGAGGGTACCCCTTTCTCATAAATTACATCGTTATCATATAGGCCTCCAAAATTTTTTATTTTACTTACCTAGCCATATTGATTCTGCTATGACATGTTACGATGAAGTCTCTGTCGAGCACTATTGAAAAGTAAAGAGAAGTGAATGAAAGTGAAATTCTTATTAATGAAAATGATCAAACAATACAATATTTATACAAGATGACATGAGAGTCAAACTAAAAAGTCAAACTATGTTTCACACATGTCAAGAGAGTATTACTATGTTTTTCAACCACTTGGTTGCTAATGAATTTGATATATTAAAAAATTTCGAACTTCGTTAAATGAAGTGAGATCGTTGTTGTTTATATACGCAAAGTATGTTACAGAATTGCAATACTCATGGGTTCACGATTTGGCCCAATAGCGAGAGAAAATAAGTTGCTTGAATGAAAAAAAGTGAGAGTAAACCCAAAAGAAAATTAGTGGTAAAGTTTGTACTAAGTAGTTGAAATCTGACAATTGCATTCGTCACTTAATTACCATGGATGTTAGTATTATTTGAATAAAGTCAATTCAACCTTAGAGATCTCGCAGTCCCACATAGGTTAAAGAAGTGAAATCTTGCTTGGATATATACTACATTGTACGATGATAAGTTGTGTTGAGAATAATGTTATGTTTTCAAAACAGAAATGAACAAAGGTCTTGTAGAACAAAAAAATCAAGCCCTGGTTTCATATCTGTGTTGAAAAATTAATATAAAATTCCAACTTTTTTCTTAATATGCTTGTCACTTAAAAAAATGGTACTCTATTCCTTTCTGTTTAAAAAGATTGTCCATAAATGTTTATGCAACTAAATGTATAGTAATGTTCTAAGTAAATCCAATAATTGCTATTGTTCTTTTCATTCTCTAGATGTTTCACACCAATCCACATGAACTTACATAAGCCCTAACGTACAATGCCATATTGATTCCCCTAGAACATACAATATAAATTAACTAAGGCATGTCCCTCCATGTGAGGTCTTTACTGAGAACATACGATAATTGGCCGTTTAAGCTCTTATCACTCTAGAGTTCAATCAAGCAAAAGCTACAACATTGGTGATTTGAGTCCTCTTTGTTGCCTACATTTCTAGTTAAGATATCGAGAGAGTACCATTTAAACTAATCCTAAGGTTTCATTAACACTCATGAGGATCGTCCATATAGTATGTTTGAGGCCTTATAGTTTTTGTGATTATCTATAATACTTTACCTTTCACCAAATTCGTAGCCCATACAATAATAACGGGCCCATAACACATCCAAATTGGATATATTCGATCGTTTCATTTACTTTTTCTTTTACATCCTTTGCCTCTCGTGTTTGCTTTTAGTTTTTCTTTTCATAAACATTTTGTTGAATTTAATTTTATTATATAAACTGCATAATCAAGCTTTTATTTTCTTATATATCATTTGAGTTGTTTAGCTGACTGTGGGCGACAAGCTTTCCATATTGGATATGTCTTTGATAGTCATTTCAACTACCTTACATTCCATTTAGGTTAAGGAAGTAAAATCTTTCTTATTATATACTACTTATATAAGATAGTGAATGTTATGTTATGTGTACTCTCATTAAAATATTACTAATAGACTAAGATATATATATTTTTTTTTGAAAGGTGAATTTCAACTTAGAACCGACCCCCTTCGCGGACAGCGAAGGTCCCATCGCCACCCCGCCAGACTATGTTGTCTTAACAGGGTCCACGCTGATCTCAGGTGGTAACGGGTTTCCCCCGGAAACCGTACTGCCTCCACACAAGTTTACCTTGCTGGAGAAACAGCCGGATGAAAACCGGGCCATGCTCAAGATTCGAACCCCCGCAACGAGTGGCAAAAGGGTTCAAATCCATCATTGCAATATATCTCCGGAACAATATGGTCTACGAGTGGACCACAAGTGAGGACTTCCCGGGTGGTCACCCACCCGGTACTACTCCCACTTGTGGCTCGCTTAACAAGTTAAGCCCCACCCACTAGACCACAAGTCCTTTGATACTAATAGACTAAGATATAATGTTTTTTTTTTTTTTTTTTTTTTTTTTTTTTTTTTTTTTTATTACATATTTGAATTGATTTTTTAAAATGAGTTGAAAAGTCTCTGTTCAAACTACATATGATTATGAGATGTGTTCGGAATGATTTATCCAAAGACTTATAAAAGTTTACGTATTCTCTAGATATTGTTTATCCAGGGCCGGATTTAGCTATGGGCCTTAAGGGCTACGGCCCAAGGGCAGTCCAAGAGAAGGGGCATCATTTTACCAGGGTTTTTGATCACATTCGAACTATTCATTACTCAAGGTTTTTTTTTTTTTTTTTTTTTTTCTTTTTCTTTTTTTTATTGTCTTCATCAAATTATCCGCTGATGACGCCATCAAAGTTTCAAATGAACAAAAATAATAAGAGTCGAATTTCGAAATAATCAAGCCATCAAACGAACCAAGCGATCATCTTTTTTTCTCTTCGACAATTTTGATCAGGTGATATTGTTCCATACTTAATTACTTATTACTCTTGCTTTAGTAGATAAATTCACTCGAGATTATCATGTTGCGTCGTTCACAACTGTTAGACGCCCAAAATAGAAAAAAAAAATCAACAAGAATCTGAGTGAGCTCTAAACGGTTCTATGGATGGGTTTGTAATCAAAACGAAAAAAAAAAAAAATAATAGTGTTGCACAAAATAATGACAAGGTCAACGTTACTATAGATAATGAAAATCTTATAAACAATGAAAACCTAGAAAATGATGAGGTCAATGCCAATGATGATACGGAAAATCCTATAAACAATGAAAAACTAGAAAATGATGAGGTTAACACAAACGATGATAATGAAAATATTATAAATAAAGAAAATCTAGACGATGATGAGGTTAATGTTAGCGAAGATAATAAAAATCATATTGAAGAAAATAACGAAAGTCCTCAAAATTATTATATTGATGAAGTTAATGAATAAAAATCGGTGTGCGGATGAGCCGCCTGGCTTGACCAGGTTCCAAACCCCTAAAAGAAAATGTGTTGTTTGTTTACAAGGGGCATATTTCACTCGGCTCGCCCAGGGCATCCGAAATCTCAGGACCGGCCCTGTGTTTATCCAAACACTTTATGAAAATTTACTACGGAGTACTAGTTTTTTAACACAACAATAAAAGATCGCTCTTCCAAGTATACAACTGATGTTTTAAACTTTTTTTACTTTTAAAACACAATGACTTAAGGGAATTTGATTGCTTTTTTCTTTATATACAATGTAATCATGTGCTATTTAATCTAAGCTCAAAATATATTATACTAATATGTAATTAAATATTTATATCACAATCACGTGCGTGCACACGTATTATAACTAATTACTGTATGTAAACTTTGACATTAGTTATCAGGGTAGCTTCAATATACAGGTGTTCTTAAATAGCATGGATTGTGACTATTATTTGACTAGAGTCAGTTCAACGTTATTCGTTAGAGAAGTGAAATCTTTCTTGAATATATATTAAATTGCACGAGGACCATCCATGTTGCAAATAATCTTATATTTTCATATCAGATTGGTCATCAAATATTTAGATAGAAAAAAAGAAAAAAAAAAGAAAAAAAAAAGCCTAAACAGAAAATCAGCCCTTGGTGTCAAGTCTGTATTGGAAAATTAATATAAAATTTCAACTTGTTTATATACTAGAGAGAATAAGGATCACGCGTGTCTAGACTTGTACAATGTTTTCGGATACACGTGTTTATGAAGTTGATTATAAAACAAAAAATTTCAAACTTCGTAATTTCTTGTTTCTGAAAATAAATATATAATTCTTGACTTTTTAATGTCTTTTGTCACTTAAAAATGAGTATTGTAATCTAAATCTTTTAATTACAAAGATTGTCCATATGTTTATATAACAAACCAAGTTGCACGATGATCGTGTGAAAACGGAAAAGAAGCTAAACCATCTCATGTAATGCCATACGGCCTATACAACAAACCAAGTTGCACGATTGTGCCTCCATGTAAGGGCTCTATTGAGCACATATGACTTAGTACTTTAGTCTTCTAGATTGTAAAGCGTCCAGAAATGAGGCGACTATGGTGATTAGAGACCCTCTTAGTTGCCTATGTGTTTAGAGAAGATATCAAGAGACAAAGCGACAGCTTTGTCCTATACTCCTATCAATGTAAAATTCAATCAAGCACAAGGTACCAATGATTCAATGAACATATATATGTCACTATAATTATTCAAAATGAACAGATGTGTCGTCCTTATGAGCCCTACCAAGAGACTCACCAAACCGGAGTTTTGAGTCTTGTTCACCTAAACCACCTGTTCTCCTAGATGCTAAATGAACGTTTATCTTATCTTATCTTACATTACTATAAATCATTAGGACCTTTTTTATATTATTTTAAAAGAAATTAAGTTACACACTTACTATTTATAGCATGATCTTAATATCGTTGAAAAAGATCACAAATTTGTAACATTAGTATATATATTAAAAAGCGTTTGAAACGACGCCGTGTCATGTACATGGGCTCCCCGCACTTTTTTTGGCCTGCAAACTGTGGCCCGGTCCATAGTATTATAAACCTCCAGTCCTCCACTGCTTTCCATAAGATTCCAGCTTCTTCCAAATCTGCCACCATCTCTTTCCTTATCAGATCGGGACACTTTCAAGTTGTGCTGTGATTAGAGCGAATGGGTAAGAATCAGAAGA
Source organism: Artemisia argyi (assembly GCA_030686995.1). Classification (NCBI taxonomy): domain Eukaryota; kingdom Viridiplantae; phylum Streptophyta; class Magnoliopsida; order Asterales; family Asteraceae; genus Artemisia; species Artemisia argyi. The sequence continues at coordinate 14,602,382 of CM060687.1, read as the reverse complement.
ATCAGTCATGGTAAAGGTTGCTGATTTTGTTGGTTTTATCTTATTGTCGTTTTTTTTTTTTTTTTTTTTTTTTTTTTTTTTTTTAATTCATTGTGGTTTATTCTTTCAATCAGGAAGGCCAAAAATGGTTCATGTATTCGATTGTTCATTTGTGCATCAAACCCAACTTGGTGAACCCTAAAGGATATTTACTCGCATAACAGCAGCAGCTGTGGCATCATCATCCTGAGCAGAACATATTTTCTTGAAATGTAAGTATTCATCATCATCATCATATTCTCATTTTTAATACGTTTTCTGTTATTATTGTCATTAGTAGTAATATACCCATAACTTATATTATGTAATTCCCACTTTAGTGTTCTTTTTTAAATACAGTTATTAGTACATAAATGAACATAAATTTGTTTTAGGGGTTTGTTTGTGTCCTTACGAGCTTATGTGAGTTTGTTTTCTTTTAATAAGCTTGATTTTTGTGACTTATTATGAAACCTATGGGTTTGAGCTTATTAAAAATAAGCCGAAATCACGTAAGCTAAAAGAAACACCCCCTTTGCTAAGATTTCTGGGAACTTCAAAAATGGAACTTTTATTCGCAAATTTTGGGCTTTTTAATGGGTTGTTTGGATTAGCTTATTTTTTGGGGGCTTTTGGCTTATTGAAACGTGCATAGGTGGATAATTTCAAATATGTTTAGCTTATTATTTTGAGCTTATGTACTTCAATAAGCTAATGACTTTGAAAAAGGTGAACTTAGGGGGTGTTTGTTTAAGCTTATATGTTTCTTATGAGCTTCTTTGTGTTTCGGCTTATATTTCATAAGCCTCAAATTTCTAGCTTATTTTGACTTGTGAGCGTATATAAGTTTATAACGTTTATTATGATATCATTAACTTATATAAGCCCGTAAGTCTCAAAATAAGCCGAAAATTTGAGGCTTATGAAATAAGCTGAAACACAAACATCCCCTTATTTGCCATTGCAAGTGTAACTGTCTTATTTATTTGGCTATTTTTCTTGCTTTTTTCAATCTCCGAAAAAGCTGGTTATACTTTGGTATATGATTTAGAGTTTGATAAATGTGGTATTTTTGTTTTTAATGATTGTTATTTACGAGCAGATATATCACAAGAATACAAGATGTATACCTCAATGAAGAAGATTTCTAAGGATAAGGGCGTCGATCCCACTGAATTTGAGCAGACTGTTGCTCAGGTCATTTTTTGTTTAAGTTTTTTATCTTTCGTGAATATCATAGTTGATACGTTAGGTATTAGGTAAATATCATAGAATACCAAGCAACTTTACAAATTGTACCACTTTTTAGAGGTCTAATAAGTTAGCAAACATCAAATAGAGCTGCGTTTCATCTATGATAAATTGAGCTTCCTACAGGTTAGACAATAAACTTGAGCCTTCTTTTAAAATACTTTTGAGGTTTTCGGGATTTTTACGGTAGAAAAATATCAAAAAAAATCATGGTTTACGCTCCTTTCAACAATCGTGTCCCTTTACAATGCATCTTTTTGAGCCCACCTGTCATTTAGTTGTTCGTCGGTTGACAGCAGATCGACAAACCAGTTACTGATGTCGCTGCTATTCCTGTGACTGGTAACATTCTTGAAAAGGGTCGTACATCAGGTACCTTATTCGGAGGTTAGAGTTTTATTGCATTTCATTATACCATCATCGGCGATTGCTGGTAATGTGGTTACAAGTACTTGATTTCTGCAACAGGTTAACATACACGATATAGATCAGAAGTGTTTGATACTGCTAAATCTGGTAGAAGAGGTAGTCGTAGAGGAGTCGGGGCAGTCGGTGGAAGAGGTACAAAGCTATACCTTGATGGGTGATGCTAAAGATGAGGATGCTGAAAAGGTTAGATCTGTAGGCCCTGGTCACGGTGGACTATGTGGTTCAGCAACAGCAGGTGGCGGAAGAGGTGGTACACATATTTTATGAAGGTACAAATCGATCTCAATCTTTAAAGCTTTAGTATTGTTTATTTAGAAAATGAACATGCTTATAACTAATATGACCTGGTACGAGTATAAAAAATTAGAACATTAGTTATTAATTTAGTACTATTCAATTCAAGAATGCTTCTATGGGGCCGTTGGAACTATTCGATCTATACGTACACGTTAAGTCGAAATAGAGGTGACAAAGTGATAGGTAGAAGAGGCTGGATAATGAGTCAAAACGAGCAACATTTATGTAAAGAATCAGACTTTGTTGTTAATTAGCGTAAAATTCAATTTTGCAGCTTCGAACGTGACATGGGATTTTAACCAGTCAATCACAAATGTCCGCATTCAACTGAATAAGCGCTGGTGAAGGCCTACAAATGCGGTACGTAACAAACCTTAATTTAGTGAAATTCATGTAAAATAGTCGGTGTTGGTATTTTTACGGCCCACATAAACAAGAAACTCATTTTGATAGACCTTATGAGTTATGAGTTATGCTCATTTGTACATACTGTTTTTCTTTATCCAGATGATGAAGAATCTGCTTTTAGAAGGAGACCTTCTGTGAGTCAAGTGAGTCAAGAATGTCACCCTGGCAAAGGGTACATATGTCAAGCGGCAACCATATACTTCGGACTCTTTGAATACATCCGACTCAAAAGCAATGTAAGTCGATAAGTTGGTCCATGGTCCTCTATTAGAGGTGGCATCATGGGGGTCTGCCTACGGCATTCAAGCTAAAATTTTATTTTACCTCTTAGACATGTAAGAGGTCAAAATGTAATGCAAAGCGTCAAACATGTTAAAGAGGTCGAAAAATGGTCAGTGTGCAGCTTTCATATCATTGTTGTGATCATATTTGGCGGACTTCCCACCCTTTTTAGCAACAAGTTGTGTAGGATTTTTTTTTTACCCATTTTGCTTAGTAACGGGTAAGATTGGTTCATAATCTATGTTTACATGGGTCTTAAACGACTGTTAGTCTATATTGTTATTGTTTGCTATTTTATATTGTGGCACTTGATAATTTAAACAAAATACCGTGCAATTATCAGCGACGTGAGACGACGCCCCGCCGCAACGCGGCGGCCCGTCGCCCATCTCGTTCTATCTTAAAATTGATGATGGAGTATTCAATTTATAACTATCAATTAATCATGAGTCAAAATGTCAAATTTATAAATGGGTTTTGCTAAACACCGCCACTGGGCAATGTTTAAGCTACATTAAACAATCTGTTTTTTCAATGTTTAAAGTAATTATATATTTAATGCAAAATAAATAAACATAAAAATTAACTTAAATATATGCGATTTTTGATTTAATAAAGTCTAAATTTCATTTTATATTCATATTAAACATTGCTCATTGGGCATTGTTTAGCAAAACCCTTTATAAATTTGTAAATTTGTATTCTTACGTCATAAATTTGTGGACAACAATTTTAAGAAATGAAATATTATTAGTCTTCGTAACTAAATATAGCATATAAACATTGCATGTTGAACTTAGATAAATGGCATGATTACCAATCAAAGTTGGATGATATCCTACATTGAGTTTCGTAAGTTATTGCATTTCTTAATAGGCTCATGTATATAGATAAGGTTTGTATAGCGTGATGAAATGTTTTGACAATAGCAAATTGGTAAGCATATTCAAAAGGTCTTTGTTCAGTTCTTAACATGACGGTGTCAATGTTCTTATATAAGTGGAGGTGAGTTATTTTACATATTAAGTTTTTGTTACAAACTAAGGGACAAATCCCTACCATCCATCTAGTTTGATCTAATGGTGGGGATTAACCTAAGATTTAATAAGACAACCTAAGTCCATGTTTTTTTTCTTGTCCTTTTTGTCTATCTTATTTATTCATTTTTTTCCCCTTTTTTCTTTTCTTTTCTTTTTTTATTCTTTTTTTTCTTTTTTTTTTCTAACTTCACGTTTTTTCTATAATTCAACTTTTTTTTTTTTTTTTTTTTTTTTTTTTTTTTTTTTTTTTTTGCGTTTTTTATGTTTTTTTCGTTTTTCATACATATTCGTCGGTTTTTTACGTTTTCGTCAGTTTTCTTACGTTTTCGTTCGTTTTCATACATTTTCGTCCGTTTTCATACGTTTTCGTCTGTTTTCTAACGTTTTCGCTCGTTTTCATACGTTTTCGTCTATTTTCTTACGTTTTCATACGTTTCGTCCATTTTCTTACGTTTTCATCTGTTTTCGAATTTTTTTCATATGTTTTCGTCTATTTTCTTACGTTTTCGCACGTTTTCATACGTTTTCGTCCGTTTTCGTATATATATACGTCCATTTTCTTACGTTTTCATCTGTTTTTGAATTTTTTTAATACGTTTTCATACGTTTTCGTCTGTTTTCATATATATTCGTCCGTTTTCTTACGTTTTTGTCTATTTTCATACGTTTTCGTCCGTTTTCATATGTTTTCGTCCGTTTTCATACGTTTTCGTCCATTTTTATACGTTTTCGTCTATTTTTATACGTTTTCATATTGTTTCAATCTGTTTTCATTCATTTTCGTCCGTTTTTATACGTTTTCGTCCGTTTTCATTCACTTTAGTTCGTTTTTAAATGTTTTCAAACGTTTTCATACCTTTCTGAATATCACAAGTGATATACTGTGATTATCAGAATATCACAAGTGATTTTTAAAATTTTGTAACATGAAAATCACAAGTGATATTCAGAATATCGCAAGTGATATTCAAAATATTGCAAGTGATATCTGAATATCGCAATTGATATTCTGAATATCACAAGTGATATTCTGAATATAAATCACAAGTGATATTCAGAATATTACAAGTGATTTCACGCTTTTTTTAATTCACGTTTTTTCAAAAGTGATATTTTGAATATCACTCTGAATATCACAAGTGATTTTGAACAATTGTTCTGTAACATGAAATTCACAGGTGATATTCAGAAAATCACAAGTGATATTCTAAATATTACAAGTGATATTCCGAATATCACAAGTGATTTTCAACTAATATTTTGTAACATGAAAATCACAAATGATATTCTAAATATCACACGTGATTTTCAACTAACGTTTTGTAACATGAATATCACTTGTAATTTTCTGAATATCACTTGTGATATTCAGATTATCACTTGTGATATTCAGATTATCACTTGTGATTTTCATGTTACAAAACATTAGTTGAAAATCATTTGTGATATTCAGAAAATCACAAGTGATATTTAGAAAATCACAAGTGATATTCAGAAAATCACAGGTGATATTCCGAATATCACAAGTGATGTTCAACTAATGTTTTGTAACATGAAAATCACAAGTGATATTCTGAATATCAAAAGTGATATTCAGATAATTACAAGTGTTATTCAGAATATTATAAGTGATTTTCACATTTTTTTAATTCACGTTTTTTTCACTTTCTTACGTTTTCTTCTGTTTTTGTTCGTTTTCATACGTTTTCTTTCGTTTTCATACGTTTCTGAATATCACAATTGATATTATTAATATCACAAGTGATATTTTGAATATCAAAGAAAATCACTTGTGATATTAAGAATATCAATTGTGATATTCAGAAACGTATGAAAACGGACGAAAACATATGAAAACGAACGAATACGTATGAAAGCGTAAAAACACGCATGAAAAGGGACAAAAACGTATGAAAAATTGATAAAAACGGACGAAAACGTATAAAAACTGCTGAAAAGTATGAAAACAGACGAAAGCGTCTGAAAACAAACAAAAATACATAAAAACAGACGAAAATGTTTATAAACGTATGAAAACAGATAAAAATGGATGAAAGCATATAAAAACAGACGAAAACGTCTGAAAACAGACGATAATGTAAAAAATTGATGAAAACGTTTGAAAGCAGATAAAAACGTCTGAAAACGTATAAATACTGTCGAAACGTATGAAAATAGACGAAAACGTTTGAAAACAGACAAAAATGTACAAAAATGGATTAAAACAGACAAAAACGTATGAGTATCACCGAATATCACTTGTGATATTCAGAAACGTATGAAAGCGTCTAAAATTGGCCAAAAAAATTGAAAAACGGACGAAAACCTATGAAAATGAACGAAAATGTAAGAAAACAGACGAATATGTAGGAAAAAGGACGAAAACGTCTAAAAATGGACGAAAACATAAAATAATAGAGGAAAACGTATGAAATCATACGAAAACATATGTAAACATATGAAACCGGACGAAAACGTATATAAACGTATGAAAACGGACAAAAACGTATAAAAACGGACGAAAACGTCTGAAAACGGACAAAAACGTATAAAAACTGATGAAAACGTATGAAAATGGACAAAAATGTCTGCAAACATATAAAAACTGACGAAAACGGATAAAAACGTCTGAAAACAGACGAAAACGTAAAAAACGGACGAAAACGTATAATAACGAACAAAAACGTCTGAAACAGACGAAAACATAAAAAAACGGACGAAAACGTATAAAAATGGTAAAAAACGTCTGAAAACGGACAAAAACGTCTGAAAACGTATATAATCATGTGAAAACAGACAAAAACGGACGAAAACGTAATAAAATGAGAAAAAATCGTGAATTTATTTAAAAAAGAAAATCTTGACTTATTTTTTTTTAAAAAAAAAGAAAAAAAAAAAGTGAATTGAAAAAAAAAAGTGTAACGTTAATTGGAAAAAAGAGCAAAAAAAAAGAAAAAAAAGAAGAAAGAAATAAATAAAGAAAGTGAATAATAAAAAAGACAAAGAAAAAGGAAAAAAAAAAGACATGGACTTAGGTTTCCATGTTTAATCTTAGGTTAATCTCCACCATTAGATCAAACTAAATGGATGGTGGGGATTTGTCGCTTGGTATGTAAAAAAAACTAGTCCCTAAATGAACTTTTCTCTATATAAGTGAATACTTTTTGTTTTTTCAGGTTACATGCTTTTTTCTCAAAGACTGAGATTTTATTATCACCTTCCTGATTTACAGTTGACTTATTTTGATCGAAAGTTATGGGGCTATTACTATTATATGGGCTAAGCCCATATATAAAAGGTTCTTCTGTTTGTGATACATTATCTTAAATAGATTGAGCAAGACAAAATACCAGTGAGTCAGGTGGACAGGTCGGTAAAGTGAAGTATGCCTTACTTTGTAGGTTTATGGTTCGACTCCCAATTTGTCTCTTTTGCTTACTTTTTGTCACTTTTGACATTTTTATCTTTTTGAAAGTACTTTTTGTTTCTATTGACCGCACGTAAGAGAAAATGAAATAAATACGTTTGTTCGCAATGTTATAAATAACGTGAGGCGTGGCATGGCGGCATAACCAAGGTTCACGCCTTTGCGGCCTAGGTGAAGCTTTCGCGTTTATAAGGCGTGATATAAGGCGGCATAAAATATGAAAATATTTATATATCTATATCATATTTCATATATATCGAGTTTACAAAAAAAACGTGGCATATGACGACGTGACGACACTATCAACCCTCACGCCTTTGCGCGGCCTTTGCGAGCCTTTTAGAACTATGATTTTCAGACATAATAAGCAAAAATGATTAATTTTTTTCACTCACTTCTGCATATTATTTTTAACTCTGTTTAACATTTTTTTTTATCTTTTTAAATCTTTTTTTGGCAAACATAGTACTACAAACAAAAGAAAATATATATATATATATATATATATATATATATATATATATATATATATATATATATTGAACTTACAAACAAAAAATCTCTAAAAGGACAAACTAAAGGGGTGTTTCTTTTTCCTCTTAGCTAAGGAAATGAGTAGGCCTCACGTCTATTACATCCTCTTAATGGGGAGGAATTCATATTTTAGACCCTCCATATATAGATGCATTAGTGGAAATTAGTAGGCCCTACTGCAAAAAGAAATATTTAATTATGTTTAGCGGGTCCATATCTCTTAGCTAAGAGGAAAAAGAAACACCCCTTTCTAACTTGGGGTTATTATACAAACATGTCACTAAAGTTTGCGTGAAATTTGTCCTAAGGTAACATAGTTTCAAAGTTGTCATCCAGGTTACTAAACTATAAACATCAAAAATTCTGTGATTTTTATGTTTATACTTTTGGTATGTTAAGTAACATAAATGTCATGTCTTTACAAGTTCAATAACCTAGAGGACAAACTTTCATTTAGGTCAGTAACCTGGATGACAACTTTCATAAGTTTAATAACCTAGATGACAACTTTGAAACTATATTACCTTAGAACAAATTTCACGCAAACTTTAGTAACATCTTTATATAATAACCCAACTACATATACAAAACTTAATTATTTTTTGTGAATTTCAAGATGATAAATCTTCATTTAAACTTTCACATTTAGAATCCTGCCATCGTAAACTTGGTCAAACATTGGCCACAACATGTTCTGTTGTATCCTTGAACAAATGATTCTAGTTTTGCGTTAATCACTTTCTGAACCCAAATTACAAAGTGGATACAAGGCGTAAGAGTTGTGTTATATTACGGTTGGTCAAAGACAACTCGCGAACTTCTGCTTAATTCAACTTCTTTCGTATTCTTCAGTCACATCCTCGACTGGGAGTACAATATGACTCTAAAGTGTTACGCACCCACTACAAAAAGTTAGTTAAATTGTCCACATTTTAAATGTCAAATGTCCACGGTTAAAAATGTGTAAAATTATAGAGTACACACTTGCTCATGTGTGGTAATAATGGGTGTGACAAATTTTCCTACACATATAAGTATTGAGATACTATCCAAATGTCTATGGTTAAAAGTGTGAAAACATTCGTTGAATGTCTACGATTATAAGTAGGGGTGTGCACGGTTCGGTTTGGGTCGGTTTTTGGCTAAAACCGAAACCGAACCGAAATGTTTGGTTTTTACAGAACCAAAAACTGAAACCGTTCGGTTTTTGGCGGTTCGGTTTTTTCAGTTTATTGTCGGTTTCGGTTCGGTTTTTCGGTTTTTAACCGTTTGTATTTGAGCATGAAAAATTTATACCAACAAACTTGTATTACATAGAAAATTTGTTATTCTTATTATTTTTTTTGTCAATCTAAGCATAATAAGTTAATAATATTTATTGCATAATTCTATAATTACACGTATATAGACAAGACACACACATGCGAACATACACATAGTATGATCACCGTCATATATTTATTGATATATTGTCAAGTAAACACACGACTCGACAAACACGCATATAAACATAAACATTAAGATAAATATATTATAAATCTACCCAATAATGAATTTTAATTTATAAATTTGATTTATTTAGTTATTTATTTATATTATATTAATTATATACTAAAATCGGTTCGGTTCAGTTTTTGGACGAAACCCGAAACCGAACCGTATTTTTCGGTTGTTGAAAAATTAAAAACCGAACCATCGGTTTTTAGTTTCGGCCGGTTTTTTTGGTTCGGTTTTTTTGGTTTTCGGTTCGATTTCGGTTTTTTTCGGTTTTCTTTGCTCACCCCTAATTATAAGTGTGGCAAAATTGTAAAAGATGTCTACAATTAAGTGTGGCTTTATTAGAATTTGTTTTTCTTACACTTATAAGTGTGGCTCTTTTGTAATTTATTCACACTTATATATGTGAATTATTTTAATATATTTCTGACATCCATAAGTGTGGCAAAACATTAAAAAAAAAAAAAAAAAAAAAAAAAAAAAAAAAAAAAAATCCACGGTTGATTATACCGTGAAAAATAACCATGGAGAATTTAACTATTTGTGGTAGAGGCCACTAGTAATTTTTTTTTTTTATCTTACGAGGCAAATACATACATAGCCTCAGTAAAGCGGAATTTTCATGGAATCTCGACCAGTCACGTGAATATATAAAGCCAAAGGAAGCTAAACCATCATTCGTATATTCTAAAATCACATTTGTTGTTCGATCCAAACTCTAATAGTTCCTATGTCATATGGAGTTTGCAGTGGCAGGCTACGACAACAAACAAAAGCGTGGTCTGCCTCTATCGAACACATATGACTTGGTCCTTTCGGCTCTTAGCATCGAACAACTCACACATGCAAAAGGTATCACTAAAATTAATCCAGATGTCCATAGGTATCCATGAGTAACAAATGAGGCAACACAAGTTATTTGAACCCCTCATGGTTCCCTAAATTTCCAGAATATATATCAAGAGATAAAGTGACAACTTTTTCCTACTAACGTATAACTCATTCAATTGCGATGTAATAACGAGCGTGTGTCACCCTCACGAGTCTAACAAATTAAACACAAGACCGCACAGAGTTTGAGTCCGGTGCACCTCATCTAAAAAGCTTGACATTTTGATACGTTACAATTTTTATTCGCAAAACTTCATTTAAATGTTAAATGAAGCAAAAAATAAATACATAAATAAATAAAATTACTCGCTCCGTTCTAAAATAAGTGTCATGTTTTGACTTTTTCTTTTTCAACTTTGACTTTAATAATTTTTTGTGTTATATACTGTAATAGTGGATGAAAATTATACCAATGAGAATACATTTAAAACGCAATCTATTCATATATTTTGCATCAAACATTATATAACAAAAAAATAAAAATAAAAAATAAAATAAAATAAAAGTTAAATTTTAAAGTTGAAAATAAAATTTTCAAAAGTCAAAAAAAGTCAAAACAGAATTATTTATCTTAGGACGGAAGGAGTAACAATTAAAATTGCTTGTATTTGCAGAGATCACTGCAATTGTCACAATAACAAGAAAGCACACTAATATATCAATGATTAACAATTATACTCTAAATCTTAAATTAAATATAATTAGAAGGTTGTATGAATTGAGAGCACACTTTGGATAATTTTTAAACTAAGTGACCAGTTCGACCCGTTCCTCATTTAGGTAATAATGATTTGACCCATTGTACACGTTCTTCATTAACATGAATGCATGTTATTCAAAAAGCACAAAAGGAGTTGCATCTCGCCATTTTTCTCATCGACCACAACCAAGCAAAAAAGAACGAAAATATGAGAGTAAACCCTCATGAGGATCTCCGAATTCAATTGCACCGTCACTTAATAACCGTATTAGAACTTTCACACTATTATCAAAGAAGCTTCAACGAACAACACCGTAAAATGAACAAATAAATGATTACTATATATATAAAAGAGCATCAATTTGGTGCCTTCCAATTGGTTGTCCCATTTGATGACCTCAAATTTGCGTCATATCAGCCCATTCCATTCTGGGTTTGGTTGTTGGGTCCACTGTTTCTGTCTAGGCCCAATCTCTTAGCCCTTTTTTTTTCGGCAGATTGACAACAATGTGGCTGTGTGTGTCCTTAGTACTTTCTCTATGCATGCAACTACTTTTCTACAACCTGCTTCCATGTACAACTTAGTGTAATATAATGGTCAGTCTAAATACTAATCGTGTGTGAAAAAGAATATAAAAAAAGGGGCGAACAAATGGAACCTGGTAATAGCATATTTGAGTTATAGTATCCCTCTTTCAGCTATATGTTACGTTAACGGCCACATGCGCAGTCGAACCAACATCATTCTACCATAAACCATATATTACATATATACACAAACGAACAATCGTTGCCCCGCCGCAACGCGGCGGTTTGCAGCCAACCTCGTTAATAGAAATGCAGGAGTCAAAATTTACATCCCACATATGTTAAAGAAATGAAATCTTGCTTGTTTATATACTATAGTAAATGAGCTCCATACATGTCTAGAATACTACCAAGTTTTCGAGGAACTTTGTTGTTAACGAAGTTGATTTTGAAAATAATCCTTCTCCTTGAAAACAAATATAATATGCTTGACATTTTTTGTATTTGTTCTCACTGCTACTCCAAACTGTTTATTTACACAGATTGTTCATATCTTAAGATACCATATATATTCTAAGAAACCCCTTGTCGTTGGTGTCAATTCCAATCTCTTAGCATTTCACTGATACATACTGATTCTGCCGTGACATGATGGGTACAAAAATGAATCAAGGGATGGTCCTCCACTTAATGTCTCTATTGATCGAACACATATAGTTTTGGTTAAGCTCTTAATTACAGTATCATTGTTCAACTCAAACAAAGATTGCCAACTAATTATATTTTTTTAAAAAATGTCTTATATGACAAGGAAGGTATATTTATCATATGAACTAAACTACCTGCAGCGTAAAACACTTATTTAACTTTCAGGGCTTGTAATTCGAGAAACACAAAATGAGTTGCATAAGAGGATATCCAAATCAGATTATGTCGTCACTGAATAAGTGTATTTAAACTTTCACACTATTGAAAGTACGTAGCTTCAAAGAACAACGATCTATAATAAATAGATAAATGGTATATACTATATATAGAAATGCAATAAGCACTGTGTACATTATTTGACCAAAGTTAAGTTTTTCTTGTTTATATACTATAGTGAATGTGGATCATAGATGTCAATAATATTACTATGTTTTCATGTACGCAGTTGTCGGTAGAGTTGATTATAAAACTAAAACATATCATACTCTATCGGCAAACTTGTACAAGAAAATGAGTATATAATTCTTGAATTTTTTAGTAATGATGATGAATGTATAGTTTTTGTACTAAAAAATGAATTAAAACGTGGCCAAGGTAGCCATAGAGCACACATGATCTTGTTTCGTTAAGTTCTTAACATTGGACTACTCAATCATACACAAAGTTCCATTCAAATTGATCCAAATGTGCTTTACTATCCAGGGAGGACCTAGGGGAGTTCCGGGGGTTCACGGGAACAAAATGGATTTTCCTCATTTAGTGTAAAAAATGAATGTAAAATTCTTGATTTTTTTTAGTATATGTAGTCACCTAAAAACGGGGCAATCCAAATTTTGTACTGGAAAATGGATTAAGGCGTGGCCCTCCATGTAAAGTCGCTATTACTAACAAAAAAGAACGATTAACTCTCTATATTTACATCCACATAGATTAAAGAGGTGAAATCTTTCTTGTTTATATATTATTGTAAATGAGGTTCTTACATGTCATATTATCATGTTTTCAAAGCGCATGGTTATGGACGAAGTTGATTATGAAAGAAAAATTAAACTTCGCTAATGAACATGCTTTCGGAAAACATCTATAAATGCTCGACGTTTTTTGTATTTGTTCTCACTTATTAAAATGGCTACTCCAAACTAGACTTTAATACTTTTTTTTTTAACTTATACTTTAATACATATGGACTAGATAAAATCTATACTATATGAAATATTACTCTAGAGTTGTACTTAACTTATGATATATACATAGGATAAACAATTTTCATAAACTATAACAAAATTTAACTAAAATTGACATAAAGACCGAGTGATTTGCTCAAGAAACACAAAACGAGCTGTTTATTATCGGCAATTTTTTTCTCAAAGAAGTGAAATCTTGCTTGGATATATACTATATTGTACCATGACAAGCCGTGTTGAGAATAATGTTATGTTTTCACGACATACATGATGATAGGTCATGTAGAACAAAAATAATCAAGCCCTGGTGTCATTGGAAATCCATGTAACGTACTAACAAATGAGGCAACTTTTGTACAACATTGGTGACTTGAGCCCTCCGCGTTGCCTACACAGATATCGGGAGACACTGACGATTATGTCCTACCTGTTAGCGGATCATTATGGGCTTTGCCATAGTTGTTAGACTTGGATCATTGTTAGTTTATGTATAGGCCCATTAGTATATATGTTATTTATACACTATTATGTATCTCATTATCAATCATTGAATATACGGTTTACACTACCACATGTATAACTCTTTCACTTATTTGGTACAGACGAACAAAATGAATCATCAAATTATCTAGATGGATAGATGTGTCACATTGTCACCCTCACAAGTCATACCACAAGACCGGCAAACCTTATTGTGTTAGAGTCCGAATCAATCAGGTAAGAATGCCCTAAAAACTTATAGCTCTTTGCAGTGATATGTTATGACAAATGAATCGTGACCCTCCCTATTGAACACATTTATTAAATAACTCGCTCATGCAAAAGGTGCCACGCAAAAGGCGAGTTTTGTTACAACACAGATGATTCGAGTCTCTCTTGGGTGCCTCCACCTAAATTTCAAGCGAACTAGAAGTGACAAACCGATGTTCATTTCTATATTACAAAGTACCAACGGATGTGTCTCACCAGAATGATCTAAAATGGATAGGCGTGTTAGTGTGTCACCCCTGACCCCTCACGCGTCCTACTAAAAAGCTCACTCAACCTCACACATGTCGAGTTGTAGTTCACTTATCCAACTATTGGTCATCTAACTTAATCACTCACACAAAGATTTCCTACGTATATGATGTGGAAAGTATATTTTCAACATATAAAACGCTTAAACCAAACTACTTGCAGCGTTGAATCTCTAATTAACTTCATGGCATGAAATTCATGGAACACAAAACGAGTTTCATAATTGCCACTTTTAAAAAAGAACGAAAAATATGAGTATACCCATTTGAAATCCATGATAAATTTTTTACCTCATGGAGGATCTCCAAATCCAATTTCCTTGTCACTTAATAACTGTATTGGAACATTGGCACTAACTATTAGAGTAGCTTCAAACTACAAACACTGACTCTATAATGAACATATAACTGGTGTAGATTATTGTTATTTGATAAAAACTAGTTCAACCTTGCAAATATCCCGCATAGATGAAAGAACTGAAATCTCATTTGGTTATATGCTAGATTGTAAGAGCATAACTTGTGTTGAGAACGCTAGCATGTTTTCGATTACATGATGCTATTTGAGTTTATTATATTAGCGAAAACATAAACTCACTCAGACTCTTGTAGTTGAAAACTGATATAAAACTCTTGACTTTTTTTAATCTCTCTTGTAACTTAACAAGTATTTTTTTTAATATTTGTTCACTTAAAAAAGTAATACTCCAAACTTTTTATTTACAAAGATTGTCAATATGTTTATGCAATAAAAATTTAATAATCGTCTGTGTATATCCATTAGCAGTTGGTGTTTATTTCGGCCTCTAAACGTTTCACCTATCCTTCTAAACTTACATGTAGCCATAAGGATTCTGTTGTGACATGTTATGAAAATGGATTAAGGCTTGGCCCTCCATGTAACGTCTCTGTTGAGCACATATGAGTTTGGTCCGTTAAGCTCTTACCATTGCTGATTTGCCATTCATGTGACTAAAGATATGAGGCAAATCTGGTACAACATTGGTGATTTGAGCCACCTTTATTGCCTATATTAATTTCTAGTGAAGGTATCAAAGACAAAGTCACAACTTTGTCCTACCAATGTACAATGCAATCAATCACAAGGGATTAACGAATGCGAGTCATAGAATTATCTAAAATGGATAGATGTGTCGCACTCACTAGTCCCTCCAATAAACTTCATCAATCAGACAGAGTTTTTGCTAGTAATTAAATAAGCAATAGGGAAAACAAAAACCAAAACATAAGTATTAAATTAAACAAAAAAAAAACTCAAAACTTAACCTCCGTTTTTTGTAGGGGCTAGCGAGCGAAACAATAATAAAAAAAAGTTTTGATAAATATTTGAGGTTCCAAATAGATGTTGATCATTCTGCACAGAAAAAAAAAAAAAAAAAAAAAAAAAAAAAAAAAAAAAAAAAAAGCACTCTCAAGAGGGTACCCCTTTCTCATAAATTACATCGTTATCATATAGGCCTCCAAAATTTTTTATTTTACTTACCTAGCCATATTGATTCTGCTATGACATGTTACGATGAAGTCTCTGTCGAGCACTATTGAAAAGTAAAGAGAAGTGAATGAAAGTGAAATTCTTATTAATGAAAATGATCAAACAATACAATATTTATACAAGATGACATGAGAGTCAAACTAAAAAGTCAAACTATGTTTCACACATGTCAAGAGAGTATTACTATGTTTTTCAACCACTTGGTTGCTAATGAATTTGATATATTAAAAAATTTCGAACTTCGTTAAATGAAGTGAGATCGTTGTTGTTTATATACGCAAAGTATGTTACAGAATTGCAATACTCATGGGTTCACGATTTGGCCCAATAGCGAGAGAAAATAAGTTGCTTGAATGAAAAAAAGTGAGAGTAAACCCAAAAGAAAATTAGTGGTAAAGTTTGTACTAAGTAGTTGAAATCTGACAATTGCATTCGTCACTTAATTACCATGGATGTTAGTATTATTTGAATAAAGTCAATTCAACCTTAGAGATCTCGCAGTCCCACATAGGTTAAAGAAGTGAAATCTTGCTTGGATATATACTACATTGTACGATGATAAGTTGTGTTGAGAATAATGTTATGTTTTCAAAACAGAAATGAACAAAGGTCTTGTAGAACAAAAAAATCAAGCCCTGGTTTCATATCTGTGTTGAAAAATTAATATAAAATTCCAACTTTTTTCTTAATATGCTTGTCACTTAAAAAAATGGTACTCTATTCCTTTCTGTTTAAAAAGATTGTCCATAAATGTTTATGCAACTAAATGTATAGTAATGTTCTAAGTAAATCCAATAATTGCTATTGTTCTTTTCATTCTCTAGATGTTTCACACCAATCCACATGAACTTACATAAGCCCTAACGTACAATGCCATATTGATTCCCCTAGAACATACAATATAAATTAACTAAGGCATGTCCCTCCATGTGAGGTCTTTACTGAGAACATACGATAATTGGCCGTTTAAGCTCTTATCACTCTAGAGTTCAATCAAGCAAAAGCTACAACATTGGTGATTTGAGTCCTCTTTGTTGCCTACATTTCTAGTTAAGATATCGAGAGAGTACCATTTAAACTAATCCTAAGGTTTCATTAACACTCATGAGGATCGTCCATATAGTATGTTTGAGGCCTTATAGTTTTTGTGATTATCTATAATACTTTACCTTTCACCAAATTCGTAGCCCATACAATAATAACGGGCCCATAACACATCCAAATTGGATATATTCGATCGTTTCATTTACTTTTTCTTTTACATCCTTTGCCTCTCGTGTTTGCTTTTAGTTTTTCTTTTCATAAACATTTTGTTGAATTTAATTTTATTATATAAACTGCATAATCAAGCTTTCATTTTCTTATATACCATTTGAGTTGTTTAGCTGACTGTGGGCGACAAGCTTTCCATATTGGATATGTCTTTGATAGTCATTTCAACTACCTTACATTCCACTT
The DNA here is from genome assembly GCA_030686995.1 of Artemisia argyi. Taxonomy (NCBI): domain Eukaryota; kingdom Viridiplantae; phylum Streptophyta; class Magnoliopsida; order Asterales; family Asteraceae; genus Artemisia; species Artemisia argyi. The sequence goes on along the minus strand of CM060687.1, from coordinate 14,585,198 downwards.
AGGTTAAGGAAGTAAAATCTTTCTTATTATATACTACTTATATAAGATAGTGAATGTTATGTTATGTGTACTCTCATTAAAATATTACTAATAGACTAAGATATATATTTTTTTTTTTTTGAAAGGTGAATTTCAACTTAGAACCGACCCCCTTCGCGGACAGCGAAGGTCCCATCGCCACCCCGCCAGACTATGTTGTCTTAACAGGGTCCACGCTGATCTCAGGTGGTAACGGGTTTCCCCCGGAAACCGTACTGCCTCCACACAAGTTTACCTTGCTGGAGAAATAGCCGGATGAAAACCGGGCCATGCTCAAGATTCGAACCCCCGCAACGAGTGGCAAAAGGGTTCAAATCCATCATTGCAATATATCTCCGGAACAATATGGTCTACGAGTGGACCACAAGTGAGGACTTCCCGGGTGGTCACCCACCCAGTACTACTCTCACTTGTGGCTCGCTTAACAAGTTAAGCCCCACCCACTAGACCACAAGTCCTTTGATACTAATAGACTAAGATATAATTTTTTTTTTTTTTTTTTTTTTTTTTTTTTATATATATATATATATATTACATATTTGAATTGATTTTTTAAAATGAGTTGAAAAGTCTCTGTTCAAACTACATATGATTATGAGATGTGTTCGGAATGATTTATCCAAAGACTTATAAAAGTTTATGTATTCTCTAGATATTGTTTATCCAGGGCCGGATTTAGCTATGGGCCTTAAGGGCTACGGCCCAAGGGCAGTCCAAGAGAAGGGGCATCATTTTACCAGGGTTTTTGATCACATTCGAACTATTCATTACTCAAGGGTTTTTTTTTTTTTTTTTTTTTTTTTTTTTTTTTTCTTTTTCTTTTTTTTATTGTCTTCATCAAATTATCCGCTGATGACGCCATCAAAGTTTCAAATGAACAAAAATAATAAGAGTCGAATTTCGAAATAATCAAGCCATCAAACGAACCAAGCGATCATCTTTTTTTCTCTTCGACAATTTTGATCAGGTGATATTGTTCCATACTTAATTACTTATTACTCTTGCTTTAGTAGATAAATTCACTCGAGATTATCATGTTGCGTCGTTCACAACTGTTAGACGCCCAAAATAGAAAAAAAAAATCAACAAGAATCTGAGTGAGCTCTAAACGGTTCTATGGATGGGTTTGTAATCAAAACGAAAAAAAAAAAAAAAAAAATAGTGTTGCACAAAATAATGACAAGGTCAACGTTACTATAGATAATGAAAATCTTATAAACAATGAAAACCTAGAAAATGATGAGGTCAATGCCAATGATGATACGGAAAATCCTATAAACAATGAAAAACTAGAAAATGATGAGGTTAACACAAACGATGATAATGAAAATATTATAAATAAAGAAAATCTAGACGATGATGAGGTTAATGTTAGCGAAGATAATAAAAATCATATTGAAGAAAATAACGAAAGTCCTCAAAATTATTATATTGATGAAGTTAATGAATAAAAATCGGTGTGCGGATGAGCCGCCTGGCTTGACCAGGTTCCAAACCCCTAAAAGAAAATGTGTTGTTTGTTTACAAGGGGCATATTTCACTCGGCTCGCCCAGGGCATCCGAAATCTCAGGACCGGCCCTGTGTTTATCCAAACACTTTATGAAAATTTACTACGGAGTACTAGTTTTTTAACACAACAATAAAAGATCGCTCTTCCAAGTATACAACTGATGTTTTAAACTTTTTTTACTTTTAAAACACAATGACTTAAGGGAATTTGATTGCTTTTTTCTTTATATACAATGTAATCATGTGCTATTTAATCTAAGCTCAAAATATATTATACTAATATGTAATTAAATATTTATATCACAATCACGTGCGTGCACACGTATTATAACTAATTACTGTATGTAAACTTTGACATTAGTTATCAGGGTAGCTTCAATATACAGGTGTTCTTAAATAGCATGGATTGTGACTATTATTTGACTAGAGTCAGTTCAACGTTATTCGTTAGAGAAGTGAAATCTTTCTTGAATATATATTAAATTGCACGAGGACCATCCATGTTGCAAATAATCTTATATTTTCATATCAGATTGGTCATCAAATATTTAGATAGAAAAAAAGAAAAAAAAAAAAAAGAAAAAAAAAAAAGCCTAAACAGAAAATCAGCCCTTGGTGTCAAGTCTGTATTGGAAAATTAATATAAAATTTCAACTTGTTTATATACTAGAGAGAATAAGGATCACGCGTGTCTAGACTTGTACAATGTTTTCGGATACACGTGTTTATGAAGTTGATTATAAAACAAAAAATTTCAAACTTCGTAATTTCTTGTTTCTGAAAATAAATATATAATTCTTGACTTTTTAATGTCTTTTGTCACTTAAAAATGAGTATTGTAATCTAAATCTTTTAATTACAAAGATTGTCCATATGTTTATATAACAAACCAAGTTGCACGATGATCGTGTGAAAACGGAAAAGAAGCTAAACCATCTCATGTAATGCCATACGGCCTATACAACAAACCAAGTTGCACGATTGTGCCTCCATGTAAGGGCTCTATTGAGCACATATGACTTAGTACTTTAGTCTTCTAAATTGTAAAGCGTCCAGAAATGAGGCGACTATGGTGATTAGAGACCCTCTTAGTTGCCTATGTGTTTAGAGAAGATATCAAGAGACAAAGCGACAGCTTTGTCCTATACTCCTATCAATGTAAAATTCAATCAAGCACAAGGTACCAATGATTCAATGAACATATATATGTCACTATAATTATTCAAAATGAACAGATGTGTCGCCCTTATGAGCCCTACCAAGAGACTCACCAAACCGGAGTTTTGAGTCTTGTTCACCTAAACCACCTGTTCTCCTAGATGCTAAATGAACGTTTATCTTATCTTATCTTACATTACTATAAATCATTAGGACCTTTTTTATATTATTTTAAAAGAAATTAAGTTACACACTTACTATTTATAGCATGATCTTAATATCGTTGAAAAAGATCACAAATTTGTAACATTCTATCTTAAAATTGATGATGGAGTATTCAATTTATAACTATCAATTAATCATGAGTCAAAATGTCAAATTTATAAATGGGTTTTGCTAAGCACCGCCACTGGGCAATGTTTAAGTTACATTAAACAATCTGTTTTTTCAATGTTTAAAGTAATTATATATTTAATGCAAAATAAATAAACATAAAAATTAACTTAAATATATGCGATTTTTGATTTAATAAAGTCTAAATTTCATTTTATATTCATATTAAACATTGCTCATTGGGCATTGTTTAGCAAAACCCTTTATAAATTTGTAAATTTGTACTCTTACGTCATAAATTTGTGGACAACAATTTTAAGAAATGAAATATTATTAGTCTTCGTAACTAAATATAGCATATAAACATTGCATGTTGAACTTAGATAAAAGGCATGATTACCAATTAAAGTTGGATGATATCCTACATTGAGTTTCGTAAGTTATTGCATTTCTTAATAGGCTCATGTATATAGATAAGGTTTGTATAGCGTGATGAAATGTTTTGACAATAGCAAATTGGTAAGCATATTCAAAAGGTGTTTGGTTCAATTCTTAACACGACGGTGTCAATGTTCTTATATAAGTGAATACTTTTTGTTTTTTCAGGTTACATGCTTTTTTCTCAAAGACTGAGATTTTATTATCACCTTCCTGATTTACAGTTGACTTATTTTGATCGAAAGTTATGGGGCTATTACTATTATATGGCTAAGCCCATATATAAAAGGTTCTTCTGTTTGTGATAGATTATCTTAAATAGATTGAGGAAGACAAAATACCAGTGAGGCAGGTGGACAGGTCGGTAAAGTGAAGTATGCCTTACTTTGTAGGTTTATGGTTCGATTCCCAATTTGTCTCCTTTGCTTACTTTATGTCACTTTTGACATTTTTATCCTTTTGAAAGTACTTTTTGTTTCTATTGACCGCACGTAAGAGAAAATGAAATAAATACGTTTATTCATTTTCAACAATGTTATAAATAGTGTGAGGCGTGGCATGGCAGCATAACCAAGGCTCACGCCTTTGCGGCCTAGGCGAAGCTTTCGCGTTTATAAGGCGTGGTATAAGGCGGCATAAAATATGAAAATATTTATATATCTATATCATATTTCATGTATATCGTGTTTACAAAAAAAAAACATGGCATATGACGACGTGACGGCATTATCAACCCTCACGCCTTTGCGCGGCCTTTGCGAGCCTTTGCGAACTATGATTTTCAGACATATTAAGCAAAAATGACTAATTTTTTTCACTCACTTCTGCATATTATTTTTAACTCTGTTTAACATTTTTTTATCTTTTTAAATCTTTTTTTGGCAAACATAGTACTACAAACAAAAACTATATATATTTTTTTTGAACTTACAAACAAAAAATCTCTAAAATGACAAACTAAGGGGGTGTTTTTTTTCCTCTTAGCTAAGGAAATGAGTAGGCCCCACGTCTATTACATCCTCTTAATGGGGAGGAACTCATATTTTACACCCTCCATATATAGATGCATTAGTGGAAATTAGTAGGCCTTACTGCAAAAAGAAATATTTAATTATGTTTAGCGGGTCCGTATCCCTTAGCTAAGAGGAAAAAGAAACACCCCTTTTCTAACTACATGTACAAAACTTAATTATTTTTGGTGAATTTCAAGATGATAAATCTTCATTTAAACTCACATTTAGAATCCTGCCATCGTAAACTTGGTCAAAGGAAGCTAAACCATCATTCGTATATTCTAAAATCACATTTGTTGTTCGATCCAAACTCTAAAAGTTCCTATGTCATATGGAGTTTGCGGTGGCAGGCTACGACAACAAACAAAAGCATGGTCTGCCTCTATCGAACACATATGACTTGGTCCTTTCGGCTCTTAGCATCGAACAACTCACACATGCAAAAGGTATCACTAAAATTAATCCAGATGTCCACAGGCATCCATGAGTAACAAATGAGGCAACACAAGTTATTTGAACCCCTCATGGTTCCCTAAATTTCCAGAAAATATATCAAGAGATAAAGTAACAACTTTTTCCTACTAACGTATAACTCATTCAATTGCGATGTAATAACGAGCGTGTGTCACCCTCACGAGTCTAACAAATTAAACACAAGACCGCACAGAGTTTGAGTCCGGTGCACCTCATCTAAAAAGCTTGACATTTTGATACGTTACAATTTTTATTCGCAAAACTTCATTTAAATGTTAAATGAAGCAAAAAAATAAATGCATAAATAAATAAAATTACTCGCTCCGTTCTAAAATAAGTGTCATGTTTTGACTTTTTCTTTTTCAACTTTGACTTTAATAATTTTTTGTGTTATATGCTATAATAGTGGATGAAAATTATACCAATGAGAATACATTTAAAACGCAATCTATTCATATATTTTGCATCAAACATTATATAACAAAAAAATAAAAATAAAAAATAAAATAAAATAAAAGCTAATTTTAAAGTTGAAAATAAAATTTTCAAAAGTAAAAAAAAGTCAAAACATAATTATTTATCTTAGGACGGAAGGAGTAACAATTAAAATTGCTTGTATTTGCAGAGATCACTGCAATTGTCACAATAACAAAGAAAGCACACTAATATATCAATGATTAACAATTATACTCTAAATCTTAAATTAAATATAATTAGAAGGTTGTATGAATTGAGAGTTTGGACAATTTTTAAACTAAGTGACCAGTTAGACCCGTTCCTCGTTTAGGTAATAATGATTTGACCCATTGTACACGTTCTTCATTAACATGAATGCATGTTATTCAAAAAGCACAAAAGGAGTTGCATCTCGCCATTTTTCTCATCGACCACAACCAAGCAAGAAAGAACGAAAATATGAGAGTAAACCCTCATGAGGATCTCCGAATTCAATTGCACCGTCACTTAATAACCGTATTAGAACTTTCACACTATTATCAAAGAAGCTTCAACGAACAACACCGTAAAATGAACACATAAATGATTAATAGAAATGCAGGAGTCAAAATTTACATCCCACATATGTTAAAGAAATGAAATCTTACTTGTTTATATACTATAGTAAATGAGCTCCATACATGTCTAGAATACTACCAAGTTTTCGAGGAACTTGGTTGTTAACGAAGTTGATTTTGAAAATAATCCTTCTCCTTGAAAACAAATATAATATGCTTGACATTTTTTGTATTTGTTCTCACTGCTACTCCAAACTGTTTATTTACACAGATTGTTCATATCTTAAGATACCATATTCTAAGAAACCCCTTGTCGTTGGTGTCCATTCCAATCTCTTAGCATTTCACTGATACATACTGATTCTGCCGTGACGTGATGGGTTATGGGTACAAAAATGAATCAAGGGATGGTCCTCCACTTAATGTCTCTATTGATCGAACACATATAGTTTTGGTTAAGCTCTTAATTACAGTATCATTGTTCAACTCAAACAAAGATTGCCAACAAATTATATTTTTTTTTAAAATATCTTATATGACAAGGAAGGTATATTTATCATATTTATCATATGAACTAAACTACCTGCAGCGTAAAACACTTATTTAACTTTCAGGGCTTGTAATTCGAGAAACACAAAATGAGTTGCATAAGAGGATATCCAAATCAGATTGTGTCGTCACTGAATAAGTGTATTTAAACTTTCACACTATTGAAAGTAGCTTCAAAGAACAACGATCTATAATAAATAGATAAATGGTATATACTACATATAGAAATGCAATAAGCACTGTGTACATTATTTGACCAAAGTTAAGTTTTTCTTGTTTATATACTATAGTGAATGTGGATCATAGATGTCAATAATATTACTATGTTTTCATGTACGCAGTTGTCGGTAGAGTTGATTATAAAACTAAAACATATCATACTCTATCGGCAAACTTGTACAAGAAAATGAGTATATAATTCTTGAATTTTTTAGTAATGATGATGAATGTATAGTTTTCGTACTAAAAAATGAATTAAAACGTGGCCAAGGTAGCCATAGAGCACACATGATCTTGTTTCGTTAAGTTCTTAACATTGGACTACTCAATCATACACAAAGTTCTGTTCAAATTGATCCAAATGTCCTTTACTATCCAGGGCGGACCTAGGGGAGTTCCGGGGGTTCACGGGAACAAAATGGATTTTCCTCATTTAATGTGAAAAATGAATGTAAAATTCTTGATTTTTTTAGTATACGTAGTCACCTAAAAACGGGGCAATCCAAATTTTGTACTGGAAAATGGATTAAGGCGTGGCCCTCCATGTAAAGTCGCTATTACTAACAAAAAAGAACGATTAACTCTCTATATTTACATCCCACATAGATTAAAGAGGTGAAATCTTTCTTGTTTATATATTATTGTAAATGAGGTTCTTACATGTCATATTATCATGTTTTCAAAGCGCATGGTTATGGACGAAGTTGATTATGAAAGTAAAATTAAACTTCGCTAATGAACATGCTTTCGGAAAACAACTATAAATGCTCGACGTTTTTTGTATTTGTTCTCACTTATTAAAATGACTACTCCAAACTAGACTTTAATACTTTTTTTTTAAACTTATACTTTAATACATATGGACTAGATAAAATCTATACTATATCAAATATTACTCTAGAGTTGTACTTAACTTATGATATATATACATAGGATAAACAATTTTCATAAACTATAACAAAATGTAACTAAAACTGACATAAAGACCGAGTGATTTGCTCAAGAAACACAAAACGAGCTGTTTATTATCGGCAATTTTTTTCTCAAACAAGACCAAACATAAAAGAACAAAAATAATAGAGTAACCCTGCATGAAATCACTCAAATTACGTAGTTATTTAGTAAGTACCATTTTTAACTTTTGCCGAAGAACGTCAAATGATTGCTCGAATATAGATATACATCCACTTGTGTCAGAAACAAGATTTATTTCATTGGGGCAATTACATATATACACACTAAAACTTGCATATTTGCATATATATACTCAAAACATGCTTTACTTGCATTGTACTTCATGCATTGAAATCTTGTATTTTGGAAAAATATGCAAGTTTTTGAGTTCTAATGGGTATATATGCAATTCTCCCTATTTCAATGTTGTTAGCTTCCTTTTTAGTAAATAACATTGTCACTTTTTTTTTCGAAAAGAAAAAATCATAAGCTTAAACAAACATCCCTTAAGTTTACATCCCACATCGGTTATGGAAATGAATTTTTTTTATTTATATACTATAGAGAATGAGGATCGCACATGTCTAGAATATTACTATGTTTTGGGATGCATGTGTTTACGAAGTTGATTATTAAACTAAAGATTTCAAACTTCGAAGAATTTTGTGTCCCAAAATAATTATAAAATTCTTTGGCTTTTTAGTATCTTTTGTCACTTATAAAATAGTAATCTAAATTTTTTATTTACCTAGATTGTCCATATGTTTATAAAACTAGATATCTAGTAGTAATCTTTTATCTATCTTTTTAACAAAACAAAACCGTTACTATACCGGCCATCATTCTCAATTTAACTATTAGCTAGAGATTTTTTATAGGATTAATTACTTGAAAATGTATCATACTTGTCATTTTTTGTTAGTGTGTCTACTGATTTTTTTTATTTGTGTACTGAACTTTCAAATTTCGTTTATTATGTGTATTTTGTGACTATTCAACTATGTAAAATGACTATTTTACCCTTCAAAAAAAGTAAGGATAATAAGAAAAAGAAAAGTTAACTACATATAATAACAAAAAGTAACAAATATGATACATTTTCATTCAATTAACCATTTTTATAACATGTGACGAATGTTCAATAGAAACGTTTCACCGATCCACCTGAACTTACCTAACCCAACAATACGTGTATTAGTTCAATGCCATATTGATTATGCAGGCAGTTAAATGTTCCGAAAATGAATGAATGAAGGTGTGGCTCTCTAAGTTCTTTTGGATTGTTGAACCAAATGATCCTTAAAATCAATGATAAAATGAAAAGCTACTATTTTTCTCTCAAAATATGTGAAAATCATATTTTCACCTCTCTAAAATATATAATTTTGCCAATCTTTTGCACCATCATCGAAAATAGTTGACAATCACCGAAAAAAGTGATTTTTACGTATCTTTTTATAAGTTGAGTTTTTACAAGTTTATTATGTTTTTAAATACCATGGTAAGAATAGTGTCTTTTATACAAACACCAAAACTCGTGCCCTTTGGCAACGAACTTTTTTGGTTGCCGGAGAGGACATGTCCTCACTAAAGCTTATTAGTGACAACATCTTAGCGACGATACGAGTGGGTCCCACTTTTTTCTTAGTCAAACTCAAAAGATAACTTTCGGGCCACACATGCTTTTAGCGACGACAAATCCACTCCAAATGCCGTCGCTAGTTTATATATAATTAACTAATTAATTAAATACATTTATATTTAACTAACCCAGTTTAACACTTAGTGAGAGTAAGCCCACAGAGTATTTGGTTAGGACATTTAGGAGGACATATTCTCGTCAATTTTTCAGGTGGGAAATTTACGAGCCAAATGGAAATGAAAAGTCAATAAAACCCAAAATTGTGCCTTCATCTTTGGCGAGGACATATCCTCGCTAAAGGTCACACGCAAAAATTCTACACAGACTAGCCACGGCCAAAGTTTAAACTCGAACTTTTTTGTCATTTAGTGGGTCTTTGGCGAGGACATGCATGTCCTCGCCAATTGTTTATCCCCGTGTTCTCTTTTTTTTATTTTTTTCTTGTAGTGAGAAAGGTCTTAAATTCAATTCCCAGCACTCCCGTGTTAAAAAAATTTATACATTTTAATGCTAGCTCACTAATACATTGTATGTTTTCTTAAATTACATTGTTATCATTGTATTTTAGTTTCATTTAGAACAAGTGGTGAATTACAAATAACTATATTAGCTTTAAATGTAAACATGAAATTTTATTCACTAGTGCATTTCAAATGTAGACATGTTTACGATTTGAATATAAATTACATAATTCCATTTTGAGGAGCATTATTGCCAGTCATTTTCTTGACCACGACCAAGTAAAATGAACAAGAATATGAGAATAAATCCGTATGAGGATCCCTGAATCCAAATGCGTCCTTACTAAGTTACGGTATTTGAACTTTGGCGTTAATTATTGAAGTAGCTACAAAATACAAACGCTTTATAATGAACAAATAAATGGTATAGGTTTGATACAAACGCCCTATAAAAACATCCCACGTAGGTTACACAACTTAAATCATCCTTGTTTATATAGTGTAGCGTATCAGGTACATACATGATGAGATTGTTACAAAGTTTTCGGATAGAGTGTTTGCGAAGTTTGTTTATGAAAGCTAAAATAATAAAAACTTTGCTGGTGTCTACTTCTGAAGAATTAGTATAAATTCTTAACTTTTTTATATCCATTTTCACTATAAAAAAAAGGGTACTCCAAACTTCTTATTTACAAAGGTTGTCTATATGTTTATGTCGCTAAGTATTTAGTAATCTTCTATCCATATGACAAAACAAAACCGTGATTTTATCATCTTCCTCGGTTTTAATTAACTGATAGCAATTGTTATTTGTAGATTTTTCAAAGTATGCAATAGCGTTAAAAAAAAAAAAAAAAAAAAAAAAAAAAAAAAAAAAAAAAAAGGCCATGCACTAGCCGTATTTTAAGAAGCCCCTTTGGCCGCTGGTGTTCAATCAATCTCCAATCGTTTCACCGACCCGAGTGAGCTTACCAGACCGCAACCATACAACACGGGTGAGTTGAGTCCCTCTTGGTTGCCTACATTTCCTACCGATGTTCAATTCAATATATTACAAGGTTACCAATGTATCACCAGAACTATCCAAAATGGATAAGATGTGCAAGTCACTGTCATGATCAAGTCCTAAAAAAATGGTGAGACCCAGTTTGAGTCCCGTTCACCTAATCCAAACTATTGACATTTCGCAAAGGGGTAACTTAATCGGTCACACAAAGGCTGGCTATTGATTGATTCACAAAATTTCTCTTAAATGCTAAATGAGGTATATTTAACAAATAAAACGCTCAAATAAAACTACGTGCAGCTAGAATACTCCAATTGAAACTAAAACAGTTAACTTAATCAGTCGCACAAAAAGTTGCCTACTGATTTTATTAACAAGCTTGTCTTATATACAAAGGAAAGTATATTTAACAAATAAAAGTTATAAAACGTTTCAACTAAACTATTGGCAGCGTAGAATACCTAACTAACTTCATGGCACAATCGCCAAAGTTTCCTCGACAAAAACCATACAAAAAAGAACGAAAATACAAAATTAAACCCATATGAAATGAGTGATATAATTTGTATTCATAGAAGATCTCCGAATCCAATTGCCTTGTCACTTATTAATAAGGGTAGCTTGAAACTACAAACACTTTATCATGAGCATAAAACTGGTGTAGAGTATTGTTATTTGATAAAAATTAGTTCAACCTTTTATCCCACATAGGTGAAAGAAGTGAAATCTTCCTTGGTCATATACAACATTCTAAGAGAAAAGTTTGTGTTGAGAATAATATCATGTTTACGGTTACATGATGCACTTGGAATTTATTATAGCGAAAAAATAAACTTTAAAGGCATCTTTCTAACGGAAAACTGATATAAAGTTTCGACTTTTTTAATATCTGTTCTAACTTAACAAATACATTTTTTTTTTTTTTATTATTTGTTGTCACTTAAAAAAAGTGGTGCTCCAAACTTTTTAATTACAAAAAATTTCCCTATGTTTATTCAACTAAACATTTAGTAATCTTCTATGTATATCCAATAGCCGTTTGGTGTTCATTTCAATCTCTAAATGTTGGACTGATTGAACTTACCTAGCAATATTGATTCTGCTGTACGTAATATGTTACGAAAATGTATCAAGGCATGACCCTCCATGTAACGTCTTTGTTGAGAACATATGAGTTTGGTCTTTTAAGCTCACGATTGTACAACTCAATCATGCAAAAGGTATCTTCCAAACTGATCCATATGTCCATTGCCATCCATATGACTAAGATATGAAGGGCACAACATTGGTGACTTGTGGCCTCTTTGTTGCCTAAATTTCTAGTGAAGGTATCAAGAAACAGTGTGACGACTTCGTCATACCAATGTACGGCTCAATCGATCACAAGGTACCAACGAACACGTGTCACCATTACTATCCAAAATGAATATATGTGGTGTGAGTCCTACCAAAATACCCACATAACTATCGGTCACATAACAATAGTCTATTAATATTATTCACAAATGTTCTCTTAAAGGCTAAACTAAATATATTTAACAAATAAAAGGCTTGTAGTATGTTACTTGCATACCAGTACACTAAAATGTTGTAATATGGATGAACTCACACAATAATATTGTCATTTTCCATCAATTTTAATTGGTTTATTTTGTTATGTCTCATTTAGGGTACCACATAGTAGGGGGGGGTGTGCACGGTTCGGTTTGGGTCGGTTTTTGGCTAAAACTGAAACCGAACCGAAATGTTCGGTTTTTATAGAACCCAAAACCGAAACCGTTCGGTTTTTGGCGGTTCGGTTTTTTCGGTTTCTTATCGGTTTCGGTTCGGGTTTTTGGATTTTTCGGTTTCTAACCGTTTATATTCGGGCATGAAAAAATTATAATAACAAACTTGTATTACATAAAAAAAATTGGTTATTTTATTTTTACTTTTTTTTCTGTCAATCAGTATAATAATGTTTATACAGAATTCTATAATTACACACATATAGCCATATAGATGAGACACACATATGCACGTGAACATACACATAGTATGATCATCGTCATATATTTATTGATATATTCTCAAGTAAAAACACGACACGACAAACACGCATATAAACATAAACGTTAAGATAAATTTATTATAAATCTACCCACAAAATAAATATAAATTTATAAAACTGATTTATTTAGTTATTTATTCATATTATATTAATTATATATTATCATATAATAAAATCGGTTCGGTTCGGTTTTTATGGTTCGGTTTTTGGACGAAAACCGAAACCGAACCGTATTTTTTGGTTTTTGAAAAATTCAAAACCAAACCATCGGTAGGCAATCTTTGTGTGACTGGTAAGTAGCTCCATGCAAAACGCCAATAGTTTGGATTAGTGAACCGGACTCGAACTTTGGGTTTCATGAGTTTTTTTAGTAGGACTCATGTGGGTGACACATCTATCCATTTTGGATAAATACATGTTCGCTCGTACCTAGTGATTGATTAAGCTCTACATTGTTAGGAGAAAGTTGTTCCTCTGTCTCCATATATTCTCTATAAATAAGAGGGCTCTAGCCATCTTGTTATACCAATGTCGCCTCATTCTTAGTCACATACTCACATGGATATTTCGAATGGTATCTTTTTACTTGATTTTGTGTTCAATACAAAGTTCGGAGTACCCATTTTTTTCATGTGCCAAAAGATACCAGAAATGTTGATGATTTTAGTGTCATCAAACATTTTGATGTTGATCTCTTCTTAATCACACCTTGATTCACTAGTAGTTGAGGTTGGCACAAAACATTCCCTAATATAGGACGCTAAAGCAGGTGCTAACTGCACGTTTTCTTTGCGTTTAATCAACTTAATTCGTTAAGTCCCCTCCTCCCCTATTTCGTTTATCTTGTATCTGGAACAAGGAAATGGTTTGGTTATCATAATTAGTGCAGTTTGAAGCCTATATCTTGTGACGAAAGGTCAGTCCATTCCAACTCTAAAAGCAAGAAATTATCCCTAAAAGAATAAAGGCACACTTTTCCACCCTTTAGTCCTTTACCAAATTGTGATACTCAATGATCAAAAACAAGATTTACAATTACTAATTTCAAACACAAATGTAAATAAGCAGCCAATAAAAACAAAGGTTATAGCTTATGAACAACACCAAAAGTGCTCCAATCAACTAAAACTATCGCACTTACCGCATCATTACTCTTTAACTTGTCTTATCAAGACACATTACGCATCATTTTATTAGAATCGGTAGTCGGTCGGTTGACCTCCTTTAGCTTATAGTCGGTGTAGTTGGGATTAATCGAGTTTGACATTTCCGGTAAGTTTAGGTATTTATAACAAGAATTGCCTTATACCAATAACTTGTAATAGATATAAACAGCGACTATAAGTGATTAAAACAAGTTTTCGGCATGTTTATAGTATTTCTGGCAAGATTTGCATGTTTCCAACAAGTTTGGCCAACGTTGACTACTATAGACCACCGCTGACCAAGTTATTTGACCGATTTGCACAAATCGAAAAGGTTTGTGGCCGATTAACGCCTAGGCAATAATTAATTGGCCTTGTAGACTTTTTTGCAACACTAAAAAAAAAAAAAAAAAAAAAAAAAAAAAAAAAAAAAAAAAAAGTGGCACATCACTATATAGAGAATTGAAATGACGACGCCATGACTCATGACTAGCTAACATTAGTGTCATTGAAATCATCCTGAAAAAAGTTGAAAAACTCAGCTTCAGCTAAACGATAATGATCCAAAGAAGCTAAAGGACCTTCACCAAACACATCACTACTTGTAGGGGAGGCAAATTCTGATTGACAAGTTAGGTCAAGTTATCGCTTTCATTTTTTTAATCCAAAATATAGAGATTTTTGTTTGTTTAGCGACTTAAAACATGATTGTAGATTCGGAACTCATCACATGTTAGTAATTTACAATTACAACAAGTGATTAACCGCTGTTATCCAATTTCCTTCGAAACTATACAAATGCCAATCACGGACTATTGAATATATAACCAACAGTTGATAAATTGTAATTCGAGTTTATTATACAAGTGTATCATCTTGAAAATAATCCAGCTTTGTTTAGAAAACAGCCAGAAGCAGGATCTCCAATGCAGCCACAAAAACCATCATCGTCCTTAGCAAATGATGCTGGCAGTGGATGATCAGGAATTATACCAACCTACATGGGTGAAGGCAAGTATAAAGTAGTCAAAATTTAAGGAAGGCAAAGTATAACGGGCTTGTAAAGGGTCAAATGGGTAATTTTAGTGCAAGTTGAATGACTGGGGCCTAGTTGACCCACAAGCACGTGTTTGTCTAATGTTCTCAAAATCTGACCGTTTGGGTCGTTTACGATAATACATATTCCAAACTGACTCATTCATATAAGCAAATGGGTCAAAAATACCAGGCCTTTCAAAAACCAAATTTACCAAAGAGATCAATAGTCTCTGTGAGTGGAGAGAAGTAGAAAGATAGAGAACCTTATTGATGTCGATGTGATCAGGGGTTTCATAACGAGCAACAGTAACAGCCAAGCCAGATCCATCAGACATTTCAAATACCGATTGAATTTTCCTGTGAATAAAGAACATTTTAGGACATTTTATCGAAAACATAATGCTATTAAAAGTATAAGTATTGTAAAGATTGTTTACCCTTTGCCAAAAGTGGGTTCTCCAAGAAGCACTGCACGCTTGTTATCCTTTAAGGCACCAGCCAAGATCTCGCTTGCACTTGCAGTTCCTTTGTTCACCTACAAGAACAAATAACTTTTTACAGGTGGTCATTTCAGCCCATTTACGTATTACAGCAATCTAAATCGCAACTGTGACCTAACAATGAAAGCCATTACAGCACTTTAATGAAAAGAATGGTATAGATGGCATTACCAGCACGGCTAGAGGTTCTGAATCAGCGATTGCATTGGTTCCATCAGTGTCATATATATCTCGAACACCACGGCTATCACAGATGTACACAATCACACCTTTATCCAACCTGGTTTGCATCAGTTATACCATAAGAACTTTGAACTAATATGATAACAATTTTAGGAAAACTTCAACCCATTTAAGCTATTTCCAATAAAAGCAATACTTATTTACTTGTTTGACCCGTTAAAAATAAAAACTTAAACACGTATAGCACATTCAGAACCAAATGGGTCAAAAATTTTACCCAAAATTTTTCGTTAAACCATGAGTTCAAACATAAAAGCCAGATACTTAATACTCTAAAAAGCCAGCAAAAAGTTATAATAATGATTTTTTTTGCAGAAATGTTGATGCAGACTTACCAAATCTTAGCGATCTCAATTCCTTCGGGAAAAAGACCACCACTGCATCACAATTTAATCATCTTTTAGAAAGCATTACAATAACAATGCTTAAAATGAATCCCATAAACACTGATCCTTATAACTTATAAGAATATTACCTATTATTGCGAAGGTCCAATACAAAACCGCCAACATTTTCTCTCCTTAAAATTTCAATTGCTTCCTTGACGGCAGCTGGAACGGCTTTTTTATTAGAATGATTATTTACAAATAAAGCTACAGGTTATAAAATTAGAAATATTGCATCATCTTGTATTCTAAAGTGTCTTCCCCTAACAAATTTATAACAGGTATATAAAAAATACATATTAAGTGGTGTATGAAATATATCCGTCAACATCAACCAATAACAGTAAGTAGTTACCATACCAGAAGCATTTTGGTTGAATGATGTTAACTTTATGTATCCAATTGTGGAGGTACCCTTTCCCAGACCAGGTGTTTCGCAAACTCTTGACTTCACAGGATTTAACGAAATGTTTTCCCGCCTGCACACCACATTTACAGTCCATTAAGAGTACGTATCCACTAAAGTCTAAACAACATAACATTTTAACTAGTGTACAAATGAAGTGCTATAGTTAAGGCGTCCAGAACAATCTCAATCCATTTAGTTATAAATGATTTTGTTCTATCACCCAATCCGCCTGATCCACCCTTTTTAAATCTATATCCAACAATAACAAGAAGAAACCCATGCTTATATTTTGATACCTTGTTCTTATAATTTACACAAACGATCACACATATGAAGCTTGCAGCAAATTTAAATGGAAGGAATTGAAGCAAATGAACGTACGTTAACGATAGCTGTTTTATCTCGGATCTGCTTCGTACTTTTAGCTGTACTGTAGTTCCTTCGGGGCCCCTGAGAGTCAGTTAAAAGTCTTTACTTTAAGGCTCAAGGAGAGCGTTAACTAACAAAGAATTAGAAACAGTCAATCATAACTTACTCCAGGCGTTCTGCTGCATCATAAATGTCCATCGTTTCTGTACTCGTATTATCAATAGCCATAATCAGATCACCAGGTGGAAATGGCAGCCCTACTGGCGGGACCCCCTGGAGAAGCTGAAATAACCATAATTCCAGATAGAGCTCCATCATTTCCGACTGCCTTCATAAAAAATATTTGCATATTTAAAAAAGAACTAACAAATAATGGAAAAGGTTTGATTACCATAAGTGAAGTTTCAAGCCTATAAATCTATATCTATACTACATGTATGTGGTACTAGGAAAAGGTTTGATTAGCATAAGTGAAGGCACACTTTACCAAAACAAGATTTTACAATTACTACTTTCAAACATATATGTAATTAAGTAGCAAATAAAAACACAGGTTATAGCTGATGAACAACACCAAAAGTGCTCCAATCAGCTAAAAACATGGCACTTACCGCATCATTGCTCTTTAACTTGTCTTATCAAGACACATTACGCATCTTTTTATTAGAACATGAATCTAATAGAATTCAAAATATATGATTCACTAACACAGATAACAGATTAACCCACACTGCAATATCCAAATTAAACTATATAAAAACGTTTAGCTAACATCAATAAATCTAATACAGTTTAAACTTAGAATAATAAATAGACAAACACACGAATCAAGTAGACAAACACACATAAATTGAGTTCGTTATGCATATATAAACATAAACCAAACAACTTGCCTGAAAACAGATTTCGTGTTTGAGTAATTTGAGAGGACATCATCGATTCATTCGTAACTGGCGGAGTACAATCCGGTGCCCATAGCCGTGGCGGTTAGCCTGAGATCCTGATTCCGCCGACAAATAGAGACGAGATTCGTTGGATTGAGTTGGTTCTGAATCAGTGTTTCAAAAGTGGAGTTGTGAAGCGTAAGAACAAGAACTTTTACAGTTTTAGTCCCTTGATATTTCTTCACCTTTTAAACTCGTTCGGAGCAGACAAATCTCCCTTGATGTCATTTTTGAACACCCCTTAATTTCCAAGGTATCCAATGATGGAAATTCAAAAGCTTCCTTTCCTAAGCAAAATCCCTCGAGACTATCAAGATCAACAAGTTTTAAGGACTTCAGACAAGGAAACTTTACAATAGCATCCACTATGGAATCAGATTCTTCTTCTCCCTTCACAATTGCCTTCATACTTGTGCAGTAATCTATATGTAGTTCCTGGAGTTGCAATAGACTACCAACCATGGGACATGTAAATACATATTCTAACCTGCTGCAATATTGAATTGACAGTCTTGTTAGAGTTGGAAACTTTAATACTGTCCCCTGCTTGCTCTTCCATATATACTTGAGACTATCTAACTCCTTCAAGTCCACTTGTCTCAAGTTTGGAATTTCAGCATCAGTTTGTGAATCAAATATCTGCTCAATTTCCCAACATCTCCTACAATGGACAGTTTCAAGCTTTTGCAGTTGTGACACTTCATCAGATGAAAAAAGAGTCTGTACACTGGGGTTATAATCCATATCAACTTCGATCAAATTATGATAAGACCAAGGCAACCGTTTCAGAGTAGTAGGGTGGTACGAGCTTGAACTCTCAGAACTTGGTAATCGGGCCTACAAGGTAACAAATAAATTAAAAATAAATAAATAAAACCGCACATACACAAGCTTATGTCACGGATAATTGTACATCAGTTGGTTCAATGATAAAAAAAAACTTCATATGCGAGTAAAATACGCCAAAAGGCTCTACATGATTGTAAAACCGTTGGGCTTTGGGGATAACATACATAACCAAACCGTTGATATTTGCTAATCATATTACTTCCGATCAAATAACTACGCTGTAATTTTGATGAAGATTACAATTATCAATAAGGTTAATTGACTCTAATACTAGAAAAGAAACTGACATGGGAAGGTTTTTTCTTTTTTATTTAAAGTAAAAATAATACCTGATGCGATGTGGTTGTCACATGAAAGTTAAGGCCACATTCAACACTATGTTTGCCTAAGCTTGTATTTATGAACTTAAGTTCCGGAGCTTTAGATTGACCATAAGTGAACACCGTTATTTGTGGGCATTCACAGATCACAACCTTTTCCAATGCTGGCCATATGAAGTCATTCTTCCCCAAGAAGAAACCCACAAAGTTTGGTAGATAGGATAGTATAAGGGACTTCAAATGAGGAAAGACCACCCCAACAGAAGCAGTTGTGTGGGAATTTATAGACACATCTTCATCATCTCTGTTTGAAATCACCTCTTCAATAGCATCACAATCCCGTATATCAATTTCCTTTAGGCTGGAAAGAAGTTTCACCATGAGAGGTGAAAACAAGTACTTGATGCTGTTGCACGAGTACATTGATATGGTTGTGAGGTTATGGAATGAGGACTGTGATGGTTGTTTTTGAAGAGTTAATTCATTCCAATTGCACTTCCACACATGACTCATCTTCTCCAAACCAATTAACTTCAATTCTTCAAGATTGGGGAGTATGATCAGTTGTTGCTGGGTATTGTGAGGTGATTCTCTACTAATTGGACTCGTTATCTCAAAAACCACCTCCACATCTTCATAGCTCTCGTAAAGCTTAAGTTTATGAAGGTTATTAAAAGTGGGTAATGGGAATGCAATTTTAGAAATCTGCATATCACAACCACAAATGATATATTTAGTAATAATTCCCATCCAGAAAATATGAATATAACTGCAACAAATTTTTCAAAAAAAAAATATAATTTATTCAAGAAGAAACATCAGGATATGAGATAGAAGGTAGAAATAGCATTATTTTTCTATTTATTTTAAAAATAATAAAAAACCTACTACATTATTTTTTTATTTATTTTAAAAAGAGTAAAATAACATTCGAAGTAGAGGTCACAAAAGGATAAAAACAAAAATGGAAATCATTTATTCAGTTGTACCTCTTTCTCAACCAATTCATTCTTTCTCCCACTTTCTTTGCCGCACCATTTAATTTCAACTTCTTTGAGTGCTCTCATATCCAAATTGGTTGTGGCAGGTGTGATTAAATTTTCAAACCTCTCACAATATTCAATGTGAATGCTTTCAACAGCTTCAAATCCATGAATCAAGTTATTTCCATCATCTTTTATCCTCCACACCTCTCTAAGCTTCCCTAATTCCCTCAAACAAATGCTTCTCAACCTGTTGCTGCTAACTTTATCCGTTTCACCAACACATCCCATGTCGATGTCGAATATCACTTCAATGGAACCACAACTTTCGACGTAAAGCTCTTGTAGATTATTCAGGAATGGAAATGGATTGCATGATAAAAGCTTCACAAGACTATCACAACTCTCCACTGTAATGCTTCTCAAGCTGCTGCTATGTTGCTCGATTTCACCAAAATCCATGTTGAACAAAACTTCAATGGAACCACAACGCTCGACCGTAAGCTCTCTCAATGGGCAAAGATTACTAATACTAAACTGAGGAGGCCATATCTCCTTCAAATTCTCCATATCAGAAACAACCAGTTTCTCCAGCTTAGGAGCCGCATCCTGCAAATTATTTAAAATTTATTCATTCATTAGATACCCGCCTGTTATTATTGAAGAAAGGAAACGGATTGCATAAAAAAGCTTCACAAGACTATCACATCTGTCTACTTCAATGATTCTGGTACAAACCTGCTCTCCAGTACTACTAGTATGTCCCAAGTCAGTGTTAAATAACACTTGAATGGAACCACAATCATTAACTGTAAGCACTTGTAGATTATTCAGGAATGGAAATGGATTGCATGATAAAAGCTTCACAAGACTATTACATCTCTTCACTTTAATGCTTCTCAAGCTGCTGCTAAGTTGCTTGATTTCACCAAAATCCATGTTGAACAAGACTTCAATGGAACCACAATCCTCGACCGTAAGCTCTCGCAATGGGCAAAAATTACTAATACTAAACTGAGGAGGCCATATCTCCTTCAAATTCTCCATATGAGAAACAAACAACTTTTCCAGCTTAGGAGTCACATCCTGCAAAGTAAAAAATATTTGTTCATTCATTAGATACTCACCACTTTTTGAACCACTGTTAGTATAAAAGATTGTTAAAATAAAACACATACTTACCTCTTTGTGAAAGAAAGATTGCACGCAGGAAATATTACTCAACTCAGAAGATGATGCGCTACTGGGATAAACGCTTGTAAAATTCTGAAGGCCTTCAAGTTGCAACTTAACAAGACGTGGTAGCTGGAATTTACTGCAGAAACACAATAGATTCGGTAGCTCAGCCAACCTGAGATACATTAAGTTGGAAAATATGATTATATCAGATCGATTATTCTCGGTATGTATGACTGCTTCCATATAAGGGCATCCAGAAATATCCAGATACTCAAGCTTTGACAAATTTTTTGCTACACTCGGTGTGAAAAGGTATTTCAATTCTGTACATTCTGAAACTACAAGGAGTCTTAAATTGCAAAACGAAGAGTATCGAGGAGGATCTGGTATTTCAACATCTTTAAGAGAATTCATATCATTCACTTGTAGATAAAGTGCATCTGTGATCTTAAACAGCTCGTTGATTTTTGATTTCAGCAGTTCTTCTTTGTTGGTGACCAGCTTCAAGCTGTTTTCATATGAGTGCATGTCAACTTTATATGTCTGCACGTGTTCTCTAACTTCTGCAAAAGAACATCCCACTAAGAGCTTGAATCTTTTAAGGTTCTTTGAACGCTCTGCAAATTCTCTACTGTTGTTGTCTGTGAAGCAGCATGCTTTTTCATCATAAGGTATCATATAAAGTTCTTCAAGCTTCACTAAGCCTTTCAAGACACCGACATCTATAACAAGATTGCAACAACCTATTACATCCAGTAGTCGTAGCTTCTTCAAATTTCCGAATGTGGAAGGTAGGATTGTAATGCCAGAGTTAGCAAAGCTAAGAACTTCCAGATTCGAAAGATTTCCAATACAAGCTAAATCAAACATCAAGGAGCATTCATGGAGACAAAGAGTTCGAAGGTTGGAGAACTGAACAGGTGTGGGAATTAATGGACACTCCAACTTCTCAAATGCTATAACTTGAAGCTGTTCCATTCCTTCATAAAAGCCTGGAGGAAACCTTAGCGACTCATCTCCGTGCATAAGTTTCAAAAGTGAAAGGTTTGGAAACCTAAAGTCACTAGGAAACTTAGACATACCCTTACATGCTAATGAAATTTGCTTGCAAGACTCGCTCTTATCATCAGCTTCACTCCACTTTGAGAAATCATCATGGTGAATGATCCAACATCCGTCCTCACCACTTTTAGAAACAGTATTTACCACAAATGCAAGCACAAGATCATGCATTTTCACACACTCATACTCATCACTATCACCATCCATCAACAAATATGCATTTTTGAGATTCCTAACACTTCTTTGTGTCCTTTCTCTTGCATCTTCAATAGCATAAACTTTGTTTAAAAGTTTTAATCCCCATGCATATCTTGTGAGATCTTCTATGGGGATATTAGAGTCCTCAGGGAACAAGCCACAAAGCAGAAAAATTGCTTTATCCTCTTCTGATTTTAAATTATTGTAGCTTATCTCAATAATTTCTTGTACATCCTTAACAAGATCATTATTCTTCATACACTTGAGTGTGCATCTCCATACACCCCTGTTCTTTTCACATTTAAGAGTTCCGGCAATGAGTTCGATGGCAAGGGGTAAACAACCACATTTTTTGACAATTTCGCATCCTATTTTATAGAGATCATGATCATGTTCGGCTGAAATCCCTGCTTTTTGACAAAAGAAATCGTGTGCTTCAATTTCCTTCAGGACATGAACCTCAACTACTTTAAGAGCAGCATCTTTTGCAATCTGTTGGCAAACTTGTACATCCCGCGATGTGAGCAACAACTTAACACCATTTGGCAAAGGACTCGCTAATCCGATATCTTCAAGTTTAATCTTACTCTTCTCCCACACATCGTCCAGTATAACCAGAATCTTTTCTTTAAGCTCCAAGAATCCTTTAAATCTTTTAGAAAGATAAATTGCCCTTAGTTCTTCATCAGTTTTCGTTGGAGGTTCGAGTTTTTCATCAGATTTAGGTAGAGGTCCGCCTGTGTGCGCTGCTATGGCATTCTGAATGGCAAACAAGTTGGAACTATTCCCAACAGCTACATGCACAATCCACTTAAACATCTTCTCATTTGTTGCAGCCTCTTTCAGTTGTTTCATCAGTGTGGTTTTACCCACGCCACCCATTCCACATAAGGCTATCACTCGAGCCGAATGATCATCTTCTTTAAGGAGCTTAAGTGCATCATTGAATATCTTTACTCTTGAGTCGAACAAATTTTGAGTATTTCCACCTGATGTAGATGTTGATGCCGGGCATTCAGAATCAATTCTTCCAAGAGGTATTTGATTATCACGCCACTTGATGTGGTTAGTACTTTCTTCAATAAGACGGTTGATATCCTTGATGTGCATCAATGCGTTTCTTCCTGCTCGATACTTTTTTTTTACATTAAAGCATCCAATGTCGTCACTTGGAATTTTTTCAACTTCTTTCTTGATGTTTTCTACTTCATCCAACCACCCAAGTACACGAGCAGGTATCTCTAGATTGTCTCCACTGTTTGCTCTCATCTTCTTTTCGTTATCAATTCTTTGACCGTCCAAAACCTTCATTTTGTCTTTCATTTCCTTCACACGATCGGCGTAGGAAGTGAGGTTTCTCAACTTTTGCGTAATATGATTCGTCAAAACATTCACAACAGGACCAACGATTGCAGATGCAACTTCCATTTTCCTGAGACATAGAAATTATATAAACAAAATTAGGGGTGGCAATTCCCGAAACGATATGAAAATAAACAAGTTAAGCATGGGTCTAAACAGGGTTAGTTCACATGGTTGGTTTGTTGTGATCAAAACACGACTGAACTACCAACAAAAGGGATGAGAATCTTCTTACAGTATTCATACTTTTGGATTGCTTATTATTTTCTGCTTATAAACAAGTACTTATAAGCTACTTCAAAATAAGCGCGCGGGTTAATTATGAAAATAACAATTTGTTACAAAACTTCATTCAAATCAATCTATCAAATACATATAATAAGGTCAAATATGAAAGTAAAAAACCTGGCTAATATTAATTTTATCTCAAATAAATAAGCATGCATATAAAAAAACTTGTTTATTTTAACTAAAAATAAATAAGCAATACCATACACCAACTTAATAGTAGTGATGCATAACTCGAAGAAAAGTAAAAATATGGGGTCTGCAATTAGTGACCTATAGAAAATATATGTTAAATATGTAAAAATACCTTAATTATACAGATTTCAGATATTTCACCAGCTAGCTCTCAAGGATCAAACAATGTTTACTGAACAAAAACAAGTTGGTTGAAAATTTCAGGAGTGTGAAATGAAGCAAGAATTGAGTGTAGTAGATTAAGGGGAGTAAATAATGAGAGAGAGATAACTTGTTAAATTGGAGCTAACTTTATGAATGAAGTGACTCTTCATAGAGAGTGCTTTATTGACTACTACCATATGTACTCACGTGTTCAAAATAAGCTAGGGTCTAAACATAGTTCCAAATAAAAAGAAAAAAAAATAATAATAATAATAAAATAAAAAAAAGGTCTAAACATGTTTAGAGAAAACAAAACTAGATCGTGTGAAAAGAAAGGAAGCTGTTAACGTTTTTTTTTTTTTTTTTTTTTTTTTTGCATCCTACACGTGGCTCATTTTGTTGTTTGTAATTACATGGAATGCATTTTTTCTTTTTTACTCTGTCAATTTAATATTTATTGTTCACATTTTGAGTTATCCTAAATTAGTTTTCCATCTTCAAAAATAGACAAGAAGTATAAATTAAGTTTATCATATTACTTATTATTACAACTTTAAAAAAGTTAAAATTTAATTAATTAGGGATAAAACTGTTATTGTACAAAAAGTAAGAAAGAAAAAGCGGTAATGATAATGTTTTTCCTAAATTGTATGTTTTTGTCTATGACAAACTATTTTAAGACTAAGAGACTAGAGAGTAAGGCTATGTTGGCGCGAAGCTTTTTGGAGTTTTTATCTATGACAAACTATTTTAAGACGGAGAGACTAGAGAGTAAGGCTATGTTGGCGCGAAGCTTTTTGGAGCTTTTTGGGGCGATTAGCGGTGAGCACGAGCTTTTTGATTTTTATTCTTCGTTTGGCAAAGGAGCGGTGAGTTTTGCTATTTTTTTAGAAAAGCTCATTTTTCCAATGCTTCTTTAAGAAGCTGTGAGTTGTGGCTACTACTCACAGCTCACTGCTACTTTTACCAAACACACCCTAATGCATTGTATAATTACATATACAAAGTTAGAAACACATGCATTTGCTGAACATGTTACACATCTTAATGATAATGATAATGAAAATTTTGATATTAACAAATCTCTCAAAAGGTTTAAATATGCCGGAAAGTCTAGATATTGTATAATTGTATATTTCTTTTATTGTGTCGACTAACCTCTTCATTAATACTCTACCCCAAAACAATAAATACATGTTTTATTTGACCTTTAACTAGAACTTGAAGCTAAACTCGTCACCTATTTCCTCAAATTAACAATTAATTGAACATTTGTGATGAAAAATGATGAATACATCGATAACAATTTGTTGTAAACAAATTTAGATAAGAAACTATAAATATGTCATTGTGGGTACGTACAGATACGTTCTATGACCTACGACTAAGAAATAACATGTTCCAATTTAAGGAAAAAGACCTCAACTTTGTAACGATCTTTTTCCACCTTTGCACGTCACTTATCTATCAAAAGTTGCAACGAACTAGGGCGTACGCACAACTTATGGTTCACCTTGTCATACTATTATAAGGAGAAAGCTTTCAAAATTGTTCATCTATAATTAGGACATGTCATTAATTACTTATGTTGATGACACGTTAGGACTCATTTTTAAACCATAAAGTGTTAAAACTTTTAATAAAACATGAAAAATATTCTTGTTTATTACTCGTAACATGCAACAATATTTTTAATATTCACGCACACATGCACTAATTGTTTTATAAAACAAACTTTAATAAGGCTTAATATCTATCTTTAAATATAGGGCTAATGGTTTGATATATCATAGTTTTCATGATTTTCTTCTATAGTTGTATTACACAGTAGGTTACGACATTTTAAAACACCTTTTATAGAAACGTTTTACAAAAAACAAACTACAATGTAATTTAACAAAAAAAATCTCTAAAACCATAACTACCATTTTAATTCATGTTTTTAGTATAGGGCAAATAATAAAAAAAAAATGTAATATACTTGCCACAATTTCATCGAATGGGTAGTGAACTATTTTTTTTTTTTTTTTTAGGGTAATTTTCTTTCAAAATCATCATCTTTAGGGTATTTTGTAAAAATTTTGGACAATTTTGCCCCTCAAAGCTAATGCAAATTTTTTTTTCCCGAAGGGCAAAATTGTCCAAAAATTTTGCAAAATACCCTAAAGATGATGAATTTGAAAGAAAATTACCCTCAAAATGAAAAAAAATAGTTCACTACCCATTCGATGAATTTGTGGCAAGTATATTACCTTTTAATATCATTTGCCCTTTAGTATACAAATATTTTTTATTGTAATTTATTGAATGATAAATGATATTTGTAATAATTTGTGATTGCGTATGATAAATGATATGTTATATTTGAATTCTTTTAATATATTTGCATAATATTTTCGATGTTATAAAGTATGCAACCACTATTAATAAAAGGATCAATCATCACATTGTCTTTCATCCTCGCATTACGCGAGCATCATATTTGGTACATCTTAGTATATTGCTACTTTTCGACAATTTATTTATTTATAAAGTACACAGAATCATCACATTGTCTTTCATCCTCGTATTACGTGAGCATCATATTTGGTACATCTTTGTATAATGCTACTTTTCGACAATATATTTATTTATAAAGTACCTGCAGCCTCACGCACGAATATCGTACTAGTATTTTAAACTATCTTAACTTATTTCAATTTAGGTCTTTCATAACCAACAAGCTTAAATCACTTTTGATATATACATGTTGTCACAAATATTACAATATCTCATTCATGATATGATACAAAATGTTAAGGGCTTCCAAAATAAAATAAAATAAAATAAAGCTTTCATTCCGGTTATTCTTTTCTTTTAAAAAAAATGTTGTAATAAACATTTAGTCATTTTTTCCCTTTTATCTCATACTAAGGGGGTGTTGTGGGGCTTGTCCATATGAACCACTTATTCAAGAGAGAGTAGTTTTTTAGAGTCCCCCATTAAAAGTGATAAGAGATGGGCCCACTCATTAAGTAGGAATAAGAGAAAAAAAAGCACTGACTAACTTTTATGTCAATAAACTTTTGATAAAACAATATACCTTCTACAAAATTTGACCTTATAGGGCATGTTTGGTAGAAAGAATTTCAAAGAAAATGAAATGGAGTAGAAAATAGAAATCAGTAGAAAATTTTGTTCAATTCTAATGTTTGGTAATAACAGAGACTTGACCTGAGATATGAAAAAAAATAATAATAAATAAATAAAATTTAAATAACAATTAGTCATATGAGACTCACATGTATTTGTTTGTTGATTTAAAAAAAAAATATATTTTTTCTAAATAACAATTCTAAAAAATATATATTTAAAAAACATTTTTTTAATTATTTTTTTGAATTTATTTTTTAAATTTTATTTTTTTTAAATTATTTAATTATTTAATTTTTTCAATTTATTTTTTATAAAATTAATTAAAAATTTTATTTAAAAAAAAATATTTTTTCTAAATAACAATTCTATAAAAAATATATTTAAAAAAAATATTTTTTTAAATTATTTTTTAAAAAAATTGTTTAAAAAAAATTTAAAAAACTTATTTTCTAAAAAATTTATTTAAAAAAAAATTTAAAACTTATTTTTTTTAAATTTATTTAAAAAAAGTTATTTAATTTTTTTTTAAATTTATTTTTTATAAAAATTATTTTAAAAAAAATTATTCTTTAAAAATGTTTTTTTTAAGTAAACGAATTATTTTTTTAATAATCTATTTGACACTAAAATACACATGCAAGTTAAAAAAGAAAAAATACATATCGTAAAAAAATATTACAAAAACTAACCATTTCCATTTCTCCAATTTCCAAACAAAAAACAAAACTTTAAAAATTACACTACCAATTTTCTATCAATTCTCTCAAATTCTCCACCTTCATATTTCTCTCATCTGCCAAACAATAGAATTAAATTCATTTCAATTTCTCTTATCCCATTTCTCTCTACCAAACACACCCTAAGAAGTTCCTATCGTTTGGCATGGGTTTGTGTGCATGCACAATTGTACCTTACTAGTTATTACTTCTTTCATCTCAAATTATAATCTTCATTTCTACTTAAGATGTCTCAGAATAATAATATTATTCTTGTGTTAACCAATCAAGCAATAGTTCAATAAGTGGAGATGATATTTAATTGATTAATGAGTGTAATGGTTCAATTTTTTCAAAATTGTGTACTTTTGTCTATGATAATAATTTTAAGACGAAAAGAATACTCCCTCCATAAAAATTGGACAACTACAAATTTCAACCACTCAAATATAATATTCTTTTACAAAATTATTTTTTATTACTTTAGATGTAATATAAATAATTATTTTGAGATATCACAAAAAGAAAATATGAAATATAATTTTGAGACTGACGGTGTATGTTATAAGAAGAAAGCCTTCAAAAATGTTCATGGATATTAGGACACGTCACCTCATGTTGATGACACGTTAGGACCCATTTTTAAACCTTAGAGTGTTAAAACCTTTACCCGTTTGGTTTGTGGACGCGTTTATAAAATAATGATTATAATATATATTTTAGAAATATGGTTTATTTATCTGTATAAAGGATTAAATGTATTTATTAATACTGAGTTCAAAATTGAGTTTTTGATATAATTGATTCTTTCAAAGAACTTCGTTTTGTTTTAAATTACTTTTTGAAAATTGTGTACAATAAATTTTAGGTAGATATACACCGTTAAAGTTTAACTTTTTATTATAAAATCGTGTATAATTTTGTTTTCAAAGATACGTGGATCGCTGTTATTTGAGCCAATTTATATATTAGCAGTTTTCGTGTGATATGAGTCTTTTGTAGTTATTGTTACAATGTTGAGCATGGTCTTTTCTGTTACTGCTTTATTTTTTGTTCTATGTCCATTACACACTTTTCTTTATTTCAATACTTGCTACTACACATTAGGGTCAATTCAAGGTTCGGACGAATTTAAGATTTATATAGTACAATAACATTAACGATCAGTTCTCGAGTTGAAATTTGATAGAAAAAAAAAGGAAATAGAAAGATTTTTGTGTTCTTGATCTTTATTTAAGAGGGGAAAGGGAATCCGTAAAGAAGATGATAGGAAGATTTGATAGTGAAATATTCCTTCCACTTTTGGGAGGAATGGGAAAGGAAACGGAATTGAAACTCAAGAACTGAGCGTAACGGACTTACAAGAGAGGAATTTGTATACTCAAAGAGAACAAAAGAGGATACTTTAAAATGATTCAGGGAATATTGGTGGAGCTAATAGAGTGACTAGTGAGTGCTAACTAAGTCACCCCATTCATCTCACTATGTTAAGTTATTTGGCAGCTTATAAGCTATTTTCTTATTAGTTTTTGTAATTAGCTCCTTTATACATATTGATATTTTGAAAAAAAAATCCTAACAGAAACTCTAGCAATTTAATATTACTACTTGTCAAACTATTGCTTTCTAATATAGCTAAGCTCCTTTTTTTAAG
The DNA here is from genome assembly GCA_030686995.1 of Artemisia argyi. Classification (NCBI taxonomy): domain Eukaryota; kingdom Viridiplantae; phylum Streptophyta; class Magnoliopsida; order Asterales; family Asteraceae; genus Artemisia; species Artemisia argyi. Next base: position 14,555,220 of record CM060687.1, on the reverse strand, counting down.
GTGTTAGATTGATTGATGGGTTTGCGCATATTTTAATTGCTAACATATTATTGATTTATGAATGAATAATACCGCTCGATTCATGTTTTAATATATTTATTTACACATGTGTTTGTGGAAAATGGATTAAGTCAAAAGAGAGTAAGGGAATAGCACCATCATAGGTATTTTTTGGTATTTTTTGACATTTATGAGCATATATACTTAAAGCGGTTTTCATTATTTTTTTCTACTAGAGTTCGCATTTATGCATATCATACAATAATAATGATTTTGTGATTTCTTTTGCAGATTCATGGATGTGTTAGACAAGAGGGGAGATCGAGAATGTCATTAATAAGAGCATGGTATTAGATAAATCTTATGGTATGAGATTTTTTATACCATCAAGTAGTTTAACTAATCTTTCGATGAGTTAATGCTTACTCAATTTCACTCTATTGTGTGTTGAGTTTTTGATACCCAAAGACACATGTTAAACCAGTTTCAAATTGCTTATATAAAGTGCTTATTTTAGTGTATTCACACAACACAATTCAACCTAGTGTTTAGAGTTGAGTACATGTATGATTGTATGAAGGGACAAAAATTGAACAAATTATTGAGAAGACTCAACAAAATTATACCGGTCTCATATGAGCTTAGCATGGGTTATACGCAACACTGTAAACACAACTTATGATTCTTTGTTTATTACCATCCATCACGGTAGTATTAGTTGAGTAATACTAACAAATAATACAATGTAAGTAAGGTGTTGTTTGTTTATTTAGAGGCTCTGAATCTGAATATGAGGCGTAAATGTCTGAAATTGAATCGAAAATCTTGTTAAATTAAGGTGTTGTGTCATTTGCTTGCTCCTACTAATTTTTTTAGTTATTTTGTGTCAAAAAAAAGGTAACAAGAGGCGTTAAGACACACCTCTCAAGTCTAGACCATTAAGATGTAACTGCCTCTGATCGCGTCTTAACGAAAAAATAAATAAATAAATAAATAAGAGTCTGAACGCCCAAAACGTCTAACCGATTATGGGGTTTGGCTCGTTAAGAGGCTGTTAAGACATTAAAGAAAAACAAACACCACCTAATTCTTTTACCAAGCGGGTCATGCAATTAGTTTTATATGAATAATAACATTGCTAACACTAAACAAGTGTTGGTGTTTTAAAAATCAACATTTACCTTTAAATTAGTTTGCATAGAATAAACAACGAAACTTTGATTTCTTTTATCTTTTTTACGATAAATGAAACACAAAATTGAAAAAGGATGTTTGACGAAAACCAAATGAACCAATATAAAAGCCCAATTTCGCTACATGGCAAACTTTCTTATTAGTTAATACAAGTTAAAAGGCCTTCAATTTGGTCGAAATTGATAATTTTGTGTACGAAACCAGATGTAAAAACAAAAATAGCCATGTACTAGGCCGTTCCTTACTTTTTGCTTTTTCTTCTACACTAAAGTGTAAAATAATATTGTATTATGATTGGTCAATGAAATCTACATTTAAGTCCAAAACTTATAAAAAGTAGTTAAACTTATATTTAACATTACGAATTTAAGTGTCAAATTATCAATTTTCATAATTTTTATAACTTCAAAATTTTCACATATTTCCCTAAAATTCAAAATTTTGATTATAAAAACCTTTATTTTTATTAAATTAAATTAAACTTTTAATACTAAGAACCTTGTACAAGGTTTTAAACTCATTTGAATACCAAACCCCGTGCACCTCGTGATTCTCACAGGTTTATAAGAGCAACCTTTATTATTATTATTTTTAAGTAAAACTAGAAAACATCGTGTACGCATGAATTTATAATTCAACTCATGGTGAGTATTTATTGTAACTTTGAAGTTTAAGTATGGATATCTTAATTTACAACCCACCTCCAAAAAAGTTATATACGCACAAGTTATAAACATCGAAATAAATGAACGAGTTTTAAATTAAATTGATCTTGATACTCAAATCTTGTTAGGGTATCCACTATATACGCACAAGTTATAAATATCGAAATAAATGAACGAGTTTTAATTAAATTGATCTTGATACTCAAATCTTGTTAAGGTATTCACTATGATAAACCTTTTAAAAGGTTTATAATTGAGTTATGACATTAATCTGTAAACCTTTTTATTTTATAAATCTATCCCCACTATGTATAAACCTTTTCAAGTTTTTTAAACATGTTTACTTAATTCAAATGCATTAAATTATGAAAAGCTTCAATATCTTAAGGGCCCGTTTGGCATATAGGAGGGTTTAGGATTTGGATTTAGATTTTGGATTTGATTTGGATTTGATTTAAGAGAAAAAAAAAATTAAGTAAGAGAAAATAATATATTTAATTTAAAAAATATATTTTAATAATATCTAACAATATTTAAAATTAATTTTAATAGTTTATAATATAAAAACTAAAGTAGTGTAGAGAGAGATGGTAAATGTTGTCCCACCAATGTTAGAAATTCAGCCAAAAACCAAGGTACGGCCCTACATTTGACACAGTGCATTATTTATAATATTAATCCCAAATCCAAAAGACAAATAGATAACCAAACAAATCTTTTCTCGTTTAAAACTCCAAACCCAGTCAAACCCCCTAAACCAAACGGGCCCTAAACCTTTTGAGGCAACACAAACTTAAAATGAATATTCACTATGGGATACAAGTTTTTAGACCTCCATATAATTTTGTAAACCTTTTCATAAACCACCATATTGGATGTCTTTAGAAATAATAAATGAAGGTGATAATATTTTATTTAGTTTATTGGTTGTTTACAAAATACATATCACCATCCTATATACTAGTAGAAGTTTAGAGACCACATATGTAATAAGTCATAAGTCAGCAATGATTTAGAGAGTATAAATATCAATCATTGAGTGATGTAACATGTGTGTAGGAAATGTAACAAAACATTCTCTGAATTTTCAATGTCACATATCTAATAAAGTTTCTTTTGAATCTTTGTTCCTCACACCCGAAAGATCTATTTTCTTGTGATGAATCTTTGTTCGGATCGATTAAGAAGATTGAGAAAGCAGTCTAGGTCATTCATCTCACTGAATTAATACAAAGGCAATAGGTATCGATAATTTTATAATCCTTTTGCACTAAACCTACTTTAATGTCGCACGTTTTTATTTTCGTGTGCCAAATATAGTTTCGAACTTGATTAAGTGACTCCTTTTCTCATTCGATTTCTTTGTGTTCATCACCATCAGAAGGAATATTTTATACACTTATATATATTACACCAACCTTTTTATTATTTATTTGAGGGATAGCTTGACTACAATTTTTGTAGCCAATTGGCTACAATCCTTCGCCAAAATACATAAGAAAACTGAATCCAGGACCCACATAAACAAGTGGGACCCACAAAAGGACTCAGAGACCCTCAATTTGTAGCACAAATTGTAAAGAATTGGATACAATGCAATTGTAGCTAATATATTCCCATTTATTTATGTGAGGATTAAGTAACCCTTTTATATTATTATAGATATAGCTTATTAATGATTCACAATTATATGAATTAGTACAGTCCAACGGTTTTCTTTTTCAGTGGAGGAGAGACTAAATAAACAAGTTATTGGACAAAAACAAACAATAACCTCTAATTGATTTCATAATCGTCTTAATCGAATAATTAAAACTTTCTTTATACATAAATACTTTTGTTATTCCAATATGCAATTTTTAGAAAACATAGTATTCGAAATAAATTAACTTAAACTTTTAATTATACAGGTAAACACAATAGTGATCTGAAACCAAATAATTTTTTGTTTGTTTCAGATAATTTAGCCTGACAAAATCAAGATCTTAAAATCGAATCATAATATTAAGATCTTACTAGAATGTCGAGTTAATGCATAGGATTTCTAGTGTTATACGACTTTATATGGATGATAAATGAAAATTTCAAATTCACACTGCCATTATAGAAATACGAGTACAATAAATAAATTACTCTAAAGGTGTGAGATCATTATATATCATTTTTTCTTTAAAGATCAAAATATTAAATCATCGCATTTCATTTCAATTTTATTTAATAGCTTTAAATAAATATGAGTTTTCAGTTGAAGGGAAATTTCTTCATATAGAAAAGCGAAATCTCCGATTCTTTTTCATTCTCCACTAGAAAATTAGGTTTATGACTTAGACAAACACACACATAAAAATGTTATTAAAATTAACCATCCAATCAACTCCAAAAGCATTTAATAATTATCAACTTATTGTAAAAATCTTCGTCACTAATAGTAATTTTTTAAATTTAGGGATCAATATTTGTTTTCTTTTGGCTGACTTTGGATCCAAATTTATCAATTAACAAACACTTGGTTAGATATGGATGATAATTAGATTATGGAAGATGAATATCAGCTTATTGATAACGAAATCATGTTATCGTCGACGAAAATATGGTTATGGACGGAGAAAATCAAGTTGTGGATAAAACAGATTGAGGTTAGATCTAGAAGAAGATGCAACTGCCCGTACAAATAAATCACATTAAATCATATGTGATGATGTTTGATTCTCAAAAGGTGAAAATCACACCTGACATTCATAATTAGTTTGAATGGTGAAATCACGCGATTATCAGGGGCGAAGCTTGGAAATTTCGAGTGGGGGGTCGGGATCTAAATTTTTTTTTTCCTAACACTATGGGGGGTCGAAACCGAATTAAATTGGGGGGGCGAAACCGAAAATACCGAAATTTTTCTACACGAAAACTATATACCCCTACATCGCAAAAAAAATTTCGGGGGGTCGGCCGCCCCCTCCCGCCCCTTAGAAGCTGCGCCCCTGGCGATTATATTCAAAATCACGTGTGATCATATCCCAAATTATTGCAGATTACTAGAATGTATGGTGCGGTGTCTAGTATGGTGAGGTATTAGGTGAGTCACGTGAAAAAACAATGTAACCCCGATAATAATTATTTCAATACCTTTTTAATTAAAAATTAATTTTAATCTACACTCTCAATCAAATAGATTGGTAGGCATGAAATGATCTATTACTCCATGTTTCAATGCTACATAAATGATTTACATGTAAAAAGAAATAGGACAACAAACGTAAAGAGTAAAAGTTTTAAGAATATCATAGCCTAAATGCCAAAAGCCCAATATCATAGTGTGCTTGTTTAAAAATAAAAAATCATAGTGTGCTTCTTTTTCAAACTATTCACCGCCACCTAGTATGATTTCAACTTTCATGTTTTACTTCACGATACTAATTTAATTTTAAGGTATTTTTACATTTCGGTAAAGATAAATATGTTGTAACAAGACTATGGATGAGAAAAAAAATTGGATCAAATTTTCTAGAATGGTGATAATTTTTTTCAAAAAAAGCTTGTTCAATAACAAAATTTTAGCTTTATAGTAGGATTAGTATCGATACCAATCCTACAATCTTACGACATACTTTCAGTAATTAGTCATTTTTTTTAACAAAGTAATTAGTCATTTGGCTACTCGTGAGTTTATTACCCAAGTAATGTAGTCAAATTGATTCACATTACAGATACTTAAACGTTAAAAAGGTTATAACAAAAACAGATGGATCTACGGAGTATTATGATAATAACAAAAACAAAAACGAAAACATCGACCCTTATTCACCTGGGCAAATAAAATCTTATTTGGTCTACACTTAGTAAGTTATACGAAAAATGTATGCTATATATATAAGTAAAATTACCTTGAAAACCAAAACAGATTTCAAAGATCACACGAACTCTCACGGTTGTAGGGCTAATTGAGCAAAGCAAGTTTGTTGAACACAAGATGACTGTCAACAACCGACCAGGAATTGGTTATATATAAATCAAGCATTAAAGGTAGCACATGTTAAGAGGAGTAAATAATGAGAGATATAACATGTGTTTTTTATTTTGTCGGTAAAGGATAACTTAAATATGGAATATATAACGATATATGCATTGGCGGAGGAGAAAATCTAGTCGTGCAATGCGGTGAAACTTTTTTGTAGTAAAATTCAGAGTGGGTCGGGTCGGACGGAAAAAAAACACTTCTTTTAAGCAATCAATGTTAACTAAAAGAGTGTGTATATAAAATGAAATCCAACTGATAATACATTTTCATCAAGTTCGTCTGAAATCAACTCGGCTTGTAATTTATACAGTAACTTATAAAATATAAATTGGTAGCTAAAAAGTAAAACAAACTTAATTTTGTATCAAAGTGATTGGACCTTTATATAATATTCGTTTAAATATGTTAACATAAATCCTTTTCTTGAGAATAAAAAAGCTTAAAATTTAACACAGTGCTTAATTTCGAACTAAAACAACACCACCTTCTATTCTCCTAATACGAGTAACTTTTAACAACTACAGTAGCTAGCTGAAATATAGAACAAAAAAGCAACACACAAACGTAAATATTAAAAAAAAGCAAACCACTTATTCAAAATATAAAACCATAAAAAATCTTATTAACAAAATACAATACTGTAGCAAATTGAAAAAATTTAACTTTTCAATTGAATAATTACTGTATTTTATTAAATAATAAATGTTGGCAACCCACTTCCCAAGTAAAAGTCATCTTCTTCATCATATTTTCTCACCCACAAAAACCAAAAGGAAAGAAACAAGTCATGTATATATTTGCTTAAGCAATGCAATACCAGTATTATGATAATAACAAAAACGAAAATGAAAACATCGAGCCTTATTCACCTGACGCTTTGTCAAGCATTATTACATAGAGCGTGGGCAAATAAAATTTCATTTGGTCTACATGCAATTAGTAAGTTATACGAAACATGCATGCTATATATGTAAGTAAAATTACCTTGAAAACCAACGCAGATTTCAAATATCACACGAACTCTCAAGGTTGTAGAGCTAACTTTTTTTTTTTAACAGGTTGTAGGTCTAATTGAGCAAATTAAAGCAAGTTTGTTGAAACACCAAATGTCTATCAACAACCAGGAATGGGTTATACGAGTATATAAATGAAACATTAAAGGTGGCCATGTGATAAGTTAAGAGGAGTAAATAATGAGATGTAACATGTGTTTTTTATTTTGTCGGTAAAGGATTTAACTTAAATATGTATGTTCCGAGATATTTCTTACATGAACATTAAGAGACGAAATAAAAATATTAGATAAATAAAATATTTATTTCTTAAAAAGTTCTCGAAAAAAAAAAATCACAAGATCGGGTATATTGATGCATAAAAAAATTGTGAAAAATTTATTATAAATTTAAGTTTTTATACGATTTTTTTATGCACAAAAATTTCAACTTGTATTTGTGCAAAAAGTCAAAAGATGTTGTGAAAAAAGACGATCTACTACGCAAATGTCTTTTTCATAAAAAAATTTCGACAAACCTTTCTACTTTTAGAAAAACTTTATTCACAACTTTTTTATACACCAACATACAAGATCTTGTGAAATTTTTTATTTTTATTTTTAAATAACTTTAAAAAAAATTGTATCCTTCTTACGGATATTTATCTTTTTATTTTAACCTTTTCATGTAAAAAGTAAGGTTAAAATAAAAAGACAAATATCCGTATAAATGATGAAAAGGATTTTTTTTTAAGTTCTTAAAAAATTTCACAAGATCGGGTATGTTAGTATATAAAAATGTTGTGAGAGATGTTTTTCAAGTTTTGAGTTTCAATACGTTTTTTAATGTAAAAAAATGAAATTTTGATACACAAAAAATTTGATGCACAAAAATTTCAACTTGTTATGTACAATGCGCAATAAAATTTTGATTGAAAAAAGTCAAAAGAAGTTTGGTACAATAACGAAGTTTTTATTGAAAAAAAAAAGATTTAATACACAAATATTTTTTTATTCAAAAAAACTATCGACTTTTAGAAAAATTGCTAATCTATTTTTTACACTAATTATTGGATTAATATTTTTTGTTAATAATTAATTTAAATTATTTTTAAATTTTAATATAAAAATAAATAAAAAACAGTAATAATAAAAGTTACGGTCATTATTGTAATCACTGTTAGAGTATCTCCAATGCATGGTGTAATAAATGGTTCAGTGCACTCACACATGACTACATATCAGCATCTTATTATTTTATATAAAACTCTCAAAATGCATTAAACTTTACACAATTAAATGCATTTTCATATCACTATAAATTTATTCATTTTTTTAACGAACTAATACATGTAAACTTTAGAATTTGCGTTATTACTCTTTTAACATATGATCAATTACTACTATTTTGAACAAAAACAAGTTGGTTGAAAATTTCAGGAGTGTGAAACGAAGCAAGCATTGAATGTGGTAGATTAAATTGGAGCTAACTTTTTGCATGAATGCTTTTTCATAGCGGAAGTAAATTACGAGAGAGATAAAATTGGAGCCAACTTTTTGCATGAATAGACCCTTCATAGCAGAGAAGACCGTGCTTTATTGACTTCACGCGTTTTGTAAGAGCACTGGGTGTGGACAACGATTGCGAGTTCGCCGTCCGAGCTGGAGGTGCCAACGGCGAGCCGTTGCTCGCCGCTGCTCGCCGCCACACCGGAGGTGGCTCGCCGTTGCTCGCCGTTGGGAATCTCCTCGTCGGGACGACGAGCTTCTTTGTCTGACAAAAGTCTGATTCTTTTTTTTTTTTTTTTTTTTTTTTTTTTTTACACTTTTAATAATGTAAAATGTATGTATATATGTATGGTTTTTTTGTAACATGTATATATGTATATGTGTGTTTTGATTTGTAAAATGTGTATGTATATGTATATGTATATGTATGGTTTTTATACGTATATTTTTTTTGAATAATACAACTATATTAAACATAGGATTAAAATAACTTGAAACAACGTACAATTATTTTACAAATACGATAACAAGATTAAACTTAAAAACGAAAATTAAAAACCTTAAAGTAGCGTACGATAATAAAAACTATGATTCAATAAAATGAATCATCCGACACGTATCCCTCCTGACTCGAGTATGAGGCACTTGAGTCGTCCTCACTGGATGGGACAGGTGGAAGTCCCTGAGCCCAACGCCATTCGGCTCTTCTGTTCCTGCGATCTTGTTTTCCTTTGAGGTACACCTCACGCGCCCTTTGCTGACGGTCTTGTTCAGCTTCATACGCCCGTAGCACTTCCATATCCAACTCATACTGTTCTTGTTCAGTCAATTGACGAATGATGGGCTGATTTGCAGGTTGATTGTTTGGTTGTTGGATGTTTGGCGGTGGAAACAAAACTTCTGGTGGAGTTGGAGGTGGTGGGTTGTCGTACTGAAACACCGGAAATATATCTTCCGGCTGTGTGTTTTGAGGTGGAAACATAACTTCTGGTGGAGTTGGAGGTGGTGGGTTGTCGTACTGAAACACCGGAAATATATCTTCTGGCGGTGTGTTTTGTTGGGAATTGTTTTGAGGTGATGCGTTGTGAGACATTTTTCTGGAAGAAGAAAGGAGAATTGTTTGATGATTGTGGGAATTGTGTGTGTTTTCAGATTTTGGATACGTATTTATAGAAGGTATCCCGCTCAGGTTTTGAATTCAAATTTTAGAATGTATCCCGCTCAGGTTTTGAATTCAAATTTGAGAAATTATCCCGCTCAGGTTTTGAATTCAAATTTTTGAAATTACCCCGCTCAGGTTTTGAATTCAAATTTTGAAATTATCCCGCTTTCAATTTGAATTCAAATTTTGAAATTATCCCGCTTTCAATTTGAATTCAAATTTTGAAATTATCCCGCTCAGGTTTTGTAACTGCTTTCAATTTGAATTCAAATTTTGAAATTTTGAAACTATCCCGCTTTCAAAAAACCCCTATTAATACCATATTATACCATTCAGTTTTAGACACACTTCAATATTTACCATTAAGTTTTACAATGGCTAATCGTTGGTCAGTGGAAGAAGAACGGTTGCTAGCAACTGTATGGCTTGAAGTTCACGATTCTGAAGAACTTGTGAATGAACGTTCTTTTTGGAATGCAGTTACACAAAGGTTCAACAATCAGACTGAAGGTCAGGACCGTAATAAAAATAGTATTACGGCTCAATGGAACAGAATGAACCTTGAATGTCGTAGGTATAATTCTATTTACAAAGAGTTGGAGCGTACAAGTGCAGACCCTAATCGTCTCAGCAATGCAAACCGTATTTATCATGAACAATATGGTAAAGCGATTAAATATCAACATGTGTGGTTCGCTCTTAGAAACACGTTCACATGGGACAGATTCGATGAGTAATGGTGGATTTATTTTATGTACTTTATGTTAACTAATTATGTATCATGTGTACTTCTCTTATGTATTTTAAACGTTTGAATTCAAATGTTAAACGTTTACCCGCCCATTTAAGTGAATTTGAATTAAAGAAGTTTGAATATTTTGAAATTTGAATATTATCCCGCTCAGGTTTTGAATCCTAAATGTTTATAGACTCCTATATAAACCATACATTATCATACAACTCTGCACACACTTCAGTTTCAAAAAAATTCACAATGGCAACTCGTTGGTCTATTGATGAAGAATGCTGGCTAGCCGAGATGTGGCAAAACGTTCATGAATTCCATGCCAACGAAGGACCTTTCTGGCAAGTTGTAACAGAAAAGTTCAATGAACAATCTGACGGTCCAACTCGTAGCAAAAGCCAGCTAACAGGTAAGTGGGCAAGAATGAACTCAGATTGCCAAAAGTTTCATGAAATTTACTTGAATTTGCAACCGACACGTCAGCCAGATGATCGTGTTGAAGATGCGTTGAATGTTTACAAAGAACAGCATGATGGGAGAGCTTTCAAATATTTTCAGGTTTGGTTGATTTTGAAGAGCAACACCATCTGGAACCGATTTATCAATTAATCGCCTTTGTATTATTGTATCGTTTGTTGGTTTATGTTAAGTATTTATTTTCGTGCCGTATCGTATGTTTTTTTTTTTTTTTTTTTTTTTTTTTTTTTTCCGCAAGTCGTATGTTTTTTTTCCGTATTGTAACTTTTTTATTTGATGAAATAAAATTAGTATGTTTTGTTATTTTTTAGTATTTGTGAAATGGATTTAATTTATTTAATGAAATGAATAAAAAAATAAATGTGTAAGAGGTGGGGCCCGAATGGGGAAGTGGAGGTTTGTTGTTTGGTGAGGGGGGTTTGTTGTGGTTTGTTGAAGTTGAGGTGTTTTGGTGATGTGGCATGGTGGGGCCCGAATGGGGAGCCTTGGCCTTGTTGCCACACCCAGTGCTCTAAGGATAAATAATTAAACATGCATTCATCACGGCAGCGGTTATAAAGACGGGGCTACTTTTTTATTTAAACGGGGGCTAATTTTTTTTAATTTGTTTTATTTTATTTTTTATTTTTATAATTTTGTTTATATCAAAAAGCTATAAACCTGAAAGTACGGAACCGAAAATATAAAATTTAATAATTCAAACGGTTAAAACAGTCAAAAATACGGAACAGAAACTGACAAAAACTGAGCTGCACTAGAAAAAAATAGGATACAAATGGGGAGACAAAGTGACTGCCACCTTTGTACCCCGTCTTTATAGTACGACCCATTCATCACATGGGTACAATTATTTGAAAAGTTTTGTTCGGTTTATATAGGGTTGAGTTATAATCACGGTGGCTACTTTTTTAGTTTAACGGGGTCTACCCACTAGGGTAGTACTTTTTGTTTTTTTTGTTTTTTTTTTTTTTTTGTGTTTAAAAAAATGTGTTGTATATGTATAATATTTTGTATATTTGTGTTTAATAATGTTTTGTATATATATAATGTTTTGTATAATTATTTTGTTTGTATAATAGCACGTTAAATATTACCACGTTAAATAACTGCAACAACAACTGTTATTATTAAATTAAACGACAACGTTATAAATATTATTTAAAAACAACAACATCTACGACATATGAAGATTATTCATCTCATTTAAAAGATCATGGAGCCGGGCACTTGACTGACAAGCGTGATCCTCAGGATTCTTTGCCATTTCTAACTCCATTTCCAGCGCCTTTATTCTTGCCTTCAACAACTTGTTCTCAAATTTTGTAGCAACGCACTTTGAGCAATGCGTTGAAGATGAGGCTTGACTAAAGTGCTCTGCTTCAAATTCATCTTTCCACTTGAAGTATCGACACCCATAGTCGTTTGTACCTGGCTGTTACATGTTAAGAAAATAATAAGAAATGTATTTTTAACAAACAAATTATTTACATAACTAAGCAAACGTATGATTATTTACCACTGAAAGAGGACATGCATAAAACAGTCGCCCACGACTACTATCTTGCCAGGATTTCCGTTCTACAATAAATCATCTATTACATCGGCACCAGAAAGGATTTCTTTGGCTCATCTGACCAAAGAATTTGCAAAATAATTTACATCAGCAATCAATAATGTTATTACTAATTTAAACAAAGTAATAATAACTGGTGCAGAACTAACACTCTAAAAAAAAGCAGACTTTTAAGTTTCAAGCAATTAACATTTAAACGATGTTGAATAATCATTTACAACATTTTCAAACAATTTACATTTAAATAAATGAATAATCATTTACAACATTTACAAAGAATTTACATTTAAATAAATGAATAATCATTTACAACATTTATAAAATACATCGATGATTATATATTGCATCCCATTCGTTTGCAACTGGCTGTTTGAACCACCTCCATTGTGGGTGGTAATGTGGTAGATCTGAATCTCTGTCTATATTGAGACAAATGTAATGAGCACTACTGTTCTCCCCCACACGCGCAATCACAATGGGGTCAATTCCATGTGATAAGTTTGGAGCAGAAAATAGGGGTAAACATGTGAACTAACCATGATGGTCTATATATACAAGAGGTCGCCGAATAGCTGAAGCGATTGTAACACCCCCAAAATATCGCAGCGGAAGACTGTGTCATAGGGGTGCTACTTCATAATACAAAGTACAAGGTATAGAAAACGAACTCTAAATGAGACGTTTTGAAAAGTGACCATTCGATTAATAAGTTTCGAGTTACAAACTTCAGTTCCATAATACAATACATAAGAGTTTTTAAAACATATCGAATGGTAAAGATAAAAGCATAAGTCTTCAAAACATGCCAAGCGAATCTATGCTCCATGCAACAGCTATCACCTTATAGACCTGAGACAAACATGCTAAAGTGTCAACACAATGGTTGGTGAGTTCATAGAGTTTGTCTTAAACTTCCGCGTAGCTAACTCTTTGCAAAAACAAGTTTCATTACTAACTTTATAAGACTTAACACTAAATCTTATGACTTACTTTTAAATAAAGTTTATGTTTTGTCATCAACAAAAAGGGGGAGATTGTTAATACAAATATCGCCTAAAAACGTTATTTATATTTTACGATCTTTGCTAAGTTTTGTTAATAACAAAGTATGAACTGTAGCTAAAAGTAAATTATCACTTTGAGTGTTTAAGTCTTGTTTAACTAATATTTACATTTTCTTTTTAACTAAACATTGTTTTTTTATTTCTTGAATTAGAAAGTGTCTTGTCATATCATATTTATTTCTTTAAATAGAATTGTCACATCACACTTATGGCAAGTTTTGTCAATATGCATTTATGTGTTTGACTAACTTTGTAGTGACTTGCAAGTTTGGTGTTTGACTAGTGTAATGTGATGTGACATTGTTTGGTTGCTAGGATTTATGAGACAAGACCTTGTTTGGTTTGAAGAGTTATTGCATAAACCTACTGCAGACCCGGCGGTACCCTGGGGGTACACGGGCGGAACCCATTTAAGGGTTCCGCCTGATCCGCCGAGCACACAGTTTGTTGTGCTATAAATACCAAGCCATAACTTGATTTTTGGCTAACCCTTTTAGGACATATATTCACATACTCTCTCAACTAACTCAGTAACCTTTTGATTTGTGATTCTCTTATGTAGCAAGGGACTTCACAAGATCATTCAAGAAGTTACAAGATTCAACTCTAAAGTTGCAAGTCTTAGTAGCTTGGTCATGTATAAGCTTTGGTAGTTTATACTTCATGTGTGTCTTGTATGTATAAGTTATAGGTTAGTATTTTAGGCCTCAAAATACAAAGAGTGTTGGGAGTGGTTGTACCCTTGGTAAAGAACTCGACATCTAGCTTTGTGTCGGTAAAAGTATAAGCGACGTACTGGAGTGGTTGAACCCATGTAAAAGAACTCGACATTTAGCTTAGTGTCGGTAAAAGTGTAAGCGACGAATGGGAGTGGTTGTACCCTTGTAAAAGAACTCGACATCTAGCTTAGGGTCGGTAAAAGTGTAAGCGAAGTTGTAAAGGTTTTCTCCGCCGGTGAAAGGAGCTTGTTGATTAGTGTTTATAACTCTCGAGTTGGAAACTCGGGGCGTGGATGTAGGGCAAGGAAAAAGAGTCCTTGTAGCCGAACCACGATAAACTATCGTGTTGTGGTTTGATTGTTTCTTTCTCTATCTTTGCTTATTATATGTTGTTGTTTAGTTAGAATTGTTGATCACATATAAAGCTTTTCAAAGAACCAAAACAAGTAATATTGTTCTTATATCTTTCAACACAAGTAAAGCTTTTCAAAGTATAAAACAAGTTAAGTTAGAATGGTTATCTACATGTAAAGTCTTTTCAAAGAATCAAACATATTAAATTGTGTTTATATCTTTAACCAAATGTCATGTTCTCAAAGATTATTTAAGCAAATAAGAATCGAAAAAGCGGTAAACTATTCAACCCCCCTTCTAGTTTTCCACAATTGGCATCAAGAGCTACGTTACTCAAGATCTTTAAAATAGAATGTATTTTAAAACTTGGATCGATCCATGGATTTTGAAAATCTCAAAGAAGGGCAACCCATTCAAAACCAACCGCTATTTGAAAAAGAAAACTTACTTGAATGAAAAAGTAGTTTTGAAAACTATGTGAAATCAATTGATCAAGATCTTTGGCGTATTATTTCTTTTGATAATTTCAAACCAAAGAAAACAAGTTTTTGAAAACTAAGATAATTATCTTAAATTTGATAAAAATAACTAAAGCTAAAACAATACTTTACAAAGCTTTAGTACCAAATATGAAAGAATGTATTTTTGTCAAAAGGCTAATGATGTTTGGAAAAATATGGTAAACTTTCATCAAGGAATATGTCAAGTCAAAGATGATCAATTTGATCTTACATATGAATTAGAAGTTTTAGAAAAACTAATTGATAGATACTTAGTAGAAGTTAATACATGTGCTACTAGTTTAAATGTTTTAAATGAAGGTACAAGTGAAGATGTGTACGTGCGTTTGGATGAACCTGCTTTCGTATCTTGGTGATTACTCGTGTCAAGCTGTTAGTAGTCTTGCTTGCGATTCATGGAATAACTCGGATGAAGATTTAGTCAAACATCCGGTTTGTGATTCTAAACTAGATAAAACATCAAGCAAGGTACACTTTGAAATCAAACTCTTTTGCTTTGATTAATTTATCCTAGGGTTTTCTAAACTAGAAAATGAGTCTAAACATTTGTGCAAAATGGACCTAAAAGCTGTTTTCAAGAATGAGTCTTCAAAATCTCTTAAGAATATCTTTGAAAAGGAAATCTTATTAGAAGATAAAATGTCTAAAATTAAGAGTAATGTTGAAATTAATCTAGAATGTAAATTATGTCTAGATTACAAACATGAAATTAAAATGCAAAATGAGAAAGGAAAAATTATTAGTTAAATTTGATGAAAGCTCAAAATCTCTTGAAAGATTGTTGAGGAATCAAAGGTTGTTTAAAGATAAAACCGGATTAGGATTTTACTCAAAAGCACCATTAACTAATAAAACAAAGCAAGTAAAATTTGTCTAACCTAGAAGAGAGATTTAGAGATAATTCTATCTCTAATAGAAACTCATGATAAAAGAATTAAGATTATCATACTCTTTGCTTTTATATGATTGTATAACCTTCTTGGATACATGAGTTATTGAAGTTTCAAAGCATGTCGTCAAACCAAGTTTTTACGCTTAATGCTTATCCGCTTGATAGCATTTTTGTGCAATTTAAAAGGTACGCATTACTTAAACTTGACTTTGGTTATATCTTGTCTCTAGCATTATGTGCTCAAATATGTGTTATTTGTAATACTCTAGAGTGTCTACCTGCTATTTGTAAATAACTAAGATTAGATTCTATGCAACGAGGAATTTAGTCTTTAGTACTAGTGGGAGATATAAGGTGTTCTGGTTATTTAATCATCAAGAGATAAACACGAAAAACTCTTGAGTATGTCTCACTCAACTCTTGCTTACAAGTGAGCTAACTAAGAATTTCCTAAGTGTTAAAATGTCTAACACTTTGGTGATGCTTGCAAAACAAACCTTTGTTAAACAATTTTCTCAAACACCATACTTTGAGTCTTTAATTGTGTTTTTCTTCAATTACTCATTTATGATAATCTCACATAAAACACACGAGGTGAAATAAATCACATTAGCATATATTAGGATGTGTGAAAGAAAATGAGTTTTCAACATCTAGGATTTACACATCAAATGTGACACATAGTCTCATGATGTTGTACCTCTTGGAATTTTTAAAAATAAATAGAGTTCATAGTGTCTTAAGTAAGAAAACCTAAAGAGTCGAGGAGTCGTTAAATATGACATTTAACGAGTGATCTCCTCCTTCTATGATATCATCTTTGGTAGATGATAACTTAGTCGAAAGTCCAATGATGGCAAGACAAGCATGGAGTAAAAATACAAAACAACATCTTTTCACCTTGAGTTAAACATTAAATCAAGTAAAATTGACATAAGTTATAAAACTTGATTTATGGGTCATTAGTTGTGTCTAAACAAATTCAACAAAAACATTTTTTTTCAATTTAGAATAAAACAAATAGTGAAACAAAGTTGATACTTCAAAGTAATCAAGTGAGTATAGTGTCAATTTCTGAAAGTCCTTTTGATAACAAAAGCAAGCCACAAAAGCAAGGGATTTTAACTTAAAGACATTCCTAGTTGCTCTCTTGTTCTCAATGGTTAAGTTATTGATGACCTATCAAGAATGAGATTAGTAAATCCGTAGGTAAAACTAAACATAGAGAAATGTTTGGAAGACTACTTGTTCTCATAACATTTAGATTCAACATTATGTTTAGCTTTTGTCTATGTGCTCGTGTTAACGAAGATCCTTAAACAACTCGTTAGTTGAGCCTAGTTGGATACATCATAAGGTACTACACAACTAGAATTATGGTCTCCCAAAAGAACGGGAATAGAAACCATAATGTTTGACTAATGGAATTATGTCGGTAATAAGTTGATGAGAAAAGCACAAGTGGTACTTGCACTTTTATACTTACTTACCCAATGATTCTTCAAAACGCGTAAGATTCTCAAATTTGTATCGGATGGAGAAGCACAATCAACAAGCTCCAAGCAAACTCGTGTCAACAACGGAATTTATCTCATCAACATTGGAAGCATCGACTTCGGCAACAATTCAATCCATTATGTTCTTAGTCGACATATTGAGATCCCTCATCATCGCCTTGGTAAGATTGTTCATTGAGGAACGTCTTAACTAAGAAAGTCTTCTACGTCAACTATTCCATCAACGCGTTCACAAAATCTCTTGAATGTGAAGCATTCATAATTCCTAGGCTTAGTCAAAGACTCATAAGACCTAAAACCTTAGTTTTTGAACAATAGGTTAAAACCACAAAAATCAAGACAATTCCTCTTAAGTTTTTCCCTGCAGAACCCACGGAACCTTCAGACCATATGGGCGGAACCCATTTTTTGGTTCCACCTGGTCCACCGAACCCCAGAATGTATTATTTGAAATTTCAAAACCAAACACCCTCTTAATTCTTAACAAAAACCTTCAAACAGCATCACCCTCTCTAAAACACATATCCTCACGAATTTTAAGGCTTCTAATCCAATCTCTTCCAATCCAACTAACTTTGTAAGTATTCTAATCACAATTTCATTTTTAATCTAATCATAACATTTTTGCTTACAATCATTAACTAGAATTTTAGGGCTTTTGCATAAAACTTCATGATTCATGAAAAACTTGGTGGCTAGTCAATTATGTATTTCATTAGTTAAGAAATGTATCTTTTCATTGTTACTTTGATTTACCAAACACACCAAGTGCATTATTTTTCAAATTGCAACATGATTCATCACCACATTGTTAAAACAAATGGAAAACATCATTTAAACATCACTTGCATACTATCTCTTGAATGCTAAAGGAGATACATAACTAATATGTATTTTCGGGTACATTCAATCGAAGACACATTCAATTAGGAGAGTGTTGGTTATCTTTTGTTTTTACAACAAAATTTGCATAACAAAACGATTTAGGAATCAAAATGAGTCAAGATAACCATGTCTTCACATTGTTTTGCATATAGGAATATATTAAAACATCCTCGTTGATTAAAAGTCATTAACATGCAATTTTATGTTTTCTAGGAATCAACATGCCTCCCGCAAACAAATCTGATCACAAAGAAACCCTTAAGTACATGCCCAAACACCATATGACCAAAGGTCTCAACCCGGTTCAAGTAGAAACCTTTAAAGCATTAGAAAAACGATATGTTCACGAAGGTAGAACCATTGATCCATCCTTTCTAGAAGGAACTTTTATTCGTCAAAACTTTGCCGCAATTCACTTTGATTGTCTCCTTGATATAGATGAGCCCATTTGTCCTAGGTTCATCTTGGAATTTTATGCAACCTTAAACCTTTCCTCATGTGCCAGTGGTAGGATCTCATTAAACTTCACAACCAATCAAATATCACATGATATAGATTTAAAACACTTAGCTATAATTCTTGGTGTACCTAATGAGGGAACTTGCCTCTACACGGATAAGTGGCCCATTTCAAGTCTTGATACTATTGATCGTTTTTATCCATACGATACACCTCTTGTTAGTAAGGAAACTATTAAGGAACACCTCTTTGTTAGAACCTCTACCACTAGGGTGAACCGTTCGGGGAATACGGTAGATAAGGATCCTTTTGGCATGGAGCTCAATGAGCTTAAACCACAATTTAGGAAGTGGGAAGAAATTCTTAGGGCTAATGTTATAAGTACCATAGGAAATAGAGATCACATCAACACATGCCTATGCTACATGCTTTATAGCATTTTCACCGGTCAACCCTTCAATTTAGCCTACTACCTAGCCAAAAGAATGGCCGACATATCCTTGGTCGGAACAACCGCTCTTCCATATGGAATGTTTCTTACCCGCCTCTTTAGAGCAATCTCGCCCATTTCTCCTAACGAAAGTGGAATACACCTTGACTACGCTCTCATTCCTCACACCTTCGTTCCTTTAAGTGATAAACGAGTTTTCAAAAATAAGGGCAAACGTACTAGATCACCTACTCCATCTTCATCATCATCCGGCATGAGCGACGATGACAAACTACCAAACTCTAAGTTACCTCCTTTAGAATACCTCCAAGCTCTCCCCATCATTGACAATGCTTCTGAAGAATTCAAGCAAACCAAAGGAATGTTCAAGTGTTTTGGAAGGTACCTTAACAAGCTCAAGAAGAAGATAGACCGGTTGTGAGAAGATTAAGGAGTGTTTGGCTTATGAGTGCTTTAGAAGCGTCTATGTGATTAAACTATGTGAATTACTTGTTTTTCACTTTCATGGTTTATTACGTTTGGTGGATTATGTTTTGTATGCTATTTTATGATTAATGACAATATTGGTGGTATGTGTCAATTTCATGCTTATGGTAAAATTCACTAAGTTAAGTGAAAATCGTTAGCCCCCGGTCAAAGTCCTAAGAGATGAATGTCTATATGCCCGATTTTTGCATTTCCTAATCTGTCATATAGTAAATTTTCATTTCCAAGAGTTTTCGAAAATTTTGAAAATCGTTTCGCAGGTCAAAAACGCGGACTGTGAAGTTTTTCAGGCCTGGCGGATCAGGCGGATCCCAAATTTGGGTTCCGCCAGTGCATTTTCTGGGTATTCCAGAATTGGCCCAACGGACCAGGCGGATCCCAAAACAGGGTTCCGCCTGTGTAGTCTCAGGGTGCCGCCAGTACCTGCAGAAAATTTGTGAACATTTTTCTTAAGATCATAACTTGTAAAGTGTCAAATCATTATCCCAAGTGAGAAACATCTTTCATTAACACCAACAACCATATTGGAACAAACCTCACTCACTAAAACAATTAGGAAGACACTTCCCGCCAAAATTCAAATTCAAAACATAACTACCCAAAGGAACCCTTTTAAAGGATCCTTCAAACCTTTGATACATTTTCAACCAAACCACTTTCCATGATCACAAAGCATTGAGTGCTTACGTTGGTCTTTCACTCCATCCTATTCATTGGATTGACCTCAAATGATGTGACATGGTCATGAAAATCATTTGACACCTCAATCTTTGAATAGTAAAACACCAAATCCAACACCTCATCCGAGTCATCAAAATCATGTGCTAAAACCACTAGGATTAGTGTGAAACCTTGTTGCTTCAACAAAACCACAAAGTCAAGCTCATCATCATCAAGTGATGCTTCACTTAATATCTCCTCACCTATCTAAGATTTTCTTAATCTAACTACCTCAACTACACCTTCAACACCTTGTAACACAAATGTGATCACCATTCAAGATTTGCTTAATCTTGCTACACCACCACCTTCTCCATCTCATTGCAACTCAAACCTAGCCATTAATCCATCACCAACTAGATCTTTGAGTATATCAACCTCACCTTCTCAACAAGCTTTTAAATCAAAAACTCCTTCACCTCAATCACCAACACCTACACCAATGGAACTTTTCCATACACCACCAACATCACCAACACCCAATTTGGAAACTTTTGATGATCTATCATCAAGTCCACCATATTTCTCACTTTTCGATACCGTTGCTCAAATGGAAACCCAACAACAACCTAGTGAGCAACTTAATGATGAACCCCATTACCCATCTACGGTAGAACGGTTGGCTTACCGTTATGCTAGACCATCCATTTTTCCAAATGATCAAGGTCATACCCACCAACAATCATTTGTGTTTCACCCAATTTACAAAGACCTTCATGACAACCCTTCCGGCGAACCAAGCTTTCGCCATTTTGTTCAAAATCAACAACCACAACCACAACAACAACCACCACAACAACAAAATTCCCAAAATTTTGAAACTCTACTTTCTTCTTATAAGAAAATAGAAACATCCATATGGGAAAAACTTCCAAACATGAATGAGGAAATAAGTACTCATTTAGCCCACCTAAATGCCTTCAAACGAATGGTTGACTCTCAAATCAACCATGTTATGGAATTTCATACGGCATTAGACTCAACAAATGAAGGAAACAAACACACCTCTCAACCATCCACATTTGCTCCTTCAAACTATCCACCACCATCATTTCCCCGCCATGATTGCGGACATTGCGAGAGAACCGCTCACATTAGTGAAAGATGTCGAACGGAACTTCGTGAGTTATCCGAAGAAATGAGGTTTATTCTAAACCACATTTTGGAACGTCTACAATCCTTGTCTCATCCACCTCAACCTTAGAGTCTCCAATATGAAACGAAACCGTCTCTATTGGAAAATGTCCCCATTTTAACCAACAAACCAAAACCAAGACACCTCCTCACCTCTCCAAATAAAACCCGCTACAACCTTCAACCCACATTCTTCATCCTTAAAACAACCCAATCCTTGTTTTTGGAAAATGTTTCTCATGAAGGAAAATGATGATTTCCTTGTAGCATTGTTAGTTTATTTTTAGTATTTCTTAGTCTTTAAAAGTAGGATGTTGTAATATTAATGTTGTGTCTTTGACTATCTAAGAGTCAAAATTTTACAATTTAATGAATGTCATTCTACTACAAGGTTTAAATTGTTTGATGACCATTTAGGTATGATGAGTGAACTATATCTTGGTCTGGTAACATACATAAACCTTGTGCTTTAGAAACTAATTTTTTTTTGTAGGTTCATTATCCATGTCTTCCTTCTTTGAAACCCCATTTAGGGGAGTAACATTCAAGGGGGAGCATGAGTTTTGCTTCATTCCGCTTCACAACTCTTAGTTGTGTTTTTAAACATGAAATGCTTTCATGACTTATCTTGTGCGGAAACTAACTTTTCTTTTGTAGGTTCAAAATCCATGTCTCCTCTCTTGGCACTCCATTTAGGGGGAGTATCAACCAAGGGGGAGCATGCCTATCATTCCGCTTCGCTACTCTTCTTTTTGTTTCGACAAAAAGGGGGAGAATTTATATGAAACTTGCTCTATTATTTTAAACTTCCGCGTAGCTAACTCTTTGCAAAAACAAGTTTCATTACTAACTTTATAAGACTTAACACTAAATCTTATGACTTACTTTTAAATAAAGTTTATGTTTTGTCATCAACAAAAAGGGGGAGATTGTTAATACAAATATCGCCTAAAAACGTTATTTATATTTTACGATCTTTGCTAAGTTTTGTTAATAACAAACTATGAACTGTAGCTAAAAGTAAATTATCACTTTGAGTGTTTAAGTCTTGTTTAACTAATATTTACATTTTCTTTTTAACTAAACATTGTTTTTTTATTTCTTGAATTAGAAAGTGTCTTGTCATATCATATTTATTTCTTTAAATAGAATTGTCACATCACACTTATGGCAAGTTTTGTCAATATGCATTTATGTGTTTGACTAACTTTGTAGTGACTTGCAAGTTTGGTGTTTGACTAGTGTAATGTGATGTGACATTGTTTGGTTGCTAGGATTTATGAGACAAGACCTTGTTTGGTTTGAAGAGTTATTGCATAAACCTACTGCAGACCCGGCGGTACCCTGGGGGTACACGGGCGGAACCCATTTAAGGGTTCCGCCTGATCCGCCGAGCACACAGTTTGTTGTGCTATAAATACCAAGCCATAACTTGATTTTTGGCTAACCCTTTTAGGACATATATTCACATACTCTCTTAACTAACTCAGTAACCTTTTGATTTGTGATTCTCTTATGTAGCAAGGGACTTCACAAGATCATTCAAGAAGTTACAAGATTCAACTCTAAAGTTGCAAGTCTTGGTAGCTTGGTCATGTATAAGCTTTGGTAGTTTATACTTCATGTGTGTCTTGTATGTAGAAGTTATAGGTTAGTATTTTAGGCCTCAAAATACAAAGAGTGTTGGGAGTGGTTGTACCCTTGGTAAAGAACTCGACATCTAGCTTTGTGTCGGTAAAAGTATAAGCGACGTACTGGAGTGGTTGAACCCATGTAAAAGAACTCGACATTTAGCTTAGTGTCGGTAAAAGTGTAAGCGACGAATGGGAGTGGTTGTACCCTTGTAAAAGAACTCGACATCTAGCTTAGGGTCGGTAAAAGTGTAAGCGAAGTTGTAAAGGTTTTCTCCGCCGGTGAAAGGAGCTTGTTGATTAGTGTTTATAACTCTCGAGTTGGAAACTCGGGGCGTGGATGTAGGGCAAGGAAAAAGAGTCCTTGTAGCCGAACCACGATAAACTATCGTGTTGTGGTTTGATTGTTTCTTTCTCTATCTTTGCTTATTATATGTTGTTGTTTAGTTAGAATTGTTGATCACATATAAAGCTTTTCAAAGAACCAAAACAAGTAATATTGTTCTTATATCTTTCAACACAAGTAAAGCTTTTCAAAGTATAAAACAAGTTAAGTTAGAATGGTTATCTACATGTAAAGTCTTTTCAAAGAATCAAACATATTAAATTGTGTTTATATCTTTAACCAAATGTCATGTTCTCAAAGATTATTTAAGCAAATAAGAATCGAAAAAGCGGTAAACTATTCAACCCCCCTTCTAGTTTTCCACAGACATGTATAAGTTCATCAAAACAGTTTAGCAATTAGTCGTGAGTCTACACTTCATCTCCGAAGACCTCACGTTTATGATGTATCCAACATTCGCAAATGTTAGGATGTATCAAAGCCTCAATGGTCATCCAACAACTTAATTTGGAGCCATCGGAAGTCTCAATGGTCATCCAGCAACTAAATCTGGAGCCACTGGAAGTCTCACAATTAAATATAATGCAATCATGTAGATATGAAATCAAGTATAATGCGATCAAGTATAAGACAATCAAGTGTAACACAATCAAGTATAAACAATCAAGTATAAATGTTTTGAGTATTTGTACAAGTAAGCAAGTAGTTGAGCATGTATCTCCCCCAAAGAGTTAAAACAAGTATGAAAAAGTAGGGGCTATGACTCACCTTAAGCTTAAGTGATGTGAAATCAAAGTGGTAGTCGAATCATGAAAGTCTCTAAGAGCAGCCTATAATAGAACGTTGCGACTTAGGTTTGGAGTAACGTCTAAGAATACGAAGAATTGCCCATATATGTCTTGCATAATGTTCATGATGTAGTACTTAGTATATAGCGTAAGTCTTTGAATATAAATGGTTTTTGAAACATGTATAAGTTGTATATCTCTTACTACCGTTCGGGCCGACATAATTCAGAAGTCATGGAGTAAACGTTCGAGGAGCCAGGACACTTTAATTCGTAAATCCACAACTCATCTCGACGGCTTACTTAATGAACTCCTCACATGAGGCTCCCTACTATTGTAGTATTTGATAACAATTGTATAAGTTTTGATCCGAAAAGTTACATGTCCAATATTTGAATAAACTTAGGAAATTCTATTTGTACATGAAGATTGTTATTAGGGTAAGTTTATTATAACTTGTATCTCATGGTTCTTTAGGTGGAGTAGATCCAAATTGTTTGTTCAAGTTATCGTCAACTCCTTGTTTCATGTTTCCGCCTAAATAAGTTTATATGGTCATTTAGTCATGGCTTCGCCGTGATCTTGGTCATTTTTCCATGGTCTTGAGACTCAACCTTGGCTTTAGCCATGGTTGTGGTCTTGGCTTTAGGTCATTAGACCTCTTGGTCTTAGTAAATCATTACTATAATATAGTGACTTTGGTCTAAAATGGGCTGTTAAGATTTTGAAGAAAATTATCACTCGGAAAGCGTTTTCAGGGCTCAAGCTTCCTTACACCTGAACGAAAACGTCGTTCCGGACAACTTTCGTGTTTTAACTTTTTGATGAATCGGATCAGAAGGGGGACTTTCAAAATGGCAGAATGCAAAAACAGTAGGTATGGGCAGTTTTGCCGTTTTAGTTTCGCTAACTTCTTATGGCCATAACTTTTGACTCGGGTACTCGTTTTGGGTGATTCAAATTGCTATGTTTTCCTTGTTAAGTCCTCTTTAACAGTAAGTAAGTGTCAAATATCAAAGTTGTGGAAAACTAGAAGGGGGGTTGAATAGTTTTAGCGTTTTAAAAACTTTTTAACTTGTTTTAGTTAGCTTTAAAACTTTCCGTTTGATCAAAGATATATGCACAAACACAATATATATAACATGCAAGTAAAGGAAAGAAACAATCAAACCACAACACGAGTATTTATCGTGGTTCGGCTACAAGGACTCTTTTTCCTTGCCCTACGTCCACGCCCCGAGTATCCAACTCGAGAGTTTCTTTCACTAGTCAACAAGCTCCTTTCACCGGCGGAGAAAACCTTACACGTCGCTTATACTTTTACCGACACAAAGCTAAATGTCGAGTTCTTTTACAAGGGCACAACCACCCCCGTTTAGTTCTTTTACTAGGGTACAACAACTCCCAACACTCTTTGTATTTTGAGGACTAAAATACTAACCACTCACTTCAGAATATACACAAACAAATGACGCGTAAACAACACGAGTTTACACAATACTAAGCTACCAAGTCTTGCAACGTTGTGTTGGAAACTTGTAACTTTAGACGACCTTGTGAGCTTCTTTGCTACAAAAGGAAACTTCACATTTACAATGTTAAGAGATTAGAAGAAAAGGATCAGTGTGTGTGTAAAATATGTGCTCAAGAAGTTAGCCAAAAATCAAGTTATGGCTTGGTATTTATAGCACAACAAACTGTGTGCTCGGCGGATCAGGCGGAACCCTCAAATGGGTTCCGCCCGTGTACCCCCAGGGTACCACCGAGTCTGCAGTAGGTTTATGCAATTATTCTTCAAACCAAACAAGGTCTTGTCACATTACTTCTATCAACCAAACAATGTCACATCACTTCAAGTAAGTCAAACATGATACTTGCAAGCAACATGAAAGCAAGTCAAACACATAACTTGCCATAAATACATAATGACAAAACTTGCCATAAATGTGATGTGACTATTTCTAATTTAAGAAATAAACTTGTGTTATGTTTTATGAAATGTAAAATGTAGCAAAAGTCATGTTTATGCAAGTCTTAAAAATTAAGAATATGTTTTGCTTAAAACTAAAGTTTACATTTTGTCGTTAACAAAACTTGGCGAAGATCGTAAAATATAAATAACGTTTTTAAGCGATATTTGTATTAACAATCTCCCCCTTTTTGTTGATGACAAAACATAAACTTTGTTTTTAAGTAACACACAAAACTTTGGTTTTTAAGACTAAAAAAAATTATATTAACCTTGTTTTACTTAAGAGATGAAAAGCACATCAAGTATTGAAGGTATAATATATTTCCCCCCCTTTTTGTCGAAACAAAAAGAAGAGTAGCGAAGCGGAATAATCGCCATGCTCCCCCTTGGTCGATACTCCCCCTAAATGGAGTACCAATATGGGAAACATGGATTTTGAGACCTACAAAAAAATGGTTAGTTGGTGATATTTATAGTTAAGCTTGTAGTTACCACACACAATGCAACGACAATGACAACACAATATTTGATCAACCAATCAATGCACACAAGTAAGTAGAAAGAAATTTCATTCCAAGTAAAATTTTGACTTATAAAAGTCAAAAGACAAGAAATGCTAACTATTCTTCTACTTAGTAACTAAAAACCAAAAAAAAATAACCAAAGTAAAAAAAAAATCCTACATTCCTAAGTTGAGGCAAACGGCCTCCAAGGGTTGTTTAGGATTTGTTGGGGTGGGAAAGTGCATCCAAACGTTCAATGACATGTTGTAATGTAAACCGGGTTTCATTTTGGAATTGGTGAAGCAAGGTTTTTATGCTTTCACCCATTTGCTCACAATTTGAGCAAACATGAGGATGATTGGGTGAATATGGGTTGGTTTTGGTTTCTTGGTTTAGGGGTTGGTTTGGTTTAGGTTCTTGGGTGGAGGATGGATTTGGTATTGATTCAAGCAATGTGGTTTGAAATTCCATTGCTTGATGAAGGTGGTTTTCAACCATGCTTTGTATTTCCTCATAAGAAGGAAAGAAAGACTCATAGGTTTGGGGTTGAGAAGGTGGTGGAGTTGGGTGATCATGGTGTTCAAAATTTGGTTCTCCATAAAGAGGACCATGGATTTCACGGTAGATTGGGTGAAATAACAACGGTTTGGGTGGTTGGTACACTTGTTGTGGTGGTTGGTTAAGTTCAAGATCATCATCAAGATCAAGAATTGACCTTGGTGATTGGTTTGCAAAAGGTGGTGGTTGATTATGTCTTCGTGGAAGATCATTTAAATCTTGGACATATGGGTGTGGTGATGTTGGAGGAGACCCAAAAAGTTCCATAGGTTCAATTTTTGGTAATGGTGATGGTGATGAAGTCTTTGATGGTTGAGTTGGAGCACTTGGTGGAGTTGGATCAATAGGTGATTTAGTAGGTGGTGGAGTGTGCTCATTTGGTTGTTTGGGTGATGGAGATGGAGATGCAAGATTCAAAAAGTGTTCATTTTTTATGGGTGATGTGAATTCATCCGAGGATGAGGAGCTAAGATTGATGGATTGGTTTGACCATAGTGGTTTTACACTTATCCGGGCGGTTCTACGGATGGGTCGTGATGGTTGAGAGGTGTTTGTTGGCTTGGTCATTGTTTAAAATGGTTTAAAGTTTCAGAATTTGTGATGAAGAAGGTGTGGTTTGAGAGTGTTTAGGATGGTTTAATTTATAGTGATGAAGATTTGTGGGAAGGAGTGTTTGGATTTGATGTTAATCCATACAAAAATGGTGGTTCCTAATGATTTGCAAAACTTAATTGTGGGTTGTCATGTCATGGAAGTCAATCCAATGAAAGTGGTGAAGTGAGAAGACAAGTTTTGCACTAAATGCTTAGTGGTTTTGGTGAGTTTGTTTGATGGAAAAATTTTCAGGGATTTCAAGGATCCCTTAAAAGGGTTCCTTCCTTTATGTTTGAGGGGTCCTTGAGGTTGTTATGGTTAAATTTGAATTTTGGCGGGAATTGGTTTTGGTTAAGTTCATGGAAGAAGGAGTATCCTATTATGCTAAACACATTACAAGTAATGGTTTTCTACCTAAAAGGATTGGATTTGGATGTTTTAATGTTGAATTGGCGAAAAAGAAAACCAAAAATTCTGCAGTTCACTGGCGGCCCCCTGGAAATACACAGGCGGAACCCAAATTAGGGTTCCGTCTGATCCGTTGGGCCAAACCTGGGTTACCCAGATTATGCACTGGCGGAACCCAATTTTGGGATCCGCCTGATCCGCCAGTACTGAAAAAGTTCACAGTCCGCGTTTTTGACCCGCAAAACGATTTTCAAAATTTTCGAAAACTCTTGGAACTAAAAATATAATTCATACCTGGTTAGGAAATGCAAAAATTAGACATGTAAACACTCATATCATAAGACTTTGACCGGGGGCTAGCGAAATTCACTAAACTTAGTGAAAATTTGATAATCTTGAAAATTTGACAACTTGCCAAAAGTTGTCTTCCTGCAACATTGTTAGTTAAAACATGTTCCATAGTGTATCAAACATTGTACTAATACACAAATACATCACAAAGATTGTTTAAGCTACCAAATTGTTCCAATAGCACCTTGTGCCAAACACTCCTAACACACCCGCACTCATTGACGGTCCATCTTCTTCTTCATCTTTCCGAGGAATCTCCCGATGTTTTTGAACATCCCCTTTGTTTGCTTGAACTCCTCCGACTCATTTGGAATATCCGGAAGTTGAGAAAGGTATTCTAGAGGTGGGAGCCTAGAGTTTGGCAAATTGTCATCTTCACTCATTGAGGAAGATGAGGAGGAGGTAGGGGGATGAGGACATTTTCCTTGGGCTCTATACATTCTCTTGTCACTTAGAGGGACAAATGTATGTGGAATGAGAGAGTAGTCAAGTTGAAGACGGTTAGGAGTTGGAGGAATGGGTGCAATGAACCTAAAGAGACGGGTCAAGAACATTCCATATGGCATAGCCGTTGTGCCATGAATGGGAATGTCGGCCATTCTCTTGGCCATGTAGTAAGCAAGATTGAAAGGTTGCCTAGTGGACAAAGAGTAGAGCATGTAGCATAGGCAAAGGTTGATATGGTCTCGGTTTCCTATGGTGCTTATAACATTGGCTCTAAGGACTTCCTCCCATTTCTTGAATTGGGGCAAAAGTTCATTAAGTTCCATTCCATATGGATCTTTATCAACCTCATTACCCGTTCGGGTTCTCCTAGTAGTGGTTGTCCTAACAAAGAGGTGGTTACTGAGTACATCTTTTGACACAAGTGGGGTATCATAAGGATGGTAACGGTCATCTAGGGTGTCAAGGGTTGAGAGGGAGTGCAAATCGGAGTAGATACAAGTACCTTGGTTTGGAATTCCTAGGATTTGAGCAAACTCCTCAAGAGTGAAGGAGTATTGATTGCCACTAACCCTAAAGTTGACGGATAAATAATCATAATCACCCGTGGATAGAGTGACGGATGCATAGAACTCAAGAATGAATCTAGGACAAATAGGCTCGTCTAAAGTCAAAAGACACTCAAAGTTGATTGTGGCAAATTCGGCATAAAGGTTTGTGCCTTCTAGGAAAGACGGGTCAATGGTTCTACCCTCATGGACATAGCGTTTTTCTAGGGCTTTGAAAATGTTGACTTGGTTTGGGGTAAGGCCTTTGGTTTTGTGGTGTTTTGGGAGGTACTTAATGGTGTCCTTGTGGTCGTAATGGGTTAGAGGAGGCATGATGATTCCTAGAACAACAAAAATTTCACATTTTAGTTTAAGTAAACTACTATTTAAATGTGGATGTTCTAGTGTGTGCCTATATGAAAACAATGTGGAGGTGCGGTTATCTTGACTCATTTTGATGCAAAAAAAAATGTTTTATAATGCAAGTTTAGTTATAAAAACAAAAGATAACCCAAATACTCCTAGGTCAATGTAGCTTCGTTTGAATGTACCCAAAAATACATATTGGTTATGTATTCCCTTTAGCATTCAAGAGACATTATGCAAGTGATGTTTTAAACATAACATTTTGATTTTGTATTCTCAATGTGAGATGAGAAAAAAAAAATATTTGTCCTACTTGTGAGAAATTTTTGCAAGAATTTGGCATGGGGTGGTTTAGCAAACATGTTTACACTAAGTAAGAATGTAATTCCTAACTATGGGGAACATGATTAGTTTTGTTAAACACCTAATTTTATGCATGAATTTTACAAGTTTAATGCATAACCCCAAGTTTTTGTTTTTGTGCAAAAATAGAATTCCTAGACTCAGATCAGGATTGTAATCAAGTTAGAATACTTACAATGATGATGGATTAGTAATGTGATTGAATTGAATACCAGAATTTCGTGGATATGGTTGAGAGGAATGGTGAATAGTAACAGTTTTGGAAGTGGTGGTGTGAAATAATGGGTGTTTGGTTTAATATAAACAAAGAAAGTGATTCTGCAGGTCGACGGACACGGCGGAACCCTGGGTTGGGTTCCGTCCGTTATGGCTCAGGGTTCTGCTGACCCTGCTGAGAAAAATTGTTATGGATTTGTTTTGATTTTTGTGATTTTTGTCTAATGTCCAGAACTACGATGTATGTTCCATGAGTCCTAAGCCTAGCCTAAGAAGATTAAAAGGTTCATGTTTAAGAGGTTTTCTGAGAATGTCGGCTATGTTATCTTCGGAAGAAACTTTCCCAATTGAGATATTTCCTTTTTGGACGTTGTCACGAAGGAAATGATGACGGATTTCAATATGTTTGGTACGAGCATGTTGGACCGGGTTTTTGCTAAGATCAATGGCACCTTTGTTGTCACAAAGAATTGTAATGTCGTTGAGTTGAATTCCGTAGTCGACGAGAGCTTGCTTCATCCAAAGAGCTTGTTGACATGCCTTTTCGGCCGAAACGTACTCGGCTTCCGTTGTTGAAATAGCAAGAGCCGTTTGCTTCTTAGAGAACCATGAGGTGAGACAATGTCCAACAAAAGTACAAATACCACTTGTGCTTTTTCTATCGACATAGTCACCGGCATGATCAGAGTCGGCATACACTATGGTGTCTATTCCCGTTCCTTTGGGATACCATAAACCTAAATGTGTAGTGCCCTTAATATACCTAAAAATCCTTTTTACGGCTTCGAGATGGGTAATTTTAGGATCTTCTTGAAAGCGAGCACATAGACAAACACTGAACATAATGTCGGGTCTACTAGCCGTTAGGTAGAGTAGACTACCAATCATACCTCTATATTTAGTGCTATCTACGGATTCACTTTCCTCATCCTTGGTGAGTTTAGTTTCCGTGGACATGGGAGTTTTGATAGGTTTCGAATCTTCTAATCCAAATTTCTTAAGCATGTCCTTAATGTATTTAGATTGGTTAAAGAAGATACCATCTTCAAGTTGTTTAATTTGGAGTCCTAAGAAAAAGTTGAGTTCTCCCATCATACTCATTTCAAACTCGTCATGCATGATTTTTGAGAAATCCACACATAATTCTTGACAAGTTGATCCGAATATAATGTCATCAACATAGATTTGGACTATGATAATATGTGAATCTTTCTTCTTAGTGAAGAGAGTATTATCAACTAAGCCCATGGTGTACTTATGGTCAACTAGGAAGGTTTTAAGTCGATCATACCACGCTTTTGGAGCTTGCTTGAGTCCGTAAAGAGCCTTTTTAAGTTTGTAAACATAATTAGGTTTTTCAAAATCGATGAAGCCCGGTGGTTGAGCAACATACACTTCTTCATTAATGACTCCGTTTAGAAATGCACTTTTGACGTCCATTTGAAAGAGTTTAAAATTATGTGCACACGCATAAGCAAGTAAGATTCTAATTGACTCGAGCCTAGCTACCGGAGCATAAGTTTCATCGTAGTCGATGCCTTCTTGTTGATTATATCCTTGTGCTACTAGCCTAGCTTTGTTTCTAGACACAATTCCATTTTCATCCATTTTATTACGAAATACCCATTTCGTTCCAATTATTGTTTGACTCTTTGGTTGAGGAACAAATGTCCATACATCATTCCTAACAAATTGGTTTAATTCTTCTTGCATTGCAATTACCCAAGATTCATCCTTAATGGCTTCATTAATATTTTTAGGTTCAATGGTTGACACGAAACAAAAATAATTACTTTCATTTTGGACTTTTGATCTTAGTGTTCTTTCATTAATGTTGCCTATGACGCTATCTAATGGATGACTTTTAGATTCTTTGACATTAACAAGTTCTTTGTTTAATAGTTCATCTTCCTTGTCATTATCTAAGATTTCTTGACTTTCAATTACTTGGCTTTCAACTAAGTCATCATCTACCAAAGGTGATGTCTTAGAGGGAGGTGGACTTTCGTCAAATGTTACGTTTAACGATTCCTCAACTCTTAAGGTTTCTTTGTTTAAAACATTGTAAGCTTTACTATTTTGTGAATATCCAAGAAATACACCTTCATAAGAC
Organism: Artemisia argyi; assembly: GCA_030686995.1. Classification (NCBI taxonomy): domain Eukaryota; kingdom Viridiplantae; phylum Streptophyta; class Magnoliopsida; order Asterales; family Asteraceae; genus Artemisia; species Artemisia argyi. The sequence goes on along the minus strand of CM060687.1, from coordinate 14,522,486 downwards.
TTTGGGTCAAATTTGGTGAGATAATCCTTGGTGTTAAGAATGAAACATTTACTACCAAACACTCTAAAGTATCCTAATGTAGGCTTTTTACCTTTGTAAAGTTCATAAGGAGTTTTACTCAAAAATGGTCTAATTAGGACTCGATTTAGAATGTACTTTGATGTGTCTACGGCATTACACCAAAACTTTTGTGGAATATTTTGTTCATTTAGCATTGTTCTACTCATCTCTTGTAATGTCCGATTTTTACGTTCTACTACACCATTAGATTGAGGAGTACGTGGAGCCGAAAAGTTATGAGTAATTCCATTATTATCACAAAATTTTCCAAATTGAAATTCATTATCAAATTCACGACCGTGATCCGTTCTAATAGACACAATATTAGACCCTACTTGATTTTGAATTTTCTTACTTAGAATCTCAAATTTATCAAAAGCTTCATTTTTACTTTTCAAAAATTTTGTCCAAGTATAACGTGAGTAATCATCTACTATGACCAAAGTGTAGAAGTTACCTCCATAACTTTGTATAGCGGATGGACCAAAATAAATCCATATGTAAAAGTTCTAGACGCCTAGATGTAGAAACCAAGTTTTTAGCCTTATGGCTACTATGGACTTGTTTACCGACTTTGCAAGCATCACAAAAGTGTTGGTCATATTTCAACTTTGGTAGGTTTCGAACTAAGTCTTTGGAAGAGAGGTTTTGGATAAGTCTCATGTTAGCATGTCCTAAACGTCTATGCCATAAAGTTGAAGATTCATCTAATGAGGTAAGACAAAGTTTGTCTCTAGATGTAGAATCCAACTTCATGACGTATACGTTGTTCTTAAGGACACCTTTGGCTATGGTCATACCATCTTTAAGTATTTTACTACCGTTCTCACTAAAAAGAACATTATACTTATTACGACAAAGTTGACTAATACTAAGGAGATTAAATCCTAAGTTATCAACATGAGCAACATCATCTATAGAAAGGGAGTCATGAGAGATTGTACCTTTTCCGATGATTTTGCTCCTAGCATTACTACCAAACGTAACATTACCTCCATCACATTTGTGATATGTAGAGAAGAGGCTTTTATTACCCGTCATGTGCCTTGAACAACCGCTATCTTTGATCCATTCATCCGGATCCAAACAAACTTTGAGGCACACCTATTTTATGAAAAACACTCAAACATTTGGTCCCCAATTTCTCATGGGTCCATTTTGGTTAAGCATACCATTAATTTGTCCCAAATATGAAAATAGAGCATAAGGGTTCCATGGCATGTAATTTGAGGTTTGATAATGTCCAGGAGTGTTTTGGTTCCAAACATTTTGGTAGTTTGGTCGAGCATTGAAGTTGCTCTTTGGAAAGGGGTGTTTGGGAATTGGAGTCTTAGGTCTTGGTTGAGTAGTCTTAGCTCTAAATTCATTTTTACTAAGACCTACTCCAGTTTTAAAGGCAGGTTTGGTTCCATTTTTATATGTAACTTTAACAAATTTAGAACGATCCGATGTGGATGGAGTTACTGCTGCAGCAGACCTGGCGGAACCCTCGGGGCCAACGGGCGGAACCCTATTTTGGGTTCCGTCTGGTCCGCGGGCTGCTGTAGCAGTTTTGTTTGTTTCATGTGTGTTCGTTTCTTGTTTCGTTTGACCCTTAATGATTTCTACTTTCCTGAAACCTAGACCTGTTTTATCAAAAGGTGACTTTTGGAGTTTCATAATTTCATCCGCACATGAAATGTTCTTATCGAACTTTTTGAACTTTGTGGTTTGTTTGATTAGATCATTTTGAGTTATTTTAAGTTTCTTAATTTCAAGTTTAAGTTCCTCACATGATCTGCATGAGGTGTCAATACCTTTATTCTTTTCTAATCTCTTAGCTTTTTCTTTTAACTCATAAACTTCATTTTCTAAAAACTCCTTTTTGGTTTTCAAAAATTTATTTTTGTTTATGATTTTTAAGCTTAGTTCACAAAGTTTGTTATATTCATTTTGTAAAGTGTCATCATCAATAGAGGAGTAAGATGAGTCGGAGAGTACCTCATTTGAGTTGTGAGCCATGAGAGCAATATCATCGTTCTTTGGCTCATCATCATCTCCTTCATAGTCACTCCAAGCACCACCCACAAAAGCTTGTTGAGGCTTGCTCTTGGGTGGTTTTGGACATTCTCCTACAAGATGACTTGTGTCTCCACACCTATAACATTTTCGTTCAACTTTTCCTTTTCGATCATCACGATCTTTCCGAAAGATTTTCTTGTCATCTTTAGGTTGTCTTACAAACTTCCCTCGCCTACGAAAGAACTTCTTGAAGTCTCTCACGGCCATAGCATATTCCTCATCATCACTATCCGAAGTAGATTCTTCATCATCACTTGATTGGACTCTAGCTTTCAAGGCAATGGACTTAACTTTTTCTTTCTTGCCTCTAACTAGTTCCGAATCTTTTTCCATCGCCATTTCATGAACTTTGAGGTTTCCAATTAGCTCATCAAGTGACATGCTTGAAAGATCTTTGGATTCTTCAATTGCCGTCACTTTTGCTCTCCACTTCGGATGGAGTGCTCTAAGAAATTTCCTGACAAAGTTCTTACTACAAAAAGATTCATCAAGTGCTTTAAGTGAAGTAATAATAGTGTTAAACCTAGCAAAAGCATTATCAATAATCTCATCTTCGGAAATAACAAATTGTTCATATTGTTGAACAAGAAGATCAATTTTGTTATCTTTAACTTGTGAGTTTCCTTGATGAGTGACAATTAAAGATTGCCAAATATCTTTGGCGGTTTTACTCAAAAAGACTCTTTCATATTATTTCTTAGGCAAAGCGTTGTAAAGCATCATTTTAGCTTCATTATTTTTACCTATCAATTTCTTTTGATCATCATCTTTAATGTTAGTGACTATATTATCACCATCAACAATTATGTACCATAAATCTATATCTTTAGATTTCACGTAAGTTTCAAAACGGTTTTTCCAATATATAAAACCATTTGCTTCAAAGAGCGGTGGTCTTTGCATAGATTGCCCTTCTTTGTAATTTTCAAAATCCATGGATCGTTTCAAGTTTTAAAACACAATATATTTTAAAAGCTTGAGTAACGTAGCTCTTGATGCCAATTGTGGAAAACTGGAAGGGGGGTTGAATAGTTTTAGCGTTTTAAAAACTTTTTAACTTGTTTTAGTTAGCTTTAAAACTTTCCGTTTGATCAAAGATATATGCACAAACACAATATATATAACATGCAAGTAAAGGAAAGAAATGATCAAACCACAACACGAGTATTTATCGTGGTTCGGCTACAAGGACTCTTTTTCCTTGCCCTACGTCCACGCCCCGAGTATCCAACTCGAGAGTTTCTTTCACTAGTCAACAAGCTCCTTTCACCGGCGGAGAAAACCTTACACGTCGCTTATACTTTTACCGACACAAAGCTAAATGTCGAGTTCTTTTACAAGGGCACAACCACTCCCGTTTAGTTCTTTTACTAGGGTACAACAACTCCCAACACTCTTTGTATTTTGAGGACTAAAATACTAACCACTCACTTCAGAATATACACAAACAAATGACGCGTAAACAACACGAGTTTACACAATATTAAGCTACCAAGTCTTGCAACGTTGTGTTGGAAACTTGTAACTTTAGACGACCTTGTGAGCTTCTTTGCTACAAAAGGAAACTTCACATTTACAATGTCAAGAGATTAGAAGAAAAGGATCAGTGTGTGTGTAAAATATGTGCTCAAGAAGTTAGCCAAAAATCAAGTTATGGCTTGGTATTTATAGCACAACAAACTGTGTGCTCGGCGGATCAGGCGGAACCCTCAAATGGGTTCCGCCCGTGTACCCCCAGGGTACCGCCGGGTCTGCAGTAGGTTTATGCAATTACTCTTCAAACCAAACAAGGTCTTGTCACATTACTTCTATCAACCAAACAATGTCACATCACTTCAAGTAAGTCAAACATGATACTTGCAAGCAACATGAAAGCAAGTCAAACACATAACTTGCCATAAATACATAATGACAAAACTTGCCATAAATGTGATGTGACTATTTCTAATTTAAGAAATAAACTTGTGGTATGTTTTATGAAATGTAAAATGTAGCAAAAGTCATGTTTATGCAAGTCTTAAAAACTAAGAATATGTTTTGCTTAAAACTAAAGTTTACATTTTGTCGTTAACAAAACTTGGCGAAGATCGTAAAATATAAATAACGTTTTTAGGCGATATTTGTATTAACAAAAGTTATACTATTTTGGTCGTGGTTCTCCATAAAAAAATCACTAGTTTGCTTGTTTACTTGTCATAAGTTAACATATGTATATCAATACTTGTTTTATCCATTTTTAAACATCATGAACACAATAACAAGAACATATATAGCATGAAAGGAACACAAAGAGCATGAAAATGATAATTAACAAGAAAGTATGTTAGGGTTTGCTTACAACTTTTTGGCCTTAATGAAAAAGGGAAACTAGGACAAGAACTAGGACTTTGATTTGAATAAGCTTTCCTCCACTTTAGTAACCCTTCTACTCTTGTATTCTTGAATGATTTGTGATGAAGGTTTAGGTGACTTGAGTGGATCTAAACTCAAGAGAATCACCAAAGTCTACGAGGTTATGGAAGTGTTTTGGTTACCTAAAAGAAACTAGGGTTTCTATCTTAAAGAAGTACTTGAACCTTGCTAGAAATTAGAAGTAATTAAGCTAAGTGTGGTGTGGTTTGGTGTGTGATATACACGGCACAAAGGGGATGGGGGGGGGGGGGGGGGGGCTTTTATAGGGTCTTGAGGAGGTTAGTTTAGTTGACTAGTCCAACCTTGGAGACCAAGTTGTACACATGCATGCAATCTAAGCCTCCTAGCATGAGATCAAGCCACCTATGGGTTGAATTCCCCCCCCCCTAGGTCGGTTCATGAACTTGGAGAACAAGGTGTGGACTTTTGATGATGTTATCCTACTTATGTGACTAGTTTTGACCCCGTAAATTGCTAACCGTAAATGATTAAGCCTCAAAACGTAAAACCGGGTATCCTAAAAATATGAAACTTAAAAGTATTGTTAAACATGTCATGACACTCTATAATAAAATATAAAATGAGTGGTAGGTTCCATTTGGGTGGTAAAACCCTGCTAAAACTGGAAATACGGGTCTAAAACGCGTAATACGTACGAAAGTTGCGTAAAATTGAGAAAATTAAAATGTAACTTTTCTAATAGGATAATAATGACTTAAAATGACTTATAATGTCTAGGATGGGCTCAGTCTAGTGTCGGTTGGTGTTAAATGTCTTTTAGACCTAAAACCGCAAGCCTAAAAATCAAGGAATGACTTATAAAATCAAGGAATGATTTTTGGTCAAAGGAGGAGGGAAAAAAATATGTTGACTTTTTCTAATAAGTTGAAAACTCAAATCGTCTTAGAAACGCGGTGCAGGTATAGGCTAGGGTTACGGCTGAGTAAAAACGCTTAAAACTGAAAATTCCAGTTTTTCACGGCCGAGGCTTATTTTGGTCATATTTTTCTCAGTCATGATTAATTCTATAATTAATCATGAGAGTACTAAACATTTTTCTGATGCGGGGTCACTTAACGCGGTCGAGTTTCGTTGTGCATAGAATTTTTGAATGACGTTTTACCCTAAAACGTATAATTCCGTGTAATTCCTTAATAACTTTCACGAAAATGATCTAACGAATGTCAAACATTTAATTTGCCATGGAAATGATTTATCACTCGAGAATAGGAAATAAAAATCAACTTTCGGGAAAATTTCGGGAAAAATGAATAGTAAAAATGAATAGTAAAAGTTAATAGTAAATTTCCCGGGAATAGTAATTAATCTGAAAATGCGGATTGTTACAGCGATGACCAGACCATTATGTGGCATCGTCATCCAGTAATCTTCTGGCGCTGGTCCATTAAACCAGTTTAATGTATCACGAAGGTGGTAAAAGTCTTCTTCCCCCCACATACTCACGTAAGTTACACTATGTCTTTGTAACTCTTCCATTAACATGTATCTAGCATCGGCCCACCTATTTTGGTCATGCACAATCCAATGGGCAATGAACCAAAACCCACAATTTCCGTCACCCTCCACATTATTTATACTTATTACCTGTGAACGGAAAATCTCTGGAATGCGCTCAATAAAATCCTCGCTATCCTTATCTCCAACTTAAAATTTGTGTCTTATTTTTTGACCCGTGTACGAACTATGTCTTGCAGGCTCTTTGGCGCGTTTCGGGACTTTCGTGGATCTTGAATTTGTGCTTCTTCGGTGATTCATGGTTGGCACATCATTCAAGTCATTCAAGTCCGGGACTTCATTCAAGTCCGGAACTTCATTCAAGTCCGGGACTTGTGTAGCTTTGCCCTTTTTGTCCTTTGCGCTCGGACGTCTACGGGTATTTTTTTGAATAGCTGGTTCACGTGTGTCAGCAGATTCAGGTTGGAATATATCTTTTAACTTTGTTAACATATTCTTCTTGACAAACGATGTTGATTTGCTAAAAATATTCTTGAATTGTCGCATGCCATCGTTAAACTTAGTATTGTCATCATCATCATCATCATCAACAACAACATCACCATCATCATCGTTAAACGAAGAGCCATCTTTATCCGGGGGCCTATTGATAACAGGCCACGGAACAGATAGGGTTCTCCAAAAAATATCAACTCGTTCCAGTGGAATGGGTAATCCTGAATTCAATTAAAGTGACTTGTATAAATTATTGATATTAATGTGGAAAACAACTTGATAGTTATAAATTTAATATACTTACCATGAATAACATAGATTCGCATCTCGTGAAAGCATGGTAGTCCGTATATTGCCTGATTATTATGGCTACAGTCTTCTGGGGCGATCGACAGGTGGAGTTCTTTGTGCATGAGGTTCAAAGCATGTTTAGAAACTTTATACGTTAATTCGTGAAATAGTGGTACATCACACTTAATTAGTTTCTCGTTCATGCTTCTGTTGAAAGTCTCTTTTATCGCATCTTCTTGCGTAATGAGAATCTTATCGACCGACCTCAACAACCTGTCTAATTTGGACTGTGTGCCGTCCAAATATAATTTCAACAACGCGTGGTGAGCCTCAACTCTGCACGTTGTTGTCTGGCCGTAGGATTTATATCGGTTGGTAATATACGAGACAAACATGGGTGCGTAATCTTGCACCCAGTTATGCAGATACAAAGCGACATCTGAAAAAAACAATGAATTAATTAAAGGTCATTCGGGTGCATATTTAAAAACAATCAATTAATAATTAAGTACCCTGATGGTTGACCAATAGCTCTTGTAGGCATCGATAATGTCGCTCGAACGATTCGAAGGTCGGAGCTTTAACCATCCAATCCCATCGTTTTTTAACGGAGTCATAGTCAATATCCCCACCTGTGAATTTATTTTTGCAAAACTTAAGTATGTTTTGCTGTATATGCCATCGACAGAGTAATTGGTGAGCGTCAGGAAATTCTGCTCTTATTGCCCTAACTAATGCTAAATCTCTGTCAGTGACGATAACACGTGGGTAATATCTTTCGCCAATCACTTGCTTCACACGTTGAAATACCCATCTAAAATTATGCCCTTGTTCACTGGATAAAAAGCTATACGCCATTGAAAATGTTTTGTTTGTTGAAGTTAGTCCAACAATTTCCAACAACGGCAATTTAAACACCGTGGTATTGTACGTGGAGTCCATCAACATGACTTCAGGGAATGTACACCATATAGCATATGACGTGGGGTGCACAAAAAATAGCTCCTCAAGCTCGTTGGTTTGCTCATTTACCCTCGGGTACCATGTATACCCTGATTCTTGCAAATGCGAGTAAAGGACTTGAATTGGAGTTCTATCACCTACTCTGACTCTCCTGAACTTATCTTGTGCGTTATATATAGTTCCAACATTAGACACGTTATCCGGATTACGACCCTTTATTGTCGAAAGTATATTAAGTGGTCGTACATTATAATCTGTCAATTCTCTGACCAAACCCAACTCATCATCCTTTAATCGCATTGCATATGGGACACCATGCAACGACTCTAGCATATCATGATTATGCGTATCATCCTTCACCCTCAATACCCAATAATTTTTTGTTCGATGATATTTCGCATTTAATCTGAATGGACAACCGGTTTTACTTGTTTTGGTTTTCCGTCTGCCACTACCTTGAGATGTATACGTACCACCCTTTGTACACCTGTAATTGATTTCGTTCATATGACCATGTTCTGATTTGGTTCTATCTTTAACAATTACAAAACCTAGCCCACGAGCTATATTTTGCGCCCACTCAGTTACTTCCTCGTGAGAACCGAAAACCTGAAAATACATAACATTTTTTACTAATACCTTTGTTTTAGTTTTTATTACAACTTTTACATTTTTACATTTTTATAACTTACATTTTTATTTTTTTATAACATTTTTACATTTTTATAACTTTTTTTTTCATTTAAAATTTTTAAAATTTATAAGTTACATTTATAACATTTTTACATTTTTATAATTTTTTTACATTTGTATAACATTTTTTATAACATTTTTTTTTTACATTTTTGACATTTAACATTTAAACCTTTTACATTTATAACATTTAACATTTAAAAAAATAAAAATGAATAAAAACGTAAAAACGCGTTTTACGCGTACACCTCACCCTCACATACTCACCCACTCACTTGTGTGTGTGTGTTATTCTCTCTCTCTCTTTTCTCTCTCTCTCTTTTCTCTCTCTAATTTTTGGGTTAGTTTTGTGATAACTTTTTGAGGGTTTTTGTTTAAACTTTATAATTTGTGATGTTTATTGTGATTATGTGTTTATTTCATGTTTAATTTACCAGATATTTGATTATTAAAAAACGCCCAATTTTTTTAATTAGGGTTTGGGAAAAATTCATCTGTTTCTGGGTGATTTGGTGATGTTTATTGTGATTATGTGTTTGTTTCATGTTTAATTAGCCAGATCTATTTGATTATTAAAAAACGCCCAATTCTTTTAATTAGGGTTTGAAAAAAGTTCAACTGTTTCTGGGTGATTTGGTGATGTTTATTGTGATTATGTGTTTATTTCATGTTTAATTTGCCAGATCTAGTTGATTATTAAAAAATGCCCAATTTTTTTAATTAGGGTTTGGAAAAAGTTCAACTGTTTCTGGGTGATTTGGTGATGTTTATTGTGATTGTGTGTTTATTTCATGTTTAATTTGCCAGATCTATTTGATTATTAAAAAACGCCCAATTTTTTTAATTAGGGTTTGGGAAAAATTTATCTGTTTCTGGGTGATTTGGTGATGTTTATTGTGATTATGTGTTTATTTCATGTTTAATTTGCCAGATCTATTTGATTATTAAAAAACGCCCAATTTTTTTAATTAAGGTTTGGAAAAAGTTCAACTGTTTCTGGGTGATTTGGTGATGTTTATTGTGATTGTGTGTTTATTTCATGTTTAATTAGCCAGATTTATTTGATTATTAAAAAACACCCAAATTTTTTAATTAGGATTTGGGAAAAATTTATCTGTTTCTGGGTGATTTGGTGATGTTTATTGTGATTATGTGTTTCTTTCATTTTTAATTAGCCAGATCTATTTGATTATTAAAAAACGCCCAATTTTTTAATTAGGGTTTGGGAAAAATTCATCTGTTTCTAGGTGATTTGGTGATGTTTATTGTGATTATGTGTTTCTTTCATGTTTAATTAGCCAGATTTATTTGATTATTAAAAAACGCCCAATTTTTTTATTTAGGGTTTGGGAAAAATTTATCTGTTTCTGGGTGATTTGGTGATGTTTATTGTGATTATGTGTTTATTTCATGTTTAATTAGCCAGATTTATTTGATTATTAAAAAAAGCCTAATTTTTTTATTTAGGGTTTGGGAAAAATTCATCTGTTTCTGGGTGATTGTGATGTTTATTGTGATTATGTGTTTATTTCATGTTTAATTAGCCAGATCTATTTGAAGGATTTTGTTCCTGAAACTGCTTTAGCAGTTGTGATTATGTGAAATTGCCGGAGTTGTGTGGGTGCAAACGGGTAGGTTAACACCTTGATCTACCACCTCTGAGTGGTATGAAAACGTGCTCTGGCCTACCCTAGTCCACAGGCTCTGTGTGGTTTCTTGGCAAACTGCTTATGTGCTTATGATAAAAAAAGTGCTTATGTGCTTATTGCACACAAGCAAACCATTTGCACACAGGCTCAGATTAGACCCCGTTATTATATACTTTACGGGTTGGGTTGTATTCACTGTGGCTACTTTTTTAGTTTAACGGGGTGATGAAAGTGCTTATGAATGTGAAAATAACAATCTGCTTATATGTTTGATAAGCAGTTTGTTATTTAAAAAAAAAAACTGAGATAAGGCAATGATGATTTAAATAAAACATGATTTTGGCGTGGCATTTCCGACTGGACGGCAAAATAAAACTTAATTTTGCAACTTTCGATGTTGCAGCCATATATGAGTTCGACAGAGTAATTGGTGAGCGTCAGGAAATTCTGCTCTTATTGCCCTAACTAACGCTAAATCTCTGTCAGTGACGATAACACGTGGGTAATATCTTTCGCCAATCACTTGCTTCACACGTTGAAATACCCATCTAAAATTATGCCCTTGTTCACTGGATAAAAAGCTATACGCCATTGAAAATGTTTTGTTTGTTGAAGTTAGTCCAACAATTTCCAACAACGGCAATTTAAACACCGTGGTATTGTACGTGGAGTCCATCAACATGACTTCAGGGAATGTACACTATATAGCATACGACGTGGGGTACACAAAAAATAGCTCCTCAAGCTCGTTGGTTTGCTCATTTACCCTCGTGTACCATGTATACCCTGATTCTTGCAAATGCGAGTAAAGGACTTGAATTGGAGTTCTATCACCTACTCTGACTCTCCGGAACTTATCTTGTGCGTTATATATAGTTCTAACGCTAGACACGTTATCTGGATTACGACCCTTTATTGTCGAAAGTATATTAAGTGGTCGTACGTTATAATCTGTCAATTCTCTGACCAAACCCAACTCATCATCCTTTAATCGCTTTGCATATGGGACACAATGCAACGACTCTAGCATATCATGATTATGCGTATCATCCTTCACCCTCAATACCAAATAATTTTTTGTTCGATGATATTTCGCATTTAATCTGAATGGACAACCGGTTTTACTTGTTTTGGTTTTCCGTCTGCCACTACCTTGAGATGTATACGTACCACCCTTTGTACACCTGTAATTGATTTCGTTCATATGACCATGTTCTGATTTGGTTCTATCTTTAACAATTACAAAACCTAGCCCACGAGCTATATTTTGCGCCCACTCAGTTACTTCCTCGTGAGAACCGAAAACCTGAAAATACATAACATTTTTTACTAATACCTTTGTTTTAGTTTTTATTACAACTTTTACATTTTTACATTTTTATAACTTACATTTTTATTTTTTTTATAACATTTTTACATTTTTATTACTTTTTTTTTTTTCATTTAAAATTTTTACAATTTATAAGTTACATTTATAACATTTTTACATTTTTATAATTTTTTTACATTTGTATAACATTTTTTTTTTACATTTTTTACATTTAACATTTAAACCTTTTACATTTATAACATTTAACATTTAAAAAAATAAAAATAAATAAAAACGTAAAAACGCGTTTTACGCGTACACCTCACCCTCACATACTCACCCACTCACTTATGTGTGTGTGTGTGTGTTATTCTCTCTCTCTCTTTTCTCTCTCTAATTTCTGGGTTAGTTTTGTGATAACTTTTTGAGGGTTTTTGTTTAAACTTTATAATTTGTGATGTTTATTGTGGTTATGTGTTTATTTCATGTTTAATTTGCCAGATCTATTTGATTATTAAAAAACGCCCAATTTTTTTAATTAGGGTTTTGGAAAAATTCATCTGTTTCTGAGTGATTTGGTGATGTTTATTGTGATTATGTTTTTGTTTCATGTTTAATTAGCCAGATCTATTTGATTATTAAAAAATGCCCAATTTTTTTAATTAGGGTTTGGAAAAAGTTCAACTGTTTCTGGGTGATTTGGTGATGTTTATTGTGATTATGTGTTTATTTCATGTTTAATTTGCAAGATCTATTTGATTATTAAAAAACGCCCAATTTTTTTAATTAGGGTTTGGAAAAAGTTCAACTGTTTTTGGGTGATTTGGTGATGTTTATTGTGATTGTGTGTTTATTTCATGTTTAATTTGCCAGATCTATTTGATTATTAAAAAACGCCCAATTTTTTTAATTAGGGTTTGGGAAAAATTTATCTGTTTCTTGGTGATTTGGTGATGTTTATTGTGATTATGTGTTTATTTCATGTTTAATTTGCCAGATCTATTTGATAATTAAAAAACGCCCAATTTTTTTAATTAAGGTTTGGAAAAAGTTCAACTGTTTCTGGGTGATTTGGTGATGTTTATTGTGATTGTGTGTTTATTTCATGTTTAATTAGCCAGATTTATTTGATTATTAAAAAACACCCAAATTTTTTAATTAGGGTTTGGGAAAAATTTATCTGTTTCTGGGTGATTTGGTGATGTTTATTGTGATTATGAGTTTCTTTCATGTTTAATTAGCCAGATCTATTTGATTATTAAAAAACGCCCAATTTTTTTAATTAGGGTTTGGGAAGAATTCATCTGTTTCTAGGTGATTTGGTGATGTTTATTGTGATTATGTGTTTCTTTCATGTTTAATTAGCCAGATTTATTTGATTATTAAAAAACGCCCAATTTTTTTATTTAGGGTTTGGGAAAATTTATCTGTTTCTGGGTGATTTGGTGATGTTTATTGTGATTATGTGTTTATTTCATGTTTAATTAGCCAGATTTATTTGATTATTAAAAAAAGCCTAATTTTTTTATTTAGGGTTTGGGAAAAATTCATCTGTTTCTGGGTGATTGTGATGTTTATTGTGATTATGTGTTTATTTCATGTTTAATTAGCCAGATCTATTTGAAGGATTTTGTTCTTGAAACTGCTTTAGCAGTTGTGATTATGTGAAATTGCCGGAGTTGTGTGGGTGCAAACGGGTAGGTTAACACCTTGATCTACCACCTCTGAGTGGTATGAAAACGTGCTCTGGCCTACCCCAGTCCACAGGCTCTGTGTGGTTTCTTGGCAAACTGCTTATGTGCTTATGATAAAAAAAAGTGCTTATGTGCTTATTGCACACAAGCAAACCATTTGCATACAGGCTCAGATTAGACCCCGTTATTATATACTTTACGGGTTGGGTTATATTCACTGTGGCTACTTTTTTAGTTTAACGGGGTGATGAAAGTGCTTATGAATCTGGAAATAACAATCTGCTTATATGTTTGATAAGCAGTTTGTTATTTAAAAAAAAAAAAAAAAAACTGAGATAAGGCAATGATGATTTAAATAAAACATGATTTGGTCGTGGCATTTCCGACTGGACGGCAAAATAAAACTTAATTTTGCAACTTTCGATGTTGCAGCCACATATGAGTTCAACAGAGTAATTGGTGAGCGTCAGGAAATTCTGCTCTTATTGCCCTAACTAACGCTAAATCTCTGTCAGTGACGATAACACGTGGGTAATATCTTTCGCCAATCACTTGCTTCACACGTTGAAATACCCATCTAAAATTATGCCCTTGTTCACTGGATAAAAAGCTATACGCCATTGAAAATGTTTTGTTTGTTGAAGTTAGTCCAACAATTTCCAACAACGGCAATTTAAACACCGTGGTATTGTACGTGGAGTCCATCAACATGACTTCAGGGAATGTACTCCATATAGCATACGACGTGGGGTGCACAAAAAATAGCTCTTCAAGCTCGTTGGTTTGCTCATTTACCCTCGGGTACCATGTATACCCTGATTCTTGCAAATGCGAGTAAAGGACCAGAATTGGAGTTCTATCACCTACTCTGACTCTCCGGAACTTATCTTGTGCGTTATATATAGTTCTAACGCTAGACACGTTATCCGGATTACGACCCTTTATTGTCGAAAGTATATTAAGTGGTCGTACGTTATAATCTGTCAATTCTCTGACCAAACCCAACTCATCATCCTTTAATCGCATTGCATATGGGACACCATGCAACGACTCTAGCATATCATGATTATGCGTATCATCCTTCACCCTCAATACCCAATAATTTTTTGTTCGATGATATTTCGCATTTAATCTGAATGGACAACCGGTTTTACTTGTTTTGGTTTTCCGTCTGCCACTACCTTGAGATGTATACGTACCACCCTTTGTACACCTGTAATTGATTTCGTTCATATGACCATGTTCTGATTTGGTTCTATCTTTAACAATTACAAAACCTAGCCCACGAGCTATATTTTGCGCCCACTCAGTTACTTCCTCGTGAGAACCGAAAACCTGAAAATACATAACATTTTTTACTAATACCATTGTTTTAGTTTTTATTACAACTTTTACATTTTTACATTTTTATTTTTTTATAACATTTTTACATTTTTATAACTTTTTTTTCCATTTAAAATTTTTAAAATTTATAAGTTACATTTATAACATTTTTACATTTTTATAATTTTTTTACATTTGTATAACATTTTTTATAACATTTTTTTTACATTTTTTACATTTAACATTTAAACCTTTTACATTTATAACATTTAACATTTAAAAAAATAAAAATAAATAAAAACGTAAAAACGCGTTTTACGCGTACACCTCACCCTCACATACTCACCCACTCACTTGTGTGTGTGTGTGTTATTCTCTCTCTCTTTTTTCTCTCTCTAATTTCTGGGTTAGTTTTGTGATAACTTTTTGAGGGTTTTTGTTTAAACTTTATAATTTGTGATGTTTATTGTGGTTATGTGTTTATTTTATGTTTAATTTGCCAGATCTATTTGATTATTAAAAAACGCCCAATTTTTTTAATTAGGGTTTGGGAAAAATTCATCTGTTTCTGGGTGATTTGGTGATGTTTATTGTGATTATGTGTTTGTTTCAGGTTTAATTAGCCAGATCTATTTGATTATTAAAAAACGCCCAATTTTTTTAATTAGGGTTTGGAAAAAGTTCAACTGTTTCTGGGTGATTTGTTGATGTTTATTGTGATTATGTGTTTATTTCATGTTTAATTTGCCAGATCTATATGATTATTAAAAAACGCCCAATTTTTTTAATTAGGGTTTGGAAAAAGTTCAACTGTTTCTGGGTGATTTGGTGATGTTTATTGTGATTGTGTGTTTATTTCATGTTTAATTTGCCAGATCTATTTGATTATTAAAAAACGCCGAATTTTTTTAATTAGGGTTTGGGAAAAATTTATCTATTTCTGGGTGATTTGGTGATGTTTATTGTGATTATGTGTTTATTTCATGTTTAATTTGCCAGATCTATTTGATTATTAAAAAACGCACAATTTTTTTAATTAAGGTTTGGAAAAAGTTCAACTGTTTCTGGGTGATTTGGTGATGTTTATTGTGATTGTGTGTTTATTTCATGTTTAATTAGCCAGATTTATTTGATTATTAAAAAACACCCAAATTTTTTAATTAGGGTTTGGGAAAAATTTATCTGATTCTGGGTGATTTGGTGATATTTATTGTGATTATATGTTTCTTTCATGTTTAATTAGTCAGATCTATTTGATTATTAAAAAACGCCCAATTTTTTTAATTAGGGTTTGGGAAAAATTCATCTGTTTCTAGGTGATTTGGTGATGTTTATTGTGATTATGTGTTTCTTTCATGTTTAATTAGCCAGATTTATTTGATTATTAAAAAACGCCCAATTTTTTTATTTAGGGTTTGGGGAAAATTTATCTGTTTCTGGGTGATTTGGTGATGTTTATTGTGATTATGTATTTATTTCATGTTTAATTAGCCAGATTTATTTGATTATTTAAAAAGGCCTAATTTTTTTATTTAGGTTTTGGGAAAAATTCATCTGTTTCTGGGTGATTGTGATGTTTATTGTGATTATGTGTTTATTTCATGTTTAATTAGCCAGATCTATTTGAAGGATTTTGTTCTTGAAACTGCTTTAGCAGTTGTGATTATGTGAAATTGCCGGAGTTGTGTGGGTGCAAACGGGTAGGTTAACACCTTGATCTGCCACCTCTGAGTGGTATGAAAACCTGCTCTGGCCTACCCCAGTCCATAGGCTCTGTGTGGTTTCTTGGCAAACTGCTTATGTGCTTATGATAAAAAAAGTGATTATGTGCTTATTGCACACAAGCAAACCATTTGCACACAGGCTCAGATTAGACCCCGTTATTATATATTTTACGGGTTGGGTTATATTCACTGTGGCTACTTTTTTAGTTTAACGGGGTGATGAAAGTGCTTATGAATCTGAAAATAACAAACTGCTTATATGTTTGATAAGCAGTTTGTTATTTAAAAAAAAAAAAAAAAAAACTGAGATAAGGCAATGATGATTTAAATAAAACATGATTTTGGCGTGGCATTTCCGACTGGACGGCAAAATAAAACTTAATTTTGCAACTTTCGATGTTGCAGCCATATATGAGTTAACTTGGTTATGTGAAACAGCTTATAATTTGAGCCTAATGTTATCTCTTATTAATGTGTAAAATGGTGATTACCTGTTGTGTGTAAAATGGTGATCGAGACATATTTGCACTTGTTTCTTTGTGGTTTGTTACTTGCGGCTTTCACTTGCAGCTTGTGTTATAACCCAACCGTATCTGTAACTTGATCTATAAAACTAGCCACCGTGTTTATAACCCAACCCTATCTGTAACTTGTTGTAACTTGTGGAATCTTCACTTGTTGTAACTTGCTTAGTTTGTGAATCTGCTTGTGGTAAACTTGGGGTAGTACTTTTGCTTTGTTTGTGGTGATGGTTACTTTGTGAATATGCCTTGTGGTGGTGATGGTTACTTTGTGAATCTGCCTTGTGGTGAGGCTTAATATATCATGGTTATTTCACTACCTACCTCCCCTTGTGACTTCCTACAGTTTGGGAATCTTGCTTTTGCTGTTGTTACTTGGTTTGTGAGGAATCTGTGCACAGCCTTATGGTGGTATTGTCACTTCCTGCAGTTTGGGAATCTTACTATTGCTTTTGTGCAATCTGCACTTGGAAAAAAAAGGCGATGACGAATGGTTTTTAAAACCGAATGGCATGGCAAAGTGATATTTTTATCACTTTGCAACCTTCATTGTCCGAGCCTAAAACTTTTTTATAACTTGTGCAAATGGGTTTCTAAATCGGCGATGATGATTACGTGTTAATCTGAGCCTTTGTGCAATCTGCTTGTGTGCTAAATGAAAGTGTGCAATCTGCTTGTTGCTTGTAACTTGTGTGCTTATGCACTTGGACAAAAACTGGTTGTGTGCTTATGCACTTGGACCAAAACTGCTTGTGTGGAATACTGCTTGTGTACCAATTTCGGCAATGATGATTGTTAATCTGAGCCTGTGTGCAATCTGCTTGTGTGCTGCAAGTGTGCAATCTGCTTGTGTGCTTATGCACTTGGACCAAAACTGCTTGTGTGCTTATGCACTTGGACCAAAATTGCTTGTGTGCTTTATGCACTTAGACAAAATTACACAAAGTAATATAAAAAAAAAGCAAACAGACAAAAAAAAAAAGTACCATGAACAGTACATGAACAGTACCCCTAGAAAGGGTAGACCGGGTTTGCAGAAGGGTAGACCCCGTTAGTTTGTTAATAATTAATTTAAATTATTTTTAAATTTTAATATAAAAATAAATAAAAAACAGTAATAATAAAAGTTACGGTCATTATTGTAGTCACTGTTAGAGTATCTCCAATGCATGGTGTAATAAATGGTTCAGTGCACTCACACATGACTGCATATCAGCATCTTATTATTTTATATAAAACTCTCAAAATGCATTAAACTTTACACAATTAAATGCATTTTCATATCACTATAAATTTATTCATTTTTTTAACAAACTAATACATGTAAACTTTAGAATTTGCGTTATTACTCTTTTAACATATGATCAATTACTACTATTTTGAACAAAAACAAGTTGGTTGAAAATTTCAGGAGTGTGAAATGAAGCAAGCATTGAATGTGGTAGATTAAATTGGAGCTAACTTTTTGCATGAATGCTTTTTCATAGCGGAAGTAAATTACGAGAGAGATAAAATTGGAGCCAACTTTTTGCATGAATAGACCCTTCATAGCAGAGAAGACCGTGCTTTATTGACTTCACGCGTTTTGTAAGGATAAATAATTAAACATACATTCATCACGGCAGCAGTTATAAAGACGGGGCTACTTTTTTATTTAAACAGGGGCTACTTTTTTTTAATTTTTTTTTTACTTTTATAATTTTGTTTATATCAAAAAGCTATAAACCTGAAAGTGCGGAACCGAAAATATAAAGTTTAATAAGTCAAACGGTTAAAACTGTCAAAAATACGAAACAGAAACTGACAAAAACTGAGCTGCACTAGAAAAAAATTGGAGACAAATAGGGAGACAAAGTGACTGCCACCTTTGTACCCCGTCTTTATAGTACGACCCATTCATCACATGGGTACAATTATTTGAAAAGTTTTGTTCGGTTTATATAACCCAAAAGCAATGCGACAATACCTACAATGAAAGCACCGACAGACTCTGACTTGTACGATTTTAAAAATTAAAGTAGTCATGTACGAGTGAAATGATACTCACCATCTTCAATTTAATGCGTTTACACGTTTTTTTCAAGTCAATGCATGTACAAGTTCTTTTTTTTTCGAATTTCTTATAGTCTTTGTGGTCTTTGTTTAAGTTTTTTTTGTTAGCCTTTTAGTAAGGATTTGTGAGGTTCTTAATTATACAGTCAAAGTAAAGTTGCATGAATATTTTGCGTAATCTTATTAGAGCACAAGGAATATTAACATGTTATAACACCAACTTATCCGTCACATCAGTGTCACATTATTTTAATATCAAATAACATAACACCAAAAAATATCATCAAAAAATATCAGGAAATCGTAACACCACTTTTTTGGACTCACCTTTTTTTTTTTTAAATTACACTTACAAATTCTACCATCAACGATTTCATTCATTAAAGCGATTAAACATTCAAACACTTTAATTATAAAATTAAACATTAAAATACGAAATAAAAAAAATTACATTAAAAAAACGACATAAAAGAAATTACGAAATAAAATACGAAATGAAAAACACGATAACTAAATAACTAAAACTAGTCATCATCTCCTTCAATAATTACGAAATTTGATATTATTAGACAAAGTAATAAAAATTTGAAGACACGAGAATTTATGGTTTGATAATGTTTTGATTGTCCATATTCATAACATGTACCAAAAAAATAAAAAAATAAAAATAAAAATAAAAAGTTAGAACAAGGTAAAAAGTGCTACTCCTCCGTCCTATAATAAGTGTCCACAATGGAATCTTGGAATGTCCCAAATTAAGTGTCCACGTTGTATTTCAACCAATGAGAAAAAACTTTAGTGGGTAAAGATGATATTTGATTGGTGGAGAGTGTAGTTAGTGGGATTTTCTAAAATTTTGTGCAAATGGAATATGGACAATTAATATGGGACGGAGGGAGTAAATTAAGTTTGCTAAAAAAATTACAAAGTGCTGCAGTAGTAGTCTGTGTTGAAAATATTGGAAAATGACAAAAAAAAAGTGTCAAGACCAAATTACCCTCATGTGACCTGCGCGTGAGGACCGAGATAACTGGCAAAACTAACGAGCGTTAGAATTTTAAACTAGCGGCGTAATATATTTTCGATCGTAGATAAAAAAAGCAATAATTCTCGTTTTTAGATGTCGTATGAAATCCGGAAAAAGTATAAGGACCAACGATGTAATTTACTCTTATCTATAATACTTTACCTTTTACGTAAAACAAACTAAATTAGATAGCATAAAATAACGATGTATACCCTAATTAACATGATATAAATTTTGGTGCATCTATTTAAGATTCGAAAAGTTATACTACGGAGTAATAAGGATCACAAATAGTTTATAAATAGTTTTCGCCCATACAATAACATGTTTGTTTTATTGTAAAGTTTTGTATATATACGTAGAGCATGAAATTTAACAATGTATGTAGACGATGGGAGTCGGTAACCGAACCACCATTTATCCTGAAGGTCTCTTAGGTTCAATTCTTGACGAATAATTTACTTATTTATTTTTTATTTTTTTAATCTTGGTTACTGTAACTAAAATACATTCATCACATTTTACATCTTTTGCCTCTTGTGTTTTTGTTGCTATTCATAAACAATACTCTCTCGTCTCAAAATATAAGTCTATTTTAATCCAACTTTAACTTTAATTATTTTCTTTCGTGTTATATAATAGTTGATGCAAAATATATAAATGGACTTCTGTTTTAAAAGCATTGTCATTGGTATAATTTTCATTAAGTATTATATAACACGAAAAAAAAAATAATTAAGGTCAACGTAGTAAAAAAAACTTTGAAAAATTGAAAGTTGACTTACATTTTGAAACGGAGCGAGTAACACTTTCTCGAATCTACATGTAATATAAGAAATACACAGCAGATCGCATCATATCATCGCCCTTTTTTCTTCTATCACAACCAAACAAAAAAGAACGAAAATATTAGCGTAAACCCACCTGAAATCACCCGAATTGCGTCGTCTCTTAGTAAGTACTATATTTAAACTTTGCGTACATTATAAAAGTTGCTTCAAAATACAAACGATCTATAATGAACAAATATGAGTACAACGATTTATATTGAACGGAAAACTAGTATAGATTAGAATACTAGAAATGCATGAGTCAACATGCAGGTATTATGCATAGTATATGATAAAAACCACCTTTACTACCTTATAATCTATTTAAGACATTTATATTTAGAAGTTTTAAAAAAATAAGATCAGAAACATTTCCTTTAAAGGAAATCTTAAACAATTCAGCAGATATTGTTCATCCACATTAATGCAGTCAAATAAATCAAATAAAACGTGTAAAAGTTAATAGATACACATGAAAACTAAATGTCTTTAATTAACTTGTAACAACCTATTTCAATGCATACACACAAATAATTATTAAAAACGTGTAACCGCTAATTATCAATACTATCAATAATGATTATTAAAAATGTGTAACTGCAGTCTTCATATAAGTCACACAAATCATTTCATATCTCTCACACCCAAATGTTTTTTTAATTCTTTGTGAGGAGCATCTACAACAAAAATAGTCCTCAATATACGCTCACTTTCGAAACCCAACTTTAACGGGTACTTTTTGCAAGATTATTTATATGTTTGTGGCCGTGTCGCTTGATGACCATTTATGTTGCACGGAAGCGCCGTCGGGGTGCCGTCTCCCGTGCCCGAAACGTTTCAAAAACGTGAAACGTTTCTGGAAACTAGGAAACATTTCAAGTCATTTGGAAACGTCTTGTGTTGTGCTAAAACGTATTGGAAACCTTTTTGGGCCATTTAAAAGTGTTTCTACAACTAAAAATGTATATTTGATTTGAAATCTTGAAAAATCTTTGAGTCGAAATCTTGAATCTTGAGTTCACATGTTTGTGTTAGGTTTCGAACAATCAAGAAAAGAAGAAAGACGATTGTTGCTTTATCTGGGTGTGTGGTTCATAGATAGAAATGAAGGAGATGTTTTGATTAGTTCACATTTGTGGATTTGTTTTCCATTTGTTTATTTTCAATTATAACAAGAAAAAAAGGTAGACATGTTTTTGTTTTGGGGCTACTAAGAAAAAGAGTGTGGCTGCGTTTTATATGTAGAAGTGTGACTAGGTTTACACAAATTTAGGATAGTTATAATAGGGATAAGTTATTATCTGTGGACTTGGGCTGTGTATTAACTAAAGAAGTTGGGTTGGACTTGTGTTTACATAATCTGTTGGAATACTAATAAATAAAAAAGGGGCGATTTGTATTAACTAAAAAGGTCTAAAGAGTTGAAATATGTTACATGAAAATTTTGATATATGTAGTTATTATACTAATTTATTGAATAAGACATTGAAAACTTAAAAAAAATAAGCATTACAACAAATAAAGAACAAGTTATTAACCAACTAGTAGGGTACCTGGCGCAATGCGGCGGCGACCCGGTGACTAATTTTGTGACGAACTTTTATTTGGATATGAAATAGTTTTCATTGCTATTGCTTATAGTTATTTTAATTAAAAGATGTCATTCATTCGTAAAGTTATTGTTAGAAAAAATGAACCGGCTGTCACAAAATTGGTCACCGGGTATCCGCCACCGCATTTCGTGAGTACCTGCTAGTTTTAACATATATCTCACATAGGTTAAAGAAGCTAAATCTTCTTGTTTGTATGCTATAGCCAACGATGTGCATACATATTTAGAATATTACTGTGTTTTCAATCACAAGTCAGGAGTTTGATTTACTATACTTCGTTACAAACTTGTATTTTAAAATGTATATAAAGTTCTTCACTTTTTTTAATATCATTTGGGACTTGAAAAAATGGGTACTCCAAACTTCGTATTTACAAAGGTGTGGCGCTTCATGTAAGGTTTCTAATTTAATGATGGAAATTAATCGAGCCGCTCGTGAAAAACTTAAAATTGGATCGGCAAAAAACTTGAACGAGCTAAGCCTAAACGAGCTCGAGCTTATATTGCGCCTCATATATTAGTCAGCACTAGGATATTTTGAATATTGAGCATATTTAATACATTATGCATTTGTAGTATAGGTAAGCTTATTAACGAGCTCGATAACAAGCTTATTAACGAGCTCAAAATAAATATACTACGAGTCAAGTTCGAGTTGTGCCTTTATTTTTACTAGTTCATCGTAAAAACGAGCTGAGGTCGAGCTTGTACAATTTATCACGAGCCGAGCCCGGCCTTAGAAAACAAGGCTCAAACCGAGGAGAGCTCGAGCATTACAAAACCTAAACAAAGTGAGCTCGAGCTCAAGCTCTTGCGGGCTGGACTGAGCTCGTTTCCACCCCAAGTCTCTAGAAATTAGAGTACTAGAAATGCACAAGTCGGCATGTAAGCGTGTAAAATATTACTACGTACTAATACGGAGTACTAAAAAGATACTACCCGTGATTAAATGCTTATTTCTAAACATTTATGTTAAATAGAGGTAGTAAGAAATGTGCTTAATATAAAGTGTAGTGCTATTGGTAAGTGGTCGGCTTTATGACCAGAAGGTCTGCCGTTCGATTCCCAAATGTCCTGTGCATATCTTTATATTTTTCTCATTTTTTTCTGTGAGATTTATTTTTTTTATGTCATTCACCGCTCTTGTATTTTGGTATTTTAAAAATAAATAAAATTAAAGAAAAGAACTCTTGATGTGACTATAAAGTCAAGTAAATATACATATTCTCAAACATTTCAATTTCTTCAAAATCGCCCTAAAATTTATTGATTGTTCTAAAATCACTTTAACAATTCAACTTTATCAAGCTATCTATTAAACAACTCACTCACCCAAAATGTGTCTTTTAAACTAATCTGTATGTTCAATGACATCCATGTGACTGTAAATTGAAGGCTTTGAGGCGACTCGAGTCCCTCTTTGTTGCCTTCTGTTCTAGCGAAGATAGAGTGACAATTTTGTCCTACCGCTATTCATTTTTATATTACAAGGTCTAATGAATGCGTGTCACCTTAAATCCAGAATTATCTAAATCACGAGTCATACTAAAAAACTCATCGAACCTCACAGAGTTCGAGTCTAGTTCACTATCCAAACTATTGATGTTTCACAACTGGTAACTTAGTCACTCACACAAAGATTTCCTACTTATATGACACGGAAAGTATATTTAACGTATAAAACGCTTAGACTAAACTACTTGCAACGTTGAATATCTAATTAGCTTCATGGCATGAAATTCTAAAAACCACACAACTATTAGATATTGTAAGTGCATGATCATATAATTAATAATGTGCCATATATATATGAAACAAGATGGCTTGATAAATAAGCTAACACATGGGATAATCTCAAAACAATTATACTTGGGCCACAATAACATATTCGGCTAATACACCTCTGCAGTTGGCCGAAGGCCTTCAGATGTTCAATCTGGGGAAAAAATCTTGAAACAATGCTTGACGCGCAGAAGACCCTTTGCCACAAAATCACGAACAAAATGATATCAAGCTCTATATGTTTGGTGCGTTGATGTTAAACCGGATTGTAAGAGAGATACACAGCACTGACATTATCACAATAAACCAAAGTAACAGTAAAAACAGGTGCATGTCACTCACACAAAAGGTTATGAATCCAAGCATTTTCGGCAACAACATTGGCAACGCCTCAATATTCAGCCTCAACACTTGATCTAGATATCGTCACTTGGCGCTTATCAGACCAAGAAAGTAAGTTATCCCCAAGGAAAATACAATAGCCAGATGTGGAACGTCGAGTGACAGGGCAACCAGCCTAGTCAGCATCCGTGTAAGTCGTTAGTTGAGCATCAGCAGAAACATACAGCTGTAAACCATAATCAAGAGTACCTCGAACATACTGCAGAATACGCTTGAGAGCAGAAAAATGCGGCTCCCTAGGGTCATGCATATAAAGGCACACCTGCTAAACAACATATGAGAAATTAGGTCGTGTAAATGTAAGATACTGAAGAGCAACGACCAAGCTGCGATACAAAGTAGGATCAGAAACTGGGTCACCATCAGGACCAAGCTTAGAATCAGTGTCAACATGAGTCTAACAAGGATTACACTTTTGCATATGAGTTGCACTATCGCCAGTTTTTCAAAAAAAAAAAAAACAAAAAAAAAAAAAAAAAAAACAAACAAACAAACAAACAAATAAACAAACAAAAAATATAAGAGTACACCCATTTAAAATCTGTGATAACATTTGAACCCTATAGAAGATCTCCAAATTAAATAGCGTTGTCACTTGCACATGATAACTATATTAAAACATTGGCATTGACTTTCAGCTCCAAAGTACAAACTCTATAATGAACATAAGAACTAGTAAAGTAACTCTCAATACTGTCTTCCATGATTTATGGATATCAATGCCATCTTCTACGGTGTATGAGGAAGGTTGAGATGTAGACAGTCTTACCCCTACCCAAGGTAGAGAGGCTGCTTCCTATTCTATCAAAGGTAGAAAAGGACCTCCCGGCCTTGCAAGGAGTAAGGATCAAACCCTTGACCTCTATCTCTAGAGACAAGGGTGTTAACCATTTGATCCAGTCAAACCCTTGACCTCTATCTCAAGAGATAGAGTGACAACATTGTCCTACCAATGTACAGCTTAAACATTCACAAAGTACCAACCAATGTGTGTCACTAGAATTATCCAGCATGGATTGATGTGTCACCCTCACAAGTCAAACTAAAAAACTCATGAAACCCGGAGTTTGAGCTCGCTTCACCTACAAAAAATATTGGTGTTTCGCAAACGGTAACTTAATCATTCACACGACGATAGCATACAGATTTTATTCACTGAACTTATCTTAGTTCCCAAACTAACTTTTTTTAAAATGGAAATTGTTAACTTTCTCGCAACATTTACACCACAAATCAATCTCACATGTCCTAAGAGGGACTTGAACCCACAACCATTTGATTGAGAGCTTCTTACACAACATGAGGTTATTAGACGCAGATGACCCAAAGCCCGGTTCTGGGTTTTGAGTCATCTGCGTCTAATAGCAGTAACATTGGGACACAAGCCCTTTGGTAGTTCCTAAACTATACTACTTGTAGAGCAAAATAAAACTAAGATATCATCAAAAAGAAGTGTTTGAATCTTGCAAGAGTTGTGTTAAAAAAAAATGTTGCAAGAGTTTGCATGTGTCTCAGTATATGCACTCTCACAAAGCAACAATAAATATAGGGTAGAGATTTCGTTTCAAAGTTTTTATTTATGCCACAATTCATATTTCTTTTACATCACAAATGAATTGTTGTTGACTCTATAAGGTCTCATTTTCAACTCATTTTACACGAATGTTGATAAATTTGGACTAGAATAAGTCTATACTTTGTGAAATATAACTATAGAGTGTAACAACCAATTTAGACTCAGAAAATTACTTTCATTACCAACAACTTCAAGGCATGTAGTTCAAGAAACACAAAACAAGTTACCGTATGAATCACTCAAATTTTGTCGTCCCTTAATAAGTAGTACTATACTTTGCCCCAAGAACGTCAAATGATTGCTCGCTCGAATATAGATATGCATCCACTTGTGTCAGAAACAAGATTCATTACAATGGTTTTTGCTTCCTCTTAGAGCAAAGGGTCCATTTTTCCCGCCACGTCAGCGCCACATCATTTCAACAACAAATAACATAACATCAAAAAATTTAAATATATATATATATATATATATATATATATATATATATATATATATATATATATATATATATATATATATATAATACATTATGCATTTATATTATAGACGAGCTTATTAACAAGCTTGTTAACAAGTTCAAAATAGATATCCTACAAGCAGAGCTCGAGCTCTCTCGAGCTTATAAAAACAAGGTCAAACCAAGCTGAGTTGAGCTCGAGCTCGAGCTTTATAAAAGTTAAACAAGCGGAGTTCGAACTTTGGCAAGCTCGAGCTCGGCTCGGCTCGTTTCCACCCAAAATCTCTATTGAATACAAATGGTTCTTCAACTCAATCATGCAAAAAGGTACCATTCAAACTGATCGATCCGGATTTCCAAACATCCGTGTGAGTATGTGACTAAGAATGAGGCGACATTGGTATAAAACAGATGGCTCGAGCACTCTTATTTCTAGAGAATATACAAAGAGACAGATGAACAACTTTTTCCTAACAATGTAGAGCTTAATCAATCACGAGGTAACATCGAACGTGCATTTATCCAAAATGGATAGATATGTCACCCACATGAGTCCTACTAAAAAACTCATGAAACCCAGAGTTTGAGTCTGGTTCACCTAATCCGAACTATTGACGTTTAACAAGGGGCTACATAATCAGTCAAAGATTGCCTACTGATTTTAATTAAAAAAAAAATCTCTTATATGTGAAGGAAGTACATATCTTCTTCGTATAAAATGCTCGAACTAAACTACGAATACTTAATTAACTTCATGGCATGAAATTTAAGAAACACAAAATGAGTCGCATTATTGGCAATATTTTCCTCAGCCACAACCAAACAAAGAAGAATGAAAATATGATAGTAAACGCATATGAAATTAGTGATAAAATTTGTACTCCGTATAAGATCTCCGAATCAAATTGCGTCATCACTTAATAATAGAATTAAACTTTGACGGTAACAATCCGAGTAGCTTCAAAACAAAAACGATCTATGTGTTTTATTGGACTCTTCCTTGTGTCCTATGTGTAACGGTGAGTTCGAAGACATTCAGCATGTCTTGTTCCAATGTGATGTGGCTCAGGCTGTCTTTCGTAGAATCTGTTGTTGGTGGGATTTAGATTGGCAGGAGATTCGGTCTTTTTTAGAGTGGGATGCTTGGTTTTTAGCCATTCGGCTTCCTTCCCGTCTCAAGGATGTTTTAGAAGGAGTTTTTTGCGCAGCATGGTGGAGGATTTGGAGTCTCCAAAATATGTTATTTTTGACCCGTCGTGTAACAATTCGCAATTTCAGGTTAACTTATATTCACGAAAATTTTACTATTCACTTTTTACTATTCACATCCAAAATTTTTATTTCATATTCTCGTAAGTTAAACTATTTTAATGATAATCCGAGAATTTGACACTCGTCGGATCATTTCTGCAAAAATCACGAAGCCGTGTCCGAGATTTACTTTTAGGTTTAAACGTCATTCCAGCGTCCCGATATGTCCATAAAACATTATAAACAATAGAAATATGATTTTCTCTCATTTTAGGACAATTCCAAAAGTTTTGGAATTTTACGTTTTCCAGTTCAACGTTTTACGCGAATTACGCGTTTTAGACCCGCGTTTCCAGTTTTAGCAGCGTTTAAGCAACCCGATAGAACTTATCAATCATTAAATAGGCTAAGATAGGTTATATTAATAAGTTCTAACATATTTATAAATTTCATATTTTTAGGATACCCGATTTTAAGTTTCATGACTTAACGACTTAGTGTTAGCGATTACCGGGACCAAAACTCACTCCGTAACTTAGATAAGACCATGACTACTCATCTAGTCACCCCTTATCCCATATGAACGTGTATCACAAGCCTTGTTGGCTTGTGATAAGTCTTGAGGACTTTAGGTAGCAAACATGTGTAAAACTTCCTAAGTAAGCCTCCTAAATATCCTAAAAACTAACCTCCTTAAGGCACTTTCCTAGGCACCTTCCTTGCACCTCTTCTTCATGCTATAAATACAAGGCTCATTTCCTTCCTTTCTTCATAATAAAAACGCCACATATAAATCCCTAGCACCATGATCCTTTGATCTTCAAACTACAAGTTATACTACAAAGTTCAAGGTCTTAGTATTCTCTACCTAGTTCTTAAGTTTGTTTGGTGATTCCATGGTTGAATTAGGAGCTACACAAGGTGATTAGGGGCTGAAGTTAAATGGTTTTCACAAGGTTTATATCAAGGCTAGCAAGGGTTACAAGAGTTGTGGTGAAGGGTTTAGAAGCATAGGTTTAGTGTCCTAGTTTCATACTTGACTTCCTTTCTTTAGAAAGCCAAAAGTTGTAAGCAAACCCTATTACACTTTCTTGCTCAATATCATTTTCATGCTTATTATGTTTCTTTCACGCTATATATGGTCTTTGTATTATGTTCATGATGTATAAAAACTAGTAAAACAAGTTATGGAAACTATATACTAACTTATGATATTTAAACAAGTAAACTAGTGAATTTTATGGAGAACCACGACCAAAATAGTACAACTATGATATTTGACACTTACTTACTGTTAAAGAGGACTTAACAAGGAAAACATAGCAATTTGAATCACCCAAAACGAGTACCCGGGTCAAAAGTTATGGCCATAAGAAGTTAGCGAAACCAAAACGGCAAAACTGCCTATACCATACTGTTTTGCATTCTGCCATTTTGAAAGTCACCCTTCTGGTCCGATTCATCAAAAAGTTAAAACACGAAAGTTGTCCGGAACGCCGTTTTCGTTCAGGCACACAGAAGCTCGAGCCCTGAAAACGCTTTCTGAGTGATAATTTTCTTCAAATTCTTAACAGCCCATTTTTAGACCAAAGTAACTATATAATGGTTATAATTAGATGAGACCAAGAGGTCTAATGACCTAAAGCCAAGACCACAACCATGGCTAAAGCCAAGGTTGAGTCTCAAAACCATGATAACAATGACCAAGGTCACGGCAAAGCCACGGCTAAAGACCATATAACTTTTAAAGATCAAAAACTTATATATATATATATATATATATATATATATATATATATATATATATATATATACATATATATATATATATATATATATATATATATATATATATATATATATATATATATATAAAACAGGAGGCATTTGAAGGAAATGCCCAGTCATTGTCCAGTCAATGCCCAGTAATTCATTATCAGCCATGTCATCACATTACTGTCCATGTCAGCAATTTTATATATTTTTTTAATTATATTTCGAAATTTTGCATTTTATATTTTTTTAAATTATATTTCGAAATTATTTAACGATATGTTTAATTTAATTGTATCAAAAAAACAGTATTATAGATTCGAAATCAGGACCTCCAACCTCTTATATTTCATGTTTACCACTGAACCACCCAAGTTTTTTGGTTAAGATTGTTTAGCCAAAGATTATAAAGGGACTATGCGTTGGATAATTTTTTATAGGGCCGTGATATTAGCATAGATAAATGAATTGGATATATTTTTTATGCAACCCTAATATTAGCACGTAAAAAAACAACAGTCATTCATAATATATTTTTTCTTAAAAACCCTAATGTAAGTTTATGTTGCCGTAAGTTTGCAGGCTGGATGCATGCTTTAGGTTGATATTAACAAGCAGTAAAAAGATACGCTTCCATGAGGTTCATCTTTCTTCAAACCATAATATCATCTTTTCCAGAGTCATATCCTTTGATGATTGCGAGTTTTTTCATAATATATATACATATATATATATATATATATATATATATATATATATATATATATATATATATATATATATATATATATATTTATATATATGTTTTGATTGCAATTATATAACTGATTTTGCTAATACTGATTACCTCATTTGGTATTTGTTGTTCTTATATACAAGGTGAAACTTCGGATTCGTTTCAGCCACCATCAAATATTTGTTGCTTTTGATAAATTTTCTAAGTTTATATAAGAGAACTTTGTATAAAAAGGATCTGAGTGTCATGCTCAACCAATAATTTCATAATGTTGCTATGGCCTGTGAACATCAAATATTTGTGGTCTATGTGTTGTTTTTAACTGTATTTTTTCTTACCTGTATTGTATTATTCTTTGAATAGGATCCACAGTTTCTTCTAGCTTAAAGGCAAGGTGCGAAATATCAAATAAGCTCGGTGAATCATCATTCGAGGAAGGAAGTGATGTGGAAGGTAAATCTGTTGTTATCTATTGTGTCTCATCTGTTTCTAATGCCTATTAACCATCTTTAGGTGGCATGATAATTGCAGACAATGGCTTGGTCAAGGAACGTGGAGTTGACAATCAGCATATCAAAGTGATAAGTGGATAATGTGGGGGCATAGAGATTGGTGATGGTTTCATTACTTGACCAGTTTCTTTTTAGCCATATTCTATGTTTTGACCTGTTATAGATAGAATGTAACTTGAATTGACCCATTCATACATAATAGGGTTGAAAAATATTAAGACAAAAGGAACGCTACAAAAAATTTTAGACGTAACGGCTTAATCTATTTTCTAAATGGGTCGAAGAGTGAGATCATAAGACAGAACCTAGATTCACTCATTCAAAACTAAACTGGTTAACATTTCCACCTCTATGTTTAATGATTCTGCTATTTTATCTTCTTATAACTTATCAGCGCACGCTTGTCAAATGAGTTGGGAGCTAAGAATATAAAAAAAACTAAGCATGCAATGGGTGTTACTCTAAAGTTATCTGTCATTTTTGCGATTGCGGTCATTAGCTCTGGGGTTCAGTCACAATATTTGGCCTGGCTTTTTTAGTGATAGTCTCGTGATCATAAGCAACTATTCTTCCATGACACCCCTTTTAGTGATATCGGTCATTTTTTATTCTATTCAATGGGTCTTGTCAGGTTTGTGTAAATCCCCACGTTGTTCATTTGGCTGTGTGCATAAATTTGGCGATGTTTTATTTCATTGGCATGCCAGTTGCAATTGCGATTGCTTTTCTGCTAAAACTATATGCAAATGTGACACTTCTTTATTGCATAATCTATGAGAATGCATCCATATCTATGGCATTGCATATAAGAAGGGTGTAACTGTGACTAAAAGTGGTTGCAAGAACTAAACATAATGGGTCAAAGCAGGTTGAGCTTGGTTGACCCGTTCCCCTTTTAGATTTTTATTTTTTATTTTAATTGAGACTGAATACAGTAATCATGTTAGATGTATGTGTCTTCGCATTTGATGTCATGTTCGCCAAGGGAGAACAGTAAACATCTTAATTCTACTCTTTGATACTCTTAATTTTCATGCTCTAATTAAAATGCAAATAAATTTTTATGATCCAAACTCTATTATTTTGCCTTAGGTTGTTGGGTTTACCTCTGCACCAAAGAAGAAAAATGTAAGATTGCCCAAATTTATCTGTAGTTACAGGTTCTTATTGGTGTCTAATAGATTGTGCTTTTAATCGCAGATCTTAAAGATTTGTTTCGTAATGACAAGATTTGTTTGGACGAGAAAGTTTTACAAAAAAATCAGCTTGATAGTTCAGAAAACTGTAGTAAGATGCTCAAAGATTTCGTGTTGACCGAAGAGTGAAGGTGACAAAAGTTCCAGTAAATTCCTAGATTGTACATGAAGATTAACCAGTTGCAAAAGATATCAGTTACGAGTCAAAAGTAGAAAGTGATAGTGCAGAAGAATGCATTAAGAACGTTAAACTACATGGAGAGCTCAAGCCCAGAATCAATGATACAAGAAAAGAAAGTTAATGATACAATACCTCAACCAAAAATATCAGACACACTTCTGAAAACATCATAGATGACCGGACTGCACAATCATAGAAAATCAAGATAGACATTGATAAAGGCCATCTTAACTGAAGAGGTAAGCCAAAAATAGAACTCTACTATCACTTTCTTGATCGCCACATAATCTAAAACGAACTCTTACTTAACCGACGTTATAAGTATTGAACAGGCTAATGCAGAAAGCCAACATAATTAAAGGATATACAAGTCTCTTCCACCGTTGAAGGAGCCACCGAGGACATAAAAAATACACATAATTTTGTGTTTGAGAAGGAAGAAAAGGACGGCGAGTGCAAAAACCAAATTATATGTTCACCATAGTTGTAATAGTTATTAAGGTATGTTGTTCGATGCCTTTCTTAGTTTTCCTATATCACCTTTAAATTGTAAAATAAATGCATTGCTTTTTTACATAAGATTTAAACCAAAGTTTGTAATTTGTCAGTTAGCAGATTGATACATGGAATATAATAGCCAGGGCGAGAAATGAAGGACGAATATTTTCAAAGATTGGCTGATCTAAAGATCCTGATATAGTAAGTTACTTTAAAAAAGTCAATGTGTTTTTACAAGGTTAATGAACATGGATTTATGGGAGTCATCTGAATCAGGTGCATAATGTTGGACTTATGGTTCCAATGGATCAACCAAAGGCTTCACTTTAGATGTTAAGGGTATCTATTTAGAATGTTATGGGTTATCTTTTATGTGCTTATTGAAATTTGGAAAAGCCGATAAGCTCATTGTTTTCGACTTCAAACTAATCAACTCGAGCTTATTCTCTGTATAAGTCCATAAGCTGAAGGCAAATTAGCTATTCCAAACACCCAAAATTGAAACTGGAATGTATCATGTTTTATAATGTGCAATATCAGGTTTCGCTTTTGCGCTTATTTATATGTTTTTTGTCAATTGCTCAAAGTCGTCTTATGTGTCGATATTAAGTTATTGGTCAGAATAGAAGTTAGTGAACTTTGATATAAATTGTATGCGTATTTGACTTTATTTCACCTCACGCCTTTGAGTAATGTTACATCAATAGGTATATGTTTTGCGAAAAGTATGATACTTAGTCATAGCCATGACTACCGTCAAGTGAATTTTAAATCGGTTGATAATATTGGACTTACATAGTTTAGCTTAACTTGGTCATGGCTGTCATTGAATCTATATATGGTTTTCTTAAGTTGTGAGCAAGAAAAAATGGAAAAAAAAATTGCATTTTGTAGTGTTATTGGATATAAAGATTAAGTTAAGATTTCACCCTTTAAGTTCATTTCTCACCCTTTTAGTTGGATAACTATTTGTGAGTTGTAAAGGGGTGGTTGGTTATCTTATAAAGTCAGGCAGTGTTGTTGTAAATACAATGCGAGGGTGTTTGGATACTGATGTAAATATGTAATTATGTATATAATAATAATTTTTGCCTTGTGACTCTTTGTGTAAGATGGTTATATTGGTTGAATCTTTTGGCATGTTGTCTTTTTTTACGAATTCAGGTGCATAAACAGAGCTGTAATTTACTCCTTTGTATATTAAATATGCCTACATAGAATAAGCTTCTATGGAGATAAATTTTGTTGTAACCATTTGGTTTGAGAACATATGTAATTAAAAGAATCTTCTCAGGCATATCCTTCCATATTTTGTCAACTTCTCCATTCCATTTGTACCAATAGATAATATAATGCGTGCCAGCAAAATTTATAAAGATATAAATCAAATGGTTTAATTGGCAAATGTATTGAACCTGGTGTTGGGTCAAAGAGGCTTGGGTTAAACTGGAATTTACTAATTACGGGGCAAGAAATCTACAGTTGTTTCGTTAACGTAAGTTTTTTTAACAATTTTTACAAGCCTTGCTCGCCCATCAAACGGGCTATGCTTTGATACTTTGTCAACATTTCCACTTTTCCAATCATTCTTGACCAATAATTATAAGACATATGAAACACAACGCTATGTAGTTATTTCATGAATTTGTTACGGTAAATTTGGAATACGAGTGATCTTCTAATAACCAAAATTATTCTTAAAAAAAATAAAAATAAATTACAATTAAAATGAATGTCAACTTCATCTTTCTTCAAAAATATTAAACGTAAACTAATACCCTCAAAATATTAATTAACCTCCCCGTCCCTAAATATAAATTTCAGTTGACTAATACCATCAAAAGAACAATTATAAGTCATTTCTGTCTCTTTATTAATACATAAGTTATAATTGTAAAAGATCACTAATATACGTACATGATTAAATTAAAATGTAAATTACAAGTCATGCCCGCCCATCGGGCGGGCTTAGAAACTAGTATATATATATATATATATATATATATATATATATATATATATATATATATATATATATATATATATATATATATGTTATCAAATACTACAATAGTAGGGAGCCTCATGTGAGGAGTTCATTAAGTAAGTCGTCGAGATGAGTTGTGGATTTACGAATTAAAGTGTCCTGGCTCCTCGAACGTTTACTCCATGACTTCAGAATTATGTCGGCCCGAACGGTAGTAAGAGATATACAACCTATACATATTTCATAAACCACTCATATTCAAATGACTTACACTATATACTAAGTACTACATCATGAACTATATGCAAGACATATATAGG
Source organism: Artemisia argyi (assembly GCA_030686995.1). Taxonomy (NCBI): domain Eukaryota; kingdom Viridiplantae; phylum Streptophyta; class Magnoliopsida; order Asterales; family Asteraceae; genus Artemisia; species Artemisia argyi. The sequence continues at coordinate 14,487,620 of CM060687.1, read as the reverse complement.
CAATTCTTCGTATTCTTAGACGTTACTCCAAACCTAAGTCGCAACGTTCTATTATAGGCTGCTCTTAGAGACTTTCGCGATTCGACTACCACTTTCATTTCTCATTACATAAGCTTAAGGTGAGTCATAGCCTCTACTTTTTCATACTTGTTTTAACTCTTTGGGGGAGATACATGCTCAACTACTTGCTTACTTGTACAAATATTCAAAGCTTTTATACTTGATCGTCTTATACTTGATTGCATTATACTTGATTTCATACATACATGATTGTGTTATACTTAACTGCGTTATACTTGATTGTGAGACTTCCAGTGGCTCCAGATTAAGTTGCTGGATGACCATTGAGACTGCCAGTGGCTCCAGATTAAGTTGCTGGATGACCATTGAGACATACAATAAACGTGAGGTCTTCGGAGATGAAGTGTAGACTCACGACTAATTGCTTAACTGTTTTGATGAACTTATACATGTCTTTATTATACTATATGTTAGCAGTGGGTTGTGAACACACAGGTTACAAGTCTCTTATGGCGGGACTTGCAACTGAGTGGATTCACGATGCCTTTGCTGTGTGATCATTTTTATAGGCTTTATTTGTTAGACAAACTCTATGAACCCACCAACCATTGTGTTGACACTTTAGCATGTTTATCTCAGGTTAGTAAGGCGATAGCTAGTGCGTGGAACTTAGAGTCAAGCTGCATATTCTGAAGACTTACGCTTTTATCATTTACCATTCAAAATATTTTGTATACATTTATGTATCATACTTTGGAATCTCATGTTTGTAACTTTGAATTCATTAATCGAATGGTAACTTTTCAAAACGTCTCATTTAGAGTTCGTTTTCTATAACTTATACTTTGTATTATGAAGTAGCACCCCTATGACACAGTCTTCCGCTGCGATATTTTGGGGGTGTTACACGTCGCCTCCTAGTCGTTCGGGTTTGTTTGATGATATCGTTTCTTGGTCTTTTCTATGGTGTTCTAGTAGATGTAATAGGGCGTTTTTTTTTGGAGTGTTGGTTAAAAAAACCCCTCTTTAATTTTCTTGTAATGTTTTTCTAGCTCCTTACTAGTTTTTATAAAGTTGCCGTTCAAAAAAAAAAAAAAAAAAAAAAAAACAAAAAAAAACAAAAAAAAAAAAAACAAAAACAAAAACGCTCTATAATGAACATATGAATGGTACTGATTATAATACCCGAAACGCATGAGCCAACATGTAGGTATGTACGTACGTTATTATGTATTTGACAGAATCATTTCAACTGTACATTATGTCATTATCCCACACAGGTTAAGTGAAATCTTCGTTGGTTATATACGACTCGTATACAGTGGCGGACTCAGGAAAATCAAATGTGAGGGGCATTTTTTTTAATAGCAACAAAATGCCGAAGAAAAAAGTATGATCGAAATGATAAATCGAGTATTGTTACTTGGAGATTAATGATTTATATGGTTTGAGAGTATTGAATATTGGATTTTAGTATGTAGGTGGGGGGGGGGGGGGGGCATTTAAATTTTTGTTGGGGTGGGGGGGGGGGGGGGGGGGGCACTTTCGAAAAAAGATCAAAAATTTTTTTTAAAAAATTACAGTAAAATATTATCTTTTTCGGCTAGTCATGGGGGGCGCCGCCACCCCAAACTCAATACTTAGGTCCGCCCCTGCTTGTATAGTCTATGACTATCATACATGTTGAGAAGAAAACGTTAGATTTTCAAGTGCATTGTTAATGAAGTTTAATTATAAACTTGAACAATAAAAACCTCATCATCCGTGAACTTGAAAAATAGCATAAATTCTTAACATTTTAATATCGTTTCTCGCTCAAAAAATGGGACTCCAAACTTTTCATTTACAAAGATTTAGTTCATACTTCAGAGAAGATCTCATACTTAAATTGCGCTGTCACTTAATAACAAAATTTAAGCTTTGTCACTGAGAATCAGATCGAGTAGCTTCAAAATATACATACTCTATAGTAAACCGATAACTTGTATAAACTAATTATAAAAATATGGTTTTCTGCTTCGGTTGATTCATTTCTTACATAAGTAGATGTTTCAGAATGTAATAGGTTTGATTGGGGGTACATACATTTAAGGTGTTAAAAATATCTCTTTCAACTTTTTGATATAACATACTCAAAATTTTACTCTAACTAATACGGAGTACTCAAAAAGACACTATTGTGATGTGTTTGTGAAAATGACAAAAAGATAGCAAATTGAGAGTATAGGTTATTTGGTTAGTGAAACGTATTATAACCCAATGGTCTGCGGTTCGATTCTTAAAGGCCATATACATATCGTTTTACCTTTTTATTTGAAATTATTTTCTTTTACTATTATACGAATTACGAAATTAACAACTTGCCGTATTATCATTCACCGTTTTTGTATTTTGGTATTTTTAAAATAAATAAAAATTAAGAAAAAAACTCTTGATGTAACTATAAAGTCAAGTAAACGTACATATTTTCAAACACTTGAATTTCTTCAAAATTGCACTAGAATTAATTGTTCAAAAATCACTTTTAAGAGTTTAACTTCATCAAGCCATCTATTAAAAAACTCACTCATGCAAAAGGTGCCTTTCAAACTGATCTAGATGTTCAACGACATCCATGCGACTATAAATTGAGGGCTTTGACGCGACTCGAGACCCTCTTGACTGTCTTCATTTCTAGCGAAGACAGAGTGACAACTTTGTCCTTACCAGTGTATAACTCGATCAATTACTAGGTACCAACGTACGCGATCCACTAGAATTTTCCAAAATGGATAGATGTGTAGCACTCACGAGTCAACACCAAACCCCACATAGTTTTGAGTCATGTTCACCAAAACCAAACTATTGAAGTTTCTTAATGGATAACTCAATCATTCACATAAAAATAGCTAGTTGAATCTATTCACAAATGTTCTCCTAAAAAGCTTACTTTTTTGTTTGTTCTCCTAAAAAGTTTCTGAATGGTTACGATTCTTCGAAGTCTATGTAGGAGTGATCGGTATATATAATCACTCAATACAACTAACCAATTTATTTAAGGAATACAACAATGTAACTTACTTTTTTGTTTGTTCTATCATATTGTTATTTTCCACTAGTTTAATTGGATTACTTTGTTCTGTCTCATCCGGTACTACTTGGTTAACACACATAAGGTTGGATTTTGCACCATCCTTTATTTGTAACAATCAGTTTTTGAACCCAAAATACGAAGTGGATAGCTCTTTGGGAGATCTAAAGAATTGTAACAGCGACACAACACAACCACAAATTCCGAGCTATATAGTATCTTGTTTAGAAGTACAATATGATTTGACCAATGGTTATTCAAGAAATACAAGACGAGTTGCATTATTGTCAATTTTCCACGACCACAACCAAACAAAAAAGAACGAAAGTATGAGAGTGAAACCATATGAGGATCTCTGAATTCAATAGCGTCGTCACTTATAAGTCTATAACGAACAGATAGATGTCATATAGAAATGCAAGAGTCAACATGTAGTTATGTACATTATGAGTTTATATCCCACATAGGTTAAAAAGAAGTGAAATCTTTCTTGTTTATGTATTATAGTGAATGCGGATGATACGTGTTTAGAATATTACTATGTTCTCGGATATGAGTGTTAATGAAGTTGATTACAAATTTAAAAATTTCAAACCTCATTATACTCGTGTCTTAGAAAATGAATATAAATTCTTGACTTTTTAAGTATGTGTTGTCCTTTAAAAACATTGGTAAACTAAAATATTTATTTACAAATATTTTCCATACGTTTATAGAATCAACAAATATTAACGTGAGAAATTGTGGAAAAAGAACATCACAAATGCATTTCGTTACGTTGATTCATATTTTGTATGCATAAAAATAATTTCTTTGTTTATTCAATACCAACAGGTGATGCATTTGTAAATTAATTCAACACGTTAGCAAAATCACGTTCAAAGTATATTTCCTAGAATATCCTTTGTAACACGTGAAAAACTATACCAAAACATACACAAACATTTTGTGAGTAAAAAGTATTCATGGTTTTTGACCCGCCACAAACATTACCAAAACATACACAAACATTAGACGAACATAATTAAATTTGGACTAGATTTAATCTATACTTCGTGAATATTACTATATATAGACTTGTACTCAACTTATACAAGATTTATTTCAATGGCTTTTGTTTTCTTTTATTAAATTTTAGAATTTAGGTTCTTGTTTTAGGCACACAAATCATTTTTTAAAATTTTATTGTTACTTTCTTTGGAAAGGAGAAGATCAACCACCGAAGTGAAATCTATATAAGGTTAAACAAACAACCCTTAAGTTTATATCCCTCATAGGTTAAAGAAGTTTAATCCTTCTTCTTTATATATTATGAGTTTTTCTAACTTGTGCTCTGGGGGACAAGTTAAGCACACCAAAAGGACAAAGGGACTTACGAAAAAGTACAAAAAAGTACTCAGGGACTCATGAATTTTGTGGGTCCCTGAGTACTTTTTAATACTTTTTTATGGGTCCCTAAATACTTTTTGTACTTTTTTGGTGTGCTTAACTTGTGCCCCCATGACACAAGTTAGAAAAACCCACTTTATACATGTCTAGTACTATGTTTTCAGACATATATGGTTACGATGTTGATTATAAAACTAAAAATTTCAAACATCCTTACTTTCTGGTGTCTGAAAATAAATGTATAATTCTTGACTTCTCTTTTGTAAATATTTTGATTTAAAAAGATTGTCCATAAATATATAATTCTTGACTTTTCTTTTGTCACTTAAAAAATGAATAATCTAAATTTTTTCATTTACAAAGATTGTCCATATGACTAAATATTTAGTACTCTTTTATCTATCTATTCCGATCATTCTTAATTTCTATTGATAAATAGAAGCTGTTAACTAGAGATATCATGAAATCTAATATAAAATAATTCACGAAAAGGTAAAATCAAAGTTTTATCATATCATCAACAAACTCTCACAGTACATACATGAGATTGAAACACAGTTATTTTAAATTGTTTAAACATCTAAAGTTGCAGTATACAACATCTTTGGATGATGACTACAAATAAGACAAACGTAACACATTTAATTTTCTTTTAAAATTTTATCAAACATGTTTATATCTTTTATATAATAAAACAAAACCCCTAGTGGGGACTTTTGCATTTTAAAAAAAAGATTGTTTCCTTATTAAGTAATAATTGAATTTTTATTATATTATTTTTAAAAAAATTTGAATTAAAAAGGCCTAATTATTTCCTCATTTGACAAAAAAAGTTAAAAAATCGTTTTTTCGTATGATATGTATAAAAGATAAAAAATACACATGTACTGCAGATTCAATAACTAATACTTTTGGACCAAATCTTAAAATTAGAAAAGAAAACACGGTAACATTGGTTCTTTCTCTAACATAACACACAGTAATTCTTTCTCAATCTCTCCCAAAACCCAAAATCGAAACCTTTTATACCAACAATCCTGATCATCACCTAACTCCACCTCTACCAGCTAAACAAATCCAACCACAAATCAAAACCCTAATCTAAACAATGTTGAAGAACCAAAATCATATATTACAATCGAATTATTCTTAACTATTGTTACTTTTTTTACAAACCATCGATAAGGTATAATTTTTTTTTTTTTATTCTTAATCATTAAGTTGGGATTCGTTTGATATTAATTAATGATTATTGATTTTAGCTATAGGGTTGATGGGTAAAATAGTATATATACGTTTGGTTTTGTCTCCGATTTTTTGTTTTTTAGGGGTTAATTGGTGCTTTAATTATTTGTTTAATCCCTTGTGGGTTTAATTGTTGAATCGTGTAAGTTGAAGTTTTTTGGTTCACCTTTTTTCATATAGGGTTGTTGATGCTATCCATCAATCATCTTAGATTTCATATAACTCAAATAAAGATTTCATATCAGTTGGTAGAGATGAACTCTCGGCCCAAACTATTGGTGGAAATGTACATGATGCTTTGGGTGATACCATCGAGGTATTTCTTATGCTTTACATTCTTTTATTTTTTGAGTTTTTATTTTTCTGTTTCGCTGCTTCATGGGCATGTTTAATACAATTAGGTTATTTTGAAAGCGCTAATCCTATTCTTTGTATCTCCAGTTTTTAAGTTTAGAGTGGTTATTCTTGACATGATGTGAACATGCAAGTGAAGTTAAGCACCAAACTGAACTCCGAGATGGCTGCAGCCGAGGCTATTGAAGATGATTCGTGATATTGTTAGGGATTAGAGTGGTCACTTGGTTGTACAGAATTTATGATGTATCGTGTTGTGTTAACTCATTTTCATTGTGTATGGTTTCCTTCTTGAGTTTAGCAGCTCAAATCCACATTTTTATGTACCATGTTATACATGATGTTGATTTATCACAAGCTTTTAAAAAGAAACAAGTATGACAAATACTCTTGATTTCCAATTTTTAGTCATTAATTTTTAAACATTATAATAAACACTAGCATCGTACCCGCATAAAGCATAGGGTATAATAATGTATAATATAATTATATGTAGTTAGCATTAATATCACGACTTTTAAATTAACAATATTCAATATTAATACATAACTAAAAATGTATGTAAAACCCCGTGCGTGCACGGTTACTACGTCCGTAAAAAATAATTATAAATCAAATTTAAGAAACATAATTAAAACAAATAACAAAAACTAAACTATTTGTTTTTTAATAGGTAAAAATTTATTATTAAAACAAAATGCATTATTAAAAAAAACATAATTAAAAATCATAAATAAAACAAATAAAAATATTAAATTATTTTTTTCTTAATAAACAAAAATACATTATTCAAAAAATTAGATAAAACCCCGCGCGTGCGCGGGCATTATAACTAGTAACCATATAAAGTGATTTACGGGAAGGCATTAATATGATTAAAAAAAATTGTCTACTTTAATAATTCATCAATATAAAATTAGTGAAAACTTTTTCTTTTAGTAGATCTATTATGCAGACATAACATTCTTAATAGTGGGGCTAATGGTTTTGTATGCGATAAAATTTTGGATACTAGCAAACTCTATCTTTAATTCGGATTTGAGTCATTTCGCGTCAAAGTGGGATATCACCAGTACCAAGTCTAGAGCTCTTCCGCGGTGAGAAATCTTTTTCTTTTCTTTCGCGGGCATTTCAACATAACTAGAACACGATTTAACAATTTTAAGGTTAGATATCAGAGATGGCCAATGGGTCGGTTAGATATTCACGTCACGTTTGAATGTCTTGACTTTCGAATTTATAATTCTTGTTTATATAAAATTAATTCACTAGCAATGAATAATAATTATAGTCTAAATCTTAAATTAAATATAATTAAAGAAGGTTGTATGCATTAAAAACATTACTTTGGACAACTTTCAAACTGAGTGACTTGTTCCTCATTCAAGTAATAATGATTTGACTCATTGTACTCGTTCCTCGTTATCTTCACGACATGTTATTCTAAAAACACAAAACGTGTTGCATTATCCCCCGTTTTTTCCTCGACAGCAACCAAACAAAAAGGAATGATGTGAGAGTACATCCACATAAGGAACTCTGACTCCGGTTGCTGTCGTTCACTTAATAACCGTATTTAAACAATGGCATATACTACAATCAAAGTAGCTTCAAAGTACAAGGTTAACGCTCTATAATGAATCGATAAACGGTATATAGAAGTGCAAGAAAAGACACGTAGGTATGTACATTATTTGACAAATCTAGTCTAAATTTACATCCCACATAGGTTAAAGAATTAGAATCTTTGTTGTTTATATACTATTGCGAATGACTGAATGAGGATCTTACATGTCGATAGAAATACTGTGTTTTCATGTACATGCTTGTTGACATAGTTGATTTTAAACTAACAAAGTCATACCTTTTCAGCAACAATGTATAAGAAAATAAGTATATAATTCTTGACTTTTTTTAGTAATCTTGTACTATAAAATGAATATAATTTTGTACCAAATAAGTATATAATTCTTGACTTTTTTGTTGTAATCTTGTACTATAAAATGAATATAATTTTGTACCTAAAAATGAATTAAAGTGTGGCCCTCCATGTAGGGTCGCTATTGAGCACGTATAAGCTTGTTCCATTAAGTTCTTAACATTCGACTACTCAATCATACACAAAGTTCCATTCATACTTATTCAAATGCCCATTGCTATCCATGTTATTAAAATATGAGATAATTCTGATATAAATGTTCATTTCTGGACGACGAAAGATTATATAAATAGACCCTAGCAAGAAGCTAAGGGAATGATACAATTACGAGATCACATTACAAGGGTTATTATAACCAATTCAATATATTACAAAGTATTGATGTGTCACCGTGGCAAGTCCTACCTAAACAATCACCGAACCCCAAAGAGGCTCATGAGTCTGGTAAGCCTAGTCCAAACTATTGACGTTTCACAAATGACAACTTAATTAGTCGCACAAAGATTGCCTACTAATAAATTTACAAAGCTTAACTTTTCTATATGCCAAGCAAAGTATATTTCCAAAAAACGCAAGAAGAAAAGTGAGATCAACATAGATCTATTTTAGCGTCGCCAAGTCCTATCCAATTGTCGTCGCTAAAGAGTTTATATTTAAGTAATTATTTTATTAATTAATTAATTAAATACATCTACAGTTAATTAACCCCGTTTAACAGCTGGTGAGAGTGGGCTCACAGAGTCCTCGCCAAAGATCACAAAGTTGTACCTTCATCTTTGGTGAGGACATCTATATTTAATTAACCCCGTCAATAAAACCCAAAGTTGTACCTTCATCTTTGGTGAGGACATGTTCTCGCTGAAGATCACACGCAAAATTCTACGCAGACTAGCCATGGTCAAAGGTTAAACTCGAACTTTTTTTGTTGTTTAGTGGGTCTTTGGCGAGGACATGAATGTCCTCACCAACTTTTCATCCAACGTTCTCTTTTTTCTTGTAGTGACAAATGTCCTAAATTCAATTCCCAGCACTCCCGCGTTAGCAATTTTTATACATTTTAATACTAGCTCACTAATACATTGTATGTTTTCTCAAATCAGAATTTTATCATTGTATTTTGGTTTCACTCAAAACAAGTATTAAGGGTGCGTTTGGTACCCATTTCTGGGAATCAACTATCACTATGAAAGTGATAGTTGGTGTTTGTTTAGGGTGCCTGAGCCCACAACTATGACTATGAAAATCCATTATTTTCCATACTCCATATATATATGGCTAGAGAGTGGGGAATGGAACTTTCATAGTTGAGTACTATCAAACTCATACCCATTGTCATTCCTCCCAGCATACCAAACGCACCCTAACTAGTGAATTACAACTAACTATATGAACTTTAAAAGTAAACATTATGTTTTATTAACGAATGGGTTTTTAACTTTCTATATGCATTTCGAACGTAGATATCATTATTTATGATTTGAGTAAAAAATACATAATTCCATTTTGAGGTGCATTATTACCAGTCTTTTTATTGACCACGACCAAGTAAAATGAACAAGAATATGAGAATAAACCCGTATGAGGATCTCTGAATCCAACTGGGTCCTTACTAAGTTAAGGTATTTTAACTTTGGCGTTAATTACTGAAGTAGCTACAAAATACAAACGCTTTATAATGAACAAATAAATGGTATAGGTTTGATACAAACGCCCTATAAAAACATCCCACATAGGTTACACAACTTAAATCATCCTTGTTTATATAGTGTAGCGTATCAGGTTCATACATGATGAGATTGTTACAAAGTTTTCGGATAGAGTGTTTGCGAAGTTTGTTTATGAAAGCCAAAATAATAAAAACTTTGTGGTTAGCTCTTTCCGAAGAATTAGTATAAATTCTTAAATTTTTTATATCCATTTTCACTATAAAAAATGGGTACTTCAAACTTCTTATTTACAAAGGTTGTCTATATGGTTATGTCGCTAAGTATTTAGTAATCTTCTATCTATATGACAAAACAAAACTGTGATTTTATCATCTTCAGCGATTTCAATTGACTGATAGCAAATTTTATTTGCAGATTTTTCAAAGTATGCAATAGCGTAAAAAAAGCATGCACTAACCATATTTTAAGAAGCCCCTTTGACTGTTGGTGTTCATTCCAATCTCCAATCGTTTCACCGACCCAAGTGAACTTACCTGACCACAACCATACAACACGGGTGAATTGAGTCCCTCTTTGTTGCCTACATTTCCTACCGATGTTCAATTCTATATATTACAAGGTTATCAACGAATGTGTCACCAGAACAATCTGAAATGGATAAATGCGTAAGTCACCGTCATGAGTCCTAAAAAACTGGTGAAACCTAAGAGTTTGATTCCCGTTCACCTAATTCAAACAATTGGCGTTTCGCAAAGGGGTAACTTAATCAGTTACACAAAGGCTAGCTATCGATTTATTCACAAAATTTCTCTTAAATGCTAAATGAGGTATATTTAACAAATAAAACTACTTGCAGCTAGAATACTCCAATTGGAACTAAAACGGTTAACTTAATCAGTCACACAAAAAGTTGCCTATTGATTTTATTAACAAACTTGTCTTATATACAGAGGAAATTATATTTAACAAATAAAAGTTATAAAACGCTTCAACTAAACTACTGGCAGCGTAGAATACCTAACTAACTTCATGGCACAATCGCCAAAGTTTCCTCGACAAACACCATACAAAAAAGAACGAAATACGAAATTAAACCCATATGAAATGAGTGATATAATTTGTATTCATAGAAGATCTCCGAATCCAATTGCCTTGTCACTTATTAATAAGGGTAGCTTGAAACTACAAACACTTTATAATGAGCATAAAACTGGTGTAGAGTATTGTTATTTGATAAAAATTAGTTCAACCTTTTATCCCACATAGGTGAAAGAAGTGAAATCTTCCTTGGTCATATACAACATTCTAAGAGAACAGTTTGTGTTGAGAATGACATGATGTTTATGGTTACATGATGCACTTGGAGTTTATTATAGCGAAAAAATAAACTTTGAATGCATCTTCTAACGGAAAACTGATATAAAGTTTCGACTTTTTTAATATCTGTTCTAACTTAACAAATACATTTTTTTATTATTTGTTGTCACTTAAAAAAGGTGGTGCTCCAAACTTTTTAATTAGAAAAAATGTGCCTATGTTTATTCAACTAAACATTTAGTAATCTTCTATGTATATCCAATAGCCGTTTGGTGTTCATTTCAATCTCTAAATGTTGGACTGATTCACCTCACTTACCTAGCCTTATTGATTCTGCTGTACGTAACATGTTACGAAAATGTATCAAGGCATGGCCCTCCATGTAACGTCTTTGTTGAGAACATATGAGTTTGGTCTTTTAAGCTCACGATTGTACAACTCAATCATGCAAAAGGTATCTTCCAAACTGATCCATATGTCCATTGCCATCCATATGACTAAGATATTAAGGGCACAACATTGGTGACTTGTGGCCTCTTTGTTGCCTAAATTTCTAGTGAAGGCATCAAGAAACAGTGTGACGACTTCGTCATACCAATGTACGGCTCAATCGATCACAAGGTTGTTAGAATATGGACATTATTTTAGTAGACGTATGTTAGGATCGAACTCGAGATCACGGGATTGCACACAATACGTATGAAGAGTAAAAGTAATAATTATTTATAAATGTTATAATTAATTATTAAACACAAAATAAATAATAGTAATTAGTATTTAATGATTAATGACTAATTATTTATTAAATGAAGATTAGGAAAGAAATACTAGACAAAACATGGAAACAAGAGAAGGTTCCAGAATCCCCTAGGGGGATCCTTAACCAATCGACATAGGGAGGTTTCCACCTCCTTATGTGCCTTGAGCTCCAAGTTTTGTGTAGTATATAAGCAAACCCAAGATGTATTATTTTCTCATAACTTGTACACACACATCTTGGTATTTTCTCTCCCTTTTCTTTTCTTTGGTCGATCCAACAAAACAACCCTTTAGGGTTTCGATTTTCTTGAATCAAAACAAGGTTTTGTGTTTATTACTTGCATAAACTTTTTCTTGAATTAGTACGTGTGTACAAGAACGTGAATCAAACACACTATTGTTTGATTCTTGGATTGAATTACAAAAAGGTAAGGGGTAATTCTTATAATCCTTATAAACCTTATAAAAATGTTTTGTAAAACTTTGTTATTTTACTCTTAGCAAATTGGTAATAAAAATGTTTTGTAAAACCAATGTTATGAAGTTGTATACATGCTTCTTCATACATTATTTTGATTACACGTCAAAATTTAATACCCTTATAAAATTAAGTCGAATGCCATCTAATTAAGAACACTTGAAGTTGTAATTTACGTCATGTGAGAACTTGGCGAGATTGCAATGGAGAGGTAAATTTCATAAATTCATTGCTAGCAGATCAACTGATGTGATGGATTTGTGAGTTTGCAGTTTTTAAGTTAGACGACTTAAATTGAGTAGAAAGTGAGACTTGGACTCAAGGCATTAAGATGGGGATGAAACATGCTTACATTACAAAAGTTTTGTGATTGTAAATCCCATAAATCTAGGAATTGCAATATGATATTGCCAATGGGTATTTTATTTTCTTAAAGATCTAATTATCGAAAATACTGAAATTGAATTTTGTAATTCGTTTTAATGTATTAATGCAACGTTCAAACCGTAAACGTATTTTGGGCTTTGGTAAATTGATCGAGTTCTATTTTCAAACAAATGTTTGATTAAGAAATATTTACTTAAAAGACAAAAGAAGTCTCCTTTCTATGAAGGAAGAGTGAGACACAATCCTATTCCTTTTCATGAATGAGAAAGGATAATAGGAATATTAGATATGTCTAAATTCTAATATAACTAATAGCAAATTTTTAATGGTTAAGAAAATTGCATACATTTTTCATAGGGATTTTATCATCCTCATTCGGTGATCAAATTCATAATAACAAATATGATATTTGGTTAACAGAAAATTATGTATGACATTGTATGAGTTATTAAAATTAGAAGCTAGACTAATTACTGCAAAATGTTTAAAAACAAACTAGTTGTTTTGAATATTTTAAAGGTGCTACATACATTGTAGGATGGTAGACCTATTAAGGAAGAAATTGCATGCCCAATTTTCAAGTTAATAGCATTTAGTGGATAGTCCATCATTTACATAGTAAAATACACTTTTAGTACATAAGTAATTGTTACGTATGAACATTCAAAGGTGTAGGAAAGTTAAAAGCACACTATTTGCTTTCACTGGATAGGAAACATTTACAATGTTGAATAAGAAATTATTGTAATGATCTTTAATTTAGAGGTAGTTACAAGCTTTGATATCTTGGTAGCTAAAGATAATTACTTTCCAAGTGTAGACACTCATACTTTTAAGGATAAGTCTTGTACGTTTCCTTACTAGACATTGTTGTTTTACATATACTTGACACAATCATATTGAACACATAAACAAATGCATGGCATGTTGTTTATCAACTATATGAGGTTGTTCCATGCACAAGTGGGAGAAATGTTATCTTTATTGTGTGCAAGAAACAACTCATAAAGATATGATTTAATGAATTCTCTTGACTACAAGGTAAGAGAATAATGTTTTAATATTAATTCAAGAAACACTTGGTGTTACAATTTATGTTATGTGAGAGCTTAGCTAGATTGCAACAACAAGGTGAATTTCATATTTCATTACTAGCAGATCAACTGATGTAATTGAACTATGAGAATTTGCAGTTTCTAAATTAGAATAATGTTCTAATATGAATTATACTAGGCTAATTCAAGAAACACTTGGTGTTACAATTTATGTTATGTGAGAGCTTAACTAGATTGCAACAACAAGGTGAATTTCATATTTTCATTACTAGCAGATCAACTGATGTAATTGAACTATGAGAATTTGCAGTTTCTAAATTAGATACCTATTAGAACATGTGTCAATATGATAACAAGACTACTTTAATTTATAGATTTATGAATTCATGGAATGACATAAATTAATTAAGCAATCTAATGCTACTTCAATCTGAATATTTATGTATTCTTAAAATGACATAAATAAATGAAGAAATAATGTTATTTACATTATTGTGAAGTAATATATTAACTTGAAATTACTATTGAAGCCAAAAGATGGTGTTCATAATTACTTTAGTTAAACATGTTTATGTTTCATTGTAAAGATATAAACATAAAGTCTTTTAATTGTTACAAGACTTATAATAAAGTAAGACGTTATCTTGTTGTGTTTTTTAATTAAGACATATACATGAAGTTATTAAATTGTTAAATGACTTATAACGTATAGTGGGATTATAACAGTTTATGTTTTCTTGTAAAGACATGGACATGAAGAGACTTTGTAAAAAGTACTTGAGTTATAAAGCATGTAATTGGCTTGAATATTATTATACCATTAAAATGACTTAGTTGGTAAATAAACAAGTCAAAAGGAATAAGGTTATCTTTAATATTGTTAGATTGTCTTACAATATTAATACTAATGAAATATCAAATGTTTATGGTATGTTCAGTTAGGAAAATCAAACTCTTGTTATATTGTTTGATTAAAGATAACTATGACTTCTTTTCTTCCAAAAGATATAAAGGTTAGAATGTTGAGTATGACTTGGACATATTTAATAAAACTTCAACATAGAAGATTAATAAGACATTATCATATGATGGAATGTGATGAATCACATTAAGTCTTAAATTGAAGTTCCAAATTTGTTTAACTGCTTATGAAGAGGTTAGTAACAAAATTAAGTTAGGAACTGTCAATATGTAATATCCCAAAAGAGAATATTGTATTATTGCTTAATTTGCTAAAGTATTTAAAGATAGTCTTTAAATTGCTAAAAGCAAGTGGGGGTTTTGATCTTTAAAAGATAAAATTACAAGATACATAATTTTCTAAAATACACTAGTAAATATCATGATGAAGTTTGACATTTGAATGTTAAATCTCAACATAATAATAAAGTTTGACATTTAAATGTTAAATGTTAAATCTCAAAATGATGGAATTATCATTCATAGAATAGTAATATATCTCAGATATTTGATTAATATGCTGAGGGCTATGATTTACAGGATTATAGTAAACCTGATAATCATTATGACAAATTACCAAATAAAAATTGGGTAAAGTATACATGATATGAATGATTAAGATGCTGTCCATAAAGATAATCAATTTTTGAAATTTGATTTATCTTAATAGTTATACTAGAAAATAAAGATGAGTTTCTTCAAAGATTAGGTAACCTTTGTGGTTTAAATCTTTGTATAGAAATCATATGGACAATGTTGTACACGTATTTAATGTATGTTTTATGACAGGATTATTAATCACATTTAAGCAATTAACTGTGATTGAATATTCTTTTCTAAAGACATTAAAAGTATAAAGATTAAGATTGTCATATTTATGAAATTGACAATGGAATATCAAAACTCTTTCTTGAGTGATTACTTGAGCGAGGACGATAAGTAATCAAAAGGAGTTTATGAATTCAAATAAATCTTTGGAAGTGTACAAAGTGCAATAATTCATGGATGGATAAATGCATGCATCTAGAAGATTACTCTTATGTTTAATTATTAAATTCATGTTTTGATTTATAATTGAAATAAGATAATTTCTAAGTATTCCTAAAAGCTAGTGGGAGTATTATGTTTAATTTCTTAAATCATATATGTTGTAGAACATATGAAAAGTAATATTCCATATAAGTAAATGTTAAGTCTTAGAATGGAATGAAATTTTACTTGTAAGATTTAGGAAATAAAACATACAACCTTGGAATGAATGTTTATTGTTGAAACATGTGCGGTAAATAAATCTAATATGTATAACATGATATATTATTTAGAAAGTCTAAATAGATATGTATGACATGAATAAAATCTAAGTATGACTCAAAGATTTTTTATGTACATCATGTTTTGTTGTATCATGCTTGTGTTAGAGTTGGACAATCAAAGAACACATATTGCGGAAGCTAGGATCAAGTATAACACATAAATATTAACTAAAACATAAATAGTAAACGTACCCGATGCACTTCAAATAAACCTTGATTCTTGTACAATTAGATCAATGATAAACCCCTTACTGTTTTGTTTATCGATCTCTTGATAATTACTAAAGTAAGTAATTACCTCGTTCTTGTACACACAAACTACCAACGAATAAAGGTTTGTTGCAAGTAAACAAAAACACTAATGATTTTTGCTTATGGAAAATCGAACCAATAACCCTTGGAGGAGGGGGGATCCGATCGGCCACAAGAAGAAAGAAAACAAGAAATTAGGGTTAGAGTGTGTGCACAAAAGATGTGTAGGTTTAACCCTTGGCCTTGTATATATACTAGAGGATTTCTTGGTGACCAAGCAAACATGGGTTGGGCCTCCCCTCCCCTTGTTCGACCGGCCATAGAACCCACAAGGGGTTTCTAGAACCTCCTTGACACCCAAGTTTCACTCTAGTCCTTATCTTTCTTATTTAACGATAGTTAGTCCATACGGTTAATAACTAACGACCGTTTAGTCCATTAAGTGTTATAAATATATATATTCATACATTTAATATATATATATTTATTTACATTATTCTTGTTTGTAAAGTGTGCAATCCCGAGGTCTCGGGTTCGATCCTAGACATTTACTTATTAATGTTTATACGTAACATTTAACAGCTCCCACTCGTATATCCATTAATAGTAAAATGACATTGGTTAGCGTCTTGCAACACTCCAATGCCCCTAGTTCAATCCGAGCTAGGTTTCCTGGAAAAACCTTTAATGATTCATCATTATAATTATCCTTTTATTACTAATACCACATTAATAAAGGTGTGAGTTCCTTTATTAAAATTCTGTTTCTCGTTTCTTTATGATTGAACAAAATTACCAAAACATCTGAACGTATTCCAGATAGACTTTGGGCATGGCCATGCAAACATTTTGTCAACCCTACGAGGGGCCCAGCAGTATTAAACTTCTAAACAAATCAGAAGGAATAAATTCTTTCTTGACTACAAGAATAACCCATGAACTTTGCAACACTTCTGAAAACAACCCTTATGACTCCCTGTTACGGTGAGCGGTAGATTGCTTCACAAAAATGCACTACATCCATGACACTTATCTGGTATCTCAAGTCTGAGGATAACTTTAAATATGATTCTCACATTAAATATTAAATCATATTGTTGGGATAAGTCAAATATTCAATTCATCGAATATTATGTGAAATTGGTATGACTACGCATCAATATACTTTCAAGTATATCCTAAACCAATACTCAAATTTGTCTTAGTTTAATGATATTCCCATATCATTAATCGACAATGGACATTTAGAATAATAAATTATTCACGGATCTTAAACATGCAAATATAGGATATATTATTAAGACAATGATAAATAAACATAAAACTTATTTTATTCCATTAAAATAATAATTGTACATTACATCCTTTATCCAAACACTAATCACAAATGGGCATGAAACTTTCAGCTAATCTAAGTCCTACACCTTCAGCATGCTTGTAAAGCTTAGTGCCAGGTAGAGGCTTTGTTAATTGATCTGCCAAGTTATCATCTGTGTGAACTTTGAGCATTTCGATTTCACCTATTTCGACTTGTTCTCGAACATAGTGATGCTTAATCAGGAAATGTCTGGTGCCTTTCATGATTCCAGGCTCATTGGCAAATGTGATTGCAGCAGAATTGTCACAATACATTTTAATAGGTCTTTGAATCGAAGGCATGACTCCAAGCCCTGAAACAAACTTCCTAATCCAAACAGCTTCCATTGTAGCTTCTGAAGCAGCTATATACTCACTTTCTGTAGCAGACATCGCTAGTACACTCTGCTTTCTGCTCCTCCAATCCACTGCTCCTCCATTAATGACAAAGACATAACCCGTGTGAGACTTCGTATCATCCTTATCACCTTTCCAAGAAGCATCGCAGTAACCTGTAACATCAAGTTCTGCCGATGGATTTCCCCCATAAACCAAAAACATATCCTTAGTTGCCCTAAGGTACTTAAGAATATTCTTAACAGCAGTCCAGTGAGCTACACCTGGATTTTGCTGATATCGACTGGTTAAATTCTGAGCAAACGCTACATCAGGTCTTGTACTTTTCACCGCATACATTATAGATCCCACAACCGAAGCATAAGGGACTCTTTTCATGCGTTGCACCTCTGCAGGTGTTGAAGCACAAACCTTGTTGCTCAAGCCATGTTGCTCTTGCATCGGCAAATATCCTTTCTTGGAATTTTGCATACTGAATCTCTTCAGTATTTTATCAATGTAAGCACTTTGGCTTAATCCAATTAATCGCTGAGATCTATCTCTATATATCTTGATTCCCAGAATAAATGCAGCTTCCCCTAAATCTTTCATAGAAAAACAACTTCCAAGATATTCCTTAACCTTTTGTAAACTTGGAATGTCGTTCCCCATGATCAATATGTCATCGACATATAATATAAGGAAAATCACATTACTCCCACTAACATTGTGATATACACATGGCTCATCAAGATTTTTAGTGAATCCATACTTTTTAATCTCACCATCAAATCTCTTATTCCATTGTCGTGATGCTTGCTTTAATCCATAAATGGATCTTTTAAGCTTGCATACACGATTTGGGAATTCTGGATTTACATACCCCTCAGGCTGCGCCATATAGATGTCCTCATCTAGGCGACCATTTAAGAAGACGGTTTTAACATCCATTTGCCAAATCTCATAGTCATAGTAAGCGGCTATGGCTATAAGAATCCTAATTGCCCTTATGTCAGCTACAGGAGAAAAGGTCTCCTCATAGTCAACACCAAAAGTTTGTGTATAGCCTTTAGCTACACAACGGGCCTTATAGGTGTGTACAACGCCATCCATGTCAGTCTTTTTCTTGTAGAGCCATTTACTCCCAACTAGTTTGGCACCCGGAGGTAGGTCTACTTCTTCCCAGACATCATTGTCTTCCATGGATTGCATTTCCCCATCCATAGCTTCTTTCCATTTGGCCTTTTCAGGACCATTCATGGCAGCTTTATAACTTGTAGGCTCATCAAGATCACCCAGTATATACTCATCACTCTCTACATTAAGACATAGACGAGTAGGAGCTTTTACTGGTCTTGTTGACCTACGAATGGGAATCACTTCAACTTCAGGTGGAGGACCTAAGCTTTCAGGTTATACCGGAAGTTGGTTAATGTTTTCAGAAGGTTCTACATCTTCTTGACCGTCTTCCAGGTCATATACTCTCCCACTGAATTCTTGAGATATGAGCTCTCTTTCAAGAAAGTCTCCATACCTTGCAACAAATACTTTGTTTTCAGGTGGGTAATAAAAGTAGTATCCCATAGTTTCCTTAGGGTATCCTACGAAGATGCACTTCACAGATCTTTGTTGGAGTTTGTCTGCTGAGTCACGTTTAACATACGCCTCACAACCCCAGACCTTAAGATAAGACAGGTTAGGAGCTTTTCCAGTCCATACCTCATATGGTGTCTTATCAACCTTCTTTGTTGGAACCATATTTAGAATGCGAACTGCAGATTCTAAGGCATAATCCCAAAACGAGAAAGGTAGAGTTGTTAGATTAAACATAGATCGTATCATATCTTGCAATGTACGATTCCTTCTTTCAGATACACCATTTTGTTGTGGAGTATATGGAGAAGTAAGGTGCTGGACAATTCCCTCCTTTGCTAGATAATCTATGAACTCCTGACTCAGGTATTCACCACCTCTATCAGATCGAAGAGCTTTAATCTTCTTTCCAAGTTGCAACTCTACTTCTGCTTTAAACACTTTGAATGTTTCAAATACCTCATGTTTATGTTTAAGTAAATAAACATAACCATAACGGCTGTAATCATCCGTAAATGTTAAGAAGTAGCTAGCACCCCTCCTTGACACATGTCTAAGTGGTCCACACACATCTGTGTGAATAAGACCAAGTAGATCATTAGCCCTTTCAATCCTATTTTTAAAGGGTTTCTTAGTCATCTTCCCAGCAATGCAAGATTCGCATTTATCAAATGATTCATCATTGATCTTATTTAAAAGCCCATCATGTTGCAGCTTTTTCATGCGATCTTTGCCAATGTGAGCAAGTCGACAATGCCAAAGATAAGACGAATCCAGACCTTTCTTGATTCTCTTATTGTTGATGCTATACATTGAATTATTTGTAACAAAAGCATTATCATTATCATTCATATCAATTTCAAATACACCATTCACAGCAATAGCATTAAAATAAAAAACATTATTTAAAGAAACCGAAATTCCATTGCTTGAAATAGTATGATGAAAACCTTGGTTCAACAAACATGAAAATGAAATTACACCTCTAACAATTGACGGTGCATAATGACAATTATTTAAAGATAGTACTAGGCCCGAAGGCAACACTAAATTAAAAACTCCTATAGCTTCAACTCCTGCATGCGCTCCGTTACCAACGTGCAAGAATTGTTGTCCATAGGCCAGCTTTCTCTCAACTCTAAACCCCTGCATGGTATTGCAGATATGAATGCCACATCCAGTATCATATACCCATGAATTCAATTTAGGAGTAAGAGTGAATAATTCAATCATAAAGAACGCACCTGATGTGCTGGGGTTACCAGCATCATTCCCCTGCTTCTTGAGTCGCAAGTCATGAATGTAGAGAGGGCAATTGCGCTTCCAATGACCCTTTTCATGACAATGGTGACAAGCCTGATCCTTCTTGTTTGGCGGATTCACCTTGTTCTGCTTAGGCTGATGTTGTTTCATCTTGGGTTGAGGTTGATAGGCCATGACCTGCTTGCCTTTATCACCTTTACCTTTGCCTTTGTTCACATGCGATTTCTTCTGGATTCTCCCCCCATGAATTGCCAACACTTGTGGGGTGGGAGTCTTGACCTTGGCTGGTAGACTTTTCTCATAATCAACATGCAATGCAAGTAATACTGAGACTGTCTTCCCCGAGCAATGCATGTTGAAGTTCTGCACAAAACCAGCAAAATCCTTGTTAAGGGATCTGTTGATCAAGTGCACTTGCACATTCTCGGGGTAACCAAAACCAATTCTGTGAAGTTGATCAAAGGAGTCCTTCATCTCATCCACATAATCGGCTACTGGTTTACCATCACCATGCTTGCAGTTGTGTAGCTTGTCAAGTTCATCATACAATTCAACTGCAGGTGACTTCTCATAAGATTGCCTGAGGTTATCAAGCATATTCTTAGGAGACGAATACTCATACTTCTTTTGTAATTGAGCATTCATGCTAGTGAGCATTAGACAAGCAACCTCATTGTACTTAGCATTAGTCACCTTCCATTCTGCCTTTGCTTCAGGTGTTGCCGTAGCAGCAGGTTCAGCAGGGCATTCCTCGGTCACATAATCAATCTTACCAGACGCCCTCAAGACAATTCTGAGCGAACGGTACCAGTCATTGAAATTCTTTCCAGTGAGTTTGTCTCTCTCAAGATGACTCTTGAAAGCATTAATCACAGTTTGGTTATCGGGTTGAGCCATATCTACAGATAAAGTTCAAATATTAGTATTTTCGATAATCAATATCTTCAAGAAAATAAAATACCCAAGGCTATATTCATATAACCAACTAATTTTCTTGAAAATCTAGGATCTAACTTTACATAGTTTCACCACATCAGTTGATCTGCTAGTGGTAAAAGTACAAAAGATAGTAATCTGTCGAACAATAATTGGCAAACAAGATTTCCAATTCCTAGATCATTATGGGATTTACATCAAATTGATTCATCAATTTGCCTTTGTAAGCATGTTTTATCCCATCTCATGCCTTAAGTTCTAGGTCTCACGCACAACTTAATTAAGTCGTCTACCTTAGAAACTGTAAAATTACAATTATGGTCTCACGCGTTAAAAGAATTTTACCTTGTTATAGTAATTTAGCCTAGGTCTTACGTTTACTAAATTAAAATTCCAAGTGTTTCTTATAGGTAGATGGCACGTAACTTAAATTATAAGGGTATTAATTTTTGATATGTCAATCAAAATTATGTACAAAGATGCATGCACTCATCTTTATGACATAAGTTTTCATAAAAACTTTTTATGTCCGATTCCTGAAATTAATACACAAAGTTTTACTTGAGGTTTATGCCAAAACCCTAAGATGACTTTCTACACCATATAATTTTAAAAGTAATTCGTTTAAGACATATTCAAGATTGTGATAACCAAGGCAGACTCTAAGGCTCTTTTCTAAGCCTTCAAATCACGGTTATGAATATCATCTTAAAAGACTTAATTTTAAAAGTATATTTGCACAAAACATCATTCAAGCAAAAGTTTATGGATTCAATCTCAAAATAGTAATAAAGTTTGAATTTTGCTAGTCTCGACTGGGAGCTGATTACCGTGCGAATCGGACCACGATTGTCATAAGACCTTTGCAAGATTCTTACTTTATCACTTTAGGGTTTCACAATTATTAGTCCGTATTAATTTTCTTTATGAAAACAACCCTTTTATTGCTTACATCAAGTCCAACTAAAAAACAATAAAACAAGTAGCAAAGAAAATCAAACAAACAATAATAAATAAGTGAAACAATTAGCCACATGCAAACCGAATTAGAAAAGATCCTAATAAAATCAATTCTAGGTATAATAACGCATGTAATCAACTAAGGCCTTCCCCTCTTAATGGAGGTGAGTCACATACATTGACGAATCAATTGCGTAGGCCAAAGCTAAAAACACACCACATAGCATATAAAATTGATTTTAATATATATTGGAGTCTTCCCCAATTTAAGATCTATCTAAACATGTGACAACAAAACAAGATCCATGACAAACATGCATGTGAGTCACGGATTAAAACCTAACAATTAGCAATTAGGTCACAAGATACGTTCAATTAACCGGTTAATGACCTAGGGTTTCTAGTGATTACACATAATCAAGAAAACCACAAAACCCTAATTAGGGTTTCATGGGAAAATCGACCCCCCCCCCCAAAATTAGGGTTAGGGTTTCGAAAAATTTTTAGAAAAAAATAGGAAAAAACCCTAGATAAAAAAAAACATGTATCTAAAACAATTAAAGATCCGGTTTTTATTACGTTTTAGTAATCAATTACATGTTATACATGGCTCGTGATGCCACTGTTAGAGTTGGACAATCAAAGAACACATATTGCGGAAGCTAGGATCAAGTATAACACATAAATATTAAATAAAACATAAATAGTAAACGTACCTGATGCACTTCAAATAAACCTTGATTCTTGTACAATTAGATCAATGATAAACCCCTTACCGTTTTGTTTATCGATCTCTTGATAATTACTAAAGTAAGTAATTACCTCGTTCTTGTACACACAAACTACCAACGAATAAAGGTTTGTTGCAAGTAAACAAAAACACTAATGATTTTTGCTTATGGAAAATCGAACCAATAACCCTTGGAGGAGGGGGGATCCGATCGGCCACAAGAAGAAAGAAAACAAGAAATTAGGGTTAGAGTGTGTGCACAAAAGATGTGTAGGTTTAACCCTTTGCCTTGTATATATACTAGAGGATTTCTTGGTGACCAAGCAAACATGGGTTGGGCCTCCCCTCCCCTTGTTCGACCGGCCATAGAACCCACAAGGGGTTTCTAGAACCTCCTTGACACCCAAGTTTCACTCTAGTCCTTATCTTTCTTATTTAACGATAGTTAGTCCATACGGTTAATAACTAACGACCGTTTAGTCCATTAAGTGTTATAAATATATATATTCATACATTTAATATATATATATATATATTTATTTACATTATTCTTGTTTGTAAAGTGTGCAATCCCGAGGTCTCGGGTTCGATCCTAGACATTTACTTATTAATGTTTATACGTAACATTTAACAGCTTGATTACAAGATGATTTGGCAATATTAATATCTAATTAAAAAGTTATTAGATAACTTGTGTAAAATTCTAAAAAGGATATGTTTGATTATAGAATTACATCCTAAATCTGGAACAACTTCAAATTCTATAGATGAACAATTTTTCAATTGTTGTGAAAATTGTCATAGCCAACAAACTTGAAAGTTTGAAGGGCATCAAACATTACACAATAGATATTATGGTTTACGGAAAGTTTTAATAGCATATTGTTGTTGCATACAATGATGCTAATGAAATTGAGATGACACTCAATACTAGTCATGGTAAGGATTTCATCTTTGACTATATGTACTAGTTATGCTTACTAAAAGCATAGTTGCATTATACATTAAAAGAATAAGAATACTTTAAACTTTAAAATGTTTGGAAGTTTAATTATCATAAATTGGTGGTTAAGGATGTTTCACATTTTTATGAAAAATGGCATTATCAAAATAGTTGACTATGCACATATAAGAATTTCAATAGTTGAATTCTTGAAATAAGTATTCTTAAAATTCCGATAGATCAAAGTTGGATGATTTATGTTTTGTCAACAAGTAGGAATGTCATTACTTGAGACATAATTCATCAACAAGATTTTCATGCATTGATCTATTTAGTATTTGGATAAGGGATGTTAAACAATTATTATGATAAATTGAAATACATGGTATGTTTAATTTATAATAAATTTTATCCTGTATTTGTATGTTTAATCCATGAATAAATGTTATTCTAAATTATCCGTTGTCAGTTAATAATATGGGAATATTATTAAATCAAGACAAATCTGAAGGTTGGTATAATATACTTAAAGTATATTGATGCGTAGTCATGCAATTTCAGATGATATTCAACGATATCGAATATAGGACTTATCCAACTACATGATGTTACTTTATGGATTTGGTTATTAAGTAAATCATGAGAAGTTATCCTCAGACTTGAGATGCAAGATAAGTGTCATGAATGTAGTACATTTTTGTGGAACAACTTAACGCTATACGTAACTGGTAGTCATAAGGGTTGTTTTCGGAAATGTTACAAAGTTTGTGGGTTTTGCTTATATTCAAGATAGAATTTGTTCCTTCAAATTTATTTTTGGAGTTTAATACTGCTGGGCCCCTCGTAGGGTTGGTAAGATGCATGTACGGCCGTACCCAATATCTCCCCTGAATATGTTCAGAAGGTTTGGTAATCTTGATCAATCATAAACAACGAGAAACAGAATGGTTAATTAAGGAATGACTTTAATCCATATCCTTATTAACATGATATTAGAAACAAAAGGATAATAATAATGAGAAATCATTAAAAGGTTTTTCCAGGAGCCTTACTCGAGATCGTACTAGAGGCATCGGCGTGTTGCAAGACGTTAACCGATGTGATTACACTATTAAAATATGTCCAAGTGGGAGCTGTTAGAATATGAACATTATTTTAGTAGACGTATGTTAGGATCGAACTCGAGATCACGGGATTGCACACAATACGTATGAAGAGTAAAAGTAATAATTATTTATAAATGTTATAATTAATTATTAAACACAAAATAAATAATAGTAATTAGTATTTAATGATTAATGACTAATTATTTATTAAACGAAGATTAGGAAAGAAATACTAGACAAAACATGGAAACAAGAGAAGGTTCCAGAATCCCTTAGGGGGATCCTTAACCAATCGACATAGGGAGGTTTCCACCTCCTTATGTGCCTTGAGCTCCAAGTTTTGTGTAGTATATAAGCAAACCCAAGATGTATTGTTTTCTCATAACTTGTACACACACATCTTGGTATTTTCTCTCCCTTTTCTTTTCTTTGGTCGATCCAACAAAACAACCCTTTAGGGTTTCGATTTTCTTGAATCAAAACAAGGTTTTGTGTTTATTACTTGCATAAACTTTTTCTTGAATTAGTACGTGTGTACAAGAACGTGAATCAAACACATTATTGTTTGATTCTTGGATTGAATTACAAAAAGGTAAGAGGTAATTCTTATAATCCTTATAAACCCTAATTAGGGTTCATTGGTTCCGGAAGATTGCTTTGATTCTTGTTCGGACTAGAATCACAAAGGTATGTTTACTATTTAATTATTGATTAATTGATTACATGTTATTCGATCTATTATAATTGCTTCCGCTCATGCTCACTTTGATGTACTTAGTTTATTTATATGAATGTCATGATATAATAATTCCAACAAAGGTACCAACGAACACGTGTCACCATTACTATCCAAAATGAATAGATGTGGTGTGAGTCCTACCAAAATACCCACATAACTATCAGTCACATAACAATAGTCTATTAATATTATTCACAAATGTTCTCTTAAAGGCTAAACTAAATATATTTAACAAATAAAAGGCCTGTAGTATGTTACTTGCATACCAGTACACTAAAATATTGTAATATGGATGAACTCACACAATAATATTGTCATTTTCCATCAATTTTAATTGGTTTATTTTGTTATGTCTCATTTAGGGTACCACATAGCCAAAGTGGTCAAATTGTCAAACATTTGGTCGCATAATGTTGGCTTTTGCACCATCACGTATTTGCTAGAATCAATTTTTGAACCAGTGCAAGAGTTCGTTCGCAATGAGAAATCTTAATTTTTTTATTATTTTTTTTCTTCCTTGGGTGTTCCAGCATAACTAGAACAAGATTTAACCGCTTTGTGGCAAGATGTGGGGCGGGGGGGGGGGGGGGGGGGGGACATAGAATTGAATCGGTTCATATTATAATAGTCTACACCAGGAAGGATCTGTTAACTCGATTGTTTTTTTTTTTTTTTTTTTTTTTTTTTTTTTTTTTTTTGGGGTCCGGTGTCTAGTTTTTTAATATAGGACTCATGCACTAGCAATGAATAAGAATTATAGTCCAAACCTTAAATTATATATAAGAATACTTTGGACAACTTTCAAACTGAGTGACTTGTTCCTCGTTTAGGTAATAATGATTTGACCCATTGTACTCGTTCTTCGTTAACTTCACGACATGTTATTCAAAAAACACAAAACGTGTTGCATTATCGCCAGCTTTTTCCTGAAGCATAACCAAACAAATAGGAATGATGTGAGAGTACACCCATATAGGGAACTCTGAATCCAGTTGCTTCAAAATACAACGTTAGCACTCTATAACAAACAGATAAATCGTATATAGGAACGCAGGAGATGACATGTAGGCATGTACATTATTTGATAACTTAACAAACAGTCAAAATTTACATCCCACATAGGTTAAAGAAGTGAAATCTTTCTTGTTTATATATTATAGAGAATGACAATCACATATGTCCATGATTATAACTATGTTTTCAGATACATGTGTTAGCGAAGTTTGTCGTAAAACTAATTATTTTAAACTTCGTGTACATTTGAATCTAAAAATAAATATTAAATTGTTGACTTTTTTAGCTGTTGTCCTTTTTGAAAATGGCAAATGACATTTAAATACATTCAAGTTGACACTTTTTGTTGTTGTATGTATCCAACTTTTTTTTTTTTTTTTTTTTTTTTTTTTTGCTATTGTAACACAAACTTTTTGAATTTCGTCTATTGTGTGTATTTTGTGATCGTTTTTTCATGTAAAATGACTATTTTACCCCTTAAATTTTGAAAAAAGTAAGGGTAAAATGGTCATAAAATACACACAATAGACGAAATTCAAAAGGTTTGTGTTACAATAGCAAAAAAAAAGAAAAAAGTTGGCTACACACAACAACAAAAAGTGTCAACTTGAATGTATTTAACCCTTTTGAAAATGGGTAAGCCAAAAAAATTATTAAACTACTTGTAGAGCAAAATAATTCAGCTGTAACAAAAATAAATAAAGTACACTGATGTATCACCACAATGATGAAGGATTATGATCTTGCAAAACTTTGTAGGAATCTCAGTTTTCTCACTCGCACAAGCACAACAATAAATATAGGGTCGCAATTTTGATTCTGGATTTCATTTACACCACAAATGAATTGTTGTGGATTCTATAATGTCGCAATATCAACTCATTTTACGCGAACGTTACTAAATTTGGACTAGATTTAAAGCATACTTTGTGAATATAACTATAGAGTTGTACTTACCTTATGATACACAACGACAATCAATCTTCATAAACTAGAACAAAAAAAATTCAACTAAAAGAGACAGAATGACCAAGTGAGTTTCTCGAGCAATTTAGACACAAAATTACT
Source organism: Artemisia argyi (assembly GCA_030686995.1). Classification (NCBI taxonomy): domain Eukaryota; kingdom Viridiplantae; phylum Streptophyta; class Magnoliopsida; order Asterales; family Asteraceae; genus Artemisia; species Artemisia argyi. The sequence continues at coordinate 14,459,370 of CM060687.1, read as the reverse complement.
TCACATTACCAATGGAACTTAATTAACTTCATAGCATGTAATTTAAGAAACACAAAACGTGTTGCATTATTGGTCTTTTTTTCCTCGACCACAACCAAACAAAAAAGAAAGAAAATATTAGTGTAAACCTGTATGAAATCGTGGTCCCTTAATAAGTAGTACTATATTTAAACTTTGGCATGTAATTTAGACAAAAGATAATTAACTTCATGACATGTAATTTAAGAAACACTTAACTAGTTGCATTATCGCTATTATTTCCTCGATCACAACCAAACAAAAGGGATAGAAACACGTATAAAATCAGTGATAGAAACTCGTATTTCAAAAGGGTCTCCAAATCCAATTGCGATGTCACTTAATAACCATACTCTCTAATGAATAGATATGGTATATAGAAATGCAATAGTCAAAATGTAGGTATGTACATCTTTTGATAAAAGACCATCCAACTTTGCATCCCACATAGATAAAATAAGGGAAAACTTTCTTGTTTATGTACTATAGTGAATGGGCAACATACACGTCAATAACAATACTATGTTTTCAGGTTCAAGGTTATTGATGAAGTTGATTGTAAATCTTAAAGAATCAAAACTTATCAATAATCTTTAACGAGAGAATAAGTATTAATCCTTGACTTTTTTTTTTGAGTATCTTTTCACTTAAAAAAGGAAAAAGGAAAAAAAAAAAAAAAAAAAAAAAAAAGGCAAAAGTACGTTAGTATATTTTATGTTTATTTAAATTTTAAGTACCCAACCAACTGTACACTGATATATCAATACTAAGACAATGTACACTGATATAACCATTTTTAAGCTCTGTAATGAACAAATAATCTTGATATACGTGCCAATTAATCTTGATATACATGCCAATATAGATATTGTGATGAGGTGTACAATCAGTGTTAGTTTTGGTAGGTATAATCGTGTATCAATTACAAATATTGAACGTCAATATTATGACAAATCATGATTTAAGGTTAGAGTTTGAAGATGATTTTTTTTATTCATGTTGAAATGCGAAGTGAAGTGGAGTAAAGTTGTTGCAACTGTAATATATCATTTAAAACACTACCTATCAAAACTGATCTGGAATATACACATGCAAAACATTGACGCGGAATGTACTTTAGAAATTTTCAAAAAAATTTAGACGAAAAAGTTATTGTTCGTGCATACTGGAACCCCATTTGAAAGTTGGTCAAATGTGGAACACCTTTTAGTTCACGTATTAACTTGATACTTTATAGAAAGTCCATTGTTATTTTCTGACCTAAACCTCAAAGTAAATAGTAAACATCAAATTACATCCTTTTAGTTTATCAATTTTCACACTAAACATCTCTCACAAACACATTATATCTACATCCCACAAAGATTAAAGAGGTGAAATCTTTCTTGTTTATGTACCGAAGTAAATGAGGGTCATACATGTCTCAATATTGCCATGTTTTTAAGGCGCATGGTTATGGACGAAGTTGATTATGAAAGTTAAAAAAAAACAAACATCGTTAATGAACATGTTTTTGGAAAACATATATAAATGGGCAAATAATAAAAAAAAGTAATATACTTGCCACAATTTCATCGAATGGGTAGTGAACTAAATTTTTTCATTTTTAGCACCATTAACTTGGTTTTTTTTCATCATATGGGTAATATGTGACCTGTTCAACAGGTACCAAGTTCCACCACCACCCAGAAGATGAATATTTGGCAAGTATAATACTTTTTTTAATAATTTGCCTTACCCATCACCACCCATTCCGACGACCACTGCCGCTTCGGCCACCTCAACCCACGACCCACCTCCTCCTTCCTCTCTCTTCCTCTTTCCTCATCACACAAACCATAATTAAAATAAAAAACCCAAACATCTCCACCATTCGCCGCTGTTATTTCTACCGGAAACCACCACCACCATCACAACAGCCGCCGTTATTTCTACCTGAAACCACCACCACTGCCACAACAGCCGTCGTTATTTACTTCCCATCATGTAAATAACACAAAATAACCGTATTCCAACACCCCACATCTCTCTCAGGCATTTCATCAAACACTTTAATTGCAACCCAAAACATCCCACATTCCTTGATACGTTGGATGTTGGGTATCAACAAGAGAGAGAGAGAGAGAGAGAGAGAGAGAGAGAGAGATGTTTTCAGTGGTGGGTGTGTGGCTGTGGTTGAGTTACGGGTGGTGATAGAGACGTTTCTCGGCCCGTGAAGGGTACTAGAGTAATGGAAATAATGTAGAGATCAAGAAAATGGTGGTAGTGTGTTAATGTTTGTGGTAGTGGTGTTCTGGTGACCTAAACACTTGGGATATATAAACTAAGGATTTACCAATAGGGCAAATTATTAAAAATAACAGTGGTGGCTGTTGTGGCAGTGGTGGTGGTTTCAGGTAGAAATAACGGCGGCTGTTGTGATGGTGGTGGTGATTTTCGGTAGAAATAACAGCGGTGAATTGTGGAGATGTTTGGGTTTTTTATTTTAATTATAGTTTGTGTGATGAGGAAAGAGGAAGAGAGAGGAAGGAGAAGGTGGGTCGTAGGTTGAGGTGGCCGGAGCGGCAGTGGTCGTCGGAGTGAGTGGTGATGGGTAGGGCAAATTATTAAAAAAGGTATTATACTTTTCAGATATTCATCTTTTGGGTGGTGGTGAAACTTGGTACCTGTAGAACAGGTCACATATTACTCATACGATGAAAAAAAAAACAAGTTAATGGTGCTAAAAATGAAAATTTTTAGTTCACTACCCATTCGATGAAATTGTGGCAAGTATATTACCTTTTTTTATTATTTGCCCTATATAAATGTTAGGCGTTTTTCTGTATTTGTTCTCACTTATAAATTAAAATGGCTACTGCAAACTACACTTTAAGAAATATGGACTAGATAAAATCTATACTTTATGAAATATTACTCTAGAGTTGTACTTAACATATGATATATACATAGGGGGTCATGTTCAATGCAGAACCATATTTTTGTACAGAACTTACAGAACCACTTTAAACCAATCAAAATTTAGTTATATTAAATACTTTTTTTTAGAATCTAAAGGGTGTAACAGGAAATACACATTTTGACTAATCTTTTGAATTTTTTTTTTAATTTAGAAAACGTTTTTTGAATGCCCTCAATTTTCTGATTTTTTTCCCCTTCAGAATACAAGTTTTGCTAAAACGAGTTGCATATATGTTTTTTTTTTCTTTTTTCTTTTTTTTTAAATTATAATTTTACACACTTTTCTTGCGTACAATTGTTTTTGCTTAAAATAATAAATGCACATATGTTTCTAGTGTAGATTATCTTTAAAAATTTATAACAAAAAACATAAACATATACATGTAATTTCTAATTTTTTTAGCAAAGCAAAAACATAAATACAATACACAAAATTTTATATCAAATAAAATACAATTCAAATACAAATATATATTGTGCTATAGATTCAAAAACATGTATGCACTCTTCGAAAAACATGCATGAACGCTCCGAGAACATATATGCACAACTTCGAGAACACTGGTGCACAACTTCGAGAACACTGGTGCACGCCATCTAAAAGCACAAGTACATTGATCATCTTCGTCACACACCTTCATTCCTAAGATTGAGCCACTCCCTGAAACAAATACATAGAAAAAAACTAGTATATCAAATTATGTCACATTCTAGTTGAAAAGTTCGAGAACACTGGTGCACAACTTCGAGAACATATATGCACAACTTCGAGAACACTGGTGCACAACTTCGAGAACACTGGTGCACGCCATCTAAAAGCACAAGTACATTGATCATCTTCGTCACACACCTTCATTCCTAAGATTGAGCCACTCCCTGAAACAAATACATAGAAAAAAACTAGTATATCAAACTACCATATTGATCAAATTGAAAAGTTCAATATCTTTTCTAGCAGCTTTAAGAATCTCCGCCACAAGAAACTTTAACATATCAGGAAATCCCATCTGCGTCCCGTGGAATCCACTCCCATCCGACCAAGGGGGCTTCAGATTTAACCGTTGTGCGAGAACAGCAGATGACTTCTTGGAATGAAAGTCTGATGAATCTAACGGCACCCCTTTACAAAGACACAAAAGACTTCGAAGAACATGAGATCCATGATAGTTGGTCATAACCTCAACAGGATTGGCAACAATTGCCTGACAAAGTGACTTCAATAAGAGATTGGTCTCCACCTTCTTGAAGATGTGCAGCGAAAGATTTGAGAGCTGTTTCAGCTACATGATAACTCCTCCTCGTATCATATATGCACAACTTCGAGAACACTGGTGCACAAGTTCGAGAACACTGGTGCACGCCATCTAAAAGCACAAGTACATTGATCATCTTCGTCACACACCTTCATTCCTAAGATTGAGCCACTCCCTGAAACAAATACATAGAAAAAAACTAGTATATCAAATTATGTCACATTCTAGTTGATAATAAAATAAAACTTAAACAAAAACATATATGTGATGAACTATAAACCAATCTATAATCAAAACAGGTATAACATATTTGCACAATCTTGATCTATAAAATTGTGTCAATTAATTTTTAAAAATAACACTAAGATGCACAAAAGCATCCAAATATATCTCACATGTTATTATAAAGTGTTATACAAGAAGTGTTTTAGTATAATGGTTGTATTTAAGCTTAGTTATCATCACAGGTTCATTGCATGTGTAGCCTTCATCGCTCTTTTAACACCATTAATAGGTATCTGCTCTAGTACCCATTTTTATCGCATAGTTCATTAGCAAAATAGTTACAGTACTAACTAGTACTCGTAATAAGTACTCCATAAACCATTAGCCCATTGATTTACTTAAAAAAAAAAAAAAAAAAAAAAAAAAAAAGACCGACACAAGATAAGCCAATGAATTCATTATGAGGCACTTCTGTCACTTTAAAGTTGGAACCATTTATCATTAGTCAATAGAAAACAACCATAACATATCAACGTGATAACAATAACCAAGCGCCCCCAATTTCGAAACATAAATAGAATGCTAATGCTAGTGCTAAAAAAAATATTAAAAAAAAAAAAAAAAAAAAAGGCTAATCTCAGTGACCCACCAATATTAAACAACATCAAAATGCTTCCATTCTTTTTTGACTCAATGAACATACGCTGACATAAAAAACTAGTTAATCATTTACCATTAATTAAATAGTTTAGATCTGAGGTTAGAAAAACGTAACACATGTTTAAAGACAATTGAATTTATTCTATGAATATCATTTCTATTGTAAAAAAACCATTAGTAAAAACAATAATATTTATTAAATCAATTTAATAAGAGAATCAAAGCAAGTACCTGATCTTGATACATTGAACTTGTGGGTAATCGTTGGATCTCGTGACATGTATGCTCGATCTAAAGAGATTTGTGATGTTCATTTTTATTTTCGCCGAACGACGGATCTTGAGAGATCGGCGGCATAGAGATTTTTTGGTGTCAGTTTCTAGGTTAAAGTGAAGAGAGGAAAGATGGGGAGCGGTATATTTGTGGCGGATTACAGATGGCAAGTGCATTTTTTTAGGGATAACATGGAATACCCATACTACCCTTTAATCTATTTTCTTTTTAAAAAACTAGACGAGTACCCGTGCATAGCAACGAGATTTTATAGCGACAGATAGTTTATTGATAAAAAAGTTTATAGGTTATAATCGAAAAATAATAAAAGTTTGAAGATTTGGGAATTAAACATAATGTTTTGAAACCCGGTTCAACCAGGTTGGTTCAACTGGTTGAACCGTTCCGGTCGAAAAACGGGTTTGAAGCGTCCCGGGTCAACCCGGTTTGTGTTTTAACTGGTTGTATTTAATTTGGTAGATATGTTTTTAATTGGTTGTACAATGTGAATAAATCATTGTACTTTTATGTAATGGATAATGTTTTGAAACCCGGTTCAACCCAGGTGGTTCAACCGGTTAAACCGTTCTGGTTGAAAAATGGGTCGATTTAAACCAGGTCAACTTGCTAGGTTCGGTCGAAAACGGGTCAAATTAAATCGGGTCAACCCGCCGGGTTTGAAGCGTCCCGGGTCAACCCGATTTGTATTTGAATTGGTTGTGTTTACTTGGTAGATATGCTTTAATTTGGTTGTGCAATGTGAATAAATAATTGTACTTTTAAGTATTGGGGTGTTTTAATAATAGTATTAATTACATTTCACTTTCTCTCTCATTTGACCATTGTTGAAAACTCAACATTTCACTTTTGACCATCTATACTACATATAATAGACAAATGACTCTCTCTCCAAAAAGTTTCAGACTTACAACACTTTATGCATGGTGAACAACACTTTAGTGCACAAAATTTTCAGACTTACAACGCTTTAAGCATAGTGTACAATAAAAAATAGCAAGAACTCAAATTCAGAGCAAAATTCATCAATTCTACATTAATAGCATTAAAAACACCCCCTGCACCAAAATTACAAGTAGTTAAGCACAATGTACAACTCTCCCATCCACAGATCTATACGAATTTATACTGTCTTTTCATTATACCAAACTTTTTAAAGAAATAACAAGAACAAATGTCCTCAAATCAACCCATATCAATAACAAATCCATATCTAAATTAGGAACCCATCAACCACAAAACTTGAACATAAAATAACAATCAAACGATCTCAGGGTTTTTTTTTTTTTTTTTTTTTTTTTTTTTCATGTGTCATAAAATATTATGAGACCCAATAGTCAAAACACGAAATAAAACATCATCATCGATCCATTTTTGAAGCATATCTTCATTATATATCCGAAACATAAAGATAAGAAAAATAACAAATTTATTACTTTCTTTTCTTGGTTCGTTCAAAAACATACAAACTAAAAAAACGTAACTCGATGATACCTACCCGAGACCCTCCAAAGGATCTTGAAGATATATAAATGCTCTCTTGATTCTATTTAGGCGCAAACGAAATCATAGGTTAATTAAGGGACGGTATTGGGACAATTAGAAGAAGCACAACAAGGGAGGATGTATTTTGTGATTCGTGCGAATGAAAAGAAGATGAAATAATTTTTGGTATATTGATTGTGAAATTTTGTTGGCTGCATTTTTCAAAGAGAAAGAATGAGGCGTGAGATGTAATTTTGGAGTTGTGCAAATGAGTATTCACTGGAGTTTTAAACCCTAATTTCAAAGATATGATGTTGGGTATTTTTTAAGCTTGATTGGGCTGGACTAGATGGGCTATGTAATTATAGTTTTCAATAACATTTTAAATTAAAAAGAGAACGAATATTTTGCAATAAATAGGAATGAATGTATAGAGTATGTTATTCTCTAGAGTTTGTATTTATGTACATTTGTATTGAATTCGATTATGCAAATAGATGAAAATTATTATAAAATTTTCATGTTGCAATGGTAGTATTATGTTTTTCTTAAAAAACATTTAGTGATATTTTGATTAATAACACTTTACTTTTTAATTTATTTCTGTATCGATCTCATCAAACTTAACATTAATGTTGGTGACTAAATAAAAACAACATGGAATAAAAGAATTTGCGTGGTGTAGTTCATTAATCGACTTCGATCATCAAAGACTAATATTTTTGGGCTGAATCGAGTTTGGATCACAAATTATTTATTGGGCTCATAAAATATGGGTTTGTTGATCGCTTACTTGATCGTGACGGTTGATCGATGATAGTAGAGGGAGACGAACAATAGATGAGAAGAATTGGCAATGAATGAGAGTTTTATTTGCACACGTGACTTTGTATACAATTTGCTGTCGTAGGTGAGAAAAAAGGGTTGTCGTAGTTGGCTGATGATTAAATATGTAGTTTTTCACTCTTAACAATTTAGACCTCGTATATTCACAATATTACCGTGCACTATTTTAATATTTTTACAGTATCACATGCACACTCATCTATTTTTGTATGAAATAGTTTGTTTTTTTACTTAAAAATCTCGCTATTTGTAAAGTTATTGCCACAAAATGTATATAGCTAGAAAACATTTCTCGCTAAAATTTTAATTACAGGGTACCCGCCGCCGCATCGCGCGGGTACCCTGCTAGTTTTTCTATTATAGGTAGTATAGATAAGTAGTAAATATTTACAAAAATGCCATCTTGCATTGATATGATGTACATCATGCATTATTAGGAGTAAAAAGACTGGTTCTATAGGTTCTGTACAAAATAATGGTTCTGCATTGAACGCTACACTATACATAGGACAAATAATTTCCTAAACAATAACAAAATTTAATTAAAATTGACATAAATACCGAGTGATTTGCTCAAGAAACACAACAATTTGCATTATCGGCAATTTATTTATTTATTTTATTATTATTATTTTTTTTTCAAAAATGACAAACATAAAAGAACGAAAATAATAGAGTAAGCCCGCATGAAATCACTCAAATTACAAAATGAGGATCATACATGTCTAGAATATTACTATGTTTTGGGATGCATGTGTTTATGAAGTTGATTATTAAACTAAAGATTTCAAATCGTAATCAGGTACATATCAAAATAATTATAAAATTCTTTGGCTTTTTAGTATCTTTTGTCACTTAAATTATAGTAATCTAAATTTTTTATTCACAAAGATTGTCCATAAGTTTATATAACTAAATATTTAGTAATCTTTTATCTATCTTTTTAATAAAACAAAACCGTAACTATACCAGCCATCATTCTCAATTTAACTATTAGCTAGAGATTTTTATAATATGTGACGAATGTTCAATAGAAACGTTTTACCAATCCACCTGAACTTACCTAACCCAACCGTACGTATAGTACAATGCCATATTGATTATGTAGTTAAGTGTTACGAAAATGAATGAATAAAGGTGTGGCTCTCTAAGTTCTTTTGGATTCTTAAACCAAATTAACCTTAAATTTGCATTAATCAAAAGACAAAGTGATCTAGACACGTGCAATTTTTTTATTTTATTTTTTTTTATCTTATGTGTTGAATATATACATGCCGACCCTCAGCAAAGCGGAATGTTCCCAGAGGCCAACTCGTTAGCCACACAAGAAAGACCAACAATTTAAGTTATTCTATTTTCCTTGTAAGAACTGGATTTTTGAATGTTGCACAAAGTATTTGAATTGGCGAACCCACATAGTCTAAGTCTAATGATCGTGTGAAAAAGGCAAAAGAAGCTAAACCATCTCATATACAGCCTTTACGACCAACTAAGTTGTGCCTCCATGTAAGGGCTCCATTGAACACGTATGACTTAGGATATTAGGCTTCTAAATTGAACAGCTCACTCATGTATAAAGTGCCATTCAATCTGATCCACATATGTCAACCATGTGATCGACTAACAAATGAGTCAACTAGGGTGATTTGAAACAACCCTCTTGGTTGCCTATATTTCTAGAGAAGATATCTAGAGACAACTTCGTCCAATACTCCTGTCAATCTAAAACTCAATCAATCACACTCATTGTAGTACGTTTAAGATAGAAAAAGTAATAATAAGGACAAATAATCTACAAATGGGTTTAGCCCATAAAATTACAATAGGCCATAACACATGCATCTGGTATGTTTGTTTCTTGTAAAGTTTTGTATATATATAAGTGAAGCAGGAAATTTAATAAATCTATTGGGATGATGGGAGTCAGTAAGCGAACCACCATTTATCCGGAAGTTCAGTGGTTCAATTCTCGACAACACATGTCTCTGTATTTTTCATCTCAGTCAAAAAGTAATTTGTTATTAAATACTTAAATACATTATTCACATTTTCATATTTTTACTTAGGGAAATTGGCAAAAAAAGGCACTATATTTGCCACCTTTTGTCATTGTATGTGTCATACTTTTTTTTTTTTTTTTATTATAGCACCAATTTTTCTAAAAGACGCCATTGTGTGTACTGGTGACTTGTTTCACCTGTTGCAGCAGGTTGAGTTAACGGGCGTTTGTTTTTTTTTGCAGCGTTAGTCCTTTATTATTGCAATGTTAGTCCTTTACACGTTTTTGTCCGTTTTTCGTCCGTTTTCGCACGTTTTCATACGGTTTTGTCCGTATTTACACGTTTTCATTCGTTTTTTCACGTTTTCGCCCATTTTCGCACGTTTTTGTCCGTATTTACACATTTTCGTTCGTTTTCGACCGTTTTTACACGTTTTCGTCGGTTTTTTCACGTTTTCGTCCGTTTTTTCACGTTTTCGCATGTTTTTGTCTGTATTTACACGTTTTCGTCCGTTTTTGTCCGTATTTACAAATTTTCGTTCGTTTTTGTCCGTTTTCGCCCGTTTTCGCACGTTTTCATACGGTTTTGTCCGTATTTACACGTTTTCATTCGTTTTTTCACGTTTTCGCCCGTTTTTGTCCGTATTTACACATTTTCGTTCGTTTTCGACCGTTTTTACACGTTTTCGTCGGTTTTTTCACGATTTCGTCCGTTTTTTCACGTTTTCGCCCGTTTTCGCACGTTTTTGTCTGTATTTACACGTTTTCGTCCGTTTTTGTCCGTATTTACACATTTTCGTTCGTTTTTGTCCGTTTTCGCCGGTTTTGTCCGTATTTACACGTTTTCATTCGTTTTTTTCACGTTTTTGTCCGTGTTTACACATTTTCGTTCGTTTTCGACCGTTTTTACACGTTTTCGTCGGTTTTTTCACGTTTTCGTCCGTTTTTTCACGTTTTCGCCCGTTTTCGCTCGTTTTTGTCTGTATTTACACGTTTTCGTCCGTTTTTGTCCGTATTTACACATTTTCGTTCGTTTTTATACGTTTTCGCCCTTTTTCGCACGTTTTTTTTCCATATTTACACATTTTCATTCGTTTTCAACCGTTTTTACACGTTTTCGTCCGTTTTTTCACGTTTTCGACCGTTTTCGCATGTTTTTGTCTGTATTTACACGTTTTCGTCCGTTTTTGTCTGTATTTACACATTTTCGTTCGTTTTTACACGTTTTTGCCCGTTATCGCACGTTTTTGTCTGTATTTACACATTTTCATGCGTTTTCGACCGTTTTTAGACGGTTTCGTCCGTCTTCGCACGTTTTCGAAAAAAAATTGATTTTTTATTTCTCGAAATTAAAAAAATTTTGAAAAAAAAAATTAAAATAATTTTTTATTTTTCGAAAAAAAAATTGTTTTTCGGTTTTTTTTTTTTCGAAAAACAAATTAAAAAAATTTTGAAAAAAAAATTAAAATAATTTTTTATTTTTCAAAAAAAAATATATTTTTTTTTCAAAATATTTTTAATTAGTTTTTCAAAAAAAAAAATTTCGAAAAAAAATATTTTTTTTTCGAAAAATAAAAAATTATTTCAAATTTTTTTTTAATTATTTTTTCAAAAAAAAAATATTTCGAAAAATAAAAAATTATTTTAATTTTTTTTCAAAATTTTTTAAATTTTTTTTTAATTTTTTTTTCGAAAAAAAAAAAATTTGAAAAAAAATTAAAATAATTTTTTATTTTTTGGAAAAAAAATTATTTTTTATTCAAAATATTTTTATTTTTTTTTCAAAAAAAAAATATTCCGAAAAATAAGAAATTATTTTAATTTTTTTTTTAATTTTTTTTAATTTTTTTTTTGAAAAAAAAAATTTGAAAAAAAATTAAAATAATTTTTTATTTTACGGAAAAAAAAATTATTTTTTTTCAAAAATTTTTAATTTTTTTTTTCAAAATTTGAAAAAAAATTAAAATTAAACAATAATTTTTTTTTCGAAAAATAAAAATTTATTTTAATTTTTTTTTCAAAATTTTTTTAATTTCGAGAAATAAAATGGTCGAAGACGGATGAAACGTGTAAATACAGACAAAAACGTGCGAAGACGGACGAAAACGTGAAGAAACGGACGAGAACGTGAAAAAAACGGTCGAAAACTAATGAAAATGTGTAAATACGGACGAAAACGTGCGAAAACGAACGAAAACGTGTAAATACAGACAAAAACGTGCGAAGACGGATGAAAACGTGAAGAAACGGACGAAAACGTGTAAAAACGGTCGAAAACGTGTAAATACAGACAAAAACGTGCGAAGACGGACGAAAACGTGAAGAAACGGACGAAAACGTGTAAAAACGGTCGAAAACTAATGAAAATGTGTAAATACGGACAAAAACGTTCGAAAACGGGCGAAAACGTGAAAAAAACGAACGAAAACGTGTAAATACGGACAAAACCGTATGAAAACGTGCGAAAACGGAAGAAAAACGGACAAAAACGTGTAAAGGACTAACGTTGCAATAATAAAGGACTAACGCTGCAAAAAAAAACAAACGCTCGTTAACTCAACATGCTGCAACAGGTGAAACAAGTTACCAGTACACACAATGGAGTCTTTTAGAAAAGTTGGTGCTAAAATCAAAAAAAAAAATATGACACATACAATGACAAAAGGTGGCAAGTATAGTGCCTTTTTTTGCCAATTTCCCTTTTACTTATTCGTTTTATAAACAGTAAGAGCACCAAGTGTAGTTGAAGAAGGAGGGCTCGCTGTCCGACGTGGAAGAGTCAACGGCGAGCCACTCCTCTTCACTACACCAATTGAGCCTTGCCGTTCTTCCCCGTTGTGTTCCTCCCCGTGCCGACGAAGAGGTGAGTTTCTGACATTCCATTTTTTTTCTTTTCTTTTTCCGTTGAATATTAGTTGTATAATTTGATGTTTTTTTGAAATGTATGTTTATATTTGTGAAAGTAAAATGTATTTGTAGTTTCAAATAGATAGTTTTTTTTTTTTTGTAAGAATGTAATGTGTAAATGCTAATGCAACTATATTAAACATAGGATTGAAATAACTTGAAACAACATACAATTATTTTACAAATACAATAACAACATTAAACTAAGAAACGGAAATTAAAAACCATAAACTACCATACGATAATAAAAACTACGATTCAGTAAAATGAATCATCAGACACATAGCCCTCGTGACTCGAATAGGAGGCACTTGAATCGTCCTCACTCGATGGCACAAGTAGAAGTCCCTGAGCCCATCGCCATTCTGCTCGTCTGTTCTTCCGATCCTGTTTCCCTTTGAGGTACGCCTCATGCTCCCTTGCCTGACGGTCTTGCTCAGCTTCAAACTCCAAAAGAACTTGCATATCCAGCTCGTACTGTTCTTCCTCAGTCAACTCACGAATGTTGGGTTGATTTTGAAGGACAACTTCACCTGTAACAGATATATGAATTAGTGGCCTTTGTATTCCTGTATTGTGTGTTGGTTTATGTTAAGTATTTCCGTTTCATTTGTGATGTTATGTCAGTTTAAGTATTTTCGTGTCGTATCGTATTTTTTCCCGCAAATCATATGATTTTTTTTCCGTATTGTAACTTTTTAATTTGGATGAAATAAAATTAATATGTTGTGTTATTTTTAAGTATTTGTGAAATGAATTTAATTTATTTAATGAAGTGAATAAAAAAATAAAGGTGTAAGTGGTGGGGCTCTAATGGGGAAGTTGAGGTTTGTTGTTTGGTGATGAGGGAGTTTGTTGTGAAGTGTTGAAGTTGAGGTGTTGGGTGATGTGGCACACGGGGGACCCGAATGAGGAGATAAATCTCTTTGACTACACCTTGTGCTCTAACATGTTGTTGAATCTAATTTTATCATATGCTGAGTATTGTGTAGTCATGCTTTTATTTTCTTAAATATCATTTGAGCTATTTATTAGCCAAAGTGCGGACGAAGTGGGCGACAAGCTTTTGAAGACATCCACTGTAGTAGTTTACGAAAAGGTTTAGAAAGGAATGAGAAGGTCTAAAAAACTTGTAAACCATAGTGAACATATATCTCATGTTTGTGTGACACGAATAGGTGTAGAATCTTAAATCTTTTCACAATTTAATGCATTTGAATTATTTATAGTGTTTATAAAGCTTTGCGAGGTTTACAAATAATGAAATAGATTTATAAAACAAAAATGTTAATTAATGACATAATTCAATTATAAACCTTTAAAAAAGTTTAATATAGTGTCTAAACTTTCCCATAGATAACATGTAGCATGAGATAACATGTGGGTATGTACGTTATCATGTACTTGGTATTTGATAAAATCATTTCAACTACTTTACATCCCACATAGGTTAAAGAACAAAGATCTTTCTTGTTTATATAATTTAGCGAATGAGTATGATACATGTTGAGAAGAGTGTTATGCTTTCAAGCACATAGTTAATCAAATTTATAGGTTAATCCAACCACCCAAAAATTGACTTATCTGTTTGCTTGAAAATTTAATATATATTCTTAGCTTTTAATATCCTTTCACTTATGAAATGCGCACTCTAAACCTTTTATTTTCAAACTTCACTCTAAACCTTTTATTTTCAAACTTCTTGATCATGCAAAAATTGACTTTTCTGTTTGCTTGAAAATTTAATATATATTCTTAGCTTTTAATATCCTTTCACTTATGAAATGGGCAATCTAAACCTTTTATTTTCAAACTTCTTAATCATGCTTCAACAAAAGAGTCGCGGCACTCAAAAAGGGTGTACAAGTTCAAAGTTTTCAGTCGATTTAAACTTTTTGAAAAAACGTTTACTTACTTTCACTCTATCTACATAAGAAAACAAAACCACAGTTACATCATCATTCTCAATGTCAATTTACCAAGCAACATTTGGAAAGCTTTTATAGAATATGTGATAGATGTCATCAATAATAACATAAAAAATGGAAAAATTAACACTAACCACATTTCAGGGTATCATATTATGAGCAACCAGGCCATTTCGCCGCCAGTGTTCATTTCAATTCATATACGTTTCACCGCTCTAGCGGAACTTATCTGACCCTGTCGTATATTGCCATATTAATTTTGCCGTGGCATGTGATCAACATGATTTAAGGCATGGCCTCATGTAACATCTCTATTGAGCACATATGAGTTTGGCCCTTTACATTCTTACGATTGTACTACCAAATCAAGCACAAAGTTCCATTTAAACTAATCCGGATGTCCATTGCAATCCATGTTACGAAAATGAATTTAAGATCCATGCATGTAACGTATCTCATGAGCACATAATGAGTTTGGTCCTTTACGGTCTTACCATCACCATTCATGTGACTAAAGATATGAGGCAACTATGGTACAACATTTGTGATTTGAGTCACTTGTTTTGCCTATATTTCTACTCAGTGTGATTCTGGGTTCACCTAATCAAACTTTAATGTTTCCACCCCAAGCTTCTATTGAGCACGAATGGTTCTTCAACTCAATCATGCTAAAAAAGTACCGTTCAAACTAATTGATCAGATATCCAATCATCCATGCGAGTATGTGACTAAGAATGAGGCGAAATTGGTATAACATAGGCAGCTCGAGCACTCTTATTTCTAAATAATTTATAAAGAGACAGAGGAACAACTTTTTCCTAACAATGTACGTAGAGCTTAATCAGTTACACGGTAATAACGAATGTGTTTGATGCAGGGAACGACACCAATTCAATTGCCAATATGTTGTCATCCTATTTTGCTTAAGTTGATATCAGTGGTAGAATTCAACGAATTCGCATGGTTGATGTAAAACGGTCAAACAAGCAAGCTCATGGCTAAGCCATGAGCCCATGCAGATTTTAGCCATTCGGAGCTGTTTAGGGGCAGAAAATGGCGTTTTTCTATTTTTCGAGTATTGTTTAGCACTTTTGGATTTGTCTCCTTTTCCATATTTGTTTAAGGATTTTTTTCCTTTGTTTCATGGACTTAAAAAGTTGGTGTTTTAGGGTTTTTTGTCATTGGTATTTGATTACAAGTTATAAAGATTTGCGCTCAAGAGGCAATTCAGTTATTTCTTGTTTAATTCATTGTTGTGTGTTTGGCCATCGATCTGACATTAGTGTATTTATCGAAAATGGGTAGATGTGTCATCCTCATAATCAGTCCTACTAGAAAAACTCAAGAAACCCAGAGTTCAATTTCGGTTCACCTAATCCGAACTATTGACGTTTAGCAAGGGGCTACTTAATCAATCACACAAAGATTGCCTATTGATCTTATATATTTGCAAAGGAAGTATATATCTTCGTCGTATAAAGTGCTCGAACTAAACTACAAATACTTAATTAACTTCATCGCATGAAATTCAAGAAACACAAAACGAGTCGCATTATTGGCAATATTTGCCTCGGCCACAACCAATCAAAGAAGAACGAAAATATGAGAGTAAACTCATATGAAATTAGTGATAAACTCCGTATAAGATCTTCAAATCAGATTGCGTCGTCACTTAATAATAGAATTAAACTTTGATAGTAACAATCTGAGTAGCTTCAAAACACAAACGATCTAGAATGAACATATGAATGGTACACATTATAATACCCTAAATGCATGAGCCAACATGTAGGTATGTACGTATGTTCATGGACGGACATACATGTATGTCGGGTGTGGCACGGGATACCCCCGATTTTAGGTCACGAATGCAAAAAGATTTCAATGCCATTTTTGTGGCATGTGCAACCCCCAAATTTTTTTTACTACTTTCATTTCTTACGGTGTAACTTTAGTTAGCCCAATATTTCTTTTGTGCAACATCCTCTTAAAAATCATTGGTCCATCCCTGCGTACTTTATTATGTATTTGATAGCTAGGGTCATTTCAACTATACATTGCATCCCACATAGATTATAGAAGTGCAATCTTCCTTGTTTATATACTTTGGTCTATGGCTATCATACAAGTTGAGAATCAACTGTTAGATTTTCAAGTGTATAGTTAATGAAGTTTACTTATAAACTTGAACAATAAAAACCTCATCATCCATAACATTGAAAATATAGCATACATTCTTAATATTTTAATATAGTTTCTTGATTAAAATACTGACAATCAGAGTAGCTTCAAAATATACACACTCTATATAGTAAACCGATAACTTCAAAATATACACACTCTATATCAGTTAAGGTGTTTAAAATATCTCTTTCAACTTTTCGATATAACATACTCAAAATTTTACTCTAAGGATTCGTTTGGGACCCCTAAGGAATAAAAATGGTGTAATGAGTCAGTACTTGTAATGATTCATTACATTATAAATGTGTAAACAAACAAGATTTTTTTATTCTATCGTAATAATCTATTCCATTCCCACTTTGATTACAATATACCAAACGCTACGTAAGTCTCTAACTAATACGGAGTACTCAAAAAGACACTATTAGTTTTAATTTTAATGATAATCATGGAGACCCCATTGTGGACGTGTTTGTGAAAATGACAAAAAGATAGCAAATTGAGAGTCTAGGGCATTTGGTAAGTGAAACGTATTATAACCCAAAGGTCTTCTCAAAGGCCATATACATATCGTTTTGCTTTTTTCTTTGAAAT
Organism: Artemisia argyi; assembly: GCA_030686995.1. Classification (NCBI taxonomy): domain Eukaryota; kingdom Viridiplantae; phylum Streptophyta; class Magnoliopsida; order Asterales; family Asteraceae; genus Artemisia; species Artemisia argyi. The sequence goes on along the minus strand of CM060687.1, from coordinate 14,442,019 downwards.
TACTTTCTTTTACTATTATAGGAATTAGGAAATTAACAACTCGCCGTCTTATCATTCACCGTTTTTGTATTTTGGTGTTTTTAAAATAAATAAAATTAAGAAAAAACTCTTTGATGTCACTATAAAGTCAAGTAAACATTACATATTCTCAAACACTTGAATTTCTTCAAAATCGCCATAAAGTTGATTGTTTTAAAATCACTTTAATACTTTAACTCCGTCAAGCTATCTATCAAGTATCGCTAAGAACAACCTTAAGTGTAGTGGTTAAGGAAACAATTTTTATTATAATAACACGTAAATGATTTTTGGCTGTATGATAATCCCCAAAAAGTTGAACACAATCCCAAAAATAATGCATACCCGGTTAATATTTGATTGTGATTAAATGAATTATATTCTTACAAGAAATTGTAGTAACACAAAGCCTATTAACCACAACCTTATGTTGGGTTAGCAAAGCCCAAATTTATTGTTATTTTTTTTTTAACATGCAAGCATTAGTTTTTAAAAATAATCTTAACGAATATAGAAGGCTGTGAATGATGGTTAAGTTGACTAAATTTATGGGTGTGTAATCTAAGAAATACAAAACGAGTTGCATTATTGGCAATATCTTCCTCGGCCACAACCAAACAAAGAAGAACGAAAACATTCGAGTAAACCCATATGACGCTAGTGATAAAATTTGTACTCCATAGAAGATCTCGAATCAAATTGCGTTGTCACTTAATAATCAAATTACTTCAAAATACAAACTCTCTAGTGAACTTATGGGTGGTATAGATTAGAAATACTAAAAGGATTTTGCTACATCCACATAAAATGTCCACAAAAAACTCCCACTCGCTGACATACTAAAAATGCATGAGCCAACATTTAGGTAGGTACATACGTCACAGAGTATTATATATGTATTTGATAGAATCATTTCAACTGTACATTGCATCCCACATAGGTTAAAGAAGTGAATTCTTCCTTGGTTATATACTATTGCCTATGACCATTATAAACGTTGAGAATAAACCATTAGATTTCCAAGTGCATGGTTAACGAGGTTTACTTATAAACTCGAACAATAAAAACCTTATTAAAAACCGCACCTGGAAATATAGTATAAATTCTTAACTTTTTAATATCATTTTCGCTTAAAATATGGGCACTCCAAACATTTATTTACAAAGATTTTGTTCATACTTCAGCTAAATATGTACTAATCTTTTATTTGATTTATATAATATGACAAAACCGTACGTAATTATATGCATTATCTCAAATTGATCAATATCAAATCTTAACTTGGCTTTCTTAGATGACTTAGATATGAGGCAACTCTGGTATTTTAGCTCTTTGTTGCCTACATTTTTAGAGAAGGTAACAAAAGTAAAAGTGAAAGCTTTATCCTACCAATGTACGAATCGATGATCACAAGGTACTAACGAAAGTGAGTCATCAGAAGTATCCGAAATGGATAGATGTGTCACACTCACCAAACTACACCGAGTTTGAGTTAGGTTCGCCTAATCCAAACTAATGACGTTTACGATAGGGTTGCTTGATCAGTAACATAAAAGTTATCTCTTCGTTCTATGCTAACTAATTTTTACAAGAAAAATATGTCATAATGCTAAATATGTATATTTAACAGATATAGTGCTTGTATTAAGCTACTTGCGTAGCAGAACACTGCAGTTGTCATAGAAAAAATCAAACAATGGAATTATACTAATATATCATCATAAACTACATCAATATTTAACTAGAAAGACAGTTTGATCGAGTAAGTCTCTCGACCAATTTAGACACAAAAAAAGTCCTTTACAATACCAACGACACTTAATAAACAACATGGCGTGTAAATTAAAAAACACAAAACGAGTTGCATTATTCCGACGACAACCAAACCAAAAGGAACATAAATACGAGAGGAAACCCATATTAAATTAGTGATACTGTTTGTACGCATAGATTATTATTTTTTGATTAAAATCAATTCAACCTTGTATTAGTTCACATTCCCACATAGACTAATGAAGTGTAATCTTCTTTGGTTATATACCATACATGTTGAGAATAATGATATGTTTTCAAGCACGTAAGTCACATGATGTTGATTATAAAACAAAAAACATTATGGGCTTGAGAATTATTATAAATTCTATATGGTTTTTAATTTATATAATTTTAACTTGGGCTTTTGCACTCAAAAGTCACAAGCCATCAAATGTAGATTTAGCAAAACTAGCTGTAAATTGTAAACTGCAAAGTTATTAACATAGCTACAAGTTGTATCTTTTTTTTCCTTAATAAATTATTTGGTAAATTACTTGTTAACTGTATTTATAAGATGTAAAATGAATTAAAAGAGACATGTCCACAATTGTAAACAAAAGTAAAACAATAAAAATAATATGATTGGCGGGTATACGTAGACCCAGAGTAGATTAGTGATATAATCTGTACTCCATAGATAATGTCTATTTAAACTTTGGCATTAACTAAAGAAGTGAAATCTTCCCACATAGCTATCATTTTAAAAAGTTGAAAATGTATAAATGTGTGTAGCATTTAAAAAACACATAATGATATGTAAAAGGTTGCCATTTAGAAAGTTGCCTACGTTTAAACTTGTTTTTCTCTAAGGGATACTATAGGCATTACACATTACTTAAATATAAGCATTTCAACTTCAAAGAATAGTACGTATGCTTTATAAGTAGTAGAGATGTAGGAAGTTATGAATGACGTGTTGAGAGGTGGTCTTTTGGTAAGTCATGTATAACGTACTCGTAAGGTTTTTGGTTCCATTCCTTGCAGACTTCTATCGTAACGTTTTTAAATAAGTAAAGTGTTTCTATCTTTTCATTTTGGAAAATCATCACTTCTCATTAGTTGTTTTTAAATAATGTAAAAAAACAAAACGCTACGACGTCTTATATTTTTATTTACTTTCTTATTTTTATCTGTCTTCAACTAGTTACAAATGGGTATAAATTAATGGGTTAAGCGTGGTTTCATAAGGGACTATGATGTTTAGTTTGGGTAAGCACATGTTTAATTTATTGTGTGAGTGAAAAAAAAAAAAAAAAAAAAAAAAACGGTCCATGTTTTGCCGAATAATATTTGTGTAATGAAATGATATGTTTATGTTATGAATAAATTAAGTTGGAAAAACATTCATAAATGGTAACGTGGCTTGGTGGTAAGAATAGTGTATTTCAGACGAAACGTATTAGGTTAAATTCTCATCACTGTCATCTTTAATATTTTTATACATTTTATTTCTTGCTAAAATTAGATAGATTTTTATCATAATATTTGATTTCAGAACAAGTAGTCACTCTAATGAATTACAACTAACTATATATTAAAAGTATACATGAAGTATTTTCTTTAACATTTTGAACCTAGACATCATTATTATTTACGATTTGAGTATAAGTTGCATAATTCACATTTTGATACCCTTGGTGTTTTCTTCTTCTGTTCCTCATAAACAATAACTCGGATCTATTTGTATGTCAACGCAAAATTAACAAACTCAAAGGAACATAAGTACATAACTAAAGTGTATAATATTTGCTAGAAAACATATTGTAACGTGAAGAAAAATTGTCCACAACCACGAGGATTTCAAACAAATACTGTAAAAATATTATTTGAAATATACTACCATTGTCAAAGTGGTCAAAGACCAGTCACAAACTTTAGCTTTTGTGTCTTTTTAACAGAATGATCCAACATTCGCATTAATCAGTTTAACAAAATACAAAGTGAATACCTCCCATCTAAGATACCTTGTTTAGAGATAATATTCTATCTTACGTGTCGAATACATAACCGGCCTCAGCAAAGTGGGATTTTACTAGTCTAAGAGCTCTTATCTTGTTCTTTTCTTCCTTAGCCATTTCAGCATAACTATAACAACATAAATTATAAAATTAATTTGGTTTTATTGCAAACATGATGATGAAAGCGTTACAATCCCATGTCGGTCAAGTTTTAAGGTAGGTTCCAAATTATCTCTATATAACTCCTAAAGGACTTCAATTTCTAAGATAGTTGCCGGGAACCACCTTAGGCTAGGTTCGCCTCTGTTCGTCGGCCACAACCGTACGTGGCACATGCCACAGGTGGCTAAGCTGTAGCTCCACCCTTGTACACACACAGTTTTGAGCCAAGTTCACCTAAACCAAACAATTGAAGTTTCTGAAACAAGAGCTTGATCTGTCATATAAATATAGCCTATTGTTTTTATTCACAAATATTCTCCTAGATGCTAAATGAACGCTTATATTAAGCAACAACAAAGTAATCACTACACTTATACAATATACAACAACATAAAGATGAGGGCTATGGGTCTTATTGGACTAAACAAGAGTCACGGTATATTCACTCATACGATACATCAAACCAATTTGATTAACGAAGAGGACAACATAAATTACAATTTTTTATGGTCATCACATTGTCATTTTCTATTGATCGTGGTTGGTTTATCATGTAAACTCACATTTAGAGCCTACCATTGTCAAAGTGGTCAAAGGTTAGTCACAACTCACAAACCTTAGGTTTTGCATCCAATGCTTTTTGTATCCTTCAACAAAATGATCCCAGACTATGCAAAAGTCACGTACGATACAAAGTTTTTGTGTATTGTGTTGTTTTAGTTTTCTTTATTATTCTGCTACTTGTTGTGTGATTATTTATCATAAGCGTACGAGCGACGAGCCCACCATATATTCATCGGACAATACAACAATTATATAGGTTCACCATTTCAGTTCAAAATTTCATTTACGCCACAAGTGAATTGTTGTGGACTGTATAACCGTATTTAAACTCTATAATGAACAAATAAATGGTGTGCAAAAAATGCAAGAGTCAACATGTGTGTATATTTTTTAATAAAACACCATGAAACGTTGCATCCCACATAGATCAAAGAAGGGAAATCATTCTTGTTTATATACTATAATGAATAAGTAACATATATGTCAATAACAATACTACCTTTTAAGGTACTTGGTTGACAGTGGAGTTGATTGTGATTCTTAAAGAATAAAAACTCCCAGCCTACCATGGACCCGAAAATAAGTATAAATTCTTGGCTTTTTGAGTGTATATCTTTTCACTTAAAAAGGCAAAACTTACATATAGTTAGTATAACTTATGTTAATTTAACTTTTTTGTAGTCGACTCTTTTTGTTCTAGGTATATAGTATCAAAGTTAATTTCATGTGCAATTTCAGTGTTTTTTTTTTTTTTTTTTTTTTCAAAAGAGGTTACGAGACTTAATTTTAACCAAAATTACTTTTAAATGTTCAACTAAAACGGTACATCGCATTAGATTACCATTCCAACTAAAATATGACAGATAATAAAAAAATAAAAATTAAAATAAAAACCCTTGTGTTACACTTCGATATATTAAGTTGAGAATAACAAAAGTTGAATACTTAATATTTTATTTGACCTAATGTATAGTAAATTTTTGTGCGATTTGCCTAAGGTGATAGCTACAATTGATTTCATTTTACCATCATTCGCAATTTCTTTAAAATAACAGACTAGGTACTAATTAGAAACATTTTAGGAAATGTGATTATGTCAATAGTACTTAAAAATTAAATTTAGCCATAATCATATTTTTAAAAACTTGCTTCGCTGTGGTGTCTCTAAACATTTCACCAATACTTCTAAACTTAACTAACACCTACCAAACAATGCCATATTGATTCTGCAGCGACATGTTACATTTTAATTAAGGCGTGCACAAGGTACCATCGGTTAAGATATGAGACAACTCTTGGGACAACAATTCCAGTGAAATTAAAAGACAATTAATCATCACAAGGTACCAACGCAAGCGAGTCACCAGAATTATCCAAATGGATAGATGTGTCGCCCTCATGAGTCCTACCAAAAAAACTAACCAAGCAATAGAGTTTGAGTCCACTTGACATAATCCAAACTATTGATGCTTCGCAAAGGGTAACTTAACAAGTCAAACAAAGATTGCCTAAAGAAAGAATGTTTAATAAATAACTACTTGCAGGCTTGCAACGTAGAATACTGCAATTGATACTAGGACAATGTACACTAATATATCAATACATAGATGAGGGGTTATGGATCTTGCAAGGCTAGAGTATCCACCCTCCGTATGTTCACTCATACAACACAACAAACCATCTACAATCAAGAAAACACTTTTGGTTGGTTTATCATGTTAACTCACATTTAGAGTTCTGTCACCATAGACTTGGTCAAACATTTGTCACAAAATTCAGTTTTTTCAACCATGTTCTGTTGTATCCTTGAACCAAATGAATTATAGTTTTGCATTAATCATTTCTGATCCCCATATATAGAAATAAGTTTCACAGCCACAAACTCCCATCCAAAACAACTTTCTAATGTTATACACCAATATAAATAATTTTCAATCTTATGTGTCAAATACATACCAAACCTCAGTAAAATGGAATTTTATCAGTGCAAGAGCTCTTCCGCGATGAGATATCTTGTTGTTCTTTTCTTCCTTGGGCATTTCAGCATATCTATAACATGATATGACACTTTTCTCGTCAGATATTTGAGATCTATGCGAGCATGCAGATCTAAATTGGATATTATAGACGGCAAGATGAGCGGGTTAGGTAACAGGTTAAAATGTTCAGGTGGACAGGGGACATAGTTTGGTATACGTCGGGTCAAAATTGGTTGATATGAAAACACTTTTTGTCCAGTTTCTAAATTTTCTAACATACAATTCATGCGTTAGCAATGAATTACAACATATAGTCTGAATCTTCAATTAGCATTATTAGAAGGTTGTATGCATTAAAAGTTTTTAGAAACTTTTTAGAAATAACGACCTTTCACTTCCATTCTTCACAAGTAATTCATCAAACACCACAACTTTACTTCCTGATTCACTTATCTCTGTAGGTATATAAATGAGTTCCTTAGGAAACTCATCCTTTTTCACAACACTAGCATAAGAGTTAGTAGTTCCAGCCTTATCACTTTTATTACTATCAACAGTCATTTTATCATCTTTATTATTAACATCATCTCTAGATTGTTGGTGTAGTGTCTTGAGTCTTGTAATTTGTACTTGTTTGTTGTTTTATTTAATGAATGCCTTTCTAAAAAAAATAAATAAATAAAAAAAAAAAAAAAAAAAAAAATCTTTATTATTAACATTTTTTTGACTATCAACATTAGTATTCTCAGCATCAATCAACTCAACAAAATTATTCACATTACTATTAGACTATCTTTATTGGTGTGGGTTGTGGGTTGAGGTCACGACCGATTCTCCCCTTTCAACCAATCACAAATTGACATGTGGCAATCGGTTGTGACTTTAGGTCACCAAGTGACCACAAGTTGGCAATCTCTTGTGACCGGTTGTGACTTTAGGTCACCAATAAACATAGTCTTAGAGTTATTAGCAGGCACTTCTACACTTACAGAATTGACCTCGCCCTGGCTGCCTTTTCCACCACCTTGTATTTCCTTTACCATTTCAACACTAATACCAAATCCTTCCAAATTCTGTACAATCAACCACAGGTTTTAAGACGATTAGTAGTTATAACTGAACTGAAGTTTCAGGGTAAAACTTTTAGCACATAACTTTAGTGAATCCATTTTGCCAAATATGTCACCTCTATTAGAAGATTGATATAACCAACATTTGAATATAAATAGGAACGACTTTAGCTTGTGACACAATGCTTTTATGCGAGATAAATTGACAGGAAGCTACAAGGCATCACCTTCATGAGAAAAAAGAAAGTGAAGCTATAAGGCCCTGCAAACAAAACAATATACAGAGAATGTTACACTTAAAAAAGATAACAAAGTTATACGCAAAAGTATGGCAGGTAAATGAACTGAACAAACACCAGCAACAAACTAACACGCATGCATAAACAAACAGGTTATCGTGTAAGCTTTTTAAGAAGAAATAAGCTTGTTGGTGTTTGTTTATGTCCGTTCACTAAGGCAGAAAACAAACACAGATGGGAGACTTACATGTTAGTTCTAAACAAGATAGAGTGTAAATTAAGCGAACAAAGTACAAACAGCATTTAAACTTGCTCGTTTGAGTTTAAGCCAACAAATATGAGAACAGGTTTTATAATCTTTGATCGTCATATTAAGTTATCACATAAGTATTCCACACACGACCTTCAGATTCTCAACTACCGCCTTGTTAATAACAACGGCTCCAAAGAGCGGACAACGAACGAAAAGGAAAAAAACAAAGCTCCAAACTAAAATACAAAAATCTACAAAAAGAGATGGGAAACGGTTTGAAATCCAAGAGTTCCCAAGAGATCAAACTAGTTTGTTATTGAAACAAATTTAACAAATTCATAAGCATATGTATGTGTTATACATAAGAGTTTTGACAAAGAAAGCGTGTCAACAAAATCTTACTATAATACAACACGTTAGCTAATTTTGTCTTTGAAATATTTGCTAGAATATCTTAAGTTTGTAAACGTGTGGAGAATATCTTTCCGGAGTAATCCCCTTTACCAAAAAAAAAAAAAAAAAAAAAAAAAAAAAAAAAAAAAAAAAAAAAAAAAAACGCGGAAAACTATCTACAAACTTATATGAAGATTTCGTGAGTAAAAAGTGTTCATGATTTTTGACCCACCACAATCCGAGTGTTTACCTCATTGTTACTATATGAAATTGATGTAAAATTCTATACATTTTTTAATATATGTATTAACTAACAAATTTTTTGTTTATTATTTATTGTCATTTAAAAATTAAAGTACTACTCCAAGCTTTTTATTTACAAAGATTGTCCATATGTTTATGCAACTAAAGATTTAGTAATCTTCAATGTATATCCAATAGCTATTGGTGTTTATTTGGATCTCTAAATGTTTCACCTATCCATGTAACGTCTCTATTGAGCACATATGGGTTTGGTCCTTTAAGCTCTTAACATCGTATATAGTTCAATCATTCAACTGATCTAGATGACTTTGTCCTACCAATGTACATCTCAGTCAATCACAAGGTACCAATCAATGTGTGTCACCAGAATTATCCAACTGCATAGATGTGTCTCCCTCATGCGTCCAACTAAAATACTCATGAAACCCGGAGTTTGAGTTCAGTTCACCTAACCAAAACTATTGATGTTTAGCAAAAGGTAACTCAATCTGTCACACAAGGATTTCCTATAGATTTTATTCACTGAACTTATCTTAAATTCTAAACTAAACTACTTGCAGATAAAATTCAGTTGTCACAAAAACAAAGAACGTAAACTGATACATCATCACAAAGAAGAAGGGTATGCATGGATCTTGCAAGACTTTATAGGAGTCTAATTAAGTATATTCACTCGCACAATACAACAACATATATAGAGTTGCGATTTCATTTCTGGATTTCATTTACACCACAAATGAATTGTACGTGGACTCTATAAGTTCGCAATATCAAGCCCTTACATGAACATTATTCAATTTGGACTAGACTTAATGTATACTTTGTGGAATATAACTTTAAAGTAGTAGTACTTAATTACCTTATGAAACATAAAGACAAACAATTTTCATTAACTACAACAAAATTTAATACAGAGTTTCTGGACCAATTTAGACACAATAATTTATTTTACATTCCAACAAAATTTAATTAACTTCATGGCATGTAATCTAAGAAATACACAGCAAATTGCATCATCGCCCTTTTTTCCTCGACCACAACAAAACAAAAAAGAACGAAAGTATTAGAGCAATCCCGTATGAAATCACTCAAATTGCATCATCCCTTAATAAGTATTAGTACCATATTTAAACTTTGGCGTAAATTATAAGAGTGGCTTCAATATACAAACGATCTATAATGAACATATATGAATACAACGATTTATAATGAACTGAAATAACTGATAACTAGTATAGTTTAGAATACTAGAAATGCATGAGTCAACATGTAGGCATTATGTATATGATAAAAACCATTTCAACATACATCCCACATAGGTGAAGAAGCTAAATATTTCTTGCTTATATATACTATAGCAAACTGTGTGCATACATGTTTAGAATATTACTATGTTTTCAATAGCAAGTTTTGTACAGGAGTTTGATCTACTAGACGTCGTTAGAGCTTGTAATGGAAAATGCATATAAGGTTCTTCACTTTTTTAACACTTGAAAAATGGGCACTCCAAACTTTGTATTTACAAGGTGTGGCTCTTTATGTAAGGTCTCTCTTAGGGGTGGATATGAGCCGAGTCACTTGTCAAAAGCTTAGGATCGGATCACATTGTTAAAAGGCTCGAAATGCATATAAGGTTCTTCACTTTTTTAACACTTGAAAAAATGGGCACTCCAAACTTTATATTTATAAAGGTGTGGCTCTTTATGTAAGGTCTCTCTTAGGGGTGGATATGAGCCGAGTCACTTGTCAAAAGCTTAGGATCGGATCACATTGTTAAAAGGCTCAAACACTGAGTCTAGATGAGTTTGAGCCTAAATTGCAGCTCATATGTTAATCAAGCTCAAGCCCGAGCTTTAAATATAACCTGTTTGTGCTCGCGAGCCTAAACGACTCTATGAGCTCGAGCTTAAATTGTGGCTCATATTTTTTAAGTATTAAACTTATAGAATACATTATGCATTTGTATTATAAGCGAGCTTATTAACAAGCTTATTAATGAGCTCAAAATAGAAATACTACGAGCCAAGCTCGATCTGGGCCTTTATACTATAGCGAACGGTGTGCATACATGTTTAGAATATTACTATGTATTCGATAGCAAGTCTGTACCGGATTTTGATTTACTAGACTTCGTTACAAGCTTGTATTGGAAAATGTGTATAAGGTTCTTCACTTTTTTTTAGTATCTTTTGGCACTTGAAAAAATGGGCACTCCAAACTTTGTATTTACAAAGGTGTGGCTCTTTATTTAGGGTTTTGTCCGTACAATAGTTGTATACTTTCAAAAATGTACCGATATGGTACGTGTACTATTTTTTCGTACTAGTATATGAGGTCTACTTTTGGTTTTGTGTTAATATGGCCACTTTTTGACCGGCTACCTGGTGAACCGGCTAAAATGTTCCCAACTTGTGACGTGGAACAAATTTTTATGTTTTTTTTCTTTTTTTGTTAATACCTACGTGGAATAATACACGTACCATATCGGTACATTTTTGAAAGTATACAGCTATTAACAACGGTTATATTTTGGTGACTGGACATGCCACGTCAGTAATAAGGTTAAAAACAGGTAAAATTTTGAAAAGGTGGCCATATTAACACGAAATTGAAAGTAGACCTCCTATACTGGTACGAAAAATAGTACACGTATCATATCGATACATTTTTGAAAGTATACAACTATTGTACGGACAAAACCCCTTTATTTAAGGTCTCTCTTAGGGGTAGATATGAGCTAAGTCACTTCTCAAAATCTCAGGATCGGATTCATAAAAGGCTCGATCGAGCTTAGTCTAAATGAGCTCGAGCCTAAATTGTAGCTCATACGTTAATCAGCCTCAAGCCCGAGCTTTATATGCCTCGTTTGGCTCGCGAGCCTAAAAGACACTGGGAGCTCGAGCTTAAATTACAGCTCATATTTTTTAAGTATTAAACTTATGTAATAATGCATTTGTATTATAAGTGAGCTTATTAACAAGCTTATTAACGAGCTCAAACTAGGGGTGAGCGCGGTTTCGGAACCGCACGGAACCGAAAGAACCGAGAACCGAAAAATGCATATTTTAGGAACCGAGAACCGGACCGAAGAGCATGTTTCGGTTCCGGTTCGGTTCTCGGGTTCGGTTCGGGTATATCGGTTCTACCCGATTGGAACCGCAATTTTTTTTAAAATCTCCCAAAATTCAATAGCTTTCTCTACAAGCCTACAAGCTTAGCTTTGGCTTAGCTTCCAACTAAGGCTAAGGGCATGGCATGTTCCCAAACTCTTGATAACCTCTGTTCACGCTCACGATGTTACTAGCACGGCTCAGCTTCTTTCCATGCTAAGTGAACTAAGCACAGGAGAAGCCTACAGGAAAGGAGATCTCGCTCTTTCCTTTTACCGGTCGGGATGTGCGTCCTATCCTATAATAAGCAACTGGATGTTTTTGGGACTTAGAGTAAGCAGGAAGCGTACTTGTTAAGAGTAGGGCGCGAAACGGTCTAACAATAAGGTTGGAGGGAGTGAGACTTCCTATGTTAGCAATAACCGCTGCAAGAGTGAGCGCAGCTATATCATCCGGTCTGTCTGTAGTAACCAATTCCTTTCCTGCGGTCTGTGCGAGCTGAAAGAGTCAATCCCATCCTGAAGGAGCTAATGAAAGCCTGAATTCAATATGAAAGTGGGCTCTTCTTCTTCGATTCAAGCAAGTCGACCATAAGGTGAATCGATGACCTGACTGAAGCCATTCCTAGCCACCATTGCTTTCGAAAGAGTCTGTCTTGACTTTACCAGCTTCTCTAAGATATCAATCACTAAACTAAACAAAGTAGCAAAAATCATAAGAGAAGAAAAGTTAAAGGCAGATGCCAAGAAGTGGGCAAGGAACTTCCATAGGGACTTGTAGTCTTTACTTCCTTTGGAGGCTCTGCGGGGATAATAAGGGCTTCAGTTGTTGAAGAAAATGCCCCGATGAACCTTTATTCGCACTTTATGTCGCTAACCCGTGGCGGACAGAGCTAGCAGGTGACGGTAAAGGTACCTCCACATTTCGAACCTCGGGAGAGAAGGACCTGCATTAATCTACGTATAAACATCGAGAATATTATACGATTAAAGTATATAGTGGAATATCCGAGCTACGTTGTTTGTTGTTTATAAATGGCCAATACTATCTTTAAAAACGATATGTATACGACTTAGAAAAACAAGGGAAAATTGACCCTATTATATATGTACTTTCATCCTTTGACTACAATTTCAAGTATTCTATGATTATATTTTTTCTGAAGCTAGTTCTTATGTTTGTAAATGAGTCACAGATTACACACGTTAATATGGAAACAATCTATATCTAAAAACCAAACAAGTACCTCAAATAATATATACTACGTAACTGAGTTTTTTTTTTAATTAAATCACATGCCTTTTAAAACATAAAACCCTCAATAATTAGAAAAAGCATGTTCAGGTTTGGACACATGAAAGAGGAGTTGATGGCTAAAGTACCATTGGGCCAATTCGAGACATGCGGTTCTTCGGTTCCAGAACCGATACTCGCGGTTCTGGATCGAATCGAACCGAGAACCGATATTTTCAATATTGAAGAACCGAGAACCGAACCGCGGTTCTAAAATGCGGTTCGGGTTGGATCGGTTCCGGTTCGGTTCTCGGTTCCGGTTCGGTTCTCGGTCTTTTTGCTCACCCCTAGCTCAAACTAGAAATACTACGAGCCAAGCCCGATCCAGGCCTTTGTTTTTCATTGGCGCGTCATAAAAATGAGTCAAGCCCGAGCCAAGATCAAGCATGTATAATATACCACGAGCCGAGCTCGAGCTTAGAAAACAAGGCTCAAACCGTACCGAGATCTCTCGAGCTTACAAAACAAGACTCGAACTGAGCCGAGCTCAAGCTCGAGCTTTATGAAACTTAAACAACCAAGCTCGAGCTCTGGCAGGCTAAGGCTAAGGCTAAGGCTCGGCTCGGTAAGATGGCTCGGGCCCTCTTATTTCTAGAGAATATATAAAGAGACAGAGGAACAACTTTTTCTAAACAATGTAGAGCTTAATCATTTACTACGTACAAGGTAACAGCGAACGTGTATTTACCCAAAATGGATTAATGTGTCACCCTAGTTCGATTGAAAAAATTCTTATATGTGGAGGTAGTATCTTTTTCGTAAAACGCTCGAACTAAACTACTTGCAACATAGAATACTTAATTAACTTCGTGGCATGTAATTGATCAAGATACACAAAACGAGTTGCATTATTGGAAATATTTTCCTCGACAACAACCAGAACAAAAAAGAATGAAAATACGAGAGTAGACCCATATGAAATCAGTGATTAGATTCGAATCAAATCCCATCATCACTTAATTAATAAAATTATTTAAAATTTGGCATTAAAGGTGTAGATTAGAATGCTAGAAATGTACGAGTCGGCATGTAAGCATGTACGATATTATGTGTTTGTTTGATAGAACCATTTCATATTTATATCACATACGTGAGAGAAGTAAAATCTTCCTTGGTTATAAAACTAAATATTTCATTCCAACGTTTGTGCTGAAAATTTAATATAAATTCTTGATTGTATATCTTTTTCACTTAACAAAATATTCGTACTCCAAATTCCAAACTTTTTTTTTTTTTTTTTTTTTTTTTTTTTTTTTTTTTTTTTTTCAAGTTTTCCAAAGACAATATGAAATTTCTTTATATTTACATACATTGTTCACAAAGTTCCGAACAGGGGCGGATCCATGTATAGTCCAGGGGTAGCGGTCGCTACCCCTGAACTTTTATCAGGTAGTGGAATTTTTGGCGATTTTTTACGTTTTTTGGTCATTTTTTGGCGATTTCGCTACCCCTGAAACAAATTTTCGCTACCCCTAAACAAATTTTCGTAGTTCGCTACACCTGACAGAAGCTCCTAGTTCCGCCGCTGGACTTCCGAAACCTTCTATCTGTTAATGAAAGGAATCAAATTAAAGAAAAACAGCATATGTTAGGATACCATATTATGAGAAACACATTTCGTCATCGGTGTTCATTCCAATCTCTAAACGTTTCGCCGATCCACCTGAACTTACCTAACACATACCGTACAATTCCATATTGGTTCTGCATGACATGTTATGAAAATGAGTTAATATGTGGCTCTCCATGTGAGGTCTCTATTAAAACTGATCCTCATGACTATGGCTACATTTCTGGTATCGAGAGAAAAAAGTGACAACTTTGTCCTGCTAAATAAGTATGAGTAATGTACAACTCAATCGATCACAAGGTACTAACGAAGGTGAGTCACAAAAATCATCCAAATTGGATAGATGTGTCCAAACTAATGATGTTTCCAATATGGTTACCTGTCAGTAATTGACATTATTGGTGCTACGCCAACTAGTTTCTATATAAGAAAAATTGTTATAATGCTAAATAAGTACATTAGTGTTAATGATAATCATTAACGTCATAAGGCTTTAACATTAACGTCATAAGGCAGTTTACCAACTTAAATAAACCGGGTCAAATTCCAGTCGTGACGTACAGGTCATTTAGGTCATGCACCCCTTTGATAAACTTACGAGCAGCAGAGGCTTCTGATGCAATCAAATATCTTATTCGAACCGATTCAGAAAAATGAAAATCTAAGAGGAATTGAACAGGTTCAAATAGTTTCCTGTATTTTTCTTACCTTGATAAAAAAAATTGTTTATTATCATAACTGTTTTTATTGACTACACTTGCTGATGACGAATAGATAACTAGTACGTATAGATTATTAATGAAAAGATAACTAGAACGTATAGATAATTATCATTTGATTAAAATCATTTCAACCTTAAATCCCATACATTCCTACATTCCTAAAGAAGTGAAATCTTCCCACATAGCTATCATTTTAAAAAGTTGAAAATGTATAAATGTATGTAGCATTTAAAAAACACATAATTGTAAAAGGTTGCCATTTAGTAGAAAGTTGCCTACGTTTAAACTTGTTTTTCTCTAACTGTAGGCATTACACATTACTTAAATATAAGCATTTCAACTTCAAAGAATAGTACGTATGCTTTATAAGTAGTAGAGATGTAGGAAGTTATGAATAACGTGTTGAGAGGTGGTCTTTTGGTAAGTCGTCATGTATAACTTACTCGTAAGTTTTATGGTTCCATTCCTTGCAAACTTCTATCGTAATCTATACTATCTATAATAGAAAAATGGTCAAAAGTGAAATGTTGAGTTTTCAACAATGGTCAAATGAGAAAGAAAAGTGAAATGTAATTAATACTCTTATTAAAACACACTGTTACTTAAAAGTATAATGATTTATTCATATTGTCAACCAATTAAAACACAAACCGGGTTGACCCGGGACGCTTCAAAGCCGGCGGGTTGACCCGGTTTAATTTGACGCATTTCCGACCCAACCTAGCAAGTTGACCCGCTTTAAATCGATCAATTTTTCGACCGGAACGGTTCAACTGGTTGAACTACCCGGGTCGAACCGGGTTTCAAAACATTATCCATTACTTAAAAGTACAATAATTTATTTACATTGTACAACCAATTAAAAACATATCTATCAAACTAAATACAACCAATTAAACACACAAACCGGGTTGACCCGGGACGCTTCAAACCCGGCGGGTTGACCCAGTTTAATCAGACCATTTTTCGACCCAACCTATCAAGTTGACCCGTTTTAAATCGACCCACTTTTTGACCGGAACGGTTCAACCGGTTGAACCATCCGGGTCGAACCGGGTTTCAAAACATTATGTTTAATTCCCGAATCTTCAAACTTTTATTTTTTTTCGTTTATAACATATAAACTTTTTTTTTATCAATAAACTATCTATCGCTATAAAATCCCGTTACTATGCACGGGTACTCGTCTAGCGTGTTTAAATAGGTAAAGCGTTTCTATCTTTTCATTTTCAAAAATCATCACTTCTCGTTAGTTGTTTTTAAATAATGTAAAAAACAAAAACACCACACCGTCTTATATTTTTATTTGCTTTCTTATTTTTATGGGTCTTCAACTAGTTTTACAAATGGGTATAAATGAGGGTTAAGCGTGGTTTCATAAGCGACTATGATGTTTAGTTTATTGTGTATCAAAAAAATAGGGTCCATGTTTAGCCGAATAATATTTGTGTAATGAAATGATATGCTTATGTGATGAATAAATTAAGTTGTAAAAACATTCTTGAATGTTAACGTGGCTTGCTGGTAAGAATTGTGGCTTCTATACCAAAGGTCTTAAGTTCACTTCCCAGCAATGCCATCGTTCCCTTTTTTTTTATACATTTTAATGCTTGCTATAATTAGGTAGATTTTTATCATTATATTTTGGTTTCATTCCCAACAAGTATTTCCTAATGAATTACAAATAGCTTTAAAAGTAAACATGAAGTATTTTCTTTAACATTTTGAACCTAGACATCATTATTATTTACGATTTGAGTATAAGTTGCATAATTCACATTTTGACACCTTGGTGTTTTCTTCTTCTGTTCCTCGTATACAATAACTCGGATCTATTTGTATGTCAACGCAAAATTAACAAACTCAAAGGAACATAACTAAAGTGTCTATAATATTTGCTAGAAAACATATTGTAACGTGAAGAAAAATTGTCCACAACCACACGAGGATTTCAAACAAATACTGTAAAAATATTATTTGGAATATACTACTATACCATTGTCAAAGTGGCTAAGACCAGTCACAAACTTTAGCTTTTGTATCTTTTTAACAAAATGATCTTAGATTCGCATTAATCAGTTTTTTAAACCAAAATATAAAGTGAATACCTCCCATCTAAGATACCTTATTTAGAGATAATATTCTATCTTATGTGTTGAATACATATCCAGCCTCAGCAAAGTGGGATTTTTGTGGTGCATGAGCTCTTCCACGACGAGAAATTTTGTACTTTTCTTCCTTAGCCATTTCAGCCTAACTATAAGAACATAAATTATAAAATTAATTTGGTTTTTTTGCAAACATGATGATGAAAGTGTTACGATCAAGTATGGGATCGGTCATGTTTTAAGGTAGGTTCCAAAGTATCTCTATATAACTTCTAAAGGACTTCAATTTCTAAGATAGTTCCTGGGAACCACCTTATCATGTACGCCTCTGTTCGTCGGCCACAACCGAACGTGGTACATGCCACAGGTGGCTCAGTGGTAGGTCCTCCCCTGTACACACACTGTTTTGAGTCATGTTCACCTAAATCAAATAATTGAAGTTTCCGAAACAAGAGCTTGATCTATTTGACATATAAATATAACCTATTGATTTTATTCACAAATATTCTCCTAGATGCTAAATGAATGCTTATATTAAGCAACAACAATGTAATTAGTACACTTATACAATATACAACAGCATAAAGATGAGGGCTATGGGTCTTACTGGACTAAGCATGAGTCACAGTATATTCACTCATACAATACATCAAACCAATTTGATTAACGAAGAGAACAACATAAATTACAATTCTTTATGGTCATCACATTATCATGGGTTTGGTTGGTTTATCATGCAAAGTCACATTTAGAGTACTACCATAGTCAAAGTGATCAAAGATTAGTCACAACTCTCAAACCTTAGGTTTCGCATCCAATGCTTTTTGTATCCTTCAACAAAATGATCCCATACTATGCAAGAGTCACGTACGATACAAAGTATTTGTCTTAAAATAAAAGTTTTATATCTCACATAGTTTCACACACAAACAAAAAAAGAAAATTATGTTCACTAGATGGAGGTAAATCATGTATGGAGAGCGGCTCATTTGGCAAGAGTAATCCAATTTGAAGGTCTATGGTAATCAATTTGATCTCTCATGAACCAATTTCTGTGTATTGTGTTGTTTTCTTTTTCTCAACTATTTGGCTATGCGTTGTGTGATTATTTATCATGGGCATACAATCCCACCATATATTCATCAGACAATACAACAATTATATAGGTTCGCCATTTTTGTTCAAAATTCCATTTACACCACAAGTGAAATTATTGTGGACTATATTAACCGTATTTAAACTCTATAATGAACAAATAAATGGTGTGCAAAAAATGTAAGAGTCAACGTGTGTGTACATTTTTTAATAAAACACTAGGAAACTTTGTATCCCACATAGATCAAAGAAGGGAAACCAATCTTTTTTATATACTATAGTGAATGTGCAACAAACATGTCATTAACTATACTATGTTTTTAGGTACTTGGTTGCCCATGAAGTTGATTTTGAAACTTAAAGAATCAAAACTTCTGGTCTATTCTGAACCTTAAGTATAAATTATTGGCCTTTTTTAGTATCTTTTCACTTAAGAAGGCAAAAGTTACATAAAGTTAGTATAACTTATGTTAATTTAATTTTTTTTGTACTCGACTATTTTTGTTCTAAGTATATAGTATCAAAGTTAATTTCATGTGCAATTTTTTTTCCTCCCTCAAAAGAGGTTGCCAGACTCAATTTTAACCAAAATTACTTTTAAATGTCCAACTAAAACGGTACATCGCATTAGGTTACCATTCCAACTAAAATATGACAGGTAATAACTTTCAAAAAAAAAAAAAAAAAAAAAAACATTGTGTTACACTTTGATAAGAATAACAAAAGTTGAATACTTAATATTTTATTTGACCTAATGTATAGTAAATTTTTGTGCGATTTTCCTAAGGTGATAGGTACTATAATTGTTTTTATTTTACCATCATTCACAATTTCTTTAAAATAATAAAGACTAATAATTACAAACTTTTTAGGAAATGTGATTATGTCATTAGTACTTAAAAATTAAAATTTAGCAATAACCATATTTTGAAAAAACTTGCTTCGCTGTGGTGTCTCTAAACGTTTCACCAATACATCTAAACTTACCTAACACCTACCACACAATGTCATATTGATTCTGCAGTAACAAGTTACATTTTAATTAAGGCGTGCACATAGTACCATCGACTATGATATGAGACAACTCTTGGTACAACATTTCCAGTGAAATTAAAAGACAGGTTGACAACTTTGTCATACTATTATACACCTTAATCATCACAAGGTGTCAACGCAAGTGAGTCACCAGAATTATCCAAATGGATAGATGTTGTGACAACCGGCAGTTTATGGAGCTATTTTAAAAACCCGCATTACAATTTAAGTTCGTTTATAATTTTTATTTGAAATTTTCATTTCACAACGAACTTGTAAGACCTATTTTATGGATATTTTAATTAATGACGTTATGGAATTCGTGAATTATGTTCATAATTCATTTTTGATTATATGATCGGTGATGTATATTTGAATTCTCACTTAGTACTACGTTGACTTTGGCACTAGGATTACCTAACGACATTTTTATGATTCGTCTTACGAGTCCGACTATATTTTTAATTATTTACGAGATGCTCTCGAGTGATATTAAAGTTTAAAAATGAGTTCGGGTTCGGGCCACATGTTTTTACAATTACCCGCGTTACCCGCTCCACCGTAATAATATTATTATTATTACTATTATTATTATTATTATTATTATTATTATTATTATTATTATTATTATTATTATTATTATTATTATTATTAACTTTAAAAAAATAAATAAATAAATAATAATAATAAAAGATAAGGGTGTGTTGGGTCCGGTTTTCACACACACACAAACCCTCACCCTCACATTTTTTTTCTCTCTCTCTCACCTCTCTCCTTCCCCACTTCCTAAAACCTAGCCGCCGCCGACCTTATTTCCGGCCACAACCGCCACGTCTCCGACCACCCAACAAAACAAACACCACCATTTTATCCCTCTCTTCACCCTCTTTCTTTTGGTATATGATACCTACCCTAGAACCATCATTAACACCATCAAATTTATAACAATCCGTTCGAATTTTAATAACTTTTCTAGATCCGTGCGTTTGGAGGTCTAAGAAGGTGAGAAGAAACTATTTTTGGGTTTTGGGAGCCACGAATTGGCATCTATTCGTGGCTACATGGATTATTTTGTGGAGAATCGAAATGATTTTTGAATGGGAATGATGTTTTAATGACGAAAAGTTAGTTTGGTATCCGGGTTTTCATGGTTTTGGTCGTGGTTGACTCGGAACCGAGAGCTAGGCTCTCGGCTTATTTTTGGATCGAGCCTTGTGTGGCTTTGGTTCCTCGGTTGTTGTGATTGGTTGTTGTCGAGGGTGTTATGTACCTCGATCCGAGCTAACCGAGACCCTTGTGGTCTCGGGGTTTCATTTGTTGCTCGTATGACCATGCCGAGACCCTCATAGGGGTTCTCGATTAGTTGTGGTTCGAGCCTTGGCTCGTATGATTATTGTGGTTCGACCCTTGTGGGTCGCGGCCTTGAGCCGTGTATTATTTCTTGTTGCCGATTTGACCATTGGGTCGAATGGGGTATATGATTACTTGGTTAGGCTCTTGTGAGCTATATGATACTTGTGTGTTTGGTTCGAGTCCTAGTGACTCGCGGTTTGGAGCCGAGACTCAAGTGAGTCGAGGGCTCGGGTTGGCTTGGTAAACCGACCCACACATTAACTTGGTTGATGTTATATTCTTGAAATAATTGTGAACTATTGGTTACATTGTTGTGGTTTTCATTTCGGCCGAATACTTTTGGTTGGGTCGAGACCGTGTTTGGTCTCGACATTGGTTATTGTTATTGGTAATTGAGGAGTTGTTGACGAAAGTGATTGGGGACCGATTGTGAGACGGTCGTTAGATTGACGGAGATAGGTTAGTCGGGTGCCGTAGTCGGACCCTATTGTTGTAGCCCGTGGTTTGAGATTGTGATTGGACGGAGATTTGTTATTTATGACTTTTGCTTATTATTGGACTTGGACAATGAGCCGAGAGTCATGACTCGGACATATGACCATTTCGTATAACTCAATAACTATTAAAATTGAAACGAGAATAATAAAACTCGTAATAATAATTATTGATAATATGAACGTTTATATGAAAGTATATACGTGAATAACGTATATATAACTATATAAACGCGTATATTAATAATAATAATAATAATCACGAGTCGTATTATAAATAATACGATTAGATATATATTAGGCTACGAAAGTGGCGTAATATTATTAAACGTATTATTATTATAAAAATTGTGTTATAAACGGGAAACTCCCGACAATTATGGAACGTTTAATAAAATGTCGTTTTGGATATATAACGGATAAACTTATTGAGTTAGGCGAAATTGTTGTCACTCGGGTCCAGGTAAGTTACTATTTGTGACGTTCGTGTTGTCACGGATATATGACGACTAATATAGACGTTTTCTATAATTAAATAACCACTTAACTGTAAGGCTGAGCCGGGTTATTTGGCTATATGAAACGAGTATATTAGTGGGCATCGTATCCTACGACGCCCATAGGTTGTAGTATATGTAAAGTGTAATAGATTGCGAGTGTATATATCGGGAAATCTGGCCAATTTGACGATATATGTGAGGAATTTATTAAACTATGATATATACTATATAGTATTTATGTGCTATGTGCTTTAGGTTGGGTGTAATCTTGGAACGGTATGTTACGTAAATAAATATGAGGATTATCAAATCGACGGATTTGGTAAACTTTGGCGATTTATTTAAATAATATATTGGGCTAATATTAGATCTATAGTTTATTTATCTTTCTATATGTGATCTCTCTTTGGTTTGTTTTGAGTCGACCCACCACCTGTATGGATACCAAACGCGAATACACCAAACTAATACGAAATGGATTTTCGGAAATAAAACGGATTCTCGTCCGGGTTTGGGAATATTATATATTTGAGGAAATGATTTCTGAAAGAGTTAATATTGTTAGGTCGTGCCAAGTCCGTAGTTGCTGTTTCGTGAGTTATCATACGTCTTATTTCTACCTACCTCGTCTTGCTATTTTCTGGACTTGAGGTGAGTCATAGCCCCACTTTTTACTCTTGAACTATGTTTTCAACGATTGGGGTGAGAAACGTGCAAATCATTTTACGTGGACTATTATCGCTTTTATATTATTTCTAAACTTGCTATGCGTATGGACTAGGATCTATTGTCAGCTTTAGTCACATATTTGTTGTGTGTACTATTCAAGGTTGGCTTATTTGGACTGTCAGCTTTAGTCACATAGTTTCGTGTGTACTATTCAAGGTTGACTTATTAGATACTATAGTGTGCACCTATAGGTTATTAATACTTCGGAGGTTATCCGAGTATTTATTGGTATTGTGGGGGTTACCCGAATATCTATGTTGTTACGGAAGGGTATCCGTGTGTTATGTTGAGAGCGGAGGGTATCCGCAGGCTTTTAGCGAATCCTTAGTCTAGCTAGCAAGCATTTTGCGTATATGTCCACTATATTATTAGTTGAATTTAAACCTATGATCTCACCAGCGAAAGCTGACTTTTAGCACGTTTTCTCAGGTAATTAAGTGTTGAGGTGCATGCTTGGATTAGAAGGCTCGGCCAAGGCTCACGGTTTATGGATCTATTTTTCTAAACTCTGATAATTAAATTTGGACCTATTGTTATTTCATTTTGGGCCTGACTCTGAATGATGTTGGGATAAATGTAAACCTTAAAACCCCGTTTTGGTTGTGTTTTTACTATGTTTACTTTATCTCGTTCTATATTGTCTTGTGTTGGATACCAATCCCCGTAGCACCCCGAAAGCTTGTTGAGTCTTCCGCTGTATCAGATTTTGGGGGTGTTACAGATGTGTCGGCGTGTCGCCCTCAAGAGTCCGACCAAAAAACTAACCAAGCAATCGAGTTTGAGTCTGCTTGACGTAATCCAAACTATTGATGCTTCGCACAGGGTAACTTAACGAGTCGCACAAAGATTGCCTAAAGAAAGTATGTTTAACAAATAACTACTTGCAGGCTTGCAGCGTAGAATAATGCAATTGATACTAGGACAATGTACACTGATATATCAATACATAGATGACGGGTTATGGATCTTGCAAGGCTAGAGTATCCACCCTCCGTATGTTCACGCATACAACACAACAAACCATCTACAATCAAGAAAAAATGACGTTGGTTGGTTTATCATGTTAACTCACTTGTAGAGTACTGTCACCATATACTTGGTCAAACATTTGTCACAAAATTCAATTTTGCAACCATGTTCTGTTGTATCCTTGAACCAAATGAATTATAGTTTTGCATGAATCAATTCTGATCCCAACAGAAATAATTTTCACAACCACAAACTCCCATCTAAAACACCTTTTTATAAGTTCAGTATGAATCTATAATGTTATACCCAACCTCAGCAAAATTGAATTTTACCAGTGCAAGAGCTCTTCCGTGATGAGATATCTTGTTCTTTTCTTCCTTGGGCATTTCAGCATATCTATAACATGATATAACACTTTTCTTGTATGATATTTGAGATCTATACGAGTATGCAGATCTAAATTGGATATTATAGATGGCAAGATGAGCGGGCTAGGTAACAGGTGGACATGGGTCATATTTTGGTCTACGTCAGGTCAGAATGGGTTGACATGAAAACACTTTTTGCCCAGTTTCTATATTTTCTTACGTGCAATTCATGCGTTAGCAATTAAAACAATAGTCTAAATCTTCAATTAATATTATTAAAAGGTTGTATGCATTAAAAACAGACTTTGGCCACCTTAAACTGAGTGACCTGGTCAACCCATTTCCATTTAGGGAATACTGATTCAGCCCAGTGTACCCATTTGAGATATTGTCATCCCAAATCAACCCATTCTTATTAAATTGGTAAAAATTGCCACCTATATCAAGATGATCATAGATAAATAGATGAAAGGACATGATTACGTTTGATCATAACCATCAGGTTGGAAGAGTGGGTCCCATCCAAAGTCGTTTGGTCCGCTTGCAGGCACAATTTTCCCCTGAGAGCGTAAGTATTATGTTAAATTATTTGTAATACCATTTGATGTGTGATTAGTTACAAGTGTAAAATAAGTTAACGCATACCGGTCTTTCCCGCAAACGTAATAAGTTCAAGATCTGGCCCGATAGCAAAAGAAAATGTACACATAGCATAGGAAGATTTATCCTCATACGCCATCAACATATTGTTCAGAACTAAAAAAGTAACATAAGTTACTCAACAAACATTATATCATTAGGTTCTACATCAAGATAAGTTTTTAACAAAAAGTAATTTAAGTACCTTAATGATCAGCATTTGTCATCCCGTCACAAACATTACTAAGTAAAATCAATAATGTCATAACAGACCAAATTTGACCCATGACAAAATTTTAGTTCATTCATTACTATTTACCAAGAGATTTCTTAATGTAAGCTACCAAAGTCTTGCTAACAATGTAAACAGGTTTCATATTATGGAGATATTTAAAATGTGTTACAAACCAAAAGTCCCAATAATCAACATTGATGTGGTCAGCTATCTGATTTTGGGGAAAAAAAACACACTTTTAAGATGGATAGTAGCTGTAACAGTAATAAAGTTTGAGGGTAAAACTTTTAGCACATCACTTTAGTGAATCTATTTGGCCAAATACGTCAAGTCTATAAGAAGATTGATATAACCAACATTTGAATAGAAATATGAACGATTTTAACTTGTGACACAATGCTTTTATGCAAGACGCATTGACAGGAAGCCACTAATTAACATCACCTTCAAGAGAAAAAAGAAAGTGCGGCGAGGGAGGCTTACATGTAAGGCCCTGCAAACAAAACAAAATACGGAGAATGTACTTTAAAACAACTTAAACTACATTTTGCTTTCGTATCAAGCTTAGTTAGATAACTTACATATGCCTTGGTACGTAGAGTATGGATCTAGTGAGAAGAATTAATAAAATGAGAAGAGTGAAAAAAAATTATAGCCACATATTTCAAATAAGGAAGAGAAATAATAGGAGATGCATCTATTTTTCATGGGTGCATTTAATATTTGTAGTTGTAGTTTCTTCTCATTGTTCTCATCTTAATTATGTTTCTCATTTGATCCTAAGTCTTGGTAGAGACGTATAGTAATATGTTTGTTTGTTAAATTGATAACGTGCATACATACATTTAAACCATGCATTACAACAGAACATGTTGATATGTGGAATCATTTGAAGCCGACAATGGGTCATGGCCGGATATAGCCGGGTCATAACACAAAAACCTTAAAAAAAACACAAAAAAATAAAAAAGTGTACCTAACCTTGCAATTCTGGTCACAAACTCACAATAGTCCCAAAATGACTTGAACTTCTTTAAGTTTCTTTGCAGGCCATACGGCCACCGCCTATTTTACAGTTGACTATTTGGAAGTTATGGGCCTTTCATTATTATATGGGTAATATTATTATTTTCTCTTAAAGTTTATGTTAAATAGATGGAAGGAGAAGAAATTCCTGAGTTGTGTTGTGGTGTGCTGGTAAGTGGAGTTCGACTTTAATAGAAGGTATGTGGTTCAATTCTCAGCAGACCTGCCACGGCTTTTTTAATTTATTTTGTAAGGTTTTTATCTTTGAAACTTTCAAAAAATATCATACGTGGTATTTGTTTTTTCTTTAATTTATTTTGTAAGGTTTTTATCTTTGAAACTTTCAAAAAATATCATATGTAGTATTAGTTATAATGTTCGCACACGCGCATGTTTTTTTTAAAATTTTTTTTGAATCATATATTTTTATTTATTAAAAAACAAATAATTTAATCTTTGTTTTGTTTGACTTATGATGTTTAATTATTACTAGTTATAATACCCGCGCACGCGCGGGTTTTTTAAAATTTTTTGAATCATATATTTTTATTTATTAAAAAACAAATAGTTTAATTTTTGTTTTGTTTGATTTATGATGTTTAATTATAGTTTTTTATTATTAAAGATAATTATTTAAAATTTTTAATTCTATTATTAATTGTATCTTATCTATATTTTTTGTATTTATCTTCTACTTGTGTTATGGATAAATATAAAATGTTACCTAATAAGAAAATAACATTTTTTTTAAATACAATTATTACTAAATAAGGTATGAATTGATTTTTTTGAAATGGAAAATTTCCAATAGGGGTTTTATTTTATTATATAAAAGATTAAAGATAATTATTTAAAAATTTTAATCCTATTGTTAATTGCATCTTATCTATATTTTTTTGTATTTATCTTCTACTTATGTTATGGATAAATATAAAATGTTACCTAATAATAAAATAATTTTTTTTAAATAAAATTATTACTAAATAAGATATGATTTGATTTTTTGAAATGGAAAAGTCTCTATTTGAAGTTTTGTTTTATTATATAAAAAATTAGTTTTTTCTTTAAAAGGGTGAGATTTTAACAATATGAGCCGTATATGAAGGTAAGCATCAAAATGTACCTTCTTAATAATTGGGGCCTCCAAATTTACATTGAAAAAATTTGTTTAGCGATATATGATTTTATTTTTACAAATACTATAATATATATTATATTTTTGATCGTCATATTAAGTTATCTAGAAACATACATGAAGATTTTGAGAGTTAAAAGTATTTATGGTTTTTGACCCGTAACAATCTAAGTATATACCTCATCCTTACTATACAATCTTATATACTAAAAGTTTAAGTAGTTTTATAAATGTAATGTGGTCATAATAAATGGCTCACAAATTGAAAGTGAAATATGCAAGCTCCAAGCAAACCAACCATCTCACGAATTGAAAGTCAGGAAGATGAAGTAAAACATAACCAATTGAGATTAAATGTAGCAAATAATCTTTTCAGTTGCTTTTTGAAGATTATAAATAGCCAATATCACTATTTTCACCACATCATTTTTTCCCGATGTTCACCAACATGAAACAATTAATAACCCATTCAAATCCAACAACCTTAATCGAACAACCAACATCAACCAACAACAACCAACTTCACGTCTCACAACTGTAACAACTGGTAAAATTCGGAATTTTGTGAAAAACAACAAGCTAAAATCTAAACTAGAAAATATAAATCCGCTAAGCTTATGAGGAAATTGTCAATTGAGAAGGATTAAGGCGTGCAAATATGGTGATTAGATGAATTAAATTAGCTCGTATGTTACATTTTAGGCACTGCGTGACTTCAACACTAGAAATCCTAATAAAACGCGAAACACACAATTAACGACTACGTTGATTTTAATAGACGCTTTTCTAAACGAAATACTGAGATTTATGATTAATGAACGATGAAACAACTTGAATAAACCAGAGAATGGTAGTGTCACGTTTGATTTTATAAATGTATTTGCTATCAAACTTTACGGAAGAATGTTTTTAAAACTAACTAAGACGCTTAAAAACTTATTTGGTGGTGTCTAGCATTTTTCACAAATGCAAACAAGTATTTTCGGGAGAGATGATTAAAAATTACACCGCAAGTCCTTGCACCCGACACTTTTCTTGCAAATAAACAAACACATTAAGGACCTAAGTGAAATTGATACAAACTACCTACTAATAAAAACCTAACCCTACATTTCATTTTCATCTTCATCATTTAACACCTCTCCTTCCTCTCCTCTCACAGCCGCCGGCTGCAACCCCACACCACCGTCACACCGCCACCCATATCACCTCACCTCCACCACCAATCAACTCCTAATGACCCCCTCTACACCCTACTATAATACACGCGCTCAAAAGAGCTCTCCACCACCCACATCTTGCACCACCGCCGCCTGAAACCATCACACCACCACTCTTGACGCCATGTACCAGTAAATCTGTTGATGAAAAGGTAGGAAACATGTTTTTCACTTGGGGTTTGACTCGGTTACGAGTCAAACTCGTGACATCTTATGTTTTGGGTTAAAATATTAATGGGTTTTGGTACTTTCCTAAATAAAAACGTTTTTAGATTCAATATAACCGGTTGGTATCATTTTGTCTGTCGAATGTGTGGGAACCGTGAGTCAAAACTCACGGTGTTATTCTTGTTGCAGTGTTCTTGTTGTCGTTTAATTCTTGTAGTGCCCCTGGTATCGTTATTCTTGTTGTTGTTTTAGTGGGACTCGGTTTCAGATTATTGCTTTGGCCGAATGGATTTGAGGTAAGAACTTAGGATGAAAATTTTGGATTTGGTTTTGATTGAGAAATGGTTATTGTTATTGGGGTGGTACCGTTTGATTTCTAGCCGTTGGTAGGCATTAGGAATTTGAGATATTATGGATTGTGTGGGAATAACAATAGATTGTTGTGTTGTGGCTTGTTGTTATTGACATTGTTGTTGTTGTTGTGGGACTGCCGAGAGTAGGCCGAGACCCCTAAGGTCTCGGCATTGTTATTGTTGTGGTTTCTGATTCATGGTAGTCTTGATGTTCTATTATTGTTGTTGTGTTTGGAATTCGGCCAAGTTTAAGGGAGATTAGTAATTGTTAGTATTGGGTAAAACTGGTAATGTTGTGGTTATTGTAGCGATATTAGTTGACGGAGATTAGGTTAGACGTGAGCCGTAGTCGGCCATGAGTGATTGAAGTTGATGGTGGAAAATAAGACTTGGGACGTTTATTGATTTACTTGGGCTTAATTGTTATAACTTATGAGCTTGGTGCATCGTTGAAGTCACTTTCACTCTTTAGTCATAGTTGACTTTGACAACGCCGTAACATAGATTAGTAGAGCATAGTTGGACATATTGATGATAGTGATTATTATAAAAGTTCGGGAGTGATGACCCGGACTCGTGAACTCGAAACAAGTAGTAACTAGTAAAAAATGAATTAAAACGATAGTAAAACTTATATATGTATGTACATAAATATGTGTACATGAGTTTTCAATATATATATATATATATATATATATATATATATATATATATATATATATATATATATATAGGGTGAGGATCAGGTACGTTTTTGTCTTTTAGTGCGGATGGTACGGACGAATCTCAGCCCTCCATCTAGTCAACCATCTGAAAAAGGCGGAGTGGCAATATCGTAAATATTCCGTCTTTTTTTAAGATCGTTACTATCGTATTAGCTTTTTTTCTGAAAAAAATTCAAAAAAATCTGAAAAAATTTAAAAAATAAAGAGGACAACAAATAATTAAGAATCGCTGAAAAAATTTTCAAAAAAAAAATCGTTTTCATCGTTAAAGGTATTGTGATATCAGAATCTGATTTTGACTTTTTTACAAAAGTCAAGATCTGAAAGATCAGATCTTGATCAGATCTTGACTTTTGTAAAAAAGTCAAAATCAGATTCTGAAAATTTTTTTTTAATAAAAAATTTAATATCACAATAACTTTTTTAATATCGTAAAAACTTTTTCTTAATAAAAATTGTTAATATCGCCGTAACTATCATGCTTTCACATAAACTTTTTTACTATCGTAATAAAAAAAGTCAAGATCAGGATCAGATTCTGATATCACATAAACTTTTTTACTATCGTAATAAAAAAAGTCAAAAACTGATTCTGATATCACATAAAATTTTTTACTATCGTAATAAAAAAAGTCAAGATTAAGATCAGATTCTGATATCACATAAACTTTTTTACTATCGTAATAAAAAAAAGTCAAAATCAGATTCATAATATTGTTAATATCACGGTAGAACTCATAATATGGTTAATATCACGGTAGCACTCATAATCAAAAAACAAAAAGTCTCTCAGAAAAATCTGAAAAAATAAAAAAATGAAAGAAGATAACAATATTAAGGATCGCTCAAAAGGAAAAAAATTAAAAAAATCGTTTGAATGGTGATTTGGTACCGTGATAGTTGCGTAGATCTTGACTTTTTTACAAAAAGTCAAGATCAGATCTGGATTGGACGGCCTAGATCTATCCGCACGTCCGCACTAAAACAAAACATCCGCACGTGATCCTCACTATATATATATATATATATATATATATATATATATATATATATATATATATATATATATATATATATGCCTAAGTGTATATATATAGTAATAAGTTATAAATATAAATAATGACGTTAGCGTTAACTTACAAACAAAAGTAAATGAGTTTTTGACGAAAACTTTATTATATAAACATGGGAATTGTTTTTCCGAAGTTAAGGAAATATTTTTAGAAAATGAATATAAACGTTTTTGGATAAATATTATTGAAGGCGAGTTATTAAGTGTTTCGAGTGCACACAAACTAAGACATGTACAATTAGTATTTATTACACCTTATATCAAGTTACGGATAATTTAACGTTAGTAAAATCAACCAATATTGTTGTCAGAATTATCGGACCAAAAAGCCGATAAGAACTCGACAAGTGTATCGGAAGACGTTATTAATGAGAAATGAATCCGTATGACTTATACCTTACGATATGATTCTGGAGTCAATAAGGAAACGGAAGAATAGTTAAATCTATCAAATATATGAGTTTGATAAATATTTGACCCTTCGTACTAGAACTTATCAGATCTGAAGGTCATATCATTTGACCATAGCTTTGATACAAGACATAACTTACTTGGCGTTTCATGCATTCATGTACTACTACTTGATTGACTATATGACATTATGAGTTACTTGACTTGACTTGTACATGGATATACTTGATATGCTTGTTTGGCGTGAGTTCACTCGAGTTGAGACTTTGTCTCTAACGCACACACACAACAATACCAAATGATACCAAACAATACCAAACGATAACTAAAGATTTCTAAACGGATATTTTGGAAAGCAAAACGGAAGATATATGGGAACTTTTGGGATACGTTAAACTTTTGAGAAACGGTATTAAGTTAAATTTTACATGACTAGGTTGTGCTGAGTCCGTAGTTGCCGTAACTTGTTAGTTGCTATTCTACTCTGCTACTGTGCCAAGATAACTTAATTGAAGAGACTTTCTAGCTACTTATTGTTTTGATTGGCTTATTGTCTGATTTGTGATAATCGTGATTGCGCTTTACTGGAATCGAGGTGAGTTTCATAGCCCCACTTTTACTCGTATTTGACTGCTTTCTAAACTTGGAGGAGAAAACATGCAAATTATTTTCGGACCTGCTACTACTTTTAGTTTTGTTATATTGTGTTGGCTAGTTAAGGTTAGATTTGTGGTAGATGGTGACTTTCTAGGGCTGACCTAGTTAAGAATAGACTTCTACTTACGGCCTAGACCCAGGGCAGTAACGGGTGGTTCCTTACTGTAGCGTATTCCTGGCTAGTGACCGCCGAGGGATCCGCTCACTATGACCACTTATCTTTCTTAAGATAAGAAATTTATCGTTGGGAATTGTTATGATGTTGGAATGCTTATCTATGCCTGCCTCTAGTCACACATAACGCTTAACTCCTTAGGTCCATAACTACTTTATAACTTAAACCTATGAACTCACCAGCGTAGCTGACTTTTTAGCATCTTTTCTCAGGCAAATAAGTTGGTGCTTATGGATGATAGCTAATGGAGGCTTGGAGAATTAGCATGGGCGATGGATCGACAAAAACTTTGATATTATAATTGGGACCAAGCTTTTTAAATTCTTTTGGGCCTTATCTTTTATACTTTTACCAATTGTAAACTTTTAAACCAATTTTTGGGATGTTTTTTTTTTTTTTTTTTTTTTTTTTTTTTTTTTTTTTTTTTGTAATGAAAATTGTCCTCCTATTTAGCTATACTTGTGTTGTGTATACCAATCACAGTAGCACCTCGAAAGCTTGTAAGTCTCATGCTATACGAAATTTGGGGGTGTTACAACAACCGACAACAACAAATCCAAAACTATGACTTAAAAACTGAAGAAGAAAAAAAAAAAAACCAATCCTACAAACTAGACATAACCATGAACCCTCACAATCACACAACTACATGAATCGAATTTGTTGAAGCCTAGCTTCATTAATATCCGAACTTTTTCAAGAAAGGACCATAACAAAACTGTTACAATCTTTCTTTTTGTTCGGTTTGAAAAACAAAAACGTAAACAATATCAAATCACCCTACCCGAGACCCATCCTAGGATTTTGAATCTGTTTAAATGTGTCCTTGATTCAACTTGAACATCAAAGAAGAAAAAGGTCATGATAAGGCTGTGTGTTTGTGTTTGAGTCGGATTTATGATGAACTTGATTAGATTTGAACCGCAAATGAAGACATATGTTAGGGTTTTGTTCCGATTGTGTTATTTAAATCTTTAGATGTGTGATTCGTTTATGATTTGATGGTATTAAATGAAGATGAGATGTAATTGTTTGTAGGGAGAAGATATATTTGATGATGGTGATAGATGTGTTTGTGTGTAAGTTTAGAGATAGGGGCGGAGTACACAAAAAGTAGGGTTAGGTCTAATTGTGTTCAGTTAAATGTCGGATCTATTGATTGATTCGAGCAAGTTTTGATTCGGACGTGGGTCACTCGATCTGATTTTTTATTATACGAATTATAATTTATACTCTTGAATATACTAATTACTTTAATGTTTTATGTTTTTATAGTTTTGTTAAAAAAGAAATTTGTTTTATAGTTCGCTTTTAATAATGTAATTTATTTCATCTTTATCCATAAATGGTGTAAAGCAATAAACTAAAGATAAAATAAATACGTAGTAATGATTCGGGTAATCATATCCACAATTAGTATCGGCAATTAAGCGATTATGTTATTTTGAGGATTTACCATTTATATAATTTTATTGTAGTTTAAATCTTACATAATAAGTAATATCATTTTGACGATTTATGTAGTTTAAACAATATAGATATATCATTTATATAATCTATTGTAAATTAAATTTAAATCTTACTCAATAAGTAATATCACTATGGAGATTAATTGATTATCTTAATATGATTTTAGTTTCATTTGTAGAATGACAAACAAATTTGGCAAAATGAAATTGCTATATTAGTTAGTAAGAGTAGAAAAGTTATATGGTGAGATTGATGTCTTCAAATATATTTATATATGCAATATGCTACAAATTAAAGATACTAATAATATTGGACTGATTTTCACAACAATAAAAAAATATTGAAACTTAAATGGTTTTTGTGGATAAAATAAAGTTCGAGTAATTAAGCGTATTAATGTGGAGCAACCGTATTTGATATGATAAACCAAAAGGATAATTCATTGTCACATATTGATCTCAAAATATAGAGAATATCCACTTTGTTACGATTTTATATAAGGGTTACATTTATTTTGAAAGGACCGTATGTGTTTAACCTCCCTTTGACATTTAGTATGTTACTTATACATATTAAAAAATTAAATGTGAAGAGACTCTTTTAAATGTCGCATCTTGAAAAAAGTCTCTTCACGTATGCTCTTTTAATGTCAATAAACTATTTTAAATGTGTGTAATGCTTAGAATTTAAATACCATGACAATCAGGTAAACACATATGTGGAAGCGTAGGAACATCTATAACATATAAAAGATTAACATAAACATAAACAAGAACGTACCTTTAGTGATTCTAGCAAAACAAGAATCAATTAATAATCTTGAACAATATGATGAACCCTAATTAGGGTTTATATGGATCAATGATTAACCTCTTACCGTTTTGTTAATCGATCCCTTTATAATAACTATAATGAGTTATTACCTCGTTCTTGTACACACGAATTAAACCGTATTAAGGTGATGCTAGTAACAACACAAGAAACCAATTTTTGTATAAAACAAAAATCGATCCAACCCTTAGAGGTGTTGGTCGATTGGTTTGAGCAAGAGGAAAAGAAAAAGAAAAACTTAGGGATAATTGTATGCACAAAAGTTATGAAAACAATTGACCCTAAGGTTTGTATTTATAGTGTTTAACAATCTTTAGGAACAAGTTAGGGTTAGGGATACCCCTACCCCTTGTGTGACCGGTTCTAGCACCCCAAAGAGGTTCTAGATCCTTCTCTTGTTTCCATATTGCACAAACACATATTTTCCTTATTTATGTTTAACGGTCGTTAGTCATTTAACGGTAAATACTAACGGTCGTTAAGTACTTATGTATAATAATAAATATATAAATATATTAACTATTATTTCTTAATACTGATTCGTAACGTGTGCAATCCCGAGGTCTCGGGTTCGATACTAGACATTTACATATTAATATTTATCCATATCACAACAGCTCCCACTTGGATATCTATTAATAGTAAAATGACATTGGTTAGCATCTAGCAACACGCCAATGCCCCTAGATCAACTCGAGGTAGGTTTCCCGGAAAAACCTTTAATGAGTCATCATTATTATTATCCTTTTGTTACTAATACCACGTAAATAAAGATATGGATCTTAGTCATTCTTTAATTAACAATTATGTTTCTCGTTGTTATGATTGAGCAAGATTACCAAAACATCTGAACGTATTCTAGATAAACTTTGGGCGTGCGCACGCAAACATCTTGTCAACCCCACGAGGGGCCCAACAGTATTAAACTTCAAAACAAATTTAAAGGAACAAATTCTTTCTTGACTACAAGAGTAACCCATGAACTTTGCAACACTTCTGAAAACAATCCTTATAACTACCAGTTATGGATAGCGGTAAATTGCTTCACAGAAATGCACTACATCCATGACACTTATCTGGTATCTCAAGTCTGAGGATAACTATTTTCATGATTTACTTAATGACAAGATCCATAAAGTAAATTCATGTAGTTGGGACAAGTCCTATATTCAATTCATTGAATATCATGTGAAATTGGTATGTCAACGCATCAATACACTTTCAAGTATATTCTAACCAATACTCAGATTTGTCTTAGTTTAATGATATTCCCATATCATTAATCGACAACGGACAATTTAGAATAACACAAGTCATTCATGGATTTAAAAATGCAAATATAGGATACAATATAATATTAATGAAAACAAACGTACTAAGTACTTTAATTCATTATAAATAATAATTGCTTAATATCCCTTATCCAAATACTAAATAGATCAATGCATGATAATTCTAGTTAACGAATTTTTGTCTCAAGTAATAACTTGTTGACAATTATGCCTCAAGTAATGACAATCATACTTATTGACAAGGCATTATTTCATCTAACTTTGATCTATCCGAATTTTGAGAATACTCATTTCAAGAATTCAATAAGTAAAATTCGTGTATGTGTACATCCAACTATCTTGATAGCCACATAATATTTCATAAATGGTGTGACATCCTCAATCACCAATTTATGATAATCAAACTTTCAAACATTTTAAAGTTTAAAGTATTCTAATTCTTTAATGTATAATGCAACTATGCTCTTAGTTGAGCACAACTAGTTCACATGGCTATTAATAAGGATAAAATCCTTCCATGACTAGTTATTGAGTGTTATCTCAATTAAACCAGCATCATTGTATATAAACCACAATATGCTCTTTAGAATTCCGTAAACTTAATATCCATTATGTAATGTTTGATGCCTTTCAATCTTTCAAGATTTATTGTCAACTATAACAATTACGCAACAATTTGCCATATTGTTTATACTTAGAATTTTGGAGCAATTCCAGGTTAAGGATCATTATTCTAAGTCCAAACATACTCCATAAGAATATTCATTACACAAGTTATATAATAACTTTAATTGGATATCAATTATTGTTAAATCATTTAGCATTTAAGCATGATACAAAAATAATATGATGCACATAAAAAATCCTTCAGTCAGACTTAGATTTCATTCATGTTATATCTTTTCAAAATATATATCCATTTTCTAAACGATATATCATGTTCTATTAGAATTATTTTACCGCACATGTTTATTAAATAATAAACTTTGGTTCCAAGGTTGTATGTTTTATTTTCTAAATCTTCTAAGTAAAGTTTCATTCCAAACTAAGACTTAACATTTTACTTATATGGAGTGTTACTTCGTATATGTTATACAACATATATGATTTGGCAAATCAAACATAATACTCCCACTAGCTTTCAGGAATACTTAGAAATTATGTTATTTCAATTATAAATCAAAACATGGATTTAATAATTAAACATAAGATTAATCTCCTAGATGCATGCATTTATCCATTCATGGATTATTGCACTTTGTACACTTCCAAAGATTTATTTGAATTCATAAACTCCTTTTAATTACTTATCATCCTCGCTCAAGTAATCATTAAAGAAAGAGTTTTAAAATTCCATTGTCAAGTTTCATATACATGAAAATAAGCATGACAATTACCATCTTTATATCTTTAATGTGCTTAAGAAAGAGTATTCAATCATAGTTAATTGCTTAAGTATGATTAATAATCTTGTCATAAGACATGCATTAAAATGTGTGTACAATTTTGTCCATATAATTTCTACACAAAGATTTAAACCACTAGGGTTACATATTCTTTGAGTAAACTCATCTTCATTCTTTAACTATTAAGAATTAAGATAAACCAAATTTTCAAATTTTTTGAATATCTTTATGAACAGCATCTATAACATTCATAGTATGAGTAATTTACCCAATTCATTATTTTGGTAATACATCATCATATAATCTTCAGCATATTATTCAAATATCTGAGATATCCAAGTGGATCTATGAATGAGAATTCCATCAACTTGAGGTTTATCATTTACATGTTTAACCTCATCATGATTTTCACTAGTGTGTTTTTAGAAGATTATGTATCTTGTAATTCTATCTTTTCAAGATAAAATACTCTCACTTGCCTTTAGTATTATATAGAATATAAATACTTAGCATTTAAAGTGACAATACAATATTCTCTTTTTGGGATATTACAAATACATATTGACAGTTCCTGACTTTCTTTTGTTAATGACCTACATATAAGTAGTTTAACAAATTCAGAACTTCATTTTAAGACTTAATGTGATTCATCGCATTTCATAATTCAATGGTGTCTTACTAATCTTCTAGGAGTCTAATTGAGTATATTCAATCCATATTCAATTTTCTAACCTTGATAACTTTTGGAAGAAAATAAGTCATAGTTATCTTTAATCAAACAATATAACAAGAATTTGATTTCCCTAACTGAACATACCATAAAAGTGTGGTATTTCATTAGAATTAATATTTTAAGATAATCTAACAATATATAAGATAACCATATTCCTTTTGGCATACCTATTTACCAACTAAGTCAACTTAATGGTATAATAGTATTTCCAAACCAATTGCATGCTTTATAACACAAGTACTTTTAATCAAGTCACTTCATGTTTATGTCTCATAAAAACATAAACTTGTTATAATCCAACAATACGTTATTAATCATTGATCAACTCAATGACTACTTGTATATGTTTTAATTAAAAAACATAACAAGTTAATGTCTTACTTTATTATAAGTCTTGTAATACATAAAAGACTTCATGTTTATAAGAAGATATAAACATATATAACTAAAGTATTCTTGAACACCACCATTTGGTTTCAATAGCAAGAGTTATCATATTGACATATGTTCTAATAGCTATCTAATTTTAGAAACAGTAAATTGTCCATGTACTGTCTCACGTAATCATGGAAATTCACCTTGTTGTTATAATCTAGTTAAGGTTACCCTTAAGCTAAATTGTAACACCAAGTGTTTCTTGGATTATATGTGTATTAGCATGTCAGTCTCTTACTTTGCAGTCAAGAGAATCCTTTAAATCATATTCTTATGTGTTGCACCTTGCACACAATAGAGATTTCTCCCACTTGTGCATGGAACAACACCATGTACCATATAAACAACACGCATACATTTGTTAATATGAACAATATGATTGTGTCAATGATATTAGCAGAACTAGTAGATATAGAGCTACTTAATTATTAAGGAAACACACATGACTTTCCTTGGAAATATTAGTGCCTATATATTTGGAAAGTTTTTATCTTGAGACATCCAAAAGATAATCTGGATTACTACCAAGACAATAAAGCTTGCGGCTCCCACTGAATTAGAGATCATTACAATAATTCCTCATTCAGTAATTACAACACAATACTAACACTGAATATGACAACGTTGTAAATGTTTCATAACCAGTGAAAGGAAATAGTGTGCTATTCACTTTCCTACATCTTTGAGAAAACCCATTCGTAACAATTAATTATGTACTAAAAGAATGTATTCTACTACTTAAATGTGATTCATCACATTCCAAACTATTAACTTGAAAAATTTAGCATACAATTTCTTCCTTAATTAGGTATACCATTCTAACAATTGTATGTAGTACCTTTAAATGGTCAAATCAAAACGACTAGATAAAATATGCTAGTTTGTCTTTTACCATTTTGCGGTAATTGGTCTAGTTTCTAATTTAATAACTCATAAAAGATTACACATGATTTCCGGTTAACCAAATGTTAAGGAGAACTTGATTACCAAAGAAGATAATAAAATCTCTTATGAAAAATATGGAATTTCTCTTAACTATTAAAGTTGCTATGAGTTATGTATTTAGAATTTAGACAATTCTAATTTTCCTATTATACATTTCTCATTCATTAAAAGGAATAGGATAAAGTCTCACACTTTTCCTAATGGAAAGAAGACTTGGTTTATTCTTTTAGTAAAATTGACTCTAACCAAAAACCCATACGGGTGTAGATCAATTTACTTGATAAAAGAATAACTTACGTTTACGGTTTTAATGTTGCATTAATACACTTAAAAGAATTTACAAAATTCAATATTAGTATTTTCGATAATTCATATTTCCAAGAAAATATAATACCCAAGGATATATTCATACATCCAACTAATTTTCTTAAAAATCTAGGATGCAACTTTTCATATATTTCACTGCATCAGTTGATCTGCTAGTAATGAAAGTATAAAAGATGGTAATCTGTCGAACAATAATTGGCGAACAATTTTCCAATTCTTAGATCATTATGGGAATTACATCAAATTGATTGATCAATTTGCAATGTAAGCATGTTTCATCCCATCTCATGCCTTAAGTTCTAGGTCTCACGCACAACTTAATTAAGTCGTCTAACTTAGAAACAGTAAAATCTCCATATATGGTCTCACGTATTAATAGAATTTTACCTTGTCATTAAAATTTTAGCCTGTGTCACACATTTACCAAATAATAACTTCAAGTGTTTCTTATAGTTAGATGGCATGTAACTTAAATTTTAGGGTATTTAGTTTGATGTGACAATCAAAACATGTATGAAGATGCATGCACTCATCTTTATAACATAAGTTTTCAAAACCTTTTTAATTACCAATTTGCTAAGATTAAGTCAAAAAGTTTTACTTGAGGTATCGGGTTCACCAATTAAAGAAGTACCTTCAATTATCATCCACAAGAGTGGAATTGATGTAAATCACCCTTAAGATAATATTGTACAAAGAATGGAGATATAAGTAAGTCGTCTTAGACGCATTCATTAGTGTAGTAACCAAGGTAGACTCTAGGCTCTTTCCAAACCTTCTTACCATCACTATGAATTTGTCTTAGAAGGTTTACTTTTAAAACCATATGTACAAAAACATCAATCAAGCAAAAGTTTATGAATTAAATCTTAAAACATGTAATAAAGTATGAATCTTGCTAGTCTCGCCTGGGAGCCAATTGCCGTGCGAAACGAACCACTTTCGGCACATAAGACCTTTTAAGAATCATAATTTATCACTTAAGGTTTCACCATTATTAGTCCAATTAATTTACTTGATAAAAATTACCCTTTTATTGCTTACAATCATGTCCAACAAATAAAACAATAAAACAAGTAATCAAAGACAAATTAAGCAACTAATAAACATAACAATTATAAGATGAAACAATTAGCCACATGAAATCTTGATTAGATAAACCCTAATCAAAACAATTCTAGGTTTCCAATAGGTCTTCCCTTCTTAATGGAAGTGGAGCCACATACATTGACGAATCAATTGCATAGGCCATAGTCAATATACACACCACATAGCACATAAATTGATTTTAATTAATTGAGGCCTTCCCCAATATTAGATGTATCTAAAGAAACATGTGATAAAACAAAACAATTAAATCAATCAAAAAATCCATGACTAACATGCATGTTTCGTCTCGGATTAATGCATAACAATTATCAATTAGGTCAAGGATACGCCCAATCAACACATAAACATGTAGGCAACCTAGGGTTTCTAATCCAATTAATATTAAAAAAACAAAAACCCTAATTTGGATTAAAGGAGTAATCGACCCCCCCCCCCCCCCCCCCCCCCCCAATTTTTAGGGTTTAGGAATATAAAAGAACCCTAGATCTATAAAAACAACCTAACATATATCTAAAACAATCAAAATTCGTTTTTTTATGTGTTTTATGTAATCAATTACATGTTATATAGCAAGCTCGTGATACCACTGTTAGAATTTAAATACCATGACAATCAGGTAAACATATATGCGGAAGCGTAGGAACATCTATAACATATAAAAGATTAACATAAACATAAACAAGAACGTACCTTTAGTGATTCTAGCAAAACAAGAATCAATTAATAATCTTGAACAATATGATGAACCCTAATTAGGGTTTATATGGATCAATGATTAACCACTTACCGTTTTGTTAATCGATCCCTTTATAATAACTATAATGAGTTATTACCTCGTTCTTGTACACACGAATTAAACCGTATTAAGGTGATGCTAGTAACAACACAAGAAACCAATTTTTGTATAAAACAAAAATCGATCCAACCCTTAGAGGTGTTGGTCGATTGGTTTGAGCAAGAGGAAAAGAAGAAGAAAAACTTAAGGATAATTGTGTGCACAAAAGTTATGAAAACAATTGACCCTAAGGTTTGTATTTATAGTGTTTAACAATCTTTGGGAACAAGTTAGGGTTAGGGATACCCCTACCCCTTGTGTGGCCGGTTCTAGCACCCCAAAGGGGTTCTAGATCCTTCTCTTGTTTCCATATTGCACAAACACATCTTTTCCTTATTTACGTCTA
This sequence comes from Artemisia argyi, assembly GCA_030686995.1. NCBI lineage: Eukaryota > Viridiplantae > Streptophyta > Magnoliopsida > Asterales > Asteraceae > Artemisia > Artemisia argyi. The sequence goes on along the minus strand of CM060687.1, from coordinate 14,400,412 downwards.
ACGGTCGTTAGTAATTTAACGGTAAATACTAACGGTCGTTAAGTACTTGTGTATAATAATAAATATATAAATATATTAATTATTATTTCTTAATACTCATTCGTAACGTGTGCAATCCCGATGTCTCGAGTTCGATACTAAACATTTACATATTAATATTTATCCAAGCTGGTAAGTGTCTTCTTATTGATTCGTCAGGTCTTTAGTTCAATTCTCAGTGACCGCCTTACCATTTTTTTTATTTTTTTAAAATCGTTAAAACGGCCATTTATACATACTAGGCGAGTACCCGTGCATAGCAACGGAATTTTTAGCGGCAGATAATTAACGATTTGTGATATTGTGGTGAGTGTTTTGTGTAGCGTTCAAAATAGAACGTGAACCGATCATAATGTAATTGTAAACGGTTGTACTACACGATAACTAAAGTGTAGAAAAAATTCTTAACATTTATATGCATATGCCTCCTTTTAATATGCTCTTTCAAACAAAAATAAGTCGGTTTGTGCCATATTAAGCAGATAAGCACTTTAATAAAGCAATCCCAAACACCCAAGCTTCTCAATCCACTACTCTCATACAATTTCTCCTCTCGACAATCTTCTAAATATCTAATTGAAACTAAATTTAACTGAATAACTTTAAGCAGCATGGACCCCTCAAAATTCTTTATGCCAAACACCAAACCTTGGCAAATTTGTAGTGTAACATGTGATCTTCAAACTTATACAACTCCTTGACCGAACGCGCCCCGACCAGCCCCCTTTTCCACCATGAAAACACCATCTCCCATATCTTGAATGTATCCAAACACAATAAAGTGTTATAATTCACAGATTTCACCGTATGTTGCTCACTGCTCCGTCAATTGAGTTCTTCCCTCACTGGCAGCCTTATATTTACTTTTCTAGGTTGATTTTTGTTCCAAAGTGTTTGCTCCGCACTATTCTGATTGGTCCACATCTTCTTGATCAACTATGTCAACTCTTTAAAATAGCACTACACAATAAATCAACAATATTGAAGCAGCCCAAGATAATGTACATAGTAAAAAAATGAATGACAAGCTAAATATGTAGAAGACACTTATAATCAACAACTTTGTGGGGCATAAGTTATGAAGATTGAAAATACAACACAGTAGCAACAAAAAGCTATGTTATCTTTCAAGCAATAGTGTGTGCATGGTGTCCAATATACGATGGCATGAGCTTCAAAAGGGTTGTTACTCAGGATAGCCTAAAGCAATAAACTTTAAACCTAAATTACAAAAGCAGCACCATAAAATGAACACAATTTTATAATTCATAAGCAAGCCGTTCAAGGTGAAGTACCAAAATATACAGTCCTTAATCTCAGTTCCTTACATACAACAGAAATATCATTTGGTACACCTATAGGTTTCAACTCATTATCCCAGTAACTCGTTTATGTGCGAAGGAAACAGGCTAATTAAGCAAAATAGTCCGGTAGAAAAAATAATGTAACATGACCACCTTGTAAAAATATGACCCAACTTATGAACTTATAACTCTAGAACTCGCAACAAATTTGAGTAACTTACACTTTCATAAGAAGTTGAAAATTTGGCTATGATAGGATGTCATTGTTATGATCTAAAGCAAATTCATTTCATTTTTAAAGTTAGTAAATGTCGGGTTATGAACCCAATAAGCAAGCTATAGAAATAGAAAAAAGGTGTGGTTCATACATACTTCCAAAATGACTAAAGACTTGTTTGTAACTATGAAAACAGGTAGTAACCTAAATATTATTATCAAAATAGGTAAGCATTGAGACAAATACATCAAAATGTATATAAACTTGACCCATTCTTTCAAATCGGTAAGAATCTGATCCAATAATGAAAACCTCAATTCTTAAGTACCTGTTCGAGGAGTTTTTGTCGATGAGCATTTATTAATTCCCATGTCTTTCCTCATATTTATTGATCAATATGGCTACCCAAATAGCTTCCATGTCAGCCTATTTCACTGTAAAGAAAAGTAAAATCCTCTGTCACTTTATTAATCTGTTTTCTCCACAAACAGAGAAGAATAGGCAGAAATAGTGAAGGGTTTATTTGATAAAATTCAAAAGAAGCTTTAAAATGAAGATTGTTCCAATGCACCTTCAAACCAACCAATAAGAGGGAGGATGCTTAGAAAACATGAACAAATATAGATACAGATACAGATACAGATACATGCAAAATGTAGCACATGCAGTTGTAACAAAGTAATTCAAAGAGATTTTTTTTTTCTCTAATTACCTAAGACGGGAAATAGTAGAGCTCACAATATACTTATGAATTCTATCTCTAGGAAGTCCGGCCGGTCAAATACAATTAAAAAAACCTTTAAAGAAACGTGCAAAATAGGTCAATGTGTGTCGCAGCTCCCCAAAAATATACACTTGATGCATGCACTCTTGAATCATTTTAGTCAAAACTTCAACTGATGTCCGGCCGGCCAAATACGATAAACACCTTTAACATGTTGATCATATTTATGATGTCGCTTAATGATTTTGTTGAAACTTCGTTTTGAAACATATTAACTTCAAATAAATTTTTTAAGGTGAATTCATGAGTTTAATAAACCACTCCAACAATTGCCTAAATCCATGAGGAAAGAGCCCAAAAATTAGTAAAAATAAATGAATAGGGAAAGGTGAGGATACCTCTAATTCACTTTGTAGTCCAATGAAAAAAATGTCGCTTAATGATTTTGTTGAAACTTCGTTTTGAAACATATTAACTTCAAATAAATTTTTTAAGGTGAATTCATGAGTTTAATAAACCACTCCAACAATTGCCTAAATCCATGAGGAAAGAGCCCAAAAATCAGTAAAAATAAATGAATAGGGAAAGGTGAGGATACCTCTAATTCACTTTGTAGTCCAATGAAAAAAATGTAACTCCAAGTCCAGTGAAAATAAAACATATATCCAACCATACACAAATGGTACCTGCAAACATCAAGCCATAGATGAGTTCTCAACATTCAATAAAGGTAAAGAAGCATAGCTGTAGTTTTCAATAGACTACTTGAGAATACATATATGATGTTACGTAGATGTAAAGCATAAGCTAATTAAAAATTTATTGTAACAAAGTTTAAGTGGAACACCAAAAGGAATAAGGAATACGTATATTCGGATCATTAAAATCCTAAAGTTGTAGTCATTGAAAGGTTGCAGACTATTAGCATTCAGACCTTCATTTATAAATGTTTTTGTCATTGGCACAAGACGCTTTATGAAACGTTTCGGGTCAATTTAAGCCACAAAATCAAGCTATTATAAATCATAACTCCATTTTTAGTTTTGAAGTAATGTTTACTAACCCCATACAACTAATTAAGAATTATTGGAAACTTACACAATGCTTAAAAAACTTAGTCAAGCCATTCTACGCTGAACAACCAATAAACGGTGGACCTTAAAAAACCATCACCTTATCCGTAAACTCTTGATAACTTGTGAAACAAAACCGCTCTGTTCAGAATGTAACTGCATCGAGCCCTGCAAGGGCCAAAACATGCGATGTTACTGCTGAGGGCCGGAAAGTATCACAAAAAGAACACAGGCGACAGAAAAATTAAAATTCGTACTCACCTGTGCACACCTCACGGGGAAACAGCCTACCATGACCACATATTGTTATCCATCTACTCGTTCTTATTACAAAGCAATGTCCAGTAGCTCCCTGCACCATAGCAATAATAGTCAAATGAACAGCATACCCGTTTGTTTTATGGGTCAAATAGTATCAAAAGGGTGAACCCATAACAGGCCAGACAAAGAAGGCAAGCCCGTTGGCTGCAGCCATAACCCGAGTCGATACAGGCCAAAACAAAACATAAACATTTCCGAACCACACAATAATTTAAATTTTAAAATACGACTTATCAACAATGTCCTTTGACCAATAAGCTGTTTTGAGGTTTTCGATGAACTAACAGGATGTTTGTGTTAACTTATTTACCAAGGTATTGAAAAGCTCATAAGGCCACTTTTTCAAGCTCATTATCCCATCAAGTTGAACTTGTGAAACTAAATAAGCCATAAACAACAGAAAAGGCTTTTAAGCTTTTTCAATCCTACATAAGCTCGCAAATCCAATAAATAAGGTAACACAAACTCCTCCTAAAACAACTTAAGCTTTAGCTTATTTCAAAACACATAAAACTTTACCCATAGAAAACAAACTCAAAATGATATGGACTTTTTGATGGAGATCCTGAACCTGCAAAAAAGGTGGAAATGAGTTGACACAATTCAAACAATAAATATTAATAACAGATATATATTAGTACCCTTCACAGACTTTTTACTATCAAACATCTTGCACCCAGTTACCAAAACCCCTTACGAATCTTTTTAAATTGCCTATGTCTTAGACCAGATAATCACAAAACACAACAACCTTTCTAAAAAAAATTACAAAACACAACATAAGAGTTTTGTAACATGAAATAAGTCTACAATTACAATTCGTATCCAAATAGTTATAAAAATTAAACAGATTACATGATCGAAAAACTTACAACTCAGTTCTTGTGTGTCGTGATTAGGGTTGTTAATCCCCAAAAAAAAATTCAGATCTATTTACATGTATAAGAAAACATTCAATACTTTAAAAATATAAACTTTATAAGAATATTTAGTAATTTACACAATAAACTTTATACCAAATATTAACAATTTTAAAAATAAAGGATACACATTCCGGCAACACCAACAGGCGGCGGCAACACGTATTTCCGGCGAAACGGCGGCGGAGACGGCAGCCAGCGGCGAATGATCTCTATATAAAATTTATAGATCTATAAAAGAAAACCTTCAAAACCCGTTTCGGTGTTGGTGACGTTTTGTGGTGGTGACGTTCGGTGGTGGAGAGGTTTGATGGTGGTGGCGTTTCAATGGTTTTAGATGAGAGTATTTTTGTGTGTGGTTAAAGAGAAAGAGAGGGATAATGAGGAGATTAATATTGTGTGGTACAACTCGTTTACAGCTTTCACAAGGGCATTATGGGGATTGACTGAAAGTTCAGTTTTTCACATTTCACTTTGACCATTGAGCCATTATAAGTAGTATAGATAATAAATAAATTGTATTTCATATATTTACATTTCTCGGTGTTCTCTCTTTTTCTCATGAAACATTTTGTTGAATCTGATTATGCATAGTTTTTTACCCGTCATGATGAGTTTTTTTTTACCTCTTCGTTGATATAATACAAAATGTGATACAGAATTGAAATATTTATGGGATAAAGTCTTGAACTATAACATATAATACGAAAGTATCTGATACGTCTAAATAAGTAAATATAGGTCTTTAATCTGAATATTAAAATAAGATACTTAGCATGACAACCAATCAAAGTTGGATATCCTATATTTACTTTCTTAAGTTTAGCCAATTTTGTTTCACTGACTCATATGAAATTTAATATAACTTTAACTTGGTCTAGCTTCTTTGCGTTTCCGGTCATGAATGTTACTCGAGGTAACTTTAGCACGCCACAACTCGCAACGACACACGCGACTAAGTTTGCGAAGACCATGTGCAAAATTAACCTTGTAGATTTTCAATTTTCAATTTATTTGTTTATTATTCTCATTCAAATCATGGGCCTTTAGTCATTATATGGGCTAAGCCCGTAAAGTTTCCATCTTGTTCTAAAAGTTTATGATAAATAGATGAAATAAGATAATACATATATGACATGTGTGTAGAGTGTGTCTGGCAGAGACGGAGACAGTGGGGAGCTAGGGGGTGCTCGGCCCCTCAAACACGTCCAATTGCTTTGCTATCTATCTTATAAAATTTAAGCCTATGACTCAATTATAAGCAAATGACCCTCCCAACCTTTAAATGTCAAAATAATTAAGAGAAGCTTGACACCATTTCATGCACAATGTTTTCATCTAACATTTTTTTTATTAGTTATCAATGTGTTTTCTTATCAAAATTTTAAGTTTGTAACCTAACGTATATGATCATTAGAACATATTGTTTGAAGTTTTAGTTAAATTATTTTGTTAGTTTGAGAAAAAAATTTCGCCCCCCTTATTCTTAATTTCTGGCTCCGTCCCTGTCTTTTGGTAAGAGCATTGTAGTTTATCTTCAAGGTCTATGGTTCAATTCTCAGCTCACCATTCTCTATGTTTATTTTATTTTTTATTTTTTTAATTTCAGCCTGTAGCTATTCGTAAAGCTAAGCTCATATGTAAAGTGTTGTGTACTTACATGTAAAAATAATGAATCCGGAAAAGATAAAATGGGCTAATGAACGTTTTTTAGAAGTTGCATTTGTATATTTTCGTCTTGTTATTCAATTGTAAGGTATACAGTTCAAATCCCATGTGTACTTTTTATTTTATTTTATTTTTTTAATTTACGTAAACATCATTTGTTTTAAGTTTTAACATCTGATTATTTTGTCTGGAAAAATCAAAACTAAAATTTTCAAATGATACACAACATGTTTTTGGTGCTAATAAGGCTGGACACAGTAAGAGGAGGGATTGACCCTCATTTTATCCGTCACGTCAGCTTTCTCTCTCCAGCGACCTGCAGGCGATTGGGTGCCTCAGTAAGGCGACCTACACTATAAAAAACATACTCCACAAAAAAAATTTTTATATTTAATTAAACACACAAAGAAAAAAAAAAACCAAACGATTGTCGGTCGAGGTCACGACCTTTTTCGTTTTTTTTCCTGCCTCGACCGAATAGCTCCAATAAAGCCGACCGAATGAAATCGATCGATTCAGTCGGTCGTGGTATTCTATTGTGGGTAGTCTAACTTCTTTTAGGGCAACAAAATAAATTGATTAACATAATTTTATTATCAAATGCCAAGTAATCTAAAATTGTTGGAAATTTCATATTATAAAAAACAATTTGATGTTAAGGATGCTTTATCCGACCAATTAATATAGGACAAGTTGAAATGAAAAAAAAAAAAAAAAGTCAATAATCACACAAAACACACCAAGGTTCGTCTAAAGTTTTGACAGTTAAATATTTTTACAATCTGATTATTTTTTCGACAGTCACGTTTTATTATAAAAGAGGGGGTCCATGTATGATAACATTTGTCGAAATGATCTGTTCTTGTCTTACTATAATAAACAAATGAAGGCAATGAATTAATAAGTGGAAAGTTGGGTTGCTGGTAAGTCAAATGTGAAATACATCAATGGCCTCGGTTCAATTCTCAGCAAGACAATTTTCTACTTTTTATTAATTAAAAACATTGAAACGGCTTTACGGCTTGTTCATATTTTTCCCTTCATTACGAAGTAAGTGTGCGCTTTGATAGTGATACACGTATGTAAAACAAATTTGAAGTTCTACTATCAACCAATCATATGTTTGTATTTTGATGTATAATTGTTTTTCGCGTATACATTTTGTTCCATCTCATCGTGTTATACATATATACATTACATAATCAGAATCATGCGATTTCAGAATGTGAATCATGTATATAAGTATTTTATCCAGCTTGAGATTAAAAAGGTGGAAGTAAAGAAATCTCTATGATATCTACTACAAAATACTTTGTAACTTGCTGTAATTACGTATGGTTTTTTACCTCCCATAATGCTAAGTGAGCAGATTATTAAAGTACTCCATCCATCGCAAAAAAGAGTGAATCTTACTATTTATATTTGTCCCAAAATAAGTGTATAGTTTTTATATATGAACAGTAATTATGACTATTTTTCCTACTTTACCCTTTTAATTAAAACTTCCATTAATTACTTATTTTTTATTTCTATATTAACTATAAGGGTAAAAATGACTTTTTATCAATCAAAACTATCATTAACTACACATATCATAATTTCAACAGTTTTTGTTTATGGACTCTCTTTTTGGGACGGAGGGAGTAAGATACTTAGCATGACAACCAATTATAGTTGGATATCCTATATGTACTTTTTAAACTTAAGTTTGTTTTGTGTTGGTGATTGAAACATAATTTGATCGTTCTAATTTTACTTTTACTTTTACTTCTTCAAGCTTCTTTGCGTTTTCGGTCACGAATGTTACTAGAGGTAAGTTCACTAATCCGCCATTTAAAGACAGATATTTAAATACTACAATATATGTTATTTCTTTGATCATCATATTAAGTTATCACATAAGTAATTTGCACACGTACGGCCATTAGACTCTCAGCTATGA